>CM038051.1:141489682-142689682 GCA_021397845.1 Areca catechu | reverse complement strand
ATTCTCTCTCCTCTCTCCTTCCTCTTTTCTCTTTCTCTCTTCCTCTCTCCCTCTCTCTCCTCTCCTCTTCTCTTTTCTCTTTCTCTCTCTTCTCTCTCTCCTCTCTCTCTTTTTTCCCTTTTCTTTTCTTTTTTTATTTTTCCTTTCTTTTTTTCCACTGCTATGAATCAAACCCTTCTTCCTCTTTTTTTCTTTCTTTTCTTCCTTCTCTTCTTTCTTTTCTTTCTCTTCTCCCTCGATCCCAACTCCTACTGCTCCCCTTGGCTCAACCAAGCCACCCATCCCTCCAAATAAAGCTGACCCACGGTGGCGATCTCCATGATCGCTAGCCAGGAGGGATGGCCAGAAAGAAATAAAGAGACTGGTGGCGATCCCAGTGACCGTCTGGCCACCCACCCAAAGTCCCAAAAATGAACGAATCCCCCTCCCCATTTTCTAGTCATCTTTGCTCACACCCATGCTCGAGAGGAGACGGAGAGAAGAAGACTCACCAGCAAAATTGGTGTCGGGTCTCGACGGCCACAGGAGAAACAGGTTCCGACAAGGGTTGGGGCATGCGAGGAATCGCCCGACAGGGTTGGCATCGAGTTTCGGCGGCCACCGAAGGGAAATGTATTCTGAAATGGACCGAGGCATGTGAGGAATCCATCTTATAAGGAAGGATCCCTTCTCCCCATCGCCGTCGATTGGCCTCTCTGAAACCTCCACCGGTCGCTCCGATGGTTCGGTGTCCGGCTGATTTCGAACTGAAGTCAGCAAGGGCTACCGACTTCAGTCCAAAAATGGCCCAATAACACCGAGCCTCACAGTAAGCCTTACTGATTCAATTATCATCATCAATTTCTTCTCGAGCATCATACTTTTCGAAAGCAACAAGACAGTTTTAGGAGGAATAAAATAGAGAAGGACCATGCACCTCAATGACTCAGTAGTATGGATGTGTTTTCAAATGATATTCTAATTGGATGAAGTCCAGTTTGGCATATTATTTGATAAACAAAAATCTCGGAGGTTCGATAGAACTTATAATTGGGTGAAGTATAGCATCTTCTAGAATTGCCATATTAGTCCACCAATTTGATCCACCTTGACATCATGCATATTGAAAAGAATGTATTCAATAATATTTTTCACATTATCATGGATATCAAGAGCAAGATGAAGGACAACCTCAAGACTCGAGTATATATGAAAAATATGCAAGCATCCTTTATTAAAACTAGTTGAGGTGGCACTAGGAAAATTTTTGAAGCCAAAAGCATCTTATACCTTAATGATGGACCGATTGAAGGATGTGTTGGAAAAAAATACCTAAGATTTCAAGCATTTTTTATAATTTATAGCAGAAGTAAATCTATTTTAAAACTATTTTAAATAAAATCATGTATATAGATCGAATCTAATAAATCCTATAAGGATTGTAACATGATATGTAACATAGAAAATAAAATCAGCATGCATTAATCTAATCGATGTACGCTATAGATCAAATTTATAAATAATATGAAATCTAATTTTAAACCTAATCACAGGCGATGATCGATACTATCGATGGTATGTGGTGAGGGCTCTCCATGTTGCTTTACATCCATATGGGATATCCGACCTCTGTGAATCATCTATATGAAGTTTTGACGTGATCAACCTCCTTAGATTGCTAGATCCATGCAAAGGCCACCGGATGGTTGAAAAGAATTTTATTTTGGATCATCTTGAACTATCTAAGAAGATCAAGAAGTGGAGGATTTGAGATCAAGATGTGGAAGACAAAAAATTATAAAGACCTTCTTGTTATTTTTTTCTTCCTCTCTCCTTAAAACCTAGTGCCCAAAAAGAACTCATGCCAACTTGGTATTCATGTCCCCCTTCTTAAATATTTTTTTAGGCTTCTCTTTTTGATTTCTTATGATAAAACCCCTTCTTATTGTCATACAATATCAAAAAAATCCAATAATAAGTTAGCATGGAGAAGTTTAGGAGATTAGGATAAAGAGGAGACTAAATAAAGATAAGGATAGGAGTTCAAATTCTATTTAAACTCTATTTTTTAAAAATTTAAACTAATCCATAAATTATCCTAACCAATCATAATCAAAGAGGGATTAAGGGAGGGCATGAAACATATTTTAGGCATGCAAATCTTCATGCAAATCCTTGGATAGCGTGGAGAAAAAATAAGGAAGAGATAACTTGGCACTAGGTGGGGTTTCTTAATTTGACTTGGTCAAAATTAATCCTAATCCCAATTTAATTTAGTTTAATCTATTTAAATAACTTAAACCTAATCTAATTAGGCTCCAAATAAATTTAATTAATTAAAAATTAATCAAGTCCAAATCTAAATTAAATTAAGATCAAAATTTTTTAGCGATTAGGTCATCGAATAATCTAATTGGATAAAACTCAATTAAACCAAATTTAATTAGGATTAATCTAAATCTTTTTGCTCAATCAAATTGAGCCAATTAGCAATCCAATTGATAATTAATCTTTCTATAATTAATTAATTATTTATTTATAATATTTGTATAGAGTTAATTATTAATCATATTTATAATTTTTTCACTAAATGATTCTGTTAATTAGTTATCATGATCTGTTAGAAACTTTTATTGTGTATGACTTTATAGGTTAGAACACTAAGTTGATAACCCAAAACTAATTCCTGAACTGATCGATGTGACTATTTAGTAATGGTACTTGACATCCAGATTGGTCGAATATTTGCGAAGTAACATTCAAGAATCCAGGCATATGGTTTCAGTATAATTCATCTCTTTGATCTAATACTCAGGATGACTTGAAAGTCAACTACAACTCTCAAATAGTGCATACAAATGTATCTCAACCTAATAATTCTGTGACTTTTTACAAGGATTGCCTTGGTTAAAGTCTTGCTAAATTGAAACATAGCCAATCATTTTCTCTAACAACTTAGAGTGATTAATTCCATCTTGACTCATACACTGACTTAACAAGCACATGATTGCACCCAGTAACCTTCCATCACTGGATTAAAAATCTAGGTAGTCCAGCATTTAAGTACAGTGAGCTGCTTGTTAGTCACCATGATGATCTTAGGTCAGAGGGATATTTATATCCATATTCTTATAAGAGAAACTCTCGATAATAGAGTACTCTATAGAGTTAGTCATATTTAGTACAGTATACTCCTACATTTATTTGCATGCCATACCAGTATCTCTACACTCCTTGGTTATGAGGACAACCAACCTATATGGCATACAATGACTTATGCTCGATAAACATTATCATCCTCGATAACAACAAATCTTTAGTTATAAATATGTTTAAGAACTACTCAATAAATCTTTCTTTACCGAATTGAAGTAGTTCTAAGAACTTTATTTCAAAAGAGTTCAAAAGAAGATATACAAAAGAGATAAACTATCAAAAAAAACTTTTATTTTATTAATATTTCATATACAAATTATAAGAAACTCAACCATCTACATCCTAGAAAATTGGCTTTAGGATACATTTTCTAACAACTCCCACTTGGACTAGAGTCAATCGAAATAGTATCGAATGCCCATCTTTCACTTGTGATCATTAAACTCTTTGATTCTGAGGCTTTAGTGAATGGGTTAACCAAGTTCTCCTTTCGTTGATCTTCTGAAGAATAACTTCACCTCGATCTGCAATCTCCCGAACAAGGTGGTAGCAAAATAGAATATGCTTGGTCAGTTGATGTGACCTAGGTTTCTTCACTTGAGCTATGGCTCCAGTGCTATCATATATAGTTAAACTGGACCATCAATGGAGGGTGCCATTCCTAGCTTGTTGATGAACTTTCATAGCCAAATAGCTTCCTTTGTAGAATCGGATTTCACAATGTGCTCCACCTTGCATTTTAAATTGGCCACAGTATATTACTTGAAACTTTTTTAGTAGATCACTCCTTTGTTTAAGATAAACATATAACCTGGTACACTCTTGCTATCATCTCTATCTGACTGAAAACTTTAGTTAGTATAATCAACTTGTTTTATGTCAAAATCTTTATAAATGAGCCACTGATCCTTAGTATTTCTCAAATACATAAGGATGGTTTTTATGACCTTTCAACAGTTCTCACCTGGATCATATTAATATTTACTCACTACCCTTTGTGAGTATGTCATATCTGATCTTGTACATATCATAGCGTATATTATAGATCCCACTACCAAAGCATATAGAATCCTAGTCATATGCTCTCTCTCTTGAGAAGTTGTTAGATAATCCTTCTTGTAGAGAGTAATTCCATGGTCTATCAAAAGATAGCATTTCTTGGAAGTCACCATGCTGAACCACTTCAGCATGGTCTCAATGTACGTAGACTGGATTAACTTTAGCAACCTTTTAGATTTATCTCTATAGATCTTCATTTCAAGGATGTAGGATGCTTCTCCCAAGTCTTTCATGGAGAATTAAAATGATAGTCATTTTTTATTCCTTACAATGTAGGAATATCATTCTTGATTAAGAGAATATCATCTACATACAAAACAAGAAATAATAGTACTAAACCATTAGTCTATTTATAAATATAGGGTTCTTCTCCATTTCTAATGAAGCCATATATTCTGATCACCTTATCAAAATATATGTTCCAACTCTGAGATGCTTGCTTCAGTTCATAAATAGATCTCTAAAGTTTACACACCTTTGATTTATTTATGGATGTGAGCCCTTTAGGTTGTATCATATACACCTCTTCTTCTAGCTCTCCATTTAGAAAAGTGATTTTCACATCCATTTATCAGATCTCAAATTAAAATATGCAGCCAATGCAAGCATAATTTGAATAGACTTGAGCATTACCACAGGCAAAAATATTTCATCATAGTTAATACCATAACATTGATGATATCCCTTAGCAACCAAATAGGCTTTATAGGTCTTCACCTTCCCATCTACATCCCTTTTTCTTTTGAAAATCTATTTGTACCCTATGAGTTTTACCCCTTTAGGAGGGTCAATGAGTATCTATACATCATTGACTTTCATGGACTCCATTTCAGATTTCATAGCTTCAAGCTATTTATCAGAGTCGGTACTCTGTATTACATCCATATAGGAGATCGGATCTTATTGTTCTCATCAAGTTTAATAGGATCACTATCCCAGACCAGAAATCATAGTATCTATCTAGCAGACATGGTACTCTACCAGATCTCTTTAATGGTGCATTTATAATGGGCTCCAGGTTTGATCCAATCAATCTAGTTCTATGGATTTAGTTAATGGTGTCGGTTCTTCTACCTATCAAACATCTTCAAGTTCAACCTTAGAAGTATTAGTTCCTTCTCCAAGGAACTCCTTTTCTAAAAAAACTATCATATTACTGATGAATATTTTGTTTTATTAGTGTGGTAGAAGAATAACCTTTAATCTCTTTTGGGTACCCTACAAAATATACTAGTCTGACCTAGGTCCAAGCTTATTTATTTTAAATATTTGACATAAGCTGGACATCTCTAGAACCTAAGATGTGAGAGTTGCAGCTTACGCCCTAACTATATAGACTTACTAAGAACTCTATTTAGAACGTAGCAACCTGACTCGAGTGCATATCCTTAAAAGGAGATCGGTAGACTCATAAACCCCATATGGATCAAACCATGTCTAATAAGATTTGATTCCTCCTTTCAAATACTCTATTATGCTGAGGTGTCTTAGGAAGTGTTCATTATGAGAGAATTCCATTTTCTTCTAATATGCCAAAAACTTACTTATGAAGTATTCACCTTCTTGATCAGATCAAAGAGTTTTAATACTCTTTTTAGTCTATTTTTCTACTTCATAACAAAGTTGTTAAAACATTTTAAATGATTCAGACTTATACATAATAAGGTGACATACCCATACATCAATAGGTCCATCTATGACATGATGAAGTAGTGATATCCATCTATGGTTGAAGTGTTCATGGGTCCACATATATCACTATGTATTAGACTTAGAAATCTCAGCAGCTCTTTCACCTTTTTCAGTAAAATGTAACTTAGTCATCTTACTAAGAAGGTAAAATTCATAGATCAACAATGATTCAAAATCATTAAGCTCGAGAAAACCCTCTTTAATTAACCTATTTATCCTATTCTTGCTAATATAACCTAGCTTGTAGTGCCAAAGATAATATTAGATACATTATTTAATCTAGGATATTTGCTAGATGAGTACACTACACTAACAGGCTGTGATAAAATATAATATCATTTTTTAATTATCCATGCATTATAGTAATATCATTCACAATAATATCATAATAATATCTTTTTATTGATCAATGAAAACCGTTCTTGGCCAAAAGGCCAACGGAGATTATATTTATCATAAAACTAGGACAATGGTGACAATAACTTAAACTAACAACATAATTATTGAAAACAAGCTTGACAATTCCTAAAGCTAGAACTATAACTGATCTTCCATCTCCACCATTCAAGAATCTCTTACAATCTTCAAATCTTCTACTAACCTAAAGTCCCTGCAATGAATTACAAATATTAATAAGACTTTCAATATCTAATACTCAGGTAGTAATATCACATATCGAGAAGTTACAAGGAATTATCATATAAGTACCTTGTCTAGCAACCACTTGCTGGTTCTTCTTCTTTAGCCTGTTTGGATTTAGAAAGGTAATGTAAATAGGATAGTTCCTCTTCTAGTGATCCTATTTTTTCTAGAAGTACTTTGCCTGATCTTGGTCAGACTTCATCTTCTTGGTCTAACTTGGCTAAACATGTTGTACCTTCTTCTTGTTTTCTTCTTTCCTTTCTTAAAGGAACGATGCCTTGTCAAAGTAGATCCTCCCACTACATTCACAACCCCTTGTAGAGCTAATGATCTTTCTCATAAGTTTGCAGCAACCCTAACAGACCGTGGTAGTTTACTATAGGCTTAGTCATTTTATAATGATTAAGGAAGTCAAGGTAAGACTTTGACAAGAAACTTAGGATCATGTCCTTCCTAAGCTACTCATACAATAGAAATTCAAGTTTGCTAAGGCATTGGATCAGTTTGATCATGTACAATACATGATCAGTGACCAATGTGCCTTCCCTTATCTTGAAGTTGAATATAGTACAAGATGTTTTATTCCTTTCAACATTATCGAGAGTGCTGAAGGATTCTTTCAATACTTGAAGCATATTCTACAGTTGAGCATCCTAGAATTTGCGATTGAGTTCATCATTCATGGATGCTTGCATAATGTATCGAACCATAATTTGATCATTGAACCACTTCTAATAAATGTCTTTGACTGAGCCTCGAGCATTTGGAGTGGGCTCCTCAGGTACCAGATCGTTAGTACATACAAGATCCATTTATGCTCTAGGATAATTTTCAATTTTTGATACCAATCATCGAAATTAGATCCCGTCAGTTTTTCATTGTTTAACATAAAAGGAGTAATAATGCATTGGCCATGTTTAACACTGGAAAGAAAAAGAATAAGGCCTATTACTACATGAATCATTTAATCCTAAGGACTTGAACTTTAGTCTAAAGGTCCTTCCACTATTTTATTCAAATTGGTAGCCTTTACCTCTAATTCAAAAAATTACATTAATTCCCTAGTAGGTACTAGAATCCTATAGACTATACATGAGCTCGAGTATGGCTCGACCCATCCATGTAGATCTAAAAGTAGTTTTTAATCAATTATTTTTCCAAATAACTTTTAGTATTTAATTTTTCCAGGCACTTCTTCAGTAGGTGTGTGGCACCTTCACTGGAAGTCTTGGTTAGGTATAACGTTAACATAATAGAATTCAATGTTTCTAACCAATAAATGACCAAGCTCGAGTATGGCTCAGCCCACATGATCACCATTAAGAGAGTTACACCTAAATCATTATTATGTGAATGATAATTCTAATAGCCAGATGAGCACTAGGTCTTTGGACCTCCAATGATCATCTTAATTATTGAACCCATACCATCCTCTTAATGAAGGCTATGACTCAGTTATCGCCATAACTTAGTTATTTTAAGGATCTAATAATTTAGAATTTTTTATTAAAAGTTTAGAAGAGAGAAGAAGACATGGACTAATCCTCTCATTGACTTCACCAAGTCTGTGATGAGGGTCGAAGATATAATTTGTCCAAGGGCACCTAGATCAGTTAAGCTGATCATCCTTATTGGCATTGGTTAATTCGAATAAATAAGCTATCTAAAAAAAATTAATTGACCACATTGGCCAGGTAATGGGATCAATGTGAGGGTTCTGTCATTAACCTCTTTCCTTAGACACCACCAAGCTGGGCAGGAGAGGTAGCCCAATTAATGACCATAATCAAATGCCAACTTGCCTTAGACATCAATTGGTTCTTCAGATTCGATTAGACTAGCCTAAGGACTTGAGTCTCACTACTAAGCCATAATCAGGTCCATTTGTTATAATATGGACTTAATTAAACCATCATTATAGATTTGATCTAGAGAAAACTTGACCTAATCCTAATCAACTTATGATTAGATTTAATCCAATTTTTTATTAAGTCCATATTATTCAAAATTCTAACCCAAGATCTAACCTGGTTAAATGACCTGATTCATGCTAACCCTGTTGCCTAGTGATGATGCAACCAAGAGGGAGGGTGAATTAGGTTTTAAAAAACTATTTGAACTTATGTAATGGATAAAAAATAAGTATGTGCTAATTCAAATCAAGTGCTTATTTTTTCCAAAGTGTTTGTGTGCTTAATGAAATATGCAATGAAATTAACAAAGTAAATGCAAGAGTAAATAAGCAATAAATAAGAGCAATCATAAATACAAGAATATATTAGTGTTCGTGCACCTCCAAGGCACCTACATCAAATTCTCAAGTTTTCCTGGATAGGTCACTATACATCACCAAGATTACAATCGATAGTTTTTCGGGCTCACTAATCAAAACTCACATTGTTTTCCTAGGCTCACAAGTCAAAACCCTTGTTGGTTTTATAACTTAGGCTAACCAACAACCTTCGAGGTTTACGGGCTCACCAATAATCTATGTTGGTTTACGGGATCACCAATAACCTATGTTGGTTTACGCAAAGGCTAACCAATAACCTCTTTGATTTTCCAAGGCTCACCAAAAACTTTGACATAACAATGTAAGAATGAAAGTAAAGAATACACTAAAGCTTTCTTAAAAAAGTATCTCCTTGAAGCCTTTGGATGATGTTGAAGAAGAGCTGTCTTCAATTTGTGAAGCCTTTGAATAAAGCTTGATATTGTCGACTTGGATAAACTCTCTTATCTTTGGAAGATTGAAGGCTTGAACCAATCAACAATTAATCCTTAAAGGATATTCAATGATCTCACTAAAGGATTACTTCCCCATTTAATTTTTGGTATTTATATAGCTCTCCAATCCATAGATGATTGTTTATGACCGTTGGGGATGAAAACTAGCCATTGAAGCAAGTTGAATCAATTATGCACTTCTAAAAAAACTAACTGTTACACCAAGTGTCGATACATGAATTTGATGAGTCGACACTTAGGATTGACACTTAATAGGTGAGTCGACACTTAGGATCGACACTTAGGTCAGCTCAAGGCAAAAATCCTGGATTGACATAGTTCTGTATTTTTCTTGTTCTCAGTTGACACTTTGACATTTTCATGAGTCGACACATGAGTGTGCCAGTGCTAAAACTTCTTCAAAATCAAAACTTTAAATCCTTCCAAGTCTTCCTTATATTCCAAGTCCTTTTATAACTTAAAATTTCATAAATTTGAAGGACTTCTTCAACTGAAATACAAGCATTTCTTTATTCAACATGGATGAGTACTAAGATATGATAAACACACTTACAAATATAATTAGTACTCATATATATTTAAGTGTTTTGTCAATCATCAAAATCAAGACCAGGGTCAATAATCTTCCCTTTTTTGATGATGACAAAATCTTTAAGTATATAAATAGGGTAAGCTTAAAAAGATTAACAATAAGATAAAACATGTAAGCTTAAAATCAATAAGTATCAAGCTCCCCCTCAAAATATGTTTTAAAAAATATTTTTAAAAATCATTCAAGATTTTTAAACATTCTCTCCCTTGCTAATTCTTCCCTTAAGATTAAAACATTTTGCTTTCTTCTCTCCCTTTGCCATTTCTTTCATTCTCTTAATAATTTTTCATGTTTATCATATCTTTCCCTTTTCATACTTAACATATTTCTCCCCTTTTGTCATCATGACAAGGGTGTAAGACAATACAAAATTGGAATGAAGGTGGAAGAATAGCAAGTAGATCATCAAAATCAATACATGATACTAATTAAATATGATACCAATTGAACATCATACCACAAAAATGGCATGCACATACAAAAAATAATTCAATGTATATTAGCTTTAATATGCATAAACCAAGGTATGATTAAGACAACAATCCATTCACTCACTTGTTCATGGGATAAGGCCACAGTGGCACCCCAACACATCATAAGAGACGTATTGAATGGAAAGAGAGGATCTTTAAACCCTACTTAGCTCTTATGACCGGATGGCCATGGTGACTAACCCAATCCAAAGCAGTTACTAGGAGCTCTTCTTTTTTTTCTAAGATTCTTAATGAAATAAATCTTGATACTAATTGAATGTAACTTTTCTCAAAGAAAAAAGATTTGATTCAAGGAGTATCAAATCAATATAAATAAAGCATGATTTCAAAGAAAAAATTGAAAGCATCATATGTAACAATAAATCTTTGGATGCTCTCCCTAAATATATTCCTCCTTAAAAATATGCATTCATTGAGGAATAAAACATGAAAGCACAAGCATCATAATTTTAGATAATTTGAAATATGAACATAAATACTAAATCTGAAATTAAGGATTTGAATTTCAAGATATACAAGATTTTCAAAATGCCGGGATTGATCATAAGAAACTTTAGCATGATTCAAATTTATTTGAAATGACTTAATATCCATACAGATGCTAGAAGTAATTTAATAGCAAGTCTAGCTACTAGAGCAAGGGTTATCAATATGTATACCTTCTTAAATAAACCCTTAATCACTAGTTCTATACTTGTTCCAAATCATTTCTAGTCTAAGCATGGATACAAAATAAAATACATTTCATGGAAACCATATGATTTGAAAGATTTGATTACCCATACAAAAGTTAAAAGTAATATAGTACCAAGTTTAGCTGCTGGAGCAAAGATTTATCAATATGCATACCTTTTTTTAAAATGTAATCCTAACTACCAGTTCTATTCTTGATCCAAATTATTTCTAACTCAAGCATAGATGCCAAAAATGTATACATTTCATCACAACATTTACTTGAAATAGTTTAAAACTATATTAATAAAAAATCAAGTGAAAGTCTAATAATCACAAGTTTAATCATGAGAGCATAAATCCATCAACATCAAAAAGTCATGATCACAATAAATGACTATTAGTCAAACTTGATTCTAATCAATTGAAATAATTTTCAAAGCAATATGCAACTTTGAAAATATTTTTTCATGAAGTAATTTAAGATGCATTAATCAAAATCAAGTGAAGGTCTTATAATCACAAGTTTAATCATGATAGTAGAATTCATCAACATCAAAAGTTCATGATCATAACAATGACTATAGTCTACACTCATTCTAATTAATCATTTAAAATAATTTTCAAAGTGTTATAGCCGTGACAGTGACGTGGCCAGGCTCAGGTACCGCCAAATAAGACCGAGCCACGTGGAGGCTTCTTCGGCCGAGTCAGTGCCACGTCTTCAAGACCAGGTTCGACAAGACTACAGCGCCCGTCAATTTTCTAAGGCAAACTCCCTCCGCCGAGGTCGAGCTCGGATCGGAGCTCCTCTACCAACTCGATGGCACCCAAGCCGGAGAGATCCACCCAAGCGAGGTCGGCGAGGCCAGGAGACCTCCTGCCACCTTGCCAGGTGTCCACCCAGGGGGTTTCCGCTTGGGCCGAGGTCGGCCGACCCTTCGTCCTTCGCCAGGTGGCCTCCCGGAGACGGGCCCACCTCGGTCGAGTCCAGGCGCCCTCCTGCCACCTCGCCAGGTGTCCGCCCAGGGGGGGTTCACCTGGGCCGAGGTCGGCTGTTCCTTCGCCCCTTGCCAGGTGGCCTCCCGGAGACGGCCCACCTCGGCCGGCCAGGCGACCTCCTGCCACCTCGCCAGGTGTCCCCAGGAGGGGCCCACCTAGGCCGGGGTCGGCTGTTCCTTCGCCCCTTTGCCAGGTGGCCTCCCGGAGATGGGTCCACCTCGGCTGAGGCCAGGCGACCTCTGCCACCTCGCCAGGTGTCCGCCCAGGAGGGGCCCACCTAGGCCGGGGTCGGCTGTTCCTTCGCCCCTTTGCCAGGTGGCCTCCCAGAGAGGGTCCACCTCGGTTGAGGCCAGGCGACCTCCTGCCACCTCGCCAGGTGTCCACCCGGAGGGGTCCACCTAGGCCGAGATCGTGTCCTTCGCTCTCGCCAGGTGGCCCCCGGAGACGGGTCCACCTCGGTCGAGGTCAGGCCGCCCGTACGGAGAAGGTCTCAGGGAAGAGGTACGGCCCCGAGGTCATCCCTCGGGCTGTACGAATCCCAGACGGTGCCCCGTACGGAGGGCGGCGGCACGCGGAACATCACTTGCATCGGCCCGACAAGCTCCACAGCCGGGGACACGGTTCTGACAGAACAGGCCCTATAGATGGATGGCGCCCACGCTTGGGAGAGAGAGCGCTCTCGCTGGGCCCGAGGCCTGACCGGCCGCCTTGTCAGCGCCGCCCTCCCTTTTTCTTCTATCTTTGCCTTTTCCCTGCTGGGCTCGCGGACGAGGTCGGAAAGCCACCTGGCCCCCTTCACTGAAAAGGGAAAAGAGAAGAAGACAGGGGAGGGGAGTCTCCCAGGAGGAAAAGACAAGCGCACGATGAAAGAGATAAAAGGGAGGAATCTGGGGACAACGGAGGGTAAGCGAACAAGCCTGGGGACAAAGGAGAAGTAACGGCAAAAGGCCTCGCTCCGGAGAGTAAAAACCAGAGATCCCGAGAGTGAATCACTGGCGTGAGCCGGCAAGGAGGCCAGTCAAGATTCTGGTCCCCAGAGCGTCTCTCTCACTAGTAAACTCTCTAAGTCTGGAACCCTTTCGGGGGTCCGTCTAGAGAGTATGGTCCCTATCGTCATCTACTAACTTGACCGTCGGAGTTCCCTCACCGGGATCCCGGCCAGGTCTTCTAACCCCTTTCTTGCAGGTTAGCCGCAGCCAGGGAGGTCCTTCGCCAGGCGGTCAGGAGGGATCGGCGGATCCGTGGCACGGGCGCGACGACGGGAGCGCAACAGATTGGCGCGCCAGGTAGGGGGCAGGACACCAAACCCGAGCGGGGGCCGGCTTTCTGCAGGTGTCACGCTCTCTGACGATGGTGGTTACTCGTGGCCGCGAGGCGTCCACCAGCCGCGTGGGGGAGGTTCACTCCCCTCCAGGGGCCCTCAGACCGGAGAGGGAGCTTCCGGCTCCCCCTCCCTTGCATAACAGCCTGCCACGGCGGACGGACCCCTTGCGGCATCATCAGCAGCTGCAGACCTTGACCTCAGCGGTCCGGTAGCTTCAGCATCAGCACGGTCCCTGGCCACCCAGCCGCAGCCAGGGACCCCCGCGGCCCGAGCCGCTGGGCAGCGTGGGAGCGTGCGCTCGATCCAGGGCAGGCCATCCCATCCGAGGACCGCCTCCAACCCCGGGGGAGCCACCAAGCTCCTGCAAAGAGAAACTACTCCGGTTCGGAGGATCGCGAGAGCCGATCCCCAGCTGATAGGGTCGAAATGGCGCATCGCAGCAAGCGACGCCGAGGCCAGACCTCGCACCGAGATCGATCGGCGCCCCCTTCACCGCGTTCTGGGGGAGGACTCCACCGACGAAGCCATCAAGCGCCAGGCCGAGAGACGCCTGGAGGAGCATGAGCGCAAGCTGGCGGAGTTCGCCCGCCGATTTGCCGACCTGCAAAACTCGTCGGCAGACCCGACGGGCTACGATTTCCAACCCCCTTTCTCTGAAGAAATCCAGGCGGAACCGATCCCGAAATGGTTCCGCATGCCGCAGGTGGATCCCTATGACGGGACCACCGACCCCCTGGACCATTTGGAGAGCTACAAAGCTCTCATGAGGGTCCAGGGGGCCACTGACGCTCTTCTGTGCATTGCCTTCCGGCCACCCTCTGAAAGGCCGCTCGAGTCTGGTTCACCCGCCTTGAGCCCGGATCCATTTGCTCCTTCCATCAGCTGGAAGGAAGGTTCGTGGCACACTTTGACGCTTGCCGAAAGGTGCCGAGAGAGGTGGACAGCCTCTTATCCATCCGCCAGCAGGACCAGGAGCTGCTCCGGGACTACATCACCCGGTTCAAAACGCCAGCCCTGGAGATCTATAGCTTGGACGAGCCCGTCGCCATGCTGGCTTTGAAGCGCGGGCTCAGACGTCCCGCCTAACCTACTCCCTGGACAAGAAGCCGCCCAGGACGTACTCCGAGCTCCTCCTCCGCGCCCACAAGTACATCCGAGCGGAGGAGGCTAACCGCACCTGTCGAGAGTTAGACGGGAAGGCTCCGAAGAAGTCGCTCCCGAGGGACGCCCCGGGAGCTCGGAGGCCCGGCCGTCTGCCGACCCTTGCCCGAATCCAAGGCCGAGGGGCGAAGCCACTCCCGAGCGGAGGTACACCCCTCTCCTCGCACCTCGGACGAAGATCCTCATGGAAATCGAGGGCGAGCGTTACCTCCACCGACCTCCTCCTCAGAACCCGAGAGCCGTCCGAGACAAATCGAAGTACTGCCAGTTCCACCGCGAGCACGGGCATGACACAGAGGAGTGTCGCCACTGAAGCGGGAAATCGAGGAGCTGATTAGAGGGGTTACCTCAGGAAGTTTGTCAAGAACGAGGCCCCTCCGAAGGGCAGCCGCTCGCGGCCTTACCGCCGTCCCTGCGATCGACACCGCCAACGGAGAAGCCCATGGGCATGATTCACGTGGGTCCGGTCGAGCGACGAGAGGACCCGGGAAGTCGGGAACCCGGAGGATGTAATCCCTCCCCGGGGGGGGAGGGAAATGACAATGTAAACAACGATGTCGTGGTGGTCGAGATGACCATCGCGAAGCATCCTGTACATCGAATCATGGTTGATAGTGGAAGCTCGGTGACGTACTTTTTTACGATGCTTTCTCCCGCATGAACTTGTCCCACGATCAACTGAAACCGGTGCACACCCCCTGGTAGGTTTCACAGGGAACTCCATGGGGGTCGAGGGGGAGATCACTCTCCGGTCACTGCCGGATCCCCACCTGGCAAGCGACCATCCTAGTAACATTTACCGTCGTCAGGCTCCCCTCGCCTTACAACGCCATCCTCGGGCATCCGGGCTCAACCAACTGGACGCCACCATCTCTACGAGAAGGTGTTTTGGTACAGTTCCCCATGCCTTCCGGGCTGGAAGATGAAGGGGACGACTCGGCCAGTCCCGCTCTGCCTTCAGACGGTCCCGGGCGCCAGGGGCGCGGAGTTCACCCAGGATATCGACGACCTCGATCTGAGAGAGAAGGAACCCAGGGGAGGGCCCATAGAGCGCCTGCTGACTTTTTCCCTCAATTCGGATCCATTGAAGACGGTGCAAGTCGGGGCCCAGCTCCCTGAGAAGAACGAACCCGCCTGCTGGAGTTCCTCCGCGCCAACGCTGACATGTTCGCCTGGTCAGCAGCCGACCTGCCGGGCATCCCACCCGAGGTCATCATGCACAAGCTGAACGTAGACCCAAATTGCTGCCCGGTCCGCCAGAAGAAGAGAAGCTTCACCATGGAGAGGCAGAAGGCGATTAACGAGGAAGTGGAGAAGCTCCTCACCGCCGATTTTGTGCGGGAGGTCCAGTACCCCAGCTGGCTGGCAAACGTGGTCATGGTAAGAAAGAGTAGTGGTAAGTGGAGGATCTGTGTGGATTACACCGACCTCAACCGAGCTTGCCCAAAGGACAGCTTCCCTCTTCCAAAGATCGACCAGCTGGTCGACACCACCTCAGGGCATCGCCTCCTGTCGTTCATGGGCCTTCTCCGGATACAACCAGATCCGAATGAGCCTGGAGGACGAAGAGCACACCGCCTTCATAACTGACCACGGAACTTTTTGCTACAGGATGATGCCATTTGGCCTCAAGAATGCGAGGGCAACGTACCAGCGCCTGGTCAATAGAATCTTCAAAGACCAGATCGACCGCAACATGCAGGTGTACATGGATGACATGCTGGTAATGAGCAAACCCGAGTCGGATCACGTGGCTGACTTGGCAGAGACCTTCGGCAACCTCCGACACCATCAGATGAAGCTGAACCCGGCGAAGTGCGCCTTGGCATCTCCGCCAGGAAATTCCTTGATTTATGGTGACCCAAAAAGGAATCGAGGCCAACCCGGAGAAGGTCCAGGCCATCCTGGACATGGAGCAGCCCGCCTCCAAGAAGCAAGTGCAACAACTAACCGGCCGAGTTGTGGCCCTCAGCCGTTTCATCTCCAGGTCGGCGGATCGCTGCCGTCCCTTCTTCGAGGTACTGAGAAGATGAATGACTTTGCTTGGACCGAGGAATGCCAGCAGGCCTTCGAGGAGCTGAAGAAGACCCTCGCATCGCCACCATTGCTGTCCAGGCCCGAGAAGGGAGAGGAGTTATCCTCTATCTAGCGGTTACCCCGGAGGCTGTCAGCTCAATCCTGGTTCGGACCAACGGCCAGGGGGCCCAGCGGCCGGTGTACTATACCAGCAAACTTCTCCGTGATGCGGAGCTCAGGTATTCTCGGCCGAGAAACTCGTTTTGCACTAATAGTGTCTGCCCAGCGTCTCAGGCCTTATTTCCAAGCGCACCCCATCGCTGTCCTGACGGATCAACAGTTGAAAGCAGTGCTCAGCCGACCCGACACCTCGGGGCGATTGGCAAAGTGGGCACTGAAACTCAGCGAGTTCGACATTACGTACAGGCCAAGGTCGGCCGTGAAGGCGCAGGTGCTAGCCGACTTCTTGGTCGAATGTGCAGGCTTGGGCAAGGAGCCCGAAGAAGGCCCCCCAGGCCGGGATGGAGATAGGCCACCGACGAGCCCGAAGAGGACACTGGATCCTCCATGTAGAAGGAGCCTCAAACTCCGGCGGGAGCGGGGCTGGGCTCATCCGCCAACAGCAACGGGGTCGTCGCCGAATGCGCACTCCGTTTCCAATTCCCCGTGACAAATAACCAGGCAGAGTACGAGGCACTTCTTGCCGGACTGAGAGTCTCCCGCGAGCTGGGCGTAACCAACCTAAGGCTTTCACTGATTCCCAGCTCGTGGCGGGGCAGGTGTCCGGGGAGTACGTCGCCCACGACCCCCAAATGGCGAGATACTTGGAGCTCGTCAAAGAGGGCGCGTCCAGATTCCGACGCTTCAACATCTTCATATCCCCCACGGGGAGAATGCCCGCGCGGACGCTCTCTCCCGACTGGCGACCCTGCCGGACACGATGCTGGGACGCGCCTATGGGAGCGCCTTGAGGTCCAAGCCTCGAAAGCACCGGTGAAGGTCCACCAGGTCGGCCATGAAACCCAGCTGGATAGACAAGTACGCGCATACATCACCAATGGCACCCTGCCGGAGGACCGCGAGGTGGCTCGCCTCATCAGGAAGAAGGCCGTGCGGTTCGTCCTGATGGACGGGCAGTTGTATCGAAGAAGATCTACTTCTACCCCCTCCTCAAGTGCATAGGACCCACGGAAGCCAAGCTTGTGCTCCAGGAGATTCACGAAGGCGTCTGCGGGAACCACGTGGGGGGCAGGGCATTGGCATACAAGGCCCCCGTCAGGGCTATATTGGGAGACAATGAAGGAAGACGCCGCCGACTTCGTGAAGAAATGCGATCGGTGCCAGCGTCACGCCACGGTGCAACGGCAGCCCTCCAACCCAATCTCCTAGCTCTCAGCCCCATGGCCGTTCGCCCAGTGGGGGATGGACCTCCTGGGCCCATTCCACCGGTGTCTGGCCAGCGGAAGTTCTTGATAGTGGCCATCGACTACTTCATGAAGTGGGTCGAGGCCGAACCCTTGGCGAGGATCACTGAAGCGAACATCGCCAAGTTCTTCTGGAAGTCCATTGTCTGCCGCTTCGGCCTCCCCCACACCGTGGTCACCGACAATGGGCGCCAGTTCGACTGCCGGGAGTTCGAAGAATTCTGCAGCGACCTCGGCATCAAGCATCGCTTTACCTCGGTGGCGCATCCTCAGACCAATGGGGAGGCCGAAGTCACGAACAGGACCATTCTTCAGGGCCTCCGCACGCGGCTGGACCAGGCTAAGGGCAGGTGGGCCGACGAGCTTCCCAGCATCCTCTGGGCATACCACACCACCCCAAGGATGGCTACCGACGAAACCCCGTTCAATCTTGTCTTCGGAGCCGAGGCAGTTATCCCGATCGAGCTCAGCCTACCCACACTGCGTGTGGAGCAATACGACGAGACGGAAAACCCAGCCAGGATGATGCTCAACCTTGACCTTTTCGAGGAAACGAGGGACAAAGCCCGAATTCGAATGGCGGCGTATAGGCAATGCGTGGCCAGGTATTACAACTCCCGAGTGCGACCGAAGGTTTTCCGTCCCGAAGACTTGGTCCTCCGGCGCGCTGAAGCTTCCTAGCCACGCGAACGCGACAAGCTATCACCCAACTGGGAAGGCCCATATCGGGTGGCAGAGGCCCTTCCTCATGGCGCCTACTACTTGGAAGAATTGGGAGGTGCCAGGTTCCCCCGGACGTGGAACGCCTCGAACCTGAGGATCTACTATCGGTGATGTAAGGTTCTCTGCTCCTGTAATAAAGTTCCTACGCTTCAAACACTCCCTTCGCACTTCGACGAGAAAGCCCGGAGAACAGCTCGGCAAGCCGTGCAAGGCTTGAGAAAGCCTGCGGCATCGAGCTCAGTCCGGAAATCCTGGGCTTCGACCTGGAAGGTGGCGCGGAACCCAGTTCGCCCACACAAGCACGGAGAACAGCTCGGCAAGCCGTGCAAGGCTTGAGAAAGCCTGCGGCATCGAGCTCAGTCCGGAGATCCTGGGCTTCGGCCTGGAAGGTGGCGCAGAACCCAGTTCGCCCACACAAGTCCGGAGAACAGCTCGCAAGCCGCGAAGGCTTGAGAAAGCCTGCGGCATCGAGCTCAGTCCGGAGATCCTGGGCTTCAGCCTGGAAGGCGGTGCAGAACCCAGTTCACCACACAAGTTCGGAGAACAGCTCGGCAAGCCGCACGAGGCTTGAGAAAGCCTGCGGCATCGAGCTCAGTCCGGAGATCCTGGGCTTTCGGCCTGAAAGGTGGCGCAAAAACCCAGTTCGCCCACACAAGTCGGAGAACAGCTCAGCAAGCCGCGCAAGGCTTGAGAAAGCCTGCGGCATCGAGCTCAGTTCGGAGATCCTGGGCTTCGGCCTGGAAGACGGTGAAGAAAACTGCGTCGCCTGGCAAGTATGAAGGCGGTCCCAAAGACGGGCCCGCTTAAGGCCTGCTCCGCCGCCACGCGACCGGGAGGCCCCAACATCAATTGAGCATGGAGGGACCAGGGACCAGGCTGCAACTGTTTCAAGCATTACATGCCAACATCTCAGAAGAAGGAAAAAGAAAAGTGAGATAAGATGAACTCGGAATTTTATCAAACTGAAACTTTCATTGATACAAAAAGGGATCAGTACAAGCGGGGAGTCCGACAGGCCGGGAGTCCCCAAAAGAAGAAAATGCAGAAAAGAAAAGACACTACAACAACAAAGTAAAGCAGGCGCCGGGCTCAGTGGGGTGCAGGGTCGGAGCCTTCTGCCGGGGGCGCAGGCATCACATCCTCGACTTCTACGGCGGCCGGCTTTGAGGCTGCTCTAGAGCTGCAGCTTCGCCAGTCGACGGTGCCGCAGGAGTTGCGCCGGCCGCTCCAGGAGCCCTGCTCTCGACTCCCTGCCTTCTGCCTCCGATCACCACCTCGCTGAGGTCGAGCTCGGGGAAGAGGGCCCCCACCTTCTCCCAGCACATCCGGAACCCCTTCAGGAAGGAGTTCACGGCGGCCTCCCGGACCTCCGACGTGTACTCGTCGGAAGCCCGGAATTTCGGGATGGCCTCCTGTGCCTCCCACTTTGCGGCCTCCAGGAGTCCGTTGACGTACGCACTCCTGTCCCTCGCCGCACTCGCGTCTCGCCGGGCCTCCTCCAACTGGCGCTCCAGCCACTGGGAGTGGGCCTGCAGGCGAGCCCTCTCCGCCACGTCCTCCTCCGTGCGGCGTTGGTGGGCGGCCCGCTCCTCCGACAAGGAAGCCTCCAGCTCCTTGTTCCGCCCCTCAGAGCATTCCAGGTCGGACTGGAGGGCCTGTTTGTCGGCTCGCAGCTCGACCCCCTTCTCCATGAGGTCTTTGACGTCGGCCGCGAGCTTGCCGAGCTTCTTCTCCTTCTCGGCGTCCCTCTGTGCGTTCCCTACGAGGAAGTTCCTCAGTAGGAGAACGTCGTTTCCGATCTGCGCCAGCAAGAGCAAACCGAGTCAGGATAAAAGGAGTTAGATCTTGAAAGAAAAGGAAGGAGGAAGGAGCTCGGGCTTACCGTGAAAAGCTGCGGGAGGATCCCGAGCAGGGCATCTGCGTAGTCCCGGCTGCCCCGAGCTCGGCGATCCCGGGCGGTGGAGGCGTACTCCATGATCTTCTCCACGAGCCCTTTATCGCAGATGACCGAGTCCCGATGGGTGATCACCGATGCCGGAGGTGTCAGGCCGGCTCCTGCGCTGGTCGCCCCCTTAGCTGATTCCGCGGTCGACGAGCCGGCGGTGGCCACCGGCTGCACTGTAGAGACGGCGGCGACGACGGGACCGGCGCCGGGCGGAGCCACAAGCGGTGGAGCCCTCTCAGCAGTGGCACCCCCAGGTCGCACGGCCGGGACATCAGCGGCCCCGCCCTGGGGCAGCCTGGGCGGGGGGAGCGACGGCAATCGGACTGGGTGCGGTCGCCGCCACGACCTCCCGGCTCGCCTCAGTTCGAGCCCTCTTCACCACAGGCTCGTCCACCTCGGTGACATCTCGCTGGGCTGCGCCCTCCAGGAGGTTCTCCAGCGAAAACTTCATCCCTGCAACACAAAAGAACAGAAGGTCAGCCGGCTCGGTCATGAAGAAAAAGGGGGGCAGAAGTCAAAGTGGGGCCGAATCTCACCAGTCTCGCGGATGGGATGATCACGGCCTCAAAAATGTTCTGCTCCGAAAGCAGAACGTCAAGTGCCGGAACCACGTCACTTAGGAGCTGGGAATAGGACTCCTGGTCCGCCGACTCGACCCGAGAATTCCGGTTCGGAGTCCGGTCGGTTCACCCAGGCCCAGTCGACATCTTCGACTGAGGCGAAGAAAAACGGCTCTTCCAGCCCTTCACCGAGGAAGGGATGTCGAACCGGAGACACCTGGGCCGGGGCGAGATATACCACCAGCCGTCATTGGTGGAGCAACTTCTTCAGGGTGAACAAGGCCCTGAAGAGGGAGAAACAGGCAACGAAACCGTGGAAGTGACAGAAGACAATGAAAGAAAAGATGACCTGGATGGTGTTGGGAGCCAACTGGGCCGGGACAAGCGGAACGGAAATGGCTGAGGAAAGAAAGAAAGAAGGGATGTAGAGGAAACTGAAGACCCCCGAGAGGAAGTCTTCGTAGAAGGCTATGCGGCCGGGGCCACTCATGGTGACGCGCTCCTCGGACCGCGGAACAAACAGACGAATGGACCCCGGGATGCCGTAAGCATCCCGGAGCAGAAAAGATCGCCTTCGATCATGGTGGAAGCATGACGGAGGGACCAGCAGGAAGAGAAGGAGGAGCAGGAAGAGCAGGAAGAGAGCGGAGGGGCACGGCAGGAGCAACCGGAGGATGCCGGGTCCCCCTAGGGATGCAATGGTGACACCCCGGGTTGCAGACGACGGTGGATCTCCTCCGGGATCGTCTCCTCATCTGAGGAGGAAGAAGATGGAGTCCTCGACCGGGATGGACCGGCTCGTCCGGGTTGGAAGAGACATGGCGACGGCGCGCCATGGAAAAGAGAAGAACGGAGGATCAAGAGAAAAGAAAAAGGAAAGGAAGGAGGGGAGCCGGAGAAGATGAGGGCACTCACCGAAAATACGCCAGACGAGTGCAAGGCAACAGGAGTTAGTCTGCAGCAAACCACCCACGAAGCAAGGGGAAAGGCCTCGTTCTGGAAAGTCCCCTCCCTTTCAAACTCAGCCGACAGCGGCCGTACCCGTCATTCCGCCTCAGGCCACTGGATGATCGCCACGTGGGCGCACGCCCGACACCAACGCCTCGTTAGCAGAGTAACGGCCTCTGCCTCGAAGCGACGCATTAATTGCGGGCAAGTAGGTGACGCGTGGCGGCTCCCCATAGGTTTTCAGTCGCATCGAGCCACGGCGACGAGGATCATGGTAATTATGATGCAAGATCTTCGCCTCCCCACGTCATGTCCGCATTTAATTCCGACGTTCCGTTCTACGACGCCCCGATGGAACGGCGGGCTGGGGGGCAACTGTTACAGCTGTGACAGTGACGTGGCCAGGCTCAGGTACCGCCAAATACGATCGAGCCACGTGGAGGCTTCTTCGGCCGAGTCAGCGCCACATCTTCAAGACCAAGTTCGACAAGACTACAGCGCCCAGCAATTTTCTAAGGCAAACTCCCTCCGCCGAGGTCGAGCTCGGATCGGAGCTCCTCTACCAACTCGATGGCACCCAAGCCCGGAGAGATCCACCCAAGCGAGGTCGGCCGAGGCCAGGAGACCTCCTGCCACCTTGCCAGGTGTCCACTCAGGGGGTTTCCGCTTGGGCCAAGGTCGGTCGACCCTTCGTCCTTCGCCAGGTGGCCTCCCGGAGATGGGCCCACCTCGGTCGAGTCCAGGCGCCCTCCTGCCACCTCGCCAGGTGTCCGCCCAGGGGGGGTTCACCTGGGCCGAGGTCGGCTGTTCCTTCGCCCCTTTGCCAGGTGGCCTCCCGGAGACGGGCCCACCTCGGCCGAGGCCAGGCGACCTCCTGCCACCTCGCCAGGTGTCCGCCCAGGAGGGGCCCACCTAGGCCGGGGTCGGCTGTTCCTTCGCTCCTTTGCCAGGTGGCCCCGGAGACGGGTCCACCTCGGCTGAGGCCAGGCAACCTCCTGCCACCTCACCAGGTGTCCGCCTAGGAGGGGCCCACCTAGGTCGGGGTCGGCTGTTCCTTCGCCCCTTTGCCAGGTGGCCTCCCAGAGACGGGTCCACCTCGGCTGAGGCCAGGTGACCTCCTGCCACCTCGCCAAGTGTCCGCCCAGGAGGGGTCCACCTAGGCCGAGTCGGCTGGTCCTTCGCTCTTCGCCAGGTGGCCCCCGGAGAGAGGGTCCACCTCGGCCGAGGTCAGGCCGCCCGTACGGAGAAGGTCTCAGGGAAGAGGCGCGGCCCCGAGGTCATCCCTCGGGCCATACGAATCCTAGACGGTGCCCCGTACGGAGGGCGGCGGCACGCGGAACATCACTTGCATCGGCCAACAAGCTCCGTAGCCAAGGGACACGGTTCTGACAGAACAGCCCTATAGATGGATGGCGCCCATGCTTGGGAGAGAGAGCGCTCTCGCTGGGCCCGAGGCCTGACCGGCCGCCTTGTCAGCGCCGCCCTCCCTTTTTTCTCTTCTGTCTTTGCCTTTCCCCTGCTGGGCTTGGCGGACGAGGTCGGAAAGCCACCTGGCCCCCCTTCACCGAAAAGGGAAAAAAGAGAAGAAAACAGGGGAGGGGAGTCTCCCAGGAGGAAAAGACAAGCGCACGACGAAAGGAGATAAAGAGGGAGGAATCTGGGGACAACGGAGGTAAGCGAACAAGCCTGGGGACAAAGGAGAAGTAACGACAAAAGGCCTCGCTCCGGAGAGTAAAAACCAGAGATCCCGAGAGGGAATCACTGGGCGTGAGCTCGGCAAGGAGGCCTAGCCGAGATTCTGGTCCCCAGAGCGTCTCTCTCACTAGTAAACTCTCTAAGTCTGGAACCCTTTCGGGGGTCCATCTGGAGAGTCTGTTCCTTCTCGTCGTCTACTAACTTGACCGTCGGAGTTCCCTCGCCGGGATCCCCGGCCAGGGTCTTCTAACCCCTTTCTTGCAGGTTAGCCGCAGCCAGGGAGGGTCCTTCGCCAGGCGGTCAGGAGGGATCGGCGGATCCGTGGCACGGGTGCGACGACGGGAGCGGCAACACAAAGTAATTGATGCAACATTTATAACAAATACTCAACTACATTTTTAATTATAGAAGGAGGTGTTTAAAGTTTATCAATATGTATAATCCTTTCTTTACCATTAGTCCAAAATGTAGCATGTCCATTCTTTGTATTGTCTTGTATAGCCACTTTTTAACAACTTTCTTTCTTCATGTTGGGCTGCAAGACATTCCTACAAAATAAACTAGGTGGACAATTTGGTACCCAAACTTTCTTGGATTCTTTAGGGTTAGTAAATATTGTTCCTTTTGGAACCCAAATTTTTCTTAATTTACAAGGATATGCATTATGCTCAATTTTACAATATCTAAAATAAGTCATATAGGAAGATGCAATAATAATCTTGTTTCTTGTCATCAATAAAGATTTGTTTTTTCACTTAAATTTTATTTCTTAAAATATCAATTGATACAAACATCTTGGGCCTTGTTAGAATTTTTATTTCATTCAATAAAATATTTTCTTATTTGAAAACTAATTATATAAATCTTTCAAATCAACATTTCTTTTTCTAAATTTCTTTTTCTTTAGAAAGATTATTCTTATCATTTTCAAAACATCAATCTTTATATTTAAATTATGGTTTTTATTGACAAGATGGTGTTCTCAAGAGAAAAAAAATCTACATGACTTTTTAATTCTTGTGCTCAATTTTTAATACTTGTATTCATGCATAAGATTATTAAATGCATCATGTAATTCATTAAAGATAAAATCATTTCATTTCAGCATATATCTCTTCCTCATTTGCCATGAAGCAAAGATTGGCAACTTTTTGTTCTTCCTCCAAACTAGAATCTTCACTATCGCTCCAAGTTGCCATCATTGTCTTGAATTTCTTTTTGGCCTTGAGGCACTATTATCTTTTTCTTCTCTTGATCAGCAACCACTTCTTTATGCTATAAATTCAACTCATAGGTTATGAGTGAACCAATAAGCTCCTCCAAAGGTAGGGTATCAATATCTTTGGCTTCTTGGATCGCCGTTACCTTTGGATCCCAAGATATGGCAAAGATGTAAGAATTTTATTAACCAAATCAGCATTAGTATAAACTTTGCCAAGACTTTTCAATTGATTAATAAAAGTCATAAATCTAGTATATATCATATAGAGATTCATAATTAAGCATTTTAAATATTTCAAAAGAATGGACAAGCATATTAATTTAGTACTTTTCACTTGAAGAGTATCCTCATGAGTAATTTTAAGTTTGCCATATCTCCTTCACTGATGTGCATATGGAGATCCTATTCAATTCATTAAAGTCCAATGCACAATAAAGCAAGTTCATTGCTTTAGCATTAATTTCAGATTGCTTAATATCATATTCATTCCAATCCTCTTCAAGCTTTGAAATGGAAATGCCATTAACCAAAATGTAGGAATATGAGGACTATTAACTATAATTTTTTAAAGATAATAACTAATAGATTGAATATAGATGCACATGTGAGTTTTTCAAAAAGTGTAATTAGTACCATTAAAAATGGTGGTCTATTAGTTGCATGTCCTATAGCAAAACAAGCACCTTCTAGGGCTGCCATGATCTTTTAACTCAAAACCGTTGGATTCTTTACAAAGCACCAAGTCTAGATATCAATGATTTTGGATTCCAGGCTCTGATACCAATTATTATCCAATGATGATGCAATCCAAGAGGGGGGGTGAATTAGGTTTAAAAAAATTATTTGAACTTATGTCAATGGATAAAAAATAAGTATGTGCCAATTCAAATCAAGTGTTTATATTTTGCCAAAGTGTTGTGTGCTTAGTAAAAATATGCAATGAAATTAACAAAGTAAATGCAGAGTAAATAAGCAATAAATAAGAGCAATCACAAACACAAGAATATATAGTGGTTCGATGCACTCCAAGGCACCTACATCCACTCTCCAAGCTTCCTTGAGGTATTTCACTATATTCACCAAGATTACAGTTGATTAGTTTTTCGGGCTCACTAATCAAAATCCAACTTGTTTTCCCGGGCTCAAAAGTCAAAACCCCGTATTGGTTTTATAACTTAGGCTAACCAATAACCTCTGATGGTTTTATGGGCTCACCAACAACCTATGTTGGTTTTACGGGATCACCAACAACCTATGTTGGTTTTACGGGATCACCAACAACCTATGTTGGTTTTACGGGATCACCAACAACCTATGTTGGTTTTACACAAAGGCTAACCAACAACCTCTTTGATTTTCCAAGGCTTACCAAAAACCTTGATACAACAATGTAAGAATGAAAGTAAAGAATACACTAAAACTTTCTATATTAAAGCAAGTATCTCTTTGAAGCCCTTGGATGATGTTGAAGAAGCTTGTCTTCAATTTGTTGAAGCCTTTGAATGAAGCTTGATGTGTGGACTTGGATCAACTCTCTTATCTTTGAAAGCTTAAAGGCTAGAACCACTCAACACTTGAATCCTTGAAGGATATTCAATGATCTCACCAAAGGATTACTTTCCATTTGATTTTTTGTATTTATATAGCTCTCTAACCCATAGATGACCGTTTATGACCATTGGGGATGAAAAACTAGTCGTTTGAAGCAAGTTGGAATTAATTGTGTTGGTCAGTAAGTAACCTAAAGGGGGGTGAATTGGGTTTCTAAAAATAAAATATTTATTTGCAAGAATATGTGCCAAATGCAATAAACAATTATAGTGCTAGTGTGAGGTGAATTAGAATGCTCTTAATAAGTATGCAGCGAAAATGTAAATGTAATAAATAAATAAGCAAGAGAGAGACAATCAATCCACAAACACAATCAAGATATAGTGGTTCGGTGCTTTCCAATGCACCTACATCCACTCCCCAAGATCTTCTTGAAAATTTACTATAATCTTAACTGATTACAGCCGATTAGATTTTCGGGCTTACTAATCAAAACCTGACTTGTTTTCACAAGGCTCACAAGTCAAAACCTCCCTTGGTTTTATGGGCTAACCAAGAACCATATTGATTTTAAGGCTCACCAACAAACTTCCTTGATTTTGCGGGCTAACCAAGAACCTAATTGGTTTTAAGGCTCACCAACAACCTTCCTTAGTTTTGTGAGCTAACCAAGAACCTAATTGATTTTCAAGGCTCACCAATAACCTCCTTGGTTTTCAAGGCTAACAAATAACCTTTACAATAAGAGATAAGTTTAAAGTAAAGCAACAATAAAAGCTTTCTAAAGTAAAGCTGATTTTTCTTTGAAGCTCGGTGAAGTTGCTTGTCTTGAGCTTGATGAAGCCTTAATCAATGATCAAAAGTTGAACTTGAATGCTTCTTGAAGGCATTGAATACTTGGAGACTTCTTTTTGCTTGATGGTTGTTGATCGTAATGAATGGGAGTGAATGCACTTGCTTTTTCTGTTCTTTTTTGATTTGAACCACTTAAATACAATTTCAAGGCCTCAAAACCAATTTATAACTGTTAGACACGAAAAACTAGCCATTAGGTGGCAAAAGGGTCGAGTTTTGCGTTTAAAAAACTAGCCATTACTGTTTCCAGAACTCCAAGTGTCGATGCTTAAACCTTGTGAGTCGACACTTAAGGTCGACACTTGCATTCCATGAGTCGACACCAAGTTCAAATTTCTTCAATAAAGCTCTCTAAAATTCTCAAGTGAGTTGACACTTCTTCTGGTGAGTCGACACTTGAGTCGACACTTGATAACCATGAGTCGACACTTCAGGCAAGTCTTCAATTTCAGCAAGTTCTGTATCAAAAAATTCTCAGGCGATGAGCCAATCCTTGAGTCGATACTTTGAGTCAACACTTGACTGGCATGAGTTGACACTTCAGCCATGCCATTTGAAATACTTTTCTGTGTGCCAGCTTGAGTCGACACTTCCACTATCACGAGTTGACACTTGAACTGTGGGTAACACTTTGAGTCGACACTTGACTGTGATTTCTTTAAAACTATTGAACCTATGCTGAAATCAAGTTATGCTTCACTATTTAAGTCCTTTCAAGCAATCTTCAAGTTCTTAAGTCCATTAAAAGCTGGATTTTAAATCATGGAAGGGACTTCTTCATTCTTTGACAAGCAAACAAAACTTATTGAATTAGGGAGTACCCTTTTCTATAAGCATACTTTAAAGAAACAGTTAGTACTCAACTTATACTTAAGTATTTTGTTTATCATCAAAATTAATAACGGAGTCAACAATCTCCCCCTTTTGATGATGACAAAACCTTTAAGTATAAATCATATGATAAGCTCTAAAAAGAAATTTTTAATATGCATAAAGCTTATTGCAGTAAGTATTCAAATAGAGAAAGAAAGTTTAAAAACTCATTCGAATCAGAATTGTACTAAGAGTATCAAAGCAAGAAAGAGGAAGGAAATCCATGTATCATGATACTCTAAAAGGAACATGCTCAAGGATAATAAATTCAGCAATAAACTAGGTGAGTATAAATACTCCCCCTCAAGAGGAGATTTAAAGAATTTATTTTCAAAGAGCTTTATAAGTAATGAGCAAAACAGATTTCACAAATTAAAGGAAGGTTTGCTTCCCCTCACTTGATGCATAAAAAATTTTCAAAGATCTTTCTCAAACACAGATGCATATCACTTTCATCTTATATAATTACTTACCTTTATCTTATAACTTTCATTTTATTTTTTATACTTACTTCTCCCCTTTTTGTCAATCATTAAAAAGGAAAAGAGAAATAAAAGTACTGAAATTAAGTAATGCAATTCATTCATTCAGAGAAGATATTAAATCATTCATCCAAAGATATAGATATGAACTAGAAGATTTCAATCATTTAAATGTTTCATACATTGATACAACTTTGATACATAACATGGAGCAAATAAAAATATATAAGTAGTACATAGTGTAAATTAGCTAACATAAAAACTATCCTAAGCACTATCCTTATTATCTGAGGATCCAATCTCGATCGGTCCTGTATCAGTAGAAGTACGAGATCGAAGCCACATAGAACAAAGATCACGAAGATGGGTCCTTGTCAGTCTCGATGGAACATCACGACGACCACGTCCTCTGCATCTAACATAAGTCCTGCCTCTTGCTGGTACAGAAGAGGTAGAATCTATGTTAGCAGCAGGAACAATACTGACTAGAATGGCCAAAAGAGGAGAGGTATGATCAAAGATAAGACCAGAGTCAAGACGATGGAAACCAAGAGTATAGAAGCCTAGTTCTCGAATAAGGGAAGACGTCTGCAATGATGAAGAGTGAATAATAGGTGTATCAAAAGATGTATCAGATGGTGGAATAACAAGAGTATTAATAACTGAAGGTATAATAGGTGTAGGTACAAGAATGGCATTGTGAACATCAGGCATGGAGAGAGGAGTAGGTAGAATAGGAGTCTGGAAGGATGAACTAGATGGATCATAAATGGGACTCCTGGAAGGATCAGCTGCTGTCTCTGATACTGGCTCTATCATCAAATCTACGATGTCAATATCATCAAAGTTAGTCTCATCCAAATCTGGTCCCGATGCTGGTGGTGCTGGAATTGAATCATTTAGACCAGAAGCATCAAGAGAACTCCTCAAAGAGGGTCTACTCAAAATGGATAGAATGGCAGAAATCCCATCACTCAGTCCTCGATGGCTCTCTCTCATCTCCATATGAAATGAGTCGACTCACTGATGAATGATAATCAACTCAGTCTCAATGTGAGTGACCCTATCCTCTAGACTCTCAAAAACTCCAGGGATGTTAGATCGTGCTGACTCAGGCTGAGGAGCTGGCTCTAGCTGAACTGACAGCTCAGGCTGTGCCTTCGATGTCTCTCTATGAATCTCAGAAGGCTCTACCTCACTCGAAAAGATATGCTCCTCCTCCACTACATCATCATCTCTATCAGTAGCCATCTCCACTGGCCTCTGACAAGCTAATACCCCATCCGGTGAAGAGATCTGATGTCATAAACATTAATGTACAGTAGTTGTCGGTAGGGCTCACCATCCATCACTACAGCATAAGCTCTAAAAAGTAGAGTCAAGCCCATCCCATAGGGCAAACACAGTCTCTGGCTAATAGATGCCTCCGTTAACTGATGTACCATGAGTACCGGTAGGCATACAGGAGTGTCCTATACCAGAGAAACCATCACCAACAGCTCTCGTTCTGTGATGAAGTCAAAACGGCCGGTTTTCGATAGAAGGATCTGGGCAATAATGTGAAGCAGTAACCTTATCTCAATCGACAGTCTCAAAGCTGCCACAGTGGTTCCCTCAAGTAAGTCATCTATCTTGAAGATATAATGGAGACCATTGAATCTATCCACTAGTCTGTCTGCAAGAGAACCTGTCATGGGTATATCCCATACTGTGCTCAGAATCTTTGCTGTCACTAGGACATCTTTGCCTCGCACTTGGGCTACCCATCCATCACTACCTCGGGCTAATGAACCATAGAACTCTCGAATCAAACCAGGGTAAAATCTCTCAATCAATGAACAAAATGGCACCAAGCCAGCATCTCTAAGCCATTGACCTATCCTGAACTGCTGCTGATCAATGAACTAGAAGTCCATGCAACGTTCTCCAATGATGATGGTCTTCGATCCCATCTGACTAGCTGCAAGAAAGAGAGGTCTAGCAGTGACATCGGGTGCATCTGCCACTCTGGCTTCATGCCTAGTCTTTGTTCTTCTTTCTTCTTCATGATTGGATGGTCTTGGATGATGGACAACTTGCTTCCTAGGCCCCATTCCAAAGATACAAGGTTGGATTGAAAAGAGGGAAGAAACTTAGGGTTTCAACGATTAAAAATCAAAAGGAAGGGAGAAACCAAAGCAGAAACCATCCAAAATACAAATTTGAGATGATTGGAGGTTCGATTTGGAGGGAAGAAGTGAAAGGAATAGTTTAGGAGATGAGTCAGCTCGATTTGGAAGAAAAATGGAGAAGAAAACACATCATTTTCTAATTTATTTCAGTCTGTTGCCGTTCAAGTGTCGACTCACGACACAGAGTCAAGTGTTGACCCACGACATAGAGTCAAGTGTTGACTCACGATACAGAGTCAAGTGTCAACACTTCCAGGTGTTGATATTTCAAGTGTCGACACTTCGACTTAAAACCAAAAAAAAGTAGAAATGAAGCATTGATCAAGATTGAATAGAATTTTAATGAAATTTAAGGAGATTTAACATAATCATCAGTGAATTTGAACAATCAAGGATCAATATATATAAAAAGATAGAAATTTTCAATCAAAAGGATTGATGATCCCAAGTTGTCTTCTAATCATACAGAACCAATCCTCTTGGAGAGGCTTAGTCAAAATGTCAGCTAATTACATTTCAGTACTAACAAAATCAAGTACAACATCATTATTTTTAACATAATTTCTAATGAAATGATGCCTAATTTCAATATGCTTACTTCTAGAATGCTGAACAGGATTTTTAGTTAAGCAGATGCACTAGTATTATCACATTTTATGGATGTCTTACTTAGTTTGATTCAAAAATCTTCAAGTTATTGCTTAATCTACAAGATTTGAGTACAACAACTTCTTGCTGCAATATATTCAACTTCAACTATGGATAGTGCAACCGAAGTTTGTTTCTTTACTAAACCAAGAGATTAAGTTAACTTCAAGAAATTGACAAGTTCTACCAGTACTTTTTCTATCAAGTTTACATCCAACAAAATGAACATCAGAAAATCCAATTAAATTAATAGAAGAATTTCTAGAATACCATAGACTAATATCAATTATACCAGTTAAGTATCTAAATATGTGCTTAACAGTCAACAAATGAGACTCTTTAGGATCAGACTAATATCTAGCATACATATAGACACTAAACATAATATCAGGTCTACTAGCAGTCAAATATAATAAAGAGCCAATCATCCTTCTACAAAATTTTGATCAACAGATTTACCATACTCATCTTTATCAAGTTTACAAGAGGGGCTCATAGGAGTACCTATTGACTTAGTAAATCTCATCCCAAACTTCATTAAGATTTTTTTTGTGTACTTAGCTTGGTTGATCAAGTTTCATCCTTGGTTTGCTAAATTTGGAGTCTGAGAAAAAAATTGAGTTCTTCCATCATGCTCATTTCGAACTTACTCTGCATTAGCTTAGCAAACTCTTGGCAAAGAATTTCATTAGTAGCACCGAATATAATATTATCAATATAAATTTGCACTACTAATAAGTCATCATTTTTCTTCTTTAGAAATAAGGTAGTATCAACATGGCCTCTAGAAAATTTATTTTCAATCAGAAACTTGCTGAGTCGATCATACCATGCTCGAGGTGCTTGCTTTAAACCATAAAGTCTTCATATAATTTATAAATATGATCAGGATGTGCATGATTTTCAAAACCAGGTGGTTGTTCAACAAAAACTTCTTCAGTTATAAAACCATTCAGAAAAGCACTCTTGACATCCATTTGAAAAAGTTTAAAGTTCATAAAATAAGAAAATGCTAATAGTAGTATAATTGTCTCAAGTCTAGCAATAAAAGCAAAAGTTTTATCAAAATCAATTCCTTCCTCCTAATTGTAGTCTTTGGTAATTAGCCTAGCTTTATTTCTAGTAACAATACTATTTTCATCCAATTTATTCCTAAATATCCATTTCATGCCAATAATAGAAATGTTAGATGGTCTTTCTATTAATGTCCAAACATTATTTCTTTCAAACTGAATTAGTTCATCTTGCATAGCATTTATTCAGTTAGGGTCTTTTTCAGCATCTTCAAAATATTTTGGCTTTATTTGAGAAATAAAAGCAATATAATCATATTCATTTCTAATTGAAGATCAAGTTCTTATCCCTTTTGATGGATCACCTAGGATTAAATCCTTAGGATGTCCATAAGCATACCTTCACTCCTTAGGTAGATCTTGATGCTTTGATGTGGATTGTATGTCTTCTTCTCTTTCACATTTGTTATGATCTTCTTCACTTTATTGTGAGGGTTGATCTTCCAATGTTAGCTTCTTTAGCTTTTTAGCACTTGCATATATATCATATGTATCCTCTTTTCTAGAGGATTTGTCAGTAGACTCTTTAAAAACTACATGTACAGTTCCTCTACTACTAAGGTTCTTTTGTTAAAAACTCTGTATGCCCTGCTTGATGTAGAATATTCTAGAAAGATACTTTCATTAGACTTGGCATCAAATTTTTCAAGATTTTCTTTACCATTATTTAAAATGAAACATTTACGACCAAAAACTCGAAAATACTTTAAAGTTGATTTTGTTTGATTCTAAAGCTCATAAGGTGTTTTCTTTAAAATAGGATGAATTAAAATACGATTCAAAATATAACAAGCAATATTAATTGCTTCAGTCCAAAAATATCTTGGTAAATCATTTTTACAAAGCATAGTGCATGCCATTTCTTCTAAGGTATGGTTTTTCCTTTCTACTACCCCATTCTGCTTAGGTATCCTATGTGCAAAAAAATTATGTTCAATACCTTTTTTATTACAAAAATTTTTGAAACCTTGATTTTCGAATTCAAAACCATGATCACTACGTATGCAAATAACAAAAGTACCTTTTTCATTAGAAACCTTTCGGAAAAACTTTATAAATATTGAAAATGATTCATCTTTATGAGCAAGAAAGAAAATCCAAGTAAACCTTGAAAAGTCATCCACCATAACTAATCCATATCTCTTACCTCCTAGGCTAGATATCCTAGTTGGTCTAAAAAGATCCATATGGAGTAGTTCTAATGGCCTAGTAGTTGTAACAAAACCTTTAGGTTTGAAAGATATTTTTACTTGTTATCCAAATGGCAAGCTTGGCAAATTTTATCCTTTTCAAAACTAAGTTTTGGCAAATCTCTTACTAAATCCTTTTTACAAAGTTTTAAAAGTAAATACATACTAGCAGTCTATGATGCTAAAGCTCACTAGTCTCATTTATAATAGAATTCATTGCAACTAGGCATTCTCCATTAGACAAAGATAGATTATCCAAATCTATTAGATAAATATTTTCATGCCTTTTTCCAATGAATTTTACTCCATTTTTATCAGGACCAGCTATCATGCAATATGATGATTTAAAAATAACTTGAAAACCTTTGTCACAAAATTAATTAATACTTAAAAGATTATGCTTTAAACCATCAACTAAAAGTACATTATTAATGCAAGTAGAAGGGAAGATGTGAACCTTACCAATATCAATAATTTTACCTTTACCATTATCACCGAAGGTCACACTCCCTCCATTTATTGCCTCAAGAGAGATGAATTGCTTCACATCTCCGGTCATGTGTCTTGAATAACCACTATCAAGATACCATAGCCTTTTGTTTTCCTTGGTTGCAAGACACACTTGTAAAACAAATCAAGTTTTGTTTTTAGGTACCCAAGCCAACTTGGATCCTTTAGGGTTAGTGCTTAAATTGGTTCCTTTTGGAACCCAAATCTTTTCAAAATCATTGATTTCTCTCAAGTTGCATTGAAAAGCTTTATGTCCTAGTTTTTTGCATGAAAAATATGTAATGCTTGTGATGCAGGTATAAAATTTTTTTGAAATACCTTTGCTATTTTTGAGGTTTATATCCTAATCCTGCTTTGTTAAAAATAGCTCTTTGATTATTCAAAAAAGGCTTAATTTTTCAGAACTATAAGTGTTGCATAGGTGGCTACCCAAGAGGGGGGTAAATTGGAAATTTAAAAATTTAAGCAGATAATGTGCAATTAAAATCCCTTTCAAAGTATTAGGTGTTGTGGAAAAATAATAACTTGTAGAAGTTAAATAAAATCAAAGAATCACAACATAAATACATAGAAATTATAGTAGTTCGGAGCAACCCAGCTCCTACATTCACTATCCAAGATACCACTTGGGATTTTCATTATATTCACCCTCGAATATAGTAGGATTGTTTTACAGGATCACAATCCAAAACCTCCATACTTTGATTTTAATGGGATCACCAAAGAGAAACCAACACCCTTTGGTTTTAAACAGGATTACTAAAGAAACCCAACACCCTTTGGTTTTAAACAGGATCACCAAAAAAATCCAACTTGGTTTTCACAGGATCACCAAGAACCTAACCCTTGGTTTTTATCTAAGGATCACCAAGAACCTATTTGGTTTTACAATCGGGCTCACCAATAATCCAAACAATTCAAGAATGAATTGAAATAAATGCAACAATAATGACAAACTCTAGTTATTGGATAGTTGCCAATGTAGCTTGAGAGAAGTCCACTTGGATGTGCTTCAATGCACTTTAATTACTTCAGTGGCTTCTTTTCAAAGTGCTTCAAGCTTCATATCAGAGTTGGTGAAGACTTGAAGACTGACTTGAATACTCTTTGTGCTCTTTCTTGTTGGTAGATAGGATATTCAATGAACTCTTAAAACTTTGAAGAACTTTCAAAAAATCTTGCCTTTAGGAAGTTCAAATCCTTCAAATATATGGTCTTCCATCACTTCAAGATAGTTTGAGACATTGTAGACCATTGGGATATGACATATAACCGTTGGAGTACTTTTTAGCATTCTAAAAGAAATTCTAGAACTAGCCATTATGTACCTGGAAATGACATTCGAGTCAGCTCGGATTTCTTCGAGTTGGCTCAAATCCTTCGAGTCGATAGGTCGAGTTGCCAATTCTCAGTGCAGTTGGCTCTTTGTCTCAAGGTGCAAAATCTTCACTCTGGAAGAGTTGGCTCTTGATAGCTCGGGTCAGCTTGAACATCTATCATTGAACACATTGAACTCAAGGAGTCGGCTCGCTTGAACTTGGGTTGGCTCTTCTCAAAATCGAAAATCTTGACTCTGGAAGAGTCGGCTCGTTGTAGATCGAGTCGGCTCACTTTCTCAGGTCTTCAAAATTAGGTCTGGCAAAGTTAGCTCGTTTTGGTTCGGGTTGGCTCGCTTGGCTTGTTCTTAGAACACTTCAAAATTGGACTCTGGAAAGTCGACTCAGACTTATTCCAGTCAACTTGGATTCACTCGAGTCAGCTTGGATTCCTTCGAGTCGGCTCGAATTCCTGCGTGTCAGAATCCTTGTTGCATGCCATGAGGTAGAGTTAGCTCTTTTTCATGCTAGATTGGCTCGAGTGACTTCTTCAGGGTTTTTACAATTCAACCCAAAAGAAAACTCTCACCAACACTTTTAAACTTTTCATGCACACTAACTCAAAATAAATTTTAGACACATATACTCATAGAAGTAACCATTTTTACAGATTTTTCTTAACCTTTTCATTGGGTTCTTCTTTACAACACAACTCAAAACAAGATTACAACACAACTCAAAACAAGAAATAAGATGTAGGAGTTAAAGTTTGAACAAATAAATCATCCTACAAAAACTTGTAAACCACTTGAAGAGTTGTTAGAAATAAATGTGCATGCTCCAATGTTTGGTTATCATCAAAATCACTTATGGGGTTAACAATGAGTAAACTTTTCAACAAAGGGTTTCATTTTATCAAGTTCTTCTTTATAATTTTTGTTCTATATTTCTAAGTCTTTGGTTTTCTTCAGAAGATCACCATTTGAAAAACTGTTTGCATACTTTTTAATTTTTTATTTTTAGATAAAATTAATTTATGATCATGCATCAATTCATCAAATACATTTTTCAATTCATCAAAAGTAAAGTCCACTTCAGAGTCAGAAATTACCTCTTCTTGGTTTTCTTGTTGTGCCATGAGACATAAATTAGCAACTTCAGTTGGTTCTTTATCCGAGCTTGAATCTTCGCTGTCACTTCAAGTTGCCATCATAGCTTTCTCTCTAAGCTTCTTTCTTGATTTCTTTAGGAGAGGACATTCAAACTTGTAATGTCCAGGCTTCCTGCATTCGAAGCATGTAGGCACCTCCTCCTTTTCCTTTTCTTTCTCCTTTTCATTTCCCTTGTCTTTTTGTGTTTGGAACCTTTTCTTGTATGGGAACTTTTTTTTTGATAAATTTTCTGAATTTTCTTGCTAAAGTGCTTCCTCACTCTCTTCTTCTTCTTCTGATTCTTCATTTGAGAATTCTTCTTGAATTATTGATTTGAAGGCTATCCCCTTTTTCTTTTTGTTCAAGTCCATAGATTTTTGCTTCAGGTTTAGCTCATAAGTCATGAGCGATCTGTTGATCCCATAAGTGATTTTGATGATAACCAAACATTGGAGCATATCTATTTATTTCTGATAACTCTTCAAGTATTTGACAAGTTTTTGTAGGATGAATTAAATATTCAATCTTCAACTCCTACACTTTTGTTTTCTTGTTTGAGTTGTGTTGTAATGTATTTTTGTAAAGAAGAACCCAATGAAAAAGCTAAGAAAAAATCATGTTAAAAGGGTTACTTCTATGTGTGTGTGTACCATGAAATTTATTTTGAGTTGGTTGTTTGAGAATGTAAAGAGTTGGTAAGAGTTTTTCTTTAAGTTCAAATGTAAAAATCCTGAAGAAGATACTCGAGCCGACCCCACATGATGAAGAGTTGACTTTGCTTACTGGCACGTAGCAAAGATTCTGGAACAAAGCAATCCGAGCTGATTAGATGGAAAGCGAGCCGACTCTAGTGAATCTGAGTCGACTGGAATCAGTCCGAGCCGACTCTTCCAGATTCCAATTTCTAAAGATTTCTGAGAACAGCCTGGTGAGCTGACCCGAACAAGAAAGAGCTGACTCTACTAGACCTAATGTTGAAAGCCTGCGAAAGCGAGCCGACCCGAACTGCACTGAGCCAACTCTTCCAGAGTGAGGTTTTTCGAACCTGAGAAGAAGAGCCGACCCAAGCTAAAAAGAGCCGACTCCTCGAGTTCAAGTTTTTCAAAGAAAGAAGTTCGAGCCGACCCGAGCTATCAAGAGTCGACTCATCCAGAGTGATATTTTGCTCCCTGAGACAAAGAGCCGACTGTATTGAAGATTTGGTGACTCGACCTATCGACTTGAAGGATCCGAGCCAACTCGAAGGAATCCAAGCTGACTCAAATGTCGTTTCCAAGTATCAAACGACTAGTTCCAGAAATTATTTTTGAATGGTAAAAGGTGCTCCAACGGTCTACAATGACTAGATCTGCCTTGGGATGATAGAAGACTTTAAATTTGAAGGATTTGAACTTTTTTGAAGAAATGAGTTAGAGAGTTCTTCAAAGAAAAGAGAGCTTCATTGAATATCCTACCAACCAAGAAAAAGAGCATAAGAGCATTCAAGTCAAGCTTTCAAGTCTTCACCAACTCCAATTTGAAGGTTGAAGCAACTTTGGGAAGAATCCACTGAAGTAATTGAAGCCTATTCAAGTGCATTCAAGTGGACTTCCAACAAGCTGCGCCGGGAACTATCCAACAAATTGAGTTTGTCATTATTGTTGCATTTCTTTTAATTCAATTTTTTGAATTGTTGGGTTATTGGTGAGCCCGGTTGAAAAACCAAATAGGTTCTTGGTGAGCCTTGATAAAAACCAAGTGTTGGGTTCTTGGTGATCCTGGTAAAACCAAGTTAGGTTCTTGGTGAGCCTTGATAAAAACCAAGTGTTGGGTTCTTGGTGATCCTGGTAAAATCAAGTTAGGTTTCTTTGGTGAGCTTGTTAAAACCAAAGGATGTTGGATTTTCTTTGGTGATCTCGTAAAACCAAAGTGTAGAGATTTTGGATTGTGATCCTGTAAAACAATCCTACTATATTCGGGTGTGAATATAGTGAAAATTCCAAGTGATATCTTGGATAGTGGACGTAGGAGCTGGGTTGCTCTGAACCACTATAAATTTGGTGTGTTTGTGTTGTGCTTACTTGACTCCTTTTAGCTTCTGCATTTTATAACTCTATCACAGCACCTACCACTAGCAAAGGATTTTGAATTGCACATTATTTGATTTAAATTTCAAAAGTCCCAATTCACCCCCTCTTAGGTAGCCATCTGGGCAATAACTGGTATCAGAGTAGTGTCTCTGATTATCTTAAAGTAAAGATTGATTGCTCATCCAATGAGTACGTCCTTGGCGGAAGGCCAATCAACTAATAGACCTCCACTCTTCACTGGCACAAATTATGCATATTGGAAAGCTAGAATGAAGATCTATATTCAAGCAGTTGATTTTTAGTTATGGAAGGTCATTCTAAAGGATCCTTATATCTCCATGATTAAAATTGATGGAGTGGACGTTCCTAAACCTGAAGAGGATTGGTACGAACACAACATGAAGATGGGTGAATTAAATGCCAAAGCCATGAACTTATTATATTGTTCTTTGGATAGTAATGAGTTTAATCAAATTTCTATTTGCTCTTCTGCAAAAAAAAATTGGGACAAACTCGAAATGACCCACGAAGGAACTTCTCAAGTAAAGTCTTCTAAAATTAATCTTCTTGTATATAGTTATGAATTATTTAAGATGGAACCTAATGAAACAATATCTGCTATGTTTTCACATTTCATTGATATTATTAACAGCTTAAAAAGTCTTGGCAGGGTGTACTCTAATGCAGATCTAGTACAGAAGATTCTAAGATCTCTTCCGGACAAATGGGATCTGAAAGTAACTGCCATCTAGGAAGAAAAAGATTTGAACACCTTACTGTTGGATGAACTACTAGGATCTCTCATCACACATGAATTGACCATGCAGCACTGAACTAAAGATGATCAAAAGAAGAAGAAATCTATTGCCATCAAAGCTGCTATGGATTCTAGGAAGGATGAAGAATCGGAAGAAGAGAGCTCCTCTACTGAAAGTGACATGGAAGATGAAGACATTGCCATGGTCGTCAGAAAATTCAGAAAGTTCTTGGGAAGAAGAAAAGGAAGATATTTTAGAAAATTCCACAAGAATAAAGAGTTCAGTAAGGAGAAAGACAAGAAAAATAAGAAAGAAGAAGAAGTGCCCACCTGTTATGAATGCAAAAAGCTAGGGCACATTCGACCAGATTGCCCTTTATTGAAAAAGGGATTTAAGAAAAAAGAAAAAGAAAGCAATGGTAGCAACATGGAGCGACAGTGAAGCATCCTCATCCACTGAAGAAGAAGAGGCTTCGAAATCTATGAATTTTTGTTTGATGGGTCTCAAAAGTGAGGTATCATCCCCTGAGCTACAAACTGAATTTTCATATGATGAACTGAACTCAGCATTTCATGATTTACTTATTGAATATAAGAAAGCCGGGGTTAAAATTAAATTCTTGAAGAAACAAAATGATGTTTTATCAAAAGACAAGGAAAAGATTTCTGAAAAGAATAATCTGTTGCAAAAAGAATTGAATATCTTTTCTGATAATATTATTATTTTGAATAATGAAAAAAATGTTTTGAATGAGACAAACAATATTTTAGTTGTCGAAAATACTGATTTGAAAAAGGAGGTTGAAAAGCTTAAGCCCTTAGTAGAAAAACTTACTTTGAGTTCTAATAACCTTGGGGTAATTTTGAAAGAGCAAAAGGATTCGAAAAGTAAAGCTGGAATTGGATTTAATGCTTTAAATACTAAAGGAATTTCAGTAACAAAATTTGTATCTTTGAAAGCTTCAGCTTCAAATGCTAAACCTAAAAAAGCTTTTCCATTGAAACCAATTTCAAATGGCTTGAAATATGTTCCTAAGAAATCTATGTAAAAATCTTTTGAACTAAATATTTCTGTTTCTGCATCTTTTATAGCTTCAAAGCATGCATCATTCAAAAATGCTAAAATTATTTGTTATGCATGTCATAGATCTGGACATAAATCTTATCAATGCAATTCACTAAAAAATTCCATGATTAGTGCATTGAAATTTAGAACAATTTGGGTTCCAAAGGGAACCAATTTTGCTAACCCGAAAGGACCCAAGTTAGCTTGGGTACCTAAAATCACTCATTGATTGTTTTGCAGGATTGTCTTGCAGCCCATAAATTAAAGAAAAGATGGTATGTTGACAATGGCTGTTCAAGGCATATGATGGGTGACAAAGATCAGTTCATCACCCTACAAATGAAAGGAGGATTGGTTACATTTGAATATAATGGCTAGGGGAGAATAATCGGAATTGGTAAGATCAAAATAACCCCCTGTACTTTTATTGAAGATGTACTGCTAGTTGATAAATTGAAGCATAATTTATTGAGCATTAGTCAATTGGGTGATAAGGGCTTCAAAGTTATCTTTGAATCATCTATGTGTATAGTAACTAACTCTCTTGACTCTAGTAACAAATTCATTGGCCATAGACTTGGAAATATCTATGTGGTAGATCTGAATGATCTAGCCATGTCCAGTAGTTCCAGTCTAGTAGAAATGAATGCTAAGACCAAGGAGTCATATTTATTATGGCATAGACGATTAGGTCTTGCTAGCATGCATACTATTGCCAAATTAATCTGAAAGAATCTAGTCAGATGTTTGCCACATTTTAAAGTTGATCTTGATTATGTATGTGATGCTTGTCAATTAGGTAAACAAACTAGGAGGAGTTTTAAATCAAAAAATATTATTTTAACAACTAGATTCCTTGAGCTACTTCACATGGACTTATTTGGACCAACTAGGTCCACAAGCCTAGGATGTATGAAATATGGCTTTGTGATTGTAGATGACTTTTCTAGATATACATGGATATTATTTATTGCACATAACGATGAAACTTTTGATGTATTTCAAAAATTTCATAAGAAAGTTTCAAATAAGAAAAATATTTCTATTATTTCTATAAGAAGTGACTATGGAACTGAATTTCAAAATCAATTCTTTGATGAATATTATACTGAGCACGGTATTGATCACAACTTCTCCACTCCTAGAATACCCCAAAAAAATGTTGTAGAGAGGAAGAATAGAACTTTGAAAAAAATGGCCCGAACAATGTTGTGTGAAGGTAATCTTCCAAGATATTTTTGGGTAGAAGCGGTGAACACTGCCTGTTATATACTAAACCTAGTTTTAATGCGCCCAATTTCAAAGAAAACCCCCTATGAGCTTTGGAATGGAAGATAACCAAATATCAATTACTTTCATGTTTTTGGGTGTAAATGCTTTGTTTTAAATATTGGCAAAGATAACCTAGAAAAATTTGATGCAAAATCTGATGAATCTATATTCCTTGGTTATTCATTACATAGCAAAGCATATAGAGTATTAAACAAAAAGATTCTTATTGTAGAAGAGTCAATTCATGTTATTTTTGATGAAGCTAACCCCTCACCATCTAGAAAGGATGAGTGTATGAAAATGATGCAGGTGCACTACACAAGGAAATAGAAGATCTAAACATTCAAGACAAGCCAATGCAAGATGGAAGTGAAATGGTAAGCAAAAATCATGCTGATTTACCAAAGGAATGGAGGTATGTAACTTCACATCCCAAAGATTTAATTATTGGTGATCCTTCTCAAGGTAAAAGGACTAGGTCTGCACATAGGATTGCACATGATTATCTAGCCTTTGTATCTCAAATAAAGCCTCACATTTTAGAAGAAGCAGAAAATGACCCAAACTGGATGTTAGCCATGCATGAAGAACTGAACCAGTTTGAAAGAAATAAAGTTTGGACACTAGTTGATAGACCTAAAGACCACCCAATTATAGGAACCAAATGGGTCTATAGAAACAAACTAGATGAGAATGGCAAAATTATAAGAAACAAAGCAAAGTTGGTAGCAAAAGAGTACAATCAAGAAGAGGGTATTGATTTTGATGATACTTATGCTCCCGTAGCAAGACCTGAAACTATTAGATTACTTCTTGCATTTGCTTGCTATATGAACTTTAAACTCTTTCAAATGGATATCAAAAGTGCTTTTCCAAATGAACTTACTTCTGAACAAGTCTTTGTAGAACAACCACCAGGTTTTGAAAATCATGCTTTTCCAAATCATGTGTTTAAATTAAACAAAGCTTTATATAGTTTGAAACAAGCACCTAGGGCCTGGTAGGATAGACTAAGCATGTTTTTACTTGAAAATGATTTTAAAAGAGGAAATGTTGATAAAACTCTCTTCATTAAAAAGAAAAATAATGAAACATTAGTTGTACAAATTTATGATGATGACATTATCTTTGGTGCAACTAATGAAAGTTTTTGAGAAGAATTTGCTAAGCTGATGCAGGATGAGTTTAAAATGAACCTTATGGGTGAGCTTAACTACTTCCTTGGATTACAAGTCAAACAAATGAAGGAACTTTCATAAGCCAAGCTAAGTACGTCAAAGAAATAATCAAGAAATTTGGCATGAAAACAAGTAAAGAAGCTAACATACTCATGAGCACTACCTGCAGACTAGACAAAGATGAAAGTAGATTCAATGTTGACCAAAAGCTATATAGAGGTATGATCGGATCCCTATTATATTTAACTGCAAGTAGACCATATATCTTGTATAGTGTATGTGTATGTGCTATATTTCAATACAATCCTAAAGAGACACATATGCTTGCTATTAAAAGAGTTTTCAAATACCTTAAAGGTACAAGTAATTTGGGTCTTTGGTATTCTAAAGAATCATCTTTGAATTTAATTGATTTTTCTAATGCTGACTATGCTGGTTGCAAAATTGATAGAAAGAGCACTAGTGTTACATGCCAATTTCTAGGGTTGAATTTAATTTCATGGCACTATAAGAAGCAAAACTCCGTAGCATTATCCACTACTGAGGTAGAGTACATTGCTGCTGGTAGTTGTTGTGCTCAAGTATTATAGATTAAACAATAGCTAGAAGACTTTGGTGTTACACTATCTACAATTCTAATCAAATGTGATAATACAAATGCTATCAATTTAACAAAAAATCCTATTCAGCATTCACGAACTAAGCATATTGAAATTAGAAACCATTTTATAAGAGAACATGTACTGAATAATGATATTGCTCTTGAATATGTGCCAACTGAAAACCAACTTGCTAATATTTTTACCAAACCTTTGAATTTAGATAGATTTGCAATGATTAGAAATGAATTAAGATTATGTGATCCTATCTAGAAATACTCCCATAATCTTAAGGATAAATTATCTAGATAACCTTCTAATCCAAATCCTAAAATTTCATGAGCTCTGATTGAAATAAAAAATTCTATTTTTTTTGTGCTCCCTCTGCTCGAGCCGACTCGAGTAGATGAACTATTGGTCGAGCCGGCTCGGATGTCAAGCCATCTCTTTTTGATCGAGATGTAGGGTTTGCTTTTTCCATTTTTACTTCTAAACCCTATTCCATCTCCCTCCAAGAAACTTTCCAAACTTCTCCAACTTCCAAAAACTGCTTTGGGATTCAAATTTCTTTACACTATGGTGCCAAAGAGAGAGATTGGAAAGAAACCAGGAAGAATCAATGAATCGGCTCCACAAGAAAGGAGAACGAAATTCTGAGAAGACACTGTTTCTCGAAATCCACCACATTTTGAAGAAGAAGCTAGCTCGATTTCTCCAAGTCATCAAATCTCTCTAGGTATAAGGCCAATCACTACTAGAAGATGAATTTTATTTGAATATTTGAAAGAGATAGGTTTGTGATTGGTGATTTTATTGAGAATCAAGGATGGAGGAATATCTGTTCCCTAGACATTAAGATCTACCCAAACCTAGTAAAAATGTTCTATGAAAATTTAAGGTTTTGAGAGAACTTCATTGAATCCTCTGTTAAAGGAAAAAGGATAATTATTTTTGCTGAAATTCTGGGAAGAGTTTTGGAAATGCCTTTTGAAGGCATAGGGTATCTAGTACTGAAAGATTGAACCAAGGCACTGCAAACAATATTAGAGAGGAATGAGGTAAATGAGATAGGGATTCTCAAAGCAAGCATGTTATCAATTGAGATGAAAATCCTATATAATTTTATTAGTAGGATCTTCTTACCCAGAACTGGACATTTTGATTGGGTAAGTGAAAGGGATTTATGCTTTATGGAGCTCTTGATTAATGGTGATAAGATCAATTTGCCTGCAGTTATGATTTGCCAAATGAAGGAGGCAGTTAGAAAAGTTAAAGCTTGCCTACCCTATGGAATGGTCCTTTCTCTCTTCTTCCAAAATGCAAATATAGATTTGATAGGATAGGATGGCAAGACACAACACCATACTGATACATACACTGCCAAAACCTTTCAAAGAATGGGATACTTATTGTCTGATGGCATATGGAAGAAGAAGACTGATACTCCAGTGGTTGAAGAAAATGAAGAAGTCCAAGAATAGATGAGTTAGAGGCTGGTGAGGGCACTACAATGCACATTCTTGAACCACAGTCACAGTTGGGATCTCCAGTCCAGATGGACTTTGACACCTCTTTTCCAGACATCTCAGTTCCAGATGTGACTGATATGCCATACAATGCACCTACCTTCAATCAGTCCACTAATATTCCAATTCCCAGTCATGCTACTACTGTTCCAGCTATGGATACTTCATTGTTACAAGACTTCATGGCACAGCAAATGAATAACATGACTGAAACTATAAAGTCTTCTATGGTTGCTATGTTTGGAGAACTTCAAAAGTTAGTTGATGTCAGATTAACACAATTTGGGGAACAGCTAAATGATCTGAAGGGAAGAATATACAACATTGAAACTTCCAAAGCTACAGCAACTGGTACAATTGAGACAGATGTCTAGCCAATCCTTGAATTGATTGCATCAAGTTCTGAATCTACTAAAAGGTCAGTCACTCAAGTTCTTGAAGCCTATAGAACTGAAATGGATAACTTAAGAATTAGAATGGGATATGTAGAGGAAGGCAAAAGGATGGAGGAAGACTACACCAAAGGGATTGGTATAATTAGAAGTGAATTTGGAAGATTGAGAAGCTCAGCTGAAGCGTTTGCCAATACTTAAGCTTCAGAAATGTTTACAATGCAAAAGGGAGTGGCAGAAATAAAAGAAGCAATGGAAGACTTGGTTGCTTCTAAAAGTATAAAAAAAGTTGAAGCCGAACTAAAATCAATGAACAGCTTCCTGTGTTAAATGATGGGTAAAATTGAAGATATCTTAGCTGCTCAAAGTGCTTCTAGACCTTCTCATAGCCATTTAGCTCATCCAAGACAACCTGCTCCACACATTAGGCAACCAGGACCATAATTTATTGACCCACTTGCTTCTCTACCACCTGACATTCAAATTCCTGGCCAAATTCATTCCAAACCTAGCATAGATATAGATAGTGATTGAGTGTATTACTTTTCATCTTGAACTTTGTACTAAACTATGTACTGAACTTCTTTGAAATGCAATGAAAAGTATACCTTTTGATCACTGAATCGCTCTATTCTATTATACAAATGAATGTTCATATTCAATTGTTAATACAATGATTGACATTTTAATTAGTATTTCAAGATAAATATGAGAAAGTGAAATTATCTCAAACAAATTTCAAATACTTTCTCATTCTATTTAAAAATCTGAGTTTTCCCTTACTCTACCTTTTTAGTTGATTGACAAAAAGGGGGAGAAAATTATGAAATTATTACATGAAAAGGATAAAATATAGTCATGATTATATATTTTTTTCTCTATATAGTTGCTCTGATGCTTAAAGGCTCTCTATGCAAGCTCTGATACTTAATGTTTTATACTTTAAACATCCAATAGCTTTGTTGCTCAAAGCTTTTGAGCTTTGAAATATGAAATTGCATGAAGTATCTTATTAAGGGGGAGAAATCTCTGATACTTAATATCTTATTAAGAGGGAGATTATCCTTCTTAGCCCTAATTCTCCTCCATAGTTTGACTCTAATTAAAAGTTAATTCTCATTACTTGTTCATATACACATGCAAATATAATTATACAAGTAATTGTAAAGTATTATATTGCTTTTTCGTGCCCAGTGTTTTGTCATCATCAAAAAGGGGAAGATTATTGATCCCATAAGTGATTTTGATGATAACCAAACATTGGAGCATGTATATTTATTTCTAACAACTCTTCAAGTGTTTGACAAGTTTTTGTAGGATGAATTAAATGTTCAATCTTCAACTCCTACACTTCTGTTTTCTTGTTTGAGTTGTGTTGTAATATATTTTTGTAAGGAAGAATCCAATGAAAAAGCTAAGAAAAAATCATGTTAAAAGGGTTACTTCTATGTGTGTGTGTGCCATGAGATTTATTTTGAGTTGGTTTGTTTGAGAATGTAAAGAGTTGGTAAGAATTTTTTTAAGTTTAAATGTAAAAATCCTGAAGAAGACACTCGAGCCGACCCCACATGATGAAGAGCCGACTCTGCTTACTGGTATGCAGCAAGGATTCTGGAATGCAGCAATCTGAGCCAACTCGATGGAAAGTGAGCCGACTCCAGTGAATCCGAGTCGACTGGAATCAGTCTGAGCCAACTCCTCCAGAGTCCAATTTTTGAATATTTTTGAGAACAGCCAGGCGAGCCGACCCGAACAAGAAAGAGCCGACTCTGCCAGACCTAATGTTGAAAGTCTGATAAAGCGAGCCGATCCAAACTGCACCGAGCTAACTCTTCTACAGTGAGGTTTTTCGAACTTGAGAAAAGAGCCGACCCAAGCTAAAAAGAGCTGACTCCTCGAGTTCAAGTTTTTCAAAGAAAGAAGTTCGAGCTGACCTGAGCTATCAAGAGCCGACTCGTCCAGAGTGATGTTTTGTGCCCTAAGATAAAGAGCTGACTGCATTGAAGATTTGGTGACTCGACCTATTGACTTGAAGGATCTGAGCCGACTCGAAGGAATCCGAGCCGACTCGAACATTGTTTCTAGGTATCTAACGGCTAGTTCCAAAAATTATTTTTGAATGCTAAAAGGTGCTCCAATGGTCACAAATCATTCTGTTGCCCAGATATGGAGCCCAAGAGGGGGGGTGAATTGGGTCTTTCTTCGTTTTTAAAATAAAGTAATATATGTGCTATCAATTTCAAATGTGAAGAGTGATAGTGCTCAAGTAATCGTGCAACGGAAGCAATGAAAGATAACAACAATTAAAGAGCAATAGAGAGTAAAGTAATGCAAACACACAAAACGTATAGTGGTTTGGTGTACCTAGCACCTACATCCACTCCCCAAGCTCCACTTGGGAATTTTCACTATAATCTTCTCTAGATTACAGCCGACTTGTTTTACAAGGCTCACAAGTCAAAACCTAAGTTGGTTTTATTACCTAGGCTCACCAACAAACCTTACACACTTGTTTTGGCTTCGGGCTTACAAGAAACCCTAGTTGGTTTTATCAATTGGCTCACCAACAAACCTCACACTAGTTTCAAATTCCCTTGAAACTAGGCTAGCACAAATAGAGTATGAATACAATGAATAAAAACAAGACAAACTCCTTTTTGAGCAAAAATAATTTGATGTAGCTCTTGTTGGAGACTCTTCAAGTCTTCCTCTTGGAATCTTGGACCTCACTAAATGCCAAAGACTTGAAAGCTGGATTCCTCAAAAAATTGAAAGCTTTTGGCTAAGGAATCTCTTGGATTTTCTCTCTTTTTAGCTTAGGATTGATTGAAAGCTTTGTACTTTTGCTCTTTTCTTTTTCACTTTGTCTCCTTGACTTTTTTGAAGTTAGGTGGAGGTTAAATACTTCATTCAAGCTGAAACAACTCCACAAGACCGTTAGAATAAAAAATATGGTCGTTTATGGCCGTTAGAAATCAAATCAAAAGTTCAGAAAAACTAGCCGTTATGACATGAGTCGACCTCATGAGTCGACCTCTGGGTCAAGTGTCGACCTCATGAGTCGACCTCCAGTTTATCTTAGGCAAAAATCCAGAAAACTATAGTTCTGCGTAGTTTGAATTCTCAGGCGATGAGTCGACCTCTGGTATCGACCTCTGGACAGGTGTCGACCTCTGGTGGTCGACCTCTAGAGCGTGCCACTAAAATTTGCCGTGCCGGCCTTGCTGAACTTTTCTTTTCTTCATGAGTCGACCTCTGGTGGTCGACCTTTGGCAAGGTGTCGACCTCTGGGGGTCGACCTCTGGTCTGAAATTTTTTGAAACTCTGAAGAGGTGCATGCCATGCTTGAGTTTCTCTAAGCCTTTGTTTCTTTTGTCAATTACTTCTTAATATGAAGGTCCAATATGAGAAATTTGATCTTGTTTAAGGTAGAAGAGCTCTTTCCCAAATCAAGCAAGCTTGGTTTCATCATTATACTCTTGATACTCTTTTGAATAACCTAAGGCCTGAAACTTTATCTTGAAATGAAATATTAGTCCAAACATATACTCAACCTTTTGTTAATCATCAAAACTAAGGAGCCAAAGCCAACACATTCCCCAATGGTCTACAATGGCTAGAAATGCCTTGGGATGATAGAAGACTTTAAATTTGAAGGATTTGAACTTCCTTGAAGAAATGAATTAGAGAGTTCTTCAAAGAAAAGAGAGCTTCATTGAATATCCTACCAACCAATAGCAAAAGTGCATAAGAGCATTCAAGTCAAGCTTTCAAGTCTTCACCAACTCCAATTTGAAGCTTGAAGCAACTTTGGAAAGAAGCCACTGAAGTAATTAAATCCTATTCAAGTGCATTCAAGTAGACTTCCAACAAGCTGCACCGGCAACTATCCGACAAATTGAGTTTGTCATTATTGTTGCATTTCTTTCAATTCAATTTTTTGAATTGTTGGGTTATTGGTGAGCTTGGTTGAAAAACCAAATAGGTTCTTGGTGAGCCTTGATAAAAACTAAGTGTTGGGTTCTTGGTGATCCTGGTAAAACCAAGTTAGGTTATTGGTGAGCCTTGATAAAAACCAAGTGTTGGATTCTTGGTGATCCTGGTAAAACCAAGTTAGGTTTTTTTGGTGAGCCTGTTAAAACCAAAGGGTGTTGGGTTTTCTTTGGTGATCCCGTAAAACCAAAGTGTAGAGGTTTTGGATTGTGATCCTATAAAACAATCCTATTGTATTTGAGTATGAATATAGTAGAAATCTCAAGTGGTATCTTGGGTAGTGGATGTAGGAGCTGGGTTGCTCCGAACCACTATAAATTTGGTATGTTTGTGTTGTGCTTACTTGACTCATTTTAGCTTCTAGATTTTATAACTCTATCACAGCACCTACCACTAGCAAAGGATTTTAAATTGCACATTATTTGCTTTAAATTTTCAAAAGTCCCAATTTATCCCCCTCTTGGGTAGCCACTTGGGCAACATGATCCCACTAGCTGCTCCAAGGGTAATTTGTCAACATCCTTAGCTTCTTATATGGTGGTCACCTTTGGATCCCATGAAGTTGGAAGTGACCTGAGAATTTTGTTGACAAGATCAGCATTAGAAATAGTTTTTTCTAAACTTCTCATGCCATTTACAATATTTGTGAATCTAGTGTACATGTCAATGATATATTCATTTGGTTCCATTCATAATATTTCATAATTATGCACTAACATGTTTACTTTAGTGTTCTTCACTTGATCGGTATCCTCATGGGTAACTTCAAATGTATCCCATATTTTCTTAGTAGATGTACATGTAGAAATCCTATTAAACTTACTAGGATCTAATGCACAATAAAGGAGATTCATTGCTTTCATATTAATCTCGGATTGTTTAATATCATTTTCATCCCAATCCTCCTCAAGCTTTGGGTTGGAAACATCATTAACCACAATCGAAGGAATATATGGACCTTTATCAATAACTTTCTACAAATTATAACTATTGAATGCATGTAAATTCTCATTCTAGTTTCCAATAAGTATAATTTGTTCCATTAAAATATGGAGGTCTATTTGAGGCTTGTCCCTCAACTACACTAGTACCAATAGGGGCTGCCATAGATCTTTGCTCAAGGTAGTTAGACCTATAAACTGAGAACAGGGCTCTAATACCACTTATTGCCCAGTAAGCAACCCAAAGGGGGCTGAATTAGATTTCTAAAATAAAATATTTACTTGCAAGAATATGTGCCAAATGTAATAAAAAATTATGAGAGCTAGTGTGAGGTGAATTAGAATGCTCTTAATGAGTATGCAGCGAAAATGTAAATGCAATAAATAAAAGAGCAAGAGAGAGACAATCAATCCACAAACACAATCAAGATATAGTGGTTCGGTGCTTTCCAATGCACCTATGTCCACTCCCCAAGATCCCCTTGAAAATTTACTATAACCACAACCGATTATAGTCAATTAGTTTTTCGGGCTCATTAATCAAAATCCGACTTATTTTCACAAGGTTCACAAGTCAAAACCTTCCTTAATTTTACGGGCTAACCAAGAACCTAATTGGTTTTAAGATTCACCAACAACCTCCCTTGGTTTTGCGGGCTAATCAATAACCTAATTGGTTTTAAGGCTCACCAATAACCTCCCTTGGTTTTGTGGGCTAACCAAGAACCAATTGGTTTTCAAGGCTCACCAATAACCTCCTTGGTTTTCAAGGCTAACCAATAACCTTTACAACAAGAGATAATGTTTAAAGTAAAGCAACAATAAAATCTTTCTAAAGTAAAGCTGATTTCTTTTTGAAGCTCCATGAAGTTGCTTATCTTGAGCTTGGTGAAGCCTCAATCAATGATCAAAAGTTGACCTTGAATGCTTCTTGAAGGCTTTGAATGCTTGGAGACTTCTTTTTGCTTAATAGTTGTTGATAACAATGAATGTGAGTGAATGCACTTGCTTTTTCTCTTCTTTTCTTGTTTTCCTTTTTTTTCTTCTTCCTCTTATATTTTGATTTGATTTGAACCACTTAAATATAATTCCAAGGCCTCAAAACTAGTTTATAGCCATTAGACATGAAAAACTAGCTGTTGGGAGGCAAGAGGGCCGAGTTTTGCATTTTAAAAACTAGCCATTACTATTTCTAGAACTCCAAGTGTCGAGGCTTAAACCTTGTGAGTCGACACTTAGGGTCAACACTTGCATTCCATGTGTCGACACCAAGTTCAAATTTTTTCAATAAAGCTCTCTGAAATTCTCAGGTGAGATGATACTTCTTTTGGTGAGTCGACACTTGAGTCGACACTCTATAACCATGAGTCACACTTCAGGTAAGTCTTCAACTTCAGCAAGTTCCGTATCCAAAAATTCTCAAGCGATGAGCTGATCCTTGAGTTGACACTTTGAGTCGACATTTAACTGGCGTAAGTCGACACTTTAGCCATTCCATCTGAAATACTTTCTGCATGCCAGCTTGAGTCGACACTTCCACTATCATGAGTCGATACTTGAATTGTGTGTCGACACTTTGAGTTGATACTTGACTAAGATTTCTTCAAAACCATTGAACCTATGCTGAAATTAAGTTATGCTTCACTATTTAAGTCCTTTCAAGCAATCTTCAAGTTCTTAACTCCATTAAAAGCTGGACTTTAAATCATGGAAGGGACTTCTTCATTCTTTGACAAGCAAACAAAACTTGTTGAATTTGGTGAGTATCTTTCTCCATAAGCACACTTTAAAGAAACAGTTAGTACTCAACTTATACTTAAGTATTTTATTTATCATCAAAATCAATAACAGAGTCAACATTCTGCACTTCTGAAAAACTAGCTATTACATGAAGTGTCGACACTTGAATCTAGTGAGTCGATACTTAGGGTCGACACTTGATAGGTGAGTCGACACTAAGGGTCAATACTTAGGTTAGCTCATGGTAAAAATTCTGGATTGATACAGTTTTGTATTTTTCTTGTTCTCAGGCCTTGAGTCGACACTTTGACATCTTCATAAGTTGACACTTGAGTGTGCCAGTGCTGAAACTTGCTGAAACTTCTTCAAAATCAAACTTTAAGTCCTTCCAAGTCTTCCTTATATTCCAAAGTCCTTGTAACTTGAAATTCCATGAATTTGAAGGACTTCTTCAACTGAAATATAAGCATTTCTTCATTCAACATAGATAAGTACTAAGATTTAATAAACATACTTAAAAATATAATTAGTACCTATATATATTTAAGTATTTTGTCAATCATCAAAATCAAGACCAGAGTCAACAAACCCAAAGTCCATGATTTATGAAATGTGATTATATCTTCAATTTACAATTCTAGATCTAATCTTAGACCTCTTATTATAGTAATTAATTAAGATTAATTTTACTAAAATTTATATTTAAATAATTTACATGCATCTCATATACATTAAACATTTTTAGATCTAAACTATACGATATAGTCATATACTAAAATTAATATTATGTCTCATGTTCTAAATATAAAATCAAGCCATAATAAGTTAATTTTAGATAAAAATTAATAAATTAATCAATATTAAATCATTGAAAATTAGATCAAATAATTGAAATAATTTTATTAAAAATTCTTTCACCTCACTTGTTCATGGGATATAACCACAAGCGGTACCCCTATGACCATAGGAGATCCTATAGAATAGGAAGAGATGATCTTTAAACCTTACTTTTCTTCTATGACTGGATAGCCATGGTGATCAATCTAATATGAAGTAGTTACTTAGATTAAGATTATATCTAACGTGTATGATTCCGTATCTACATATCATGTTATAAAAATCAATCTCTCTGATATTACTATTGAAAAAAATATCTAAAATTTCATGCATAATTTTTATAATTCACAATAGAAGTAAATTTATTTTAAAATTATCTTAAATAAAAAATTATTCATATAGATCAAATTTAATAAATCTTACAAGAATTGTAACATGATATGCAACATAGAAAATAAAATTAGTATGTATCAATTTAATCGATACATATTGTAGATCAAATCTACAAATAATAAATTTCATACTTGATCATGGGTTGATGATCGTCGCTATCGATGGCATATGATAAGGGCTCTCCATATCACTTGTAGCTATACAGGATATCTGACCCCTATAAATTATCCACACGAAGTCCCGACATGATCAATCTTCTCGGACTGCTTGGTCCATGTGAAGTCCACCGGATGGCTAAAAATTTTTTTTCTTAAATCTTCTTGAACCCTCCAAGAAGATTAAGAAGCAGATGATCTAAGATCAAGAGGTGAGAGACACCAAAAAAATTATAAAGACTCTCTTTTTATTTTTTCTTCTTTCCCCTTAAAACCTAGTGCCCAAGAAGAACTCCTCATGCCAACTTGGTATTCATGCCCCCTTCTCAAATATTTTTTTGGATTCTCTTTTTGATTTCTCATGATGAAAACCCATTTTATCATCACACAATATCAGAGAAAATCCAATAATAAATTAGCATGGAGAAGGTTAGGAGATTAGGATTAAGAGGAGACTAGATAAGGACAAGTATAGGAGTTTGAATCACATTTGAACTCTATTTTTTAAAATTCAACATAATCTAGAAATTATCCTAACTAATCCTAATCAAAGAGGGATTAAGGGAGGGCATGAAAATATATTTTAGGCATGGAAATCTTTACCCAAATCCTTGGGTAGCATGGAGAAAAAATAAGGAAGAGATAACTTGGCACTAGGTAGGTTTTATTAATCTAATTAAGCTAAACCTTTTTGCTCAATCTAATTAAGCTAATTAGAAATCCAATTATTAATTAATCCTTCTATAATTAATTAATTAATTAATTATAATATTTGTATAGGATTAATTGTTAATCATATTTATAATTTTGTCATTGAATAATTCTTAATTGTTATTCAACAATCATGATCGGTCAAAAAATTCCATTGTGTATGATCCTATTGGTTCAAACATTAAGCCAGTAGTTCAGAAATTAATTCCTGAACTAATCAATGGGACCATCTAGTAGTGGTACCCGACATCTGAATAGACAAATATTTGCAAAGCAATATTTAATAATACACGCAAATGGTTTTTATATGATTCATCCCTTTGACCTAATGCTCAAATGACTTGAGAGTCAACTACCAACTCTTAAATAGTGCATCTAAATATGTTTCAATCTAATAAATTCTGTGACTCCTCATAAGAATTGTGCTAGCCAAGGTTTTGCTAAATTGAAATACAGTTGAGCATTTTCTCTAACAACTTAGAGTGGTTAATTCCATCTTGACTCACACACCAGCTTAACAAGTATTTGATTGTACTAAGTAACCTTCTATCACTAGATTAACAATTCAGGTAGTCTGGTATCAAAGAATAGTGAGTTGCTTGTAAGTCACCATGGTAATTTCAGGTCGGAGGGATATTTATATCCATATCCTTTTGATAGAAATTCTCGACAGTAGAGTACTCTATAGAGTTGGTCATGTTTAATGCAGTACTCCTACACTCACCTCCATACCATACCAATGTCTCCATACTCCTTGGTTATAAGGATAACCAATCCATATGACATACAATGACTTATGCTCAATAAATGTTATCATCCTTGGTAATGATGTATCATTTGGTCATGAACATATTTAAGAACTACTTGATAAATAGGGCTGTCAATGGATCGGATTCAGGTCGGAACCCAGATATCTAAACCCATACCTGATCTTAGCTATTGGACCCGAACTTGGATCTGAATACTTGACATGTCTAGTTTTGAAATAGCAGACCCGAGTCCAAATGGGTCTCGGGTATCTGGACCCAGACCCGGACCCGAATGGAAGGTACCACCATGAGGACCTAGAAAAGAACATCAGTAAATAAGAGCATCACAACTCATTTATATCATCACCAACTTATTTATATTATCATTAGTCAAAAATTTTAGGAATCTTAATCAAAAGAATTAAGCATTTGGAATCACATGTAGCTAAGGAAGAGAGAGGTGGGGATGATGTCAGAGCAACGACAGTTGACCGGGGATGTTGTCGGAGTAGTGATGGCTAACGGGGAACGAAGTTGAAGCAGTGACAGACCGGTGGGGCTCGTATCTGAGGAAGGGAGAGCCGAAGGGTTGGGGGACATTCTCAAAGTAGCAGTGGCCAGCGAGGGATGATGTCGGAGTAGTGGTAGCCAACAAGGATGATGTTAGAGCAATGACAGTAGGTGGGGGATGATGTCGGGTGACGAGCTAATGGTGAGGCACGTATGTGATGATCGGATGATCGGACGGGGGAGGGGTGATGGAATGACTGGACCACCTATGACTGGGAGGAGATGATCGATGATGGATGTCGATCTAGAATAAAATGGGGGGAGGCATCAGTGATCGGCCATCGAGGAGAAGGGAGGATTAGGGATTTACTTGAATGAAATTGATTTAGGGCTATAGAATTGAAGACCTTTTATATTAAAACTACTATTAATTTTTAAGCATTAGATTTTTGATCTAATGGTTTATAATAATATAAATATATAAATATATATAATATTATTTTATATAATCGGGTCCCAGGTCTATCAGGCTTAGATATTTAATATCTAGACCTGGATCCATTTAATTATAGCTAAACGGGTCCAAGTCCGGGTAAATGGGTCCAAATTTAACACTAGACCTGGACCCGTTAGATAAATACCCATAGGTCTCGGGTCCGTACTCGATCCATTGATAGCTCTATTGATAAATCTTCCTTTATCAAATTGAAGTAGTTCTAAGAACTTCATCTCAAAAGAATTTAAAAGAAGATGCACAAGAAGAGATGAACTGCCAAAATTAACTTTATTTTATTTATAATTCATGTACAAATTATAAGGAAGTCAACCATCTACTACCTAGGTGATAAGATTTAGGATACATTTCCTAATAAAATATATATGAATGGTGTAAAAATCTTAAATTCTAAAATAGTTATGCAAGTAATCTAGCTCAGTGCATCAATGTCAAAGATTATGAGTTCTTTGGACTAAAGAGCTATGATTGCCATGTCTTCCTGTAAGTTACTTTCATTAGCTTGGCATGATCTTTTTTCCAACCCCATATGGATTCTTTGACCGAGCTTAGTCTTTTCTTCAGAGATATTTATACTATTGAACTATCCATTGACCACATCTCCAATCTTGAAGCTAGTAGTGTAGAGACCATATGCAAGTTGGAGAAGATATTCCCCCCCGGTTTCTTTGACTCTATAAAGTACCTCATGATTCATCTAGCATATGAAGCTAGGATGGGGGGACCAATGCTATAGAAGTAGATGTATCCATTTGTAAGATATATGCAAAGTCTCGAGAAGAAAGTGAATAATAAGGCTAGAATTGAAGGTTCTATTAAGGAAACTTACATATTAGAAGAAATTTTAAATTTTAGCTGACACTACTTTAATCCTAGTATGCAAACAAAGTTGACTCAAGTTGGCCAAAGTGATGATAGTGATGGCGAGGGATTAGAGCCAGAGATCTCAATATTTGCCAATCCCGTTCATGAATTAGGGACGAGATTTGTCGAGAATAACTAAGATTGAAATTCAATAAGTAGAGACATATGTTTTACTAAACTACGATGAGGTCGACTCAAATGTTGAGTAAGTATCCATCACAATCGCATCTCTTCAATCACTTATTACAGTATACTTATCTTATGCATGTATAGGCAATATGATGAGATACTGAAACGAGACAACTCGATGACAAGTGAGGAAGAAACTTTCACACAGTGCTCACAGAACTTCGCAGGTTGGTTTTATCAATTGGTAAGCATCCATTATTATTTATATATTTTAATTTCTTTCAATTTATTCTTTTATAATATATAGGTCTTGTAAAGATGCAAATCCATACTTAAGAAGCTAAGACCATTAGCTTACGGGCTAATAAAATACATGACATGTTATAATGGATGTAATGTAAATGATTTTAAATTTCATACACAGTAATATAAATAGCACAAAAGTATAATGAATGGTAATGTATGTGTAAAGGAAAGCTAGTGGGAAAAGGCAAAGAGTGACTACTATAGAATCCTCGAAGAAGTTATCAAGTTGACCTACCTTGGAGGTTATTATTGTTAGATGTATACCCTGAAAGCCAAGTTGGCTTGACACATTTAATTTTTAGGGCATGAACTTTGTACTTAATTTTTTTTTATTAATAAAAGGGCATTAATTTTATTCATATTGATGTGTCTATGAGTTGTCCATGGAGTTAATGGGCAATAACACATATTCTCAAGAGTTGAGAATCTAAGGCATGTGTCTTTATAGATAACTCCTAAAAGCTCTCAATTGTTGGAATATCACGAGGACGGTGATTGATCTGTTAAAATCGATGAACGAATCACTTCCTTTTTTGGGTAGATGAGTCTCTGACCTATAGTGTGCTGACACTGGAGTGAGAGTGCAGGTAGTTGATAAAGATCAACGGTACTGAGTTTGACCAAGTGCAGGAAATTATACGGATGACTACTCACTCGTCAATAACTTTGTGATACTGTAGTTGTGTGAATAGTTTTTTGACTTAGAGTATTTTAGCTACTCCCAATAAGGTTGCTGTAGTTTGACAGTACAATCACATGGTTCCTATCTGTTGCTGCCAAGATCACCGTGGCTCGTAGCTGCTGTCGGTGTCGGATCGTGACTCGTCTCTTCAGGACCGACCTGCTCTTCTGGACTATAAAACAAGGGTTAGAGACCTGGGCTAGGAATTCTAGTGGGGGCACTCCAACGGTCAAGTCAGTGATGATCCAGGGGAACAGATCCTCCTGGTCGAGCCCCTGAGATGGACTCCATGCTAGGAGGAGTGAATGATGTGTGAGTGGGGTGCAAGCAAGCTAGGAAAGGTGGTGGTCGAGGTGAACTAGAGCTGGATGGATGTGTCCGGGCGATCCTTCTCGCGGATCTCCAGTAGCCTTGAATTCTTAGTCTCTGTGGTGGTTCTCCTGTGTGGCTCTTCTCCCTTACTTGCTTGGGTGCTCTTAGCTTAGCTTTGGCTTACTTTCAGCTTACCTCTCTACTGGGGGTGTCGATGGTTCTTTTAAGTTTAGGTGGTTGCTGAACGCCTACCTCAGGATCTCCCCCATGCTAGCAGGAACGTGCGACAATGTTCCATGCCATGGATGGGATGTCTTTCCTAGTTCGTGATAAGGGAAGCTACCATGTGCTCTGACATTCCCTCCGGTTGCTTCATTCCAGGAAACTTGGCAGGGCCTCGATAGGGGGATCGCCGCCCCCGAGATTCGAATCCTTTGGTTGACTTCCTCTTCCAGGTGATGCGGGAGGTTGGTGGAGAGCGTGGCACCTCGGTCAGGAAGCTTCTTCCTTTTCTAGTGTAAGTGGTATCTACGGATAATTATTACGACTTAGAGGGTGCTTCCTTATAGTCCTTGGGTGGCTCGCTAGTGCCTTAGGATGGTGGCATCGCTCCCTTGATGGCCTACACCTTTGTCTGAGGTGGAGGCCGAACTAAAGAGATGAAGCTCGACTCCGAGGGGCTCGGCCTCGAAGGGGCTCCACTTAGTGGAGGAGGGCTGGGCTCGACTCCAAACCAAGGGGCTTAACTTCGAGGGGGCTCGACCTGGAGGAGGAGGGCTAGGCTCGACTCGAGGGGCTCGACCTCAAAGGGGCTCTGCTTGGTGGAGGAGGGATGGGCTTGACTCTGATCCAAGGAGCTCAATTTCGAGGGGGCTTGGCTTGGAGGAGGGCAAGGCTCAACTCCTGCACAGAGGGCTCAGCCTCGGAGGGGCTCAGCCTCGGAGGGGCTCAGCCTCGGAGGGGATCAACCTGGTAGAGGAGAGTAGGGCTAGGCCTCGGAGGGGCTCAATTTGGTGGAGGAGGTCAGTACGTGACTTCTGCATAGAGGTTTCGACCTCGGAGGGGCTCGACCTGGCGGAGGAGGGCTGGGCTCGACTCTGGCCTAGGGAGCTCGGCCTCGGAGGAGCTCAATCTAGTGAAGGAGATCGCTCGGCTCCATCCTAGGTATCCCGGTCTTGCGAGAGTCGACTTGGCGGATGATGGAACTCAGCTTCGACGGGCCGTCTTGAATGCTGAGGGAGATCGGCCCGGCAAAGGAGTCTGAGAAGGAGTGTCCACCATGGTAGCTTTTTCTGACATGGCATATGATAGGGATTACATGTCAGCTTCCTGCCACATCATTTATCCCTCACTCCCGAGTCCCGTTGGTGTGGGGTGCTCGGGGCAAAGGGAGTAAATGTAATGCTGACATGGAAAGGCGAGAATCCGGTGCAATTATGGCCATGATTGCCGACACTTCATGAAGCAATTTCTCTAGCCTATCTAGGGGAGCCAGGTGGACACATCCAAGGAGTAGTTATTGCGGGTGCAGAACTCAGAGCGGCCGTAGTCGAAACCAAATGCCAGCCTTGCCGATTGATGACATGTGGCACGGATCCATCGATAGGGAAGCTGTAACGGTACAGTCGAGCATCGGTCACTTCGAAATGAAATGTAACCTTTCCCAAAACATACCTTCTGTCAAATCCTGCATGCCTGCCATCGTACCGAAGTTCTTCTTTTGCTCCCCCGGCCATCTCTATCTCTCCAAGTTCACAGCAGGTTAGTCTCCTTCCTCCCCATCCCGGTCGAGTAGAGTCTACCTTCTAGGGCTAGGTTCTTGCTCGAACTCTTGTCCATCTTCTCCTGTCTTCTTCCTCCTTTTTGTTTCTTGGTTTTCATCTTCTTCTCCATGTCTCACTTTGGACCAAACTTCTGCCCTACCACTAACCAGGGTGAGGCTGGGCCTTCAAGGTCGAGGCTGCCTTCTTCCTTTTTCGATGAGGAGGATGTGGCGTGCTTCGAGGTCAGCCAAAGACCCATGCCTAGAGGAATAGGGATTAGGGAACCCGCATCTCCCCATTCACCTCATCCTCTTCTTCTACCTCTCCTGAACTTGCACCTGCTCTTGAACCCCCTCGGTCGATGGGTCCCGGTGGGATTGCTTCGATGATCACTGCTATGGATCTCGTGACCATCCGGGACACCTATGGTATCCCGGACTCCGTCTGGCTCTCGATCCCTCGACCGGGGGAACCGGTCACTTCCAGTGGCCAATGTCGGATAGCCTTCTATGAGGAAACCTTCGCGAGGGGCCTCCGATTCCCATTCCAACCATTATTTCTTTCTATCTTGAACAACTACCATCTTGTTCCTGCTCAACTCATCCCAAACGCTTTTAAAATAATCTTTTGCTTCATTGTTTTGTTCCATTTTCATGGGATAGTTGCCCATTTTTCCTTGTTCAAGGCCTTTTTCACCCTGAAATGCCACCCCACCAAGCAGGGGTGGTGGTCTCTTTCATCCCGCCAAGGGGCATTAAGTTTGAACTCCCCTCTTCCATCAAAGGATGGAAGAGTAAGTACTTTTTTTGCCTTTGTTGAGGGGGTTGATTGGGTTTGGAGCTACCCAGATCGGACTCCCAACCGGAACTCTGCGGTTGAGGCAGCCAACCTAGAGGTATACGACCAGCTCCGCTCCACTGAGATTCGTTCACTTGAGGTCCCGCTGTCAGAGCAGAATCTCCATGAGGATGGGGTCGACCCAACACAGGAGTTGGGTGAGTTTGGCTCGAACCTCCTTTTTCTTTTTCTTTTTCTCTTTTTCTTTTCTCCTTTTTTTTTACTCAGAATCGATGTCTTCCTTTTTTACTCAGGCATGAAATTCTCCATGGATGAGCTCCTCTCATTCACCGAGGAGAGGGGCCAAGTGGAGGGGGTCGGCAGGCCTTTGGTCCTGAGCTCCTCCCCGAGCTCCTTCGAGAGTCACTCGGCGCTAGCAACTTCACCCCGGAGCCCTTGGACCCTCGTGTTGGCCTCCCAGGCCTCATCGTTCTTCTGCCTCAGCTTGGCCATCAAGGACTCGAGCTCCAACTTTTGTTCCCAATCCCTCCTGGCCCAGGTGCAGCAATAGTCCCTGATGAGCAAAAGCTCCATGCCTTGCTGCATCAAAGATGATGTTAGTCATAAAGATAAGAAATGAGGGGAGAAATGAGGTAGAGCAGAAAGGTACTTACAGCGAAGAGGTTGGAGATAGAGATGCTGATGACATCGCCCAGAAGTCTCCTGCCCCTCTCTCGCCAGTCGCATGACTGGATGAAAAAGTCCATCATCCACTTGGCGAGGGCCGGGTCCTTGGCCAGGGAGACGTTGGGTCCTAACCTAAAGGGGACTCGATGGTAGTCCTTGTCTCTCTTGCTTGCCGCCATCGTAAAATCACCTGTACCATCAGTGGGAAAAGCTTCTGGAATAGGCTGCAGGCTCGACACCATCTCGGACGGTGCCTCCGATGTTGGCTCTGCACTCTTTGGCTCTCCGTCTTCCTCGACCTTGACAATCTCTGGAGGGGGAGATGCCATTGCAGCAACAGCGACAACGGATCTGGCCCGGGCGACTACCTCGGATTCCAATGTCAGGATCGGATTGTGCTACCTTGGAGGTTCGGGGACGGGCTCAGGACCCTCCTACTCAGCTCGAGAGTAGGCTTGGTTGGCTGGTAGGTACGGCCATCGTGCCATCATCTACTCGGGTCCTCTTCAGAGTAGGCCCGCCGACCCCCTCCGCTTGGCCCCTCTCCTCGATGAACGAGAGGAGCTCATCCATGGAGAATTTCATGCCGACTAAAAAAGGAAGACATCAGCTCTGAGTAAAAAAAAAAAAGAAAAAGGAGGTTCGAGCCTAGCTCACCCAACTCCTGTGTTGGGCCGACCCCAGCGGTCGGCCTCATGGAGATTCTGCTCTGACAGCAGGACCTCAAGTGAAGGAATCTCAGTGGATTGGAGCTGGTCTTATACCTCTAGGTCGGCTGCCTCGACCGTAGAGTTCCAGTTGGGAGTCTGATCTAGGTTGCCCCAAACCCAATCAACCCCCTCAATCGAGGCAAAAAACACTTACTCTTCCATCCTTTGATAGAAGAGGGGAGTTCGAACTTAATGCCCCTTGGGCGGGAAGAAAGAGACCACCATCCCTCCTCGGTGGGGTGGCATTTCAGGGTGAAAAAGGTCCTGAACAAGGAAAAATGGGCAACTATCCTGTGAAAATGGCACAAAACAATGAAGCGAAAGATTGTTTTAATGGCATTTGGGATGAGTTAAGCAGGAACGTGGCAATAGTTATTCAAGACAGAAAGAAGGAATGGATGGAATGGGAATTGGAGGCCCCCCATGAAGGTTTCCTTATAGAAGGCTATCCGACGTGGGCCACTAGAAGTGACCCGTTCTGATGTGGGACAGAGATCGAGGATGGATCGCTGGCGAGCATAGAAGTCACCAGGGGATTAGGGCTTGCACTCAAGAATAAGGAACCAGGGCATCACACCCACTCCAATCTGGAGAAAAAACACTCAGACAAAATAACTTTCAATATTGGTTTGTATTCATGAGAAAAAAGATCTTTAATATAAGAGGGGAGGGGCGGTATTTATAGATTCATCCCAGGGTACATTACTTGAGGGCTAAGAAACCCTGACTTGTGGGCCAAGAAACCCTAGTGGGCCTGGTCAACAGTGGGCCGGGGTTGGCGAGGGCAGTGCCAGCGGCTTGGGCCTTGGTGCGAGACTTATCTACTGGATGTTGGGGTTGGGTCACGGGACGGAGGTGGAAGGTTGGAGACGGGCTTCACGAGTGGGAACTTCTGGATCGGCATCGGTGGAGGCATGCTTCACAGGCGATGGTAGCAGGGGAGAGGGACTCAGGTGCAGGGCGTTGACGGTTCTCGATGGCTGATCAAGGTTTGAGAAGCCTTGCACAGGAAGATCTGAACACGAGGAATGATGGGAAGCTAGAGAGTAAGAGAAAACCCTAATCCACAGGGCTCTAATACCGAGTTGATGCGGGACAGAGATCGAGGATGGATTGCGGGCGAGCATAGAAGTCACCAGGGGATTAGGGCTTGCACTCAAGAACAAGGAACCAAGGCATCACACCCACTCCAATCCGAAGAAAAAATACTCAGACAAAATAACTTTCAATATTAGTTTGTATTCATGAGAAAAAAGATCTTTAATACAAGAGGGAGGGGCGGTATTTATAGATTCACCCCAGGGTACATTACTTAAGGACTAAGAAACCCTGACTTGTGGGCTAAGAAATCCTGGTAGGCCTGGTCAACAATGGGCCTGTCTTGGATTGGAGCTCTCTCTTGCAAGCTTGGCAGCATGAAATGGCCCGGGCACATGAAGGCCAGCTCTGGTTGGGGGGCCTGGTGAATCTCCTAGTTGCTGATGACTCTCCACTTGACTTGAACGACTCAACTGGACTTGACTGGACTAAAAGACTGGACCCAACTAATGTTGGGAATCCGGTGCACCGCAGCGGAAGTGTAATTTCAAAATGATGAAATTTGCACCATAATCCCTTAGCCAAGATCTCCTTATTCAGGATTAAAACATATAATAAACATACAAACTTACATTGTTAGAATTAGGGCACCAACCTATTAACGCTAAATCCAATTTGATGTAGAATCAAAACTTGGTGTTGAATGCCCCTTTTGATTTCACCAGGCATCCAAATGTCCACCCTCCAATGGTGATCCACAAGAAGATTGATCAAGATGCTAGCTTCTTCGAAATTCCTTCACTTGAATTCTTATCCTAGAACTCAAGAGGACTATGGCTTTAAAACTTCATGGTAGGGACTCCTTACTTCCTTTCTTTCTTCTTCCTCTCCCTTTCTTAAGACCTTGTCCTAAGAATAAAACTCTTGTCTTGAAGGAGGAGAAGGATTTAAGACACTAATGTCTTAATGTAAAGGAAATAGAAATAGAGTAATTCTTTTCTTTTACCGATCGAGAGATTCTTCCTATCTCTGTTCAGACTTGAGTTTCAACAGAGAAGAGAACTCTGTAAAAGGGAAACTCTCTGTGTCCTAAAAAATCTAAGGAGGAATCAGTCTCTTGGAAAGAAAGGAAAAATAAAAACCTCTGTCGTACATTAGTCCAACACCCGAGACCTCTGTTCCTTAAATAGATTACAAAGAGATGCTTCACAACTCTCCGTAAACACCATTCCATTTTGTCTCACGCCCCTTCCCTATTTCTCACGCCCCCATCCCTCCTTCTCACGCCCTTCCAGATTAAAACTCACGGCTTTTCCTAAAAGAAAAGTCATGAAATTCTAGAAGAAAGGAATCGCGATGTTTCGGTCTCCGAAGAGACGTTGTTTCATGCAACCGGGAAGAGTCAGCGCCTTCCTTCTTTCTTAAAATCCCATCAGCCGTTGGATTCCTATCCAAAGGGGGACAAGTGGAGCGCTAATTTTAAGAAAGGAGGCCGCCCCATCTTAATTCATCGGAGAATTAAGTGGGGCACGCCAAGAGTCCATGCGCCATGGACTCTTCCAAATGGCGCGCCAAGAGTCCATAAGCACATGGACTCTTGGCATTTTGGCGTGGAAATGCAAAGGGGCGGGTGGGGAGGCTAGGCTAGTTACATGACTAGCCAATAGGGTTAGCCATAATCCCTATTTTCACAATTAGGGTCTAATTAGATCCAATTAGAACCCAAATTGAACCAATCCGGAACCCTAATTCGAATCCGATTCGAATAGAAGCTAGGGTTTGCAACACCTACTAGAGTGTTATCCTGCAAAGATGATTTAATTACAAATTAAACTCTTGATCAATCCTCTTAAGCGTGTGACCCATTGGGTTCCACATCTAGCCAGCAGTGGGTTCGAATACAAGTTGACCTAATTTGATTAGAACTCTTTCTAATCGATTTAGGTCAAACCGGGCTTACCCGATTTGATCAATTAGGACTCTTCATAATAAGTGATCTTTGAATTTGATCAACCCACAAGACAAGATTGACGTCTAGCAACGTATCATGTCTCCCCGGAAGATATGGAAATTCTGGTGAAATACCAAAATTACCCTTCAGTAGAGAGTTACCATACAATTAAATCTTTCGATCAGCCAGCACCTAAAATATAACTATGGATATGGATATATGTCAAATCCAATATTATATTTATTTCTAGCTCAATCTTATATTGATGATTCAATTATCTTGATATTAGAAACCATCTCTAATATCTTTACTTTGATCAAAGATTCCCTGAATCATCATCCGATTGTTAACTAGCTGGATGCAATCTCCTCTTACCAAGAGTGATCGATTCCTTGTTGACCTACTTCTTACCTTCATATCCGATTCACCATTCCCAGTATCAATCCTGTGCATGACTCAGTGTCATGATTAGGATTGAACCAAAGCATGGGTTCATGTACATAAGGTACTTATGACAGTCTCAGGTCAAAGGATTATTTGTACCACTCCCACTATGAGAACCTTCTATTGACATGTAGCTAAGACTCCATTAGATGTTCTCAAGTTGGATCATATTAGTGAACTCATTCTCCAATGAGCATCCACATCCCAGTATTAGTGTCATACACAAGTGACTGTGAGAGCAGTCACCCTTTCCAGTATACATGGGATGTGCTAGTCTTACCGGAAAACCCTGATCCCCTACTCAGGGTTCCTTTGACTAGGAATACTTTAGATTAAGGTTTAAGATTTTAGGTCTCACTGGTATGATCTCATCATAACCCTAAAATCATAGCCCTAATCTATGGGGTTCATCATATAAACACAGCGTATGATGAAAAATAATTCCTTTATTAGAAAATTGTCAATCACAATGGTTTGGGAGATACAACATAGATTAGCTTGTAGGGCATATCCCTTTCAATCTCCCACTTGCACTAAAGTCAATCCCCTTTAAATCTTAATCCCATACACTCGAGGTGGCGATCAAACTCTCGCTGTGGTAGAGCCTTAGTGAACGGGTCTGCTACATTGTTCTTTGTATCAACTCTATTTATGTAGACATCTTGTCTTTCTACTTTTTCTCGGACGAGATGGAAGTGTCTTAGAATGTGCTTGGACTTATGATGAGCTCTTGGTTCCTTAGCTTGAGCAACAGCCCCAGTGTTGTCACAGTAAAGTGGTACTGGGTTTTCAATCTGAGGAACAACACCTAACTCTGTGATGAACTTCTTCATCCAGACTGCTTCCTTGGCGGCTTCACTGACAGCTATGTATTCTATCTCGTGGTTGAGTCAGCTACAGTCTGCTGCTTGGTACTCTTCCTACTCACTGCTCCACCATTTAGGATAAAAACATATCCCAACATGGATTTGCTATCATCAGGGTCTGATTGAAAACTAGAATCAGAATAAGCTTCTAGTTTAAGATCAGAACCACCAAAAACTAGAAAAATATCCTTAGTCCTTCTTAGGTACTTAAGAATATTTTAACTGCTTTCAAATGATCCTCTCCTGGATCAGCCTGAAACCTACTGACAATGCCTAAAGCATATGCCACATCAGGCCTGGTACATAACATGGCATACATTATGGACCCTATTACTGAAGCATAGGGTATAGAATTCATTCTATTTCTTTCTTCAGGTGTCTTAGGAGACATCCTTTTAGAAAGATGTATGCCTTGACTCATAGGAAGATAACCTCTTTTACTTCCATCCATGCTGAATCTTTTCAGCACTAAGTCAATGTACCTAGATTGGGATAAACCTAGCATTCTCTTAGATCTATCTCTATAGATCTTAATACCTAGTATATAGGATGCTTCTCCCAAATCTTTCATGGAAAATTGGTTTGATAGCCAAACCTTGACTGATTGCAACATTGGGATATCATTCCCAATGAGGAGTATGTCATCTACATACAGAACCAAGAAGACTATGGCACTCCCACTAGTCTTCTTATAAACACAGGGTTCATCCATATTTTTGATAAAACCAAACCTTTAATAGTTTCATCAAAGCGGATGTTCCAACTCCTGGAAGCTTGCTTTAATCCATAAATGGATTTCTTTAGCTTGCATACTTGATTAGGTTTATTCTTTGAAATAAAACCTTCTGGCTGTGACATATAGACTTCTTTCTCAAGAAAACCATTGAGGAATGCAGTCTTCACATCCATCTGCCAGAACTCATAATCGTGGTATGCTGCTATAGCAAGTAAAATCCGAATTGATTTGAGCATTGCAACAGGTGAGAATGTTTCATCATAATCAATTCCCTGTTTTGTCTAAAACCTTTTTCCACTAATCTGGCTTTATAGGTTTCAACTTGGCCATCAGCCCCAATCTTTTTCTTATAGACCCATTTGCACCCAATAGGATTAACACCCTCTGGTGCATCGACCAAAGACCATACTTGGTTTACATACATAGAGTCTATTTCGGATTCCATGGCTTCTTGTCATCTATCTGAATCAGTGCTCAAGATAGCTTCCGTATAGGTCAGAGGTTCATCATTTTGAATGACTTGGCTGGCTTCATTATTTTCAATAATAAACCCATACCTCTCAGGTGCCCGTGGCACTCTATCAGACCTACGGGGAGGAGTTTTGTGTTTTGGCTCTATCCTAACTATATGTTCTAATGGTTGAGAACTGTCTATCTGTGTTTCTTGTACTTCTCCAAGTTCAACAGTTCTACCATTGCCCTTTTCTAAAATGAACTCTTTTTCTAGAAAAGTGGCATGCCTGCTGACAAAATCTTTTGTTCAGTAGGATGGTAGAACATATATCCTCTACCCTCTTTAGGATATCCTACAAATAGACATTTATCCGCTCTAGGTTTGAACTTATATCCAAAATTTCTTTTAACATAAGCTGGACATCCCCATACCTTAAAATATTTAAGATACGGTTTCTTTCCACTCCAAATTTCATATAGAGTACTAACAACAGATTTAGAAGGTACCTTGTTCAGAATGTAAACAGTAGTTTCTAGGGCATGACCCCAGAAGGAAATGGGTAAATTTGTGAAGCACATCATGGATCGTACCATATCTAATAAGGTATGATTCCTCCTTTCAGCTATACTATTTAGCTGTGGTATATAAGGAGGGGTCCATTCAGAAAGAATTCCATTAACTTTAAGATAGTCTAAAAACTCCGTGGATAAGTATTCTCCTTCTCGATCAGAATGAAGAACTTTAATACTTTTCCCGGTTTGTTTTTCGACCATACTTTGATACTCCTTAAATTTATCAAAGGCTTCAGATTTATGTTTCATAAGATACACACATCCGAACCTAGATAAATCATCTGTAAATGTGATAAAATATGAGTATCCACCTCTGGCCTGAGTTGTCATTGGACCACATACATCAGTATGTATAAGTCCTAATAACTCAGTTGACCTTTCTCCATGTCCAGTAAATGGAGTCTTGGTCATCTTACCCATGAGACATGATTCGCAAGTTTCTAATGATTCATACTCATAAGGATCAAGGAATTTTTTCTTGTATAACTTGCTTATCCTAGACTCATTAACATGACCAAGTCGATGATGCCAAAGTAAAGTATCATTAAAGTCTTTTCTTTTTCTTTTATTATTGACATGAAAAACACTATCATTGGAAGAAAGAGTTAAGAGCCCATTGCTAAATATGCCAGAACAAATAATTTTATTAGATAACATTATCGAGCAACCAATGCTCGTTACATCCATTACATATCCTTGTTTTAATAACAAAGGAATAGATATAATGTTCCTAATAATCTTTGGCATATAGTAACAATTTTCTAACTCCAAGATCTTCCCTGAAGGCAACTTCAGAATATAGGTCCCTACAGCTTCTGCTTGGATGATATCACCACTAGCACCATAGAGATTGAAGTCACCTTCCTTCAATACTTTAAGCTTGTGGAGGTCCTGCAAAGATTTGCATATATGGTAACCACAAGCGGTATCCAATATCCAAGTATTTGATATAGACGAATTTAATGTCAATATAGTATGTATCTCATACATACCTTTTGGTGCATCTGCCGCACTAGGCTTCACAGTTGCAAGGTAAGTCTTGCAATTCCTTTTCCAATGTCCCGCTTTGCCGCAAAAGAAACAGGTTGACTGTTTTGAGACCTTCTTTCCTTTCTTATTCTAATTGATGCCACCCTTAGGGTTTAGCCTCCTATTAAAACCCTTTTTGCCTGATTTCTTCTTATTGATCTTATCAACAAGAAGAAGTGGAGCCTTTTCTTTCTTAACATGGCTCTCTGCTATTTTTAACATATTTAATAGCTCAGGCAAGGAAGTGTTCAGTTTGTTCATGTGATAATTCAAGACAAACTGAGAAAATGACTCCGGGAGTGATTGCAGGATTAAATCCTGATTCAACTCCCCATCCATAATAAACCTAATTGACCCAATCTGGTGATTAAGTCAATTACCTTCAGAACATGATCCTGAACGGATGTTCCCTCTGTCATCCTAGCACGGAATAACTGCTTAGATATTTCGTATCTAGTAGTTCTGCTTTGTTCTCCATAAAGCTCTTTTAAATTGAGCATTATGGATTGAGTATCCATGCTTTCATGCTGTCTCTGTAACTCATTGGTCATAGAGGCCAGTATGATACACTTGACAGTGAGGGAGTCATTCTGCCACATTTTGTATATGGCCATATCTTCCTGTGTGGCATCATCCCCTAGTGGATTAAGACTAGGGATATCAAGAATATAAGAAAGTTTTTCTGAACTCAGTACAATCTTTAAATTTCTCAACCAGTCCACATAGTTTGGACCAGTCAGTTTGTTGGTATCTAAGATACTTCGCAGTGATAATGAAGATGACATTTATCTACATTTAATAAAGAACAATATATAAGCAAACAACCATGAAATGACTTACATAATTAAATTAGGTCTTCAATTTAATTATGTCTTCCACTATTTTATCAAAAATCATAGCCCTCACTACGATAATCGAGAAGAACCCTGATCGGTTTTTCTTAGTGAGATTGTGATCCTAATAACTTATAAAAGATCTTGCAGATAACACAACAAATCTTTTACAAGCTCAAAGGTAGGAAACTCTTCCAATTATATCTCATATAATTCTCAAGAAGTAACTTGGCCTCTAGAACATTATTAGTCTTGCAGAAAACACAACAAACTATAATGTTCTAGTTAAGTCAAGACCCTTTCATTTCTATACAGTCAATACTCAAATATAATGCCCTTGCAGATAACACAACAAAGCATTATATTGAATATACTATAAGCATATCTATGCACTAGACTAGTATCATGTCAATCACCATATTAGGTCTTGCAGATAACACAACAAACCTAATGTGGTTCATAACACAATAATGATCCAGCATGAAGGAAGGCCAATATATAGTATTTTTAACACCAAGCATTTTAGTCAAGATTTAAATATAATCAAATCGGCCAGGCAAGTGGAAGAGATGTGGGAGTCCCCCGTTGCTTTCCTAGACACCAATAAAAATTGGCCAGGTCAGTCAACGGAACCAATTAAAAACCACAATTCTCTTTACCTTCCCAGAACCACCTTTCTAGACACCGAATGATCAATTGTTCATCATGACTAGTGATGCTTATTAGTTAAATATACTATGACTTAATATAATTTTTAAGAGGAGGGCTTTATAAAATTGCCAGCACATTCTTATAGAACATATCACAATCATATCACTCTGATAAAAAAAATATGTGCTAAGTGTGTCATCATACTAGGACAACCATTTACCACATAATGGATCCACCATTATGCCAGGGCAACCTTATTTCAGTATGATGACTTCAAAACTAAACATATCTCTATAATAATTAGGGTTTGAGTGAAAAAATCCTAATTAGTGACACACATATAACAAAAATTATCATACATGCATCCCATAAATATGCTAAGTGTATCAGCATTCAAGGGTTTAAAACCCTAACATGCGACACTACAACAAAACACATATAAATATTTTTCTTATGTTTTAACTGTAATAAGGGTGGCTCTGATACCACTGTTGGGAATCCGGTACACCGCAGCGAAAGTGTAATTTCAAAATGATGAAATTTGCACCATAATCCCTTAGCCAAGATCTCCTTATTCAGGATTAAAACATATAATAAACATACAAACTTACATTGTTAGAATTAGGGCACCAACCTGTTAACGCTAAATCCAATTTTGATGTAGAATCAAAACTTGGTGTTGAATGCCCCTTTTGATTTCACCAGGCATCCAAATGTCCACCCTCCAATGGTGATCCACAAGAAGATTGATCAAGATGCTAGCTTCTTCGAAATTCCTTCACTTGAATTCTTATCCTAGAACTCAAGAGGACTATGGCTTTAAAACTTCATGGTAGGGACTCCTTACTTCCTTTCTTTCTTCTTCCTCTCCCTTTCTTAAGACCTTGTCCTAAGAATAAAACTCTTGTCTTGAAGGAGGAGAAGGATTTAAGACACTAATGTCTTAATGTAAAGGAAATAGAAACAGAGTAATTCTTTTCTTTTACCGATCGAGAGATTCTTCCTATCTCTTGTTTCAGACTTGAGTTTCAACAGAGAAGAGAACTCTGTAAAAGGGAAACTCTCTGTGTCCTAAAAAAGTTAAGGAGGAATCAGTCTCCTAGAAAGAAAGGAAAAATAAAAACCTCTATCGTACTTAATCCAACACCCGAGACCTCTGTTCCTTAAATAGATTACAAAGAGATGTCTTCACAACTCTCCGTAAACACCATTCCATTTTGTCTCACGCCCCTTCCCTATTTCTCACGCCCCCTTCCCTCCTTCTCACGCCCTTCCAGATTAAAACTCACGGCTTTTCCTAAAAGAAAAGTCATGAAATTCCAGAAGAAAGGAATCGCAATGTTTCGGTCTCCGAAGAGATGTTGTTTCGCGCAACCGGGAAGAGTCAGCGCCTTCCTTCTTTCTTAAAATCCCATCAGCCGTTGGATTCCCATCCAAAGGGGGACAAGTGGAGTGCTAATTTTAAGAAAGGAGGCCGCCCCATCTTAATTCATCGAAGAATTAAGTGGGGCGTGCCAAGAGTCCATGCACCATGGACTCTTCCAAATGGCGTGCCAAGAGTCCATAAGAGCATGGACTCTTGGCATTTAGGCATGGAAATGCAAAGGGGCGGGTGGGGAGGCTAGCCTAGTTACATGGCTAGCCAATAGGGTTAGCCATAATCCCTATTTTCATAATTAGGGTCTAATTAGATCGAATTAGAACCCAAATTGAACCAATCCGGAACCCTAATTCGAATCCGATTCGAATAGAAGCTAGGGTTTGCAACACCTGCTAGAGTGTTATCCTGCAAAGATGATTTAATTATAAATTAAACTCTTGATCAATCCTCTTAAGTATGTGACCCATTGGGTTCCACATCTAGCTAGCAGTGGGTTCGAATACAAGTTGACCTAATTTGATTAGAACTCTTTCTAATCGATTTAGGTCAAACGGGCTTACCCGATTTGATCAATTAGGACTCTTCCTAATAAGTGATCTTTGAATTTGATCAACCCACGAGACAAGATTGACGTCTAGCAACATATCATGTCTCCCTGGAAGATATGAAAATTCTGGTGAAATACCAAAATTATCCTTCAGTAGAGAGTTACCATACAATTAAATCTTTCGATCAGCCTGCACCCAAAATATAACTATGGATATGGATATATGTCAAATCCAATATTATATTATTTCTAGCTCAATCTTATATTGATGATTCAATTATCTTGATATTAGAAACCATCTCTAATATCTTTACTTTGATCAAAGATTCCCTGAATCATCATCCGATTGTTAACTAGCTGGATGCAATCTCCTCTTACCAAGAGTGATCGATTCCTTGTTGACCTACTCATTACCTTCATATCCGATTCACCATTCCCAGTATCAATCCTATGCATGACTCAGTGTCATGATTAGGATTGAACCAAAGCATGGGTTCATGTACATAAGGTACCTATGGCAGTCTCAGGTCAAAGGATTACTTGTACCACTCCCACTATGAGAACCTTCTATTGACATGTAGCTAAGACTCCATTAGATATTCTCAAGTTGGATCATATCAGTGAACTCATTCTCCAATGAGCACCCACATCCCAGTATTAGTGTCATACACAAGTGACTGTGAGAGCAGTCACCCTTTCCAGTATACATGGGATGTGCTAGTCTTATCGGAAAACCCTGATCCCCTACTCAGGGTTCCTTTGACTAGGAATACTTTAGATTAAGGTTTTAAGATTTTAGGTTTCACTGGTATGATCTCATCATAACCCTAAAATCATAGCCCTAATCTATGGGGTTCATCATATAAACATAGCGTATGATGAAAAATAATGCCTTTATTAGAAAATTGTCAATTACAATGGTTTGGGAGATACAACATAGATTGGCTTGTAGGGCATATCCCTTTTAACTAAGTGGACTCAACTGACTTAATTATCTCACTTTGTTACAAGACTCGATTGGCTCACTTTGACTAAAGTGACACAGGACTAATGGACTCAAATAAAATAAAAGAAATAGACTCTCGGTCCCATCATGTTCCCCCGATCGAGGGACCGAGAGCCGGATGGAGTCCGAGATACCATAGGTGTCCCGGATGGTTGCGAGATCCACAACGGTGATCACCGAAGCAATCCCACAGGGACCCATTGACCGAAGGGGTTCAGGAGCAGGTGCGGGTTCAGGAGTAGGTAGAAGAAGAGGATGAGGTGGAGGGGGAGATGCGGGTTCCCTAATCACTATTCATCTAGGCACGGGTCTTCGGCTGACCTCGAAGCACACCACATCCTCTTCCTCATCGGAAGAAGAAGAAGGTGGCCTCGGCCTTGAAGGCCCGGCCTCATCCTGGTTAGTGGTGGGGAGGAAGTTTGGTCCGAAGCGAGACATGGAGAAGAAGATGAAAACCAAGAAACAGAAAGGAGGAAGAAGACAGGAGAAGATGGACAAGAGTTTGAGGAAGAACCTGGCCCTGGAAGGTAGACGCTACTCGACCGGGACGGGGAGGAAGGAGACTAACCTGCTATGAACTTGGGGAGACAGAGATGGCTAGGGGAGCAAAAGAAGAACCTCAGACAAAGGCATTGGCCACCGAGGGAGCGATGCCGCCCTCCTAGGGCACCAGCGAGTCGCCCAAGGACTGTAAGGAAGCTCCCTCCAAGCCATAATAACTATCCACAGCTACCACTTACACCAGAAAAGGAAGAAGCTCCCTGACCGAGGTGCCACACTCTCCACCAACTGCCTGCATCACCGAAAGAGGAAGTCAACCAGGGGATTCGAATCCCGGTGGCGGTGGTCCCCCGATCGAGGCCCTGCCAAGTTTCTCGGAATGGAGCTACCGGAGGGAATGTCAGAGTGCATGGTAGCTTCCCTTATCACAAACCAGGAAAGACATCCCATCCATGGCATGGAACACCGCCACACGTGCCTGCTAGCATGGGAGAGATCCCGAGGTAGGCGTTCAGCAACCACTTGAACTTAAAAGAACCATCGACACCCCCGGTGGGGACGTAAGCTGAAAGTAAGCCAAAGCTAAGCTAAGAGCACCCAAGCAAGTGAGGGAGAAGAGGCCACACAGGAGAACCACCAAGGAGACTGAGAATTCAAGGCTACCAGAGATCCATGGGAAGGATCGCTCGGACACAGCCATCCAGCTCCAATTCACCTCGGCCACCACCTTTCCTAGCTTGCTTGCACCCCACTCACACATCATTCACTCCTCCTAGCATGGAGTCCATCTCAGGGGCTCGACCAGGAGGATCTGTTCCCTGGATCGTCACTAACTTGACATCGGAGTGCCCCCGTCGGAATCCCCGACCTAGGTCTCTAACCCTTATTTTGCAGGTCTAGAAGAGCAGGTCGGTCCCGAAGAGACAAGGGGCGATCCGACGTCGACAGTAGCTACGGGCCACGGTGATCTTGGCGGCAACACTGGTAATTACATAACCCAAAGGGCATGCATTTATAAGCAAAGGTTCTAAATGGGCAGGTGAATATGGTCTTTTTTTGGTCTTCAGGGGCTATGAAGATCTAGTTATAGCCGGAGTATCCATCAAAAAAATAATAAAACTTTTATCTAGCTAATTCCTCTAACATCTGGTCAATAAATAGTAAAGGAAAGTGATCACTCCTTGTTGCTGCGTTAAATTTTCTATAGTCTATATAGACCCTCCATCCCATTTGGATCCTAGTTGGAATAAGTTCATTTGTTTCATTTTGGACCACTGTTATCCTAGACTTTTTGGGTACCACTTATATAGGGCTTACCCTTGAGATATCAGAAATGGGATAAATAATTCCATTATTCAGTAACTTCAAAATCTCTTTCTTGACTACATCCTTCATGGTTGGGTTTAATCTTCTTTAGGCATCTCTAGTCAGTTTAGCCTTTTCCTTTAGGTGTATCCTATGTTGAACTATAGAAGGGCTTATTCCCTTAATATTTACCATGGTCCAACCTATTACTTCTTGATTTTCTCTCAGAATAGTTAACAACTCCTCTTATTTAGGATTTAGGTTTGAGACAATAATTATAGGCAAGGTTTTCGCTATATCTAAATACACATACTTAAAGTTCTTGGGAAGGGATTTTATTTCTAATTTGGGTGCCTTCTCTAAATGATGGCTTGGGTGATGGTTAGCCATTTTATGTATTTCAGTGAGAGGCTCCCATCTTGGCTGTTCTTATTATCTATAAGTATTTCATATATATTCTAATATTCATGGATTTGCCAGAAACTAGACTCAAGATCGACTTTCTCATTACTAATGTCTATGGTTTATAAATTTTATCTTGAATTACATTTATATTAGTATGCTGGGTGGATTCCTATTCCAAATTAAATATATTTAGCTCAATAGTCATATTCCCAAAGGATAGTTTCATAAGTCCATTTTGATAATTAATTTTAGTATTAGCAGTAGCTAGGAATGGTTTTTCTAAAATAACTGGGATATGATATTGGAAAATATGTGTCCCAAAGCCAATCATCTAGGTTGTAGATGGTTGTATGACTTATGTATATGAATATGAATTATTGAATTGAATAAAAAAATTATTCTTGTTGTTCATCACATGTCATCTTCCTAATTGAACTCTTGTGTGATGATGTCCTTGAGCTACTTTGTATGCGATGTAGAGAAGATGTGTTGTGTAGTTCATAAATTGGTTCATGACCAAAGGATATGCTATTTCAGGATGATGGTGTTGGAGTTCTCCCAGGAACAGTATATTGCAATAAATCAGGCATCAATAGCCTGACGCGGTAGAAGTAGATATAAAAACTATTTTATATCTAATTACAAAATTTATGAAATAAATCTAATTTATTTATCATAAATTTCTAACATGCTGTAATATATGAGAAAAATATCATATCAGAAAATAAAATTATTTTAAGCATAAAATACTTACCTGGATCGCTATCTTGGCCTGCTCTGAAAAATATGCCGATCTGCTTTTGAAACCGGGATTCTACTAGAGCCATGCAATCGCCCGGCCTTTGCTGGTATCCTCATAGAGCTCACATAATCGAGTCATAGAGAGCACTGGACTACTAGATCCTTGCAGTCCTCTCATCTTTCAGCAAATCAACTACTTTAAAAATCATGCCGATCCGAATCTGGACCGGCTTTTCTCGAATTGGCTTCTATCTTGCAAACTAAGATTTGCAAGATGTAGGACCTCTTTCTTTCTTTTTTCTCTTATAAAAATCTCTCTAGATCTCACACAAGGAAGAAGTAAACAAATAAAAGGAAGAGGAAAACTTAGCACCCCAGGAGAGAGATTATCTATAGAAGATGCCCAAGAGGAAAAGCTCATGCCCAAAAGAAAATCACGTCCAAGGAAAATCTCTTCTGGTTGGCCAACCCCTCTCTCCTTTATAATTTAATTCTCCCATCCCACAAAGCCAAAAGACTAGTGTTTAATTTCAACTGGTTAAAAATTAGGAGGAGTAAAAGAGGACTCCTCCCTCTCTCACAATTTTTTATGCCAAACACTTTGCGCCCTCTTGCTTTTCATGCCCCACACTTCATTGTCGCACAAACACTTGGGGCCACTAGTTGACATGTGGAGATAAGGGGAGACAAGGAGAGAAAGTCCCAGTCCAATTGGACTCTAAGTGATGGTCCAAATTAATTGATTTGACAATCAAAATGAAGCTAATTTTAAATTCGATCGAACCATTTCGAAAAGGCTATTGACCCAACTCAATTAGGATCAATTAACTGAGTCTAACTTAATTAAATTTAATCTAATTTAATTTAATTAATAATTAATTTATAATTTATTAATTGTAACATTTACAATTAGGTCCAAATATACTAAAATTGCCAAATTTAGTAGCATTTTGATTTGCTGATTAGTTACATAAGCTCCTAATGTGTGTGACCCCTCAAGTCCTATCCTGTCTAGTAATGAGATGTTATACATCATCGAAACTCCTTTCGTTGGACTGAACATTTTTAGCTTAACCTTAATCAGGATCATCGATCCGAGAATGATCCTAATAGGCTCTCATAATCCACCAGTGATACCTAACAGTATATAGTGGCAACCCAGTAGAATAAGATTGGAATCCCTAGGTGTAGTTACCATGTGATTCAATTCCTCTATCAAAAATCCTGACGTGATGTTGGTTATGGATACTCTTCAAATCCATCATTCGTTTGCTTAACTTAATCGACTCAAGTCCAATTGTGATACAAATGAAAACACCTTTCCATTATCACTTTGCTATGGCCATAGACTTCTGGACTTAGTCTCATTAAGTTGCATAGGAATTTCCTTACTACTAAGGCTGATAGATCCCTACAAGTGAACAACCTACTCCTACAATAAACTTATTGTAGCCAACGAACATCGTAAGGTCCTGAATGGATTGGAACCATATAGTTATGCTGTCAAACTACAGCAACCTTATTATGAGTAGCTGAGACATTCTATGTTAAAGAACTATTCACATAACTACAGCATCAGGAAGCTATTGACAAGTGAGTAGTCATCCGCATAACTTCCTGTACTTGGTCATGCTCGGTACCATTGATCTCTATCAACTACCTGCACTCTCACTCTAGTGTCACCATAATATAGATCAGAGACTCATCTACCTAGACAGGGAAGTGATATGTTCACCGATTTTAACGGATCAATCATCTTCCTCGTGATATTCCAACAATCGGGAGCTTTTAGGAGTTAATCTATAAAGACACATACCTCAGATTCTTAACTCTTGAGAATATGTGTCATTGTCCATTAACTTCATGGATGATTTATAGACACATAATTATGAATGAAACTAATACTCTTTTATTTATAAGAAAAATCAAGTACAAAATTCATGCCCTAAAAATTATATGTGTCAAGCCAACTTGACTTTTAGGGCATACATCTAACAGATGGTGTATTAAGAGTAGGTCGTTGATGTCATATATGTTGGTTGTCCTCTTAACCAAGTAGCATGGAGATGCTGGTACGAAATCAGGTATTGTGTTCGACACTTCGCTGAACATGACTCTCATGCAAGATTCTCTTTCTACCAAAGAGAAGTTTTGCATTTGAATGTGGACATGAATTATTTCTTTGACTTGAGATCACTATGGTAGCTTGCAAGCAACTCACTATGCTTAGGTACCGGACTCTCGGATTTCTAATCCGGTGATCGAAGGTTGATGGGTACAGTCAAGTACTTGTATAGTGATAGTAGGATCAAGATAGGATTGATCTCTCCAAATGATTTGGATTAAATGCTTAATATGCCTCAATTGAGAAAGACCTTGGCCAGGGCATTCCTTGTAAGGAGTTACAGGGATTCTTTATTTGAGACATATTATGATCGACTGATTAGGGTTGGGCAGTTTAACCCTAAGCCATCCAGAGCATTAGGAGATTAAAGGAATAAGTTCAGTGGTATTCCATATTCGACAGGTTCTTGTTGCTCAACAACCTTCAACCTATCCGGACACCGGGTGTCATTGCTAGATGGTGACATTGGCTGGCACTAGAAATGTTTTCGTGCTACGGTTTAGTGTTTGAACCTATGGGATCACACACCATGGGATTTCTTCTTGATTTGTTGGTTTGGGAATGATTGGGAATCATTCAGGACTCTTTTGATAAAAAGTTGTCAAACAAGTCAATTAAGTCGACCCGAGGTGAGTCGACTCGAGGCGGTCAACCCGAGGTGAGTCGACTTGACTGACGGGATGCTGAAAAATCTGAGAATTCTTCATTCATTGCTGTAAGTGTTATGGAATTGAATGATTGGTGTTTCAGGGTTTTAATCCCACTAGTTGCTGAAGTCCAAAGGTCATGTAACCTACATAAATTCCAAGAGACTCTAAACCTCCCATTAATCTCTCTTTATCTCCTCATTATGGTTTCATTATGAGACTTTTTTGAGGGCTTATAAAAAGAAGGAAGAAGGTGAATGGTTCATGTTCCACACTCCAGATTTAGATCAAGGTCGAGACTTTACCGATTTCCTAGGATAGAGATCTAATTTGATCCTTGAGAGATTGAGAGATCTGATCTCTAGAGTGGGGTTTGAGTTTTGGAAGGGATTGTTGTGTGCTAGCTTCTATTGAAGGTTTGGGATAGAGAGATATGGGAAGGGTTCTTGGGTTTTTGTTCCAGCACTATTTCAGCAACAGGTTCTTCAAGGAGTTGAAGACGAAGTCTGTAGTTCTTCAGCGAGTTGAAGAAGGTGCCCTGTCGCCACACTATTTCTGGAGAAGCTAGCACCTCAAAGGAAGGAGGAGAAATCCCTTACCCCGGTGTGAACCACCTGTAGAGGTAGTACACGTGTGCTACTTGTAGAGCCATTCTTCTTCCTTCCAGTTGCAGCACATCTTGGAGATTGTCACTGAGGTATGTTTTATATTATATGTGCGACATATTTTTCTACTGCATCATTGTGTTATTCCATGAATAGTTCTATGTTTCATATTATAGATGCATGATTTCATATTTACATTACTCTAGATGCATCAAGATCTATGTAGGCCCACTGTTAATCAGATTAACATGCTTAGATAAATTGTTTATCTACTTTCGCTGTGCCATGTAATATAGAAAAATATTTTAAATTACATGCAATGAGCCGTGCCACTCGGGTTTTGGTTATCTTACATATGACCCTTAGGATTAACACTAGTTCAGTCTCTAAAATGATGAAATCCATAGGAATGATAAAATTGCAAACTTTAATTAGAACATCCTCTATCATTTCTTTAGAGATCCTAAAGGATCAGTCTACTAATTATAATGTGATCCCTATTGGTTGAAGTTTTTCAAATCCCAATTTCTCATAAACTGAATAGGGCAAAATATTTACACTAGCCCCTAAATCAAGTAAGGCCTTCTCAATGTGGATTTCTCCTAAACCTTGGATCCTTATATTTTATGGGCATGTAATTTAACAAGTATGATGTTGTCCAGGTGGCTTTCCCAAGAAGGGGGTGAATTGAGAATTTAAAAAATTAATCAGATATGTTCTCTTTTTATATCTATTTTAGTGGTAGATGCTGTGTTTCAAATAATTAAGAGTGGAAGCAAATGCAAACAGAAAAAGTACAATACAAACATAGCAAATTTATAGTAATTCGGAGCACCCTCACTCCTACATCCACTACCCAAGATACCACTTGGGATTTTCACTATATTCACTACCAAAATACAGTCAGATTGTTTTACCAGGCTCACAATCCAAACCTAACTTAGTTTTTCAACCGGGCTCACCAAAAATCCAACACTTAGTTTTGTACAAGATCACCAAGAACCCAACTTGGTTTTGAATAGGATCACCAAGAACCTACACTTGGTTTTGAACAGGATCCCCAAGAACCTACACTTGGTTTTGAATAGGCTAACCATGAACCTACTTGGTTTTTAAACGGGCTCACTAATAACCCAACACTCACAAAAGAGTTAAAGAAAATAAGCAACAAAATGACAAACTAATGTTGTCTTATGGTTGCTGATGCACCTTCCCAACTCCTAGGAATACTAGAAGAACCTCTACCCCTAGAAGAATGTGGTGGAGGCTATTTAGGGTGATAAGAAGATGAAGGTGGACAAGATGACATAGGATTTGGATCAAACATAGGAGGAGGTGCAGGCTATCTGGGAGTAGAAGAGTAGGTTGCTATAACAGTGGTGGATAGCTAACAAAGGGTCACCCAGACTGAATTAAGCTCTTCTTCTATCTTCTTGATTCCTGTATTGAGTGCAACTAGCTCACCTACTTGGGCTTTAGCAAATGCTTCTGCTGACCCTCTCAATCTTCCAAATTCATCTCTAAGAATTCCTACTCCTTTGGTGTAATCATCTTCTACTTTCTTTCCTTATTCCATAGATCCCATCTTGTAGCTCATTTCTCTCAGTTCAGTTTTGAATTCTTTAATATTATGGCCAACAAATTTCTTTATGTCTTCAAAAGCTTCTTTGAAAGAATCAGTGACTGACTATAGATCCACCTGTGGTGCAGGTCCTGTGGACTGAACATTGTCCACCTTGAAATGAAGCTATCTAATCTCACCACATATCTCCTCAAGTTTAGTTTCGATTGTTTGACGAAGGTCGCCAAACATCGAACCAAAAGTAGTGGTCAGGGTATGAGAAAGTAGTATCATCTGATGTGCAATGAAGGCCTAAGACAATGAAGCTCCTGAAGTGTCAGCAGATGGTCCCTAAGTAGATGCAGTCACTGAAGGTGCAGGTGGTGGAGCAAGTGAAGATGAAGGTGCTGGTGGAGATGCTGGTGCTAGTGGAGATGCTAGAGAGATCCTGGGACTCCCATACTCTCAATGCTCTGACTCCACAACATCATGAACAGTAGGTTCAGTAGCAGCAGCAGTGATAATCTCCACAGGTAGCTGCTCATCCTCATCATCATCCTCATCACTGCTAGATGATCCAATAGCCCTCTGATCTGATTCTTTTTTTCTCCAAGCTCCTTCAGTTAGTTGGTATCCCATTCTTTGCAAAGACTTGGAAGAGTAGGTAACAGTGTGATGAAGTGGCCTACCATCCTCACCATCTAAGTTCACTCTGGAGGCTTGAAATAACAAAGTAAAAACCATTCCATATGGCAAACAGGCATTCACTTTTCTGATTGCTTCTTTCATCTGTAGTAGTATAATGTGAGGTAAATTGAGGGCCTCCCTCTCAATTAGATGTCCCATAAAGTTGAGATCTCTCTCACTCACCTAGTCAAACCTACCAGTTCTTGGGAGAAAGATCCTACTTATAAAGTTGTGTAGTAATCTCATTTCAAGGGGCAGGGTATTAGCCATCACATTCCCAATTCCACTTATATCAGCTCTATTCAAGATTGTCCTGAGGGTTTCCTGTTTAACTTTCAGAATTAGATGCTTTAGACACTCATTTGGCATTTCAAGCATGCTACTTAATCTTTCCTCTATCATTATTATTCTCTTTCCCTTAACTATAGACTCAATGTGATGCTCTTCCACTCTTAAATTTTTTTAAAAATATCTTACCAAGTTGGGATATGTTGGAAGATTTAAGGAATAGAAGAAACTCCAATCCTGGTCTTCAATCAAGTCTCCAATCCAAAGCCCTAGCTCTTTCAAGAATAAGAAGATTATCCTTCTTCCACTTGTGACGGGTCAGATGGCCATGGAAATAGCTTGACTTGGAGGAGGTGTTGCATTCAGTTCCACTTCTTGTTCTTCTACTTCAACTGACCGAGTCAGCTCTTCCTACTGTCTCTTGGTTCTCCTTTCCCTTTCAGCAATAGGTTTGGCTCATTGTGATCTCTTGTCGACAACCCTTTTTGGAGCCATTGCACGAGCTCAAGAGGAATGCAAGAGTTTAAGCTAGAAAAGGTAGGTTTTGAAGGATGGAAGGTATTTTCAGGTTGGAAACAAGGGTTCTAATTTAGCAAGAAGTGAACACTTAAAACATAAAACCATAGATTAAGCCCTACGACTCTAATAAAAAGTCGCTTGCCCGACATCCGAGTCAGCTCGGCAAGCCCTAATTTGCTCGAGTCGGCTTGAGCAGAGATATAAAAAGACTTAATCATGAATTTGAGTCAGCTCGACTTAAGTACAGTAGCTCGAGTCGACTCGAGCTAGAACTCTCCAAAAGAGTCAAAAAGGTTCATAATTGAAATTTAATGGTAGAAATTTACAAGGAGAGATGGTCAAAGTTCTTGGTTTGATGTAGGAGGCTTTCTAGATAATGTTTCCTTAATTTTGAAGAGATTATGTTAAGTTTTCTAAAAAGAATCACAAAATCCTAATTCTCTTCTAATCATTTCAAATCTATCTTGATTGAGTGGTTTAGTAAAAATGTCAGTAAGTTGATTTTCAGTTGGAATAAATTCAAATTCAATTTCACCATTTAAAATATGATCTCTTATGAAATGGTGTCTTATTTCAATGTGCTTTGTTTTTGAGTGCTGAATTGAGTTTTTTGACAAATTTATAGTACTTGTGTTATCACATTTGATAGAAATTTTAGATTGTGTAACACCAAAGTCTTCTAGTTGTTATTTAATCCATAACACTTGTGCACAACAACTCCCAGTAGCAACATACTCTACCTCAGTAGTAGATAGTGCTACCGAGTTTTATTTCTTAAAGTGCCATGAGATTAAATTCAACCCTAGAAATTGGCATGTACCACTAGTGCTCTTTCTATCAATTTTATAATCAACATAAGAAAATCCAATTAAATTTAATGAAGATTACTTTGAATACCATAGATCTAAATTACTTGTTCCTCTTAGATATCTTACAATTTTTTTACTGCAAGCATATATGATTTTTTAGGATTATATTGAAATCTAGCACATACACATACGCTAAACAAGATATCAGGTTTACTAGCAGTTAAGTACAATAGAGATCCAATCATATCTCGATATAGCTTTTAATCAATATTGTTGCCATCTTCATCTTTGTCCAATCTGCAGGTAGAGCTCATGGGTGTGTTGATTTCTTTGCTTGTCTCTATACCAAACTTCTTGATGATTTCTTTGATGTGTTTGGCTTGGTTTATGAAGATCCTATCCTTTGATTGTTTTGCTTGAAGTCCAAGAAAGTAGTTTAGTTAACCCATTAGACTCATCTTAAATTAACCCTGCATCAACTTAGCAAATTCTCCACAAAGTTCTTCGTTAGTTGTACCAAATATAATATCATCTACATAGATTTGTACAACTAATATATCATTATCTTTCTTTTTGATAAAAAGAGTTTTATCTACATTTCCTCTTGCAAAATTATTTTCAAGCAGGAATTTGCTTAGTCTATTAAACCAGGCTCTAGGTGCTTGTTTAAGTCCATACAATGCTTTATTGAGTTTAAATACATGATTTGGAAAAGCATGACTATCAAAACCTAGTGGATGTTCTACAAAAACTTGTTCATATAAAAACTATTTAAAAAAATACTTTTCACATCCATTTGAAATAGTTTGAAATTCATGTAGCAAGCAAATGCAAGTAATAATTTTATGGCTTCTAGACTTGCTATGGGTGTATAAGTTTCATCAAAATCTATTCCTTCTTCTTGGTTGTATCCTTTGGCTACCAACCTTGCTTTGTTTCTAATCACTTTACCTTGTTCATCTAGCTTATTTCTATAGACCCATTTGGTTCCTATAATGGGATGGTCGGATGGTCCATCAACTAAAGTCCATACATTATTTTTTTTAAACTAGTTTAGTTCTTTATGCATAGCCATCATCCAGTTTGGATCATTTTCAGCCTCTTCTAAACTATGTAGCTCTATTTGTGATACAAATGCTAGGTAATCATGTACATCTCTATGTGATGACCTAATCCTAACACCTTTTGAAGGATCACCTATAATTAAATCTTTTGGATAAGAAGTTACATACCCCCATTCCCTTGGTAGATCAGCATGTTCCTTACTTACTACTCCTTCTTGAGTTGGTTTCTCTTATATGCTTATATCTTCCATCTCCTTTTGAAGTGTACCTACATCATTATCTATACACTCTTCTTTCTTTGAAGGCGAGGGGTTAGTTTCATCAAATATAACATATACTGATTCTTCCATAGTTAACATTCTTTTATTAAATACTCTATATGCTTTGTTATGTATTGAATAACCAAGAAAAATTGCTTCTCAGATTTAGCATCAAATTTTTCTAGATTATCCTTTCCATTATTCAACACAAAGCATTTACAACCAAAAATGTGAAAGTAATCAATATTAGATTTCTTTTCATTCCGAAGCTCATAAGGGGTTTTCTTTAAAATTGGATGTATCAAAACATGGTTCAAGATATAACAAGCAGTATTCACTGCTTCTGCCCAAATGTACCTTGAAAGATTGCCTTCACATAACATTGTTCGGGCTATTTCTTTCAAAGTCCTATTCTTCCTCTCTAAAATACGATTTTGTTGTGATGTTCTAGGAGCGGAGAAATTGTGATAAATGCCATTTTTTGTGCAATAATCATCAAAAATTGATTTTCAAATTCCATGACATGATCACTCCTAATAGAAATAATTGAAAGGTTTTCTGATTTGGAACTTTTTTGTAAAATTTTTGAAAAACTTTAAAAGTTTCATCTTTATGTGCAATAAACAAAATCTAAGTAAATCTTGAAAAATCATCTACTATCATAAGAGCATATTTCATACCAACTAGGCTTGTAGTCCTAGTTGGTCCAAATAAGTTCATATGAAGTAGCTCAAGAGGTCTAGAAGTTGAAATCATATTTTTGGATTTAAAACTCCCCTTAGTTTGTTTACCTAATTTGCAAGCATCGCAAACATGTTCAAAATCTACTTTAAATTTAGACAAATCTCTAACAAGATTCTTGAAAATTAACTTGGCAATAGTATGCATGCTAGCATGACCTAATCGTCTATGCCAAAGTAAACAAGACTCCTTGGTCTTAGCATTCATTACTAATAGACTGGAACTACTAGACATGGCTATATCATTAAGATCTACCACAGAAATATTTTCAAGTCTATGTCCAATGAATTTGTTGCTAGAATCAAGAGAGTTTGTTATAATATACATAGATGTTGCCCAGGTGGCTTTCCAAGAGGGGGGTGAATTGGGATTAAAAACTTTTTTGCAAGTATGTTCGCTTTGAAATTCTTTTAGTGTAGAAGTGAAGTGTGCAAAGCGGAAGTAAACAAATTAAAGCAATCAAGCAATGTAATCACAATCACAAATACCAAGAAGTAGAGTGGTTCGGAGCAACCGGCTCCTACATCCACTACCCAAGGACCACTTGGGATTTTCACTATATCCCCCAACCGGAATACAGTCAGATTATTTTACAAGGCTCACAATCCAAACCTATACACTTTGGTTTTACCGGGATTACCAAAGAAACCCAAACTCCCTTTGGTTTTACACGGGATCACCAAAGAAAACCCAAACACTTGGTTTTAAACCGAAAAAACCAAGAACCCAAACTTAGGTTTTACAAGGTTCACCTAAAACCTTCAACTCTCTCTCTAGATACAGTTCCCTGCTATTCTAAGAGAGCAAACCAAGATAAAGAATGTAAAATAAGCAACTACAATAAACCAAAGTTGTTTTGATGTTGCCGATGAAGATCAAAACAAAGTCAATCTTTAAATACACTTTAATGCTCTTCAAAGGTGCTTCTTCCCATCTTCAATGAGTGGATTCAATGATGGAGTGGAGTTGGTGAAGCTTTGAATCTCACTAGAATGCTCTTTGAGGAAGGTGAAGAAATAACTTGGAAGCTCTTCGTTTTCTCAAGAATATTCAGCAATAAATCTTCATAATTGTTTAATCCCTAAAAAATAATCCCCTTTATAGTTTTCATGTGATATGGCCGTTGTAGGGCCTTGAGAATTATGAAATGGCCGTTGGAGGTGATTTGGTACTCAATTTTCAAATTTTGTAGCTAGTCGTTGAAGTGCAGACAACGGCTCTACGAGCCGGCTCGAGCTCCAGGAGTCGGCTCGAAGTCTCAGGAATGCCAAAATCAAAGTTCTGTAGGAGCTAGGTCTTGGACTAGGAGTCGGCTCTCGGCTTCATGCTTTTATACTTGACAAACATGCATACCTGGAGTCTGCTCTTGATCTGGGAGTCGGCTCTAGGTCTCAGAACTCCAAAAACTATACTTCTGTAAGAGTCGGCTCTTGAGTTGGGAGTCGGCTCTTAGTTCTGAAACTCTGAATTTTACCTCCATGCCGTGTCGCCTCGAGTCAGCTCTCACATGACTTTAAAAATTTGCTTCAAGCTTCCCAAAAACTTTATCATTGAAATAACTAGAAGCTACTTTACATACTTTATCAATTATTTACACTTTTAAGCCCATTTTTCATGATTACAACATTCATAACTTAGGGCATTTATAAACTCAATTGAATTTCCTTAAGTGAATTTGAATACCATTTTAAAACAAAAGTAATTCATTCCTGCAAAAACTTCTTAAACATTTGTAAAGAGTTAGTATCAAATACATACTCCAATTTTGTGATCATCAAAATCATTCCAGGGGTCAACAATCTCCCCTTTTTGATGATGACAAAACACTGGGCATGATAAAAAAAAAGAGATCACTTTATAATTACAGTATTTTTAAGTCTATACGTATCATGTAGGTTAGGTATCAGTGTATCAATAAAAAGTATCAAAATGTATCAATACAAAGTATCAAAATGTATCAAATGTTCATAACTGAATGCCAAGTATTATGTATCAAGTGTATCGAAACATGAACTTTCATATGTATCACAAATAATGTATCGATACATGATGTATCGAAGGTATTAACTATATAAAGTGTATCGAAACTTATAAAATTTCAGCCTTTTGAAGTCAACTTAAGTTTCATCAACTTTCTATGAATCAAACATTCATTTTATCAAAATTTCATAACACTCAATTATCCATATAGCTTTTGTAACCAATTTTTGAATAATTTTCATGAAATCAACAGCAATTTCAGAAATTAATAGCAATTTTCATGCCCAAACATACATAGTCTCCATTCTCCCCTTTTTGTCATCAACAAAAGGTAGATGAGAAATAGAGAGACATTCACAACATATATTTATAACAAATGAGAAATATTGATTCAATCATAACAAAGTATGTATATAAGAATGTATCAAGACAAGTGAAATATAGATATTTAAAGTGAGTCAATATATAGTGTATGTGATACTTTACAAATGTGCCACGACACAACAAAATAGTATCACATAATCAAAATATAAAACAAAAAGTCTCATAAGATAAAACCTAACCATCAGAAAGAGGTGCTAGGACCACTGTCAGATTCTTCCTCATCAGAGGAGGAACCGACTTCTAAAATACCTGGACTAGGCTTGAATTTGGAAAACCTAGGGTGGAGATCCCTAATCCTAGTCCTAGTGGGTGAGGAAGTCCTAGTAGCCTTAGATTTAGGTTTAGGTTGGTTTAGTTTCAGATGAGATGAAGATGGGTGTAGGTCTGGCAGTAGGTGGATCAAGAGATAGGGCCAAAGTACTGGTGGAAAAAAGTAACTGAGTGGCCAGAGTCACTCCAATATCAACAGATCCAGCTGCCTCCATAGGATTTTAAGGCTCACCAACAGTAGGTGTGTCATGATATGGTGCCTCGGTGCAGTGTGCCTCCTGTCTCTGCTTAGCATGTGTGCCAGTCGCTGTGCCGGTAGCTGTGCCAGTAGAAGGTCCATGCTGGCTGGCTGCTAATAACTGCCTCAATATAACCATGATGTCATGAAAGCCCTACTGCATCTCAGACTATAGAGAGTGATCCTCCGGTCAGTATCAGTCCTGAGACTAGAAATCTCCTCCAAAACTCTGTGGAGTCTATCATCAGTGTCAGCTCTAGCAACAGTAGGAGTCCTGATAGGTGAATGTGGTGTAGCAGGAGCTGGCTCGGAAGGTCCAGCCTCATCTGTATATCCCTCAACCTACTCACGAAGACCCTGTGTAGCCTGAATGTCATCATCTAAGTCCTTAGAGTGTGCTACAGGTACTCCTGAGGTCTTTCTAATCCAGTTCCCATCAACCTTGATAAATTCCATCCTAGTCAGGGATTTCACTATATACTTGTCGTTGTGCAGCAATAACCGACAATCCTCTCCAGTAAGATCTATGCCTGCCTCCTAGAACAACAAGGTGAAAATCATCCCATAGGGTAAACAGGCTCGTGCCCTTCGCACAACCTCTCTCATCTGTGAGATCAAGATGAATGGAAGGTTGAGGGGCTCCCCCTTAATCAGTCGCCTCATGAATACAAGATCTCGCTCACTAACCTAGTCAAATATGCCTATCCTGGGTAGGAAAATCTAACTAATAATGTTGTGCAACAGTCTCATTTCCAATGAGAGCTAATTTGCACGCACATGAATGACTCCTTTTACATTGGATCTTCCTAAAATAAGTCTGAGAGTCTTCACCTTTTCCTTCATTACTAAATAACAGTCCCCTTCTTTAGGAATATTCAAAAAATTTGACAACTTTTGCTCATTTATCTCAATTAGTTTCCCTTTAACTGTTCCTTCAATGTGAAAAGCTCCTAGGGACATATTTTCAAACAACTATCTAACCAAATTTGGGTAGGTTGGAACATTTAACTGACAAAGCTCTTTCCACCCCTGTCCTTCAAGCCACATTCCAATGTTTAACTGTTCTTGCTTAATAAAATTGAAAACAATGCACCTACCGGGTGTTACTTGACGATTTCCCATAGGAATGATCTACCGGGATGCTGGAACAACTTCTTCTTGCTCTAGTTGCTGCTCTTCTTGTAGAAATGTTGTGTCTAAATGCCTTTTGCTCCTTTCCTCTGCTGCAGTCCAAACAACCCGTGTTGCCTTCTTTGCCACTGCCTTGCGAGGCCCCATTCTTTAAGGATTAAGGATTCTAGAAGGTAGAAAGGGTTCTGGAGAGGTTTTTGGGTGAGAAGAGAAGAGTCGGCTAGAGAGGAATGGTTGAAATTTGGAAAGAGTGGTGAATAGGGAAAGTTTGAAACCCTATTTAAAAAGTCTCGGTCCGTCCTGCGAGTCGGCTCGCCAGAATACTGAGAGTTCAAGTCGGCTCGAGCTAAAATCCATTCTAAAATTCAAAAATGGTCAAACTCAATTTCCTAGGGTTCTTAGAGTCCAAATTAGGTTGCCATATGCTCTAAAGAGAATTTTGAGATTTCTAGATAATTTTCCTTAATTTTTAAAGTTAGGTCAAATTGATTCAAAATGGGTCACATAACCCTAATTCTCCTCTAATTTTCTCAAATCTATCTTGACTCAAAGGTTTAGTGAAAATGTTCGCTAATTGGTCTTCAGTAGGTACAAATTCAAGTTCAACAACATTATTCAAAATATGATCATGAATGAAATGATGTCGAATTTCAATGTGCTTAGTTCGTGAGTGTTGAATTGGATTTTTTGACAAGTTAATAGCACTAGTATTGTCATATTTGATAGAAATTTTAGATTGGACAACACCATAATCTTCTAGTTGTTGCTTGATCCATAGCACTTGAGCACAATAGCTCCCAACAGCTACATATTCTGTCTCAGCAGTAGATAAAGCTACAGAGTTCTGTTTGCGACAGTGCCAAGAGATCAAGTTAACACTTAGAAATTGACAGGTGCCACTTGTGCTATTTCTATCTATTTTACATCCTCCATAATCAGCATCAGAATAACTAATTTGTTTCAGTGATGTGTGCTTTGAATACCACAGTCCTACATTACAAGTGCCTTTCAAGTATTTAATAATTCTCTTGATAGCTGTGATGTGTGATTCTTTAGGATTAGATTGAAAACGTGCACACATACAAACACTAAATAATATATCAGGTCTACTTGCTATTAAATAAAATAATGATCCGATCATACCTCGGTACAGCTTTTGATCAACATTTGTGCCATTCTCATCTTTGTCAAGTCTACATGCAGGACTCATCGGTGTTCCAATTTCCTTGCTTGATTCCATGCCAAATTTCTTGATTATTTCTTTAATGTACTTGGCTTGGTTGATCAGAATACCTTCTTTAGTTTGTTTAATTTGAAGTCCAAGAAAGTAACTTAATTCGCCCATCAAGCTCATTTCGAATTCTCCCTGCATTAGCTTAGCAAAGTCTTGATACAAAGATTCATCAGTAGATCCAAAAATAATGTCATCAACATAAATTTGAACAACCAAAATATCATTTTTCTTTCTTTGAATAAATAGTGTGGTGTCAACACTACCTCTAACAAATTCATTTGCAATTAAAAATTTGCTCAGTCTATCATACCAGGCCCTAGGTGCCTGTTTCAGACCATATAAAGCTTTATTCAATTTAAAAACATGATTTAGGAAAATATGATCAATAAAACTGGGAGGTTGCTCAACAAAAACTTTTTCAGATAAAAAACCATTCAAAAATGCACTATTTACATCCATTTGAAATAACTTGAAATTCATGAAACATGCATAAGCTAGTAGCAGTCTAATAGCTTCTAATTTAGCTACTGGTGCATAAGTTTCATCAAAATCTATCCTTCTTCTTGATTATATCCTTGTGCAACAAATCTAGCCTTATTTCTAATTACATTTCCATTTTTATCTAGTTTATTTCTGTAAACCCGTTTAGTGCCTATAACAGGATGATCACTGAGTCTTTCAACTAAGGTCCAAACATTATTTCTCCTAAATTGGTTTAATTTATCATGCATTGCTAACATCCAATTAGGATCAGTTTCAGCTTCTTCTATATTATGAGGTTCTATATGAAAAACAAAAGCAATTAAATCATGTGCATCTCTATATGCAGATCTAGTTTTAACACCTTGAGATGGGTCTCCTATAATTAATTCTTTAAGATGTGAATGTATATACCTCCATTCATTAGGTATATCATCATGCTTTTTACTTATCTCTTCTTCTTGTGGTTTACTTGATTGTTTGTCTTTAAGATTCAGGTCTTTCATTCCATGCTCTAGTGTACCTACATCATCATCAGCAAAATCTTCCTTTCTCGAAGATGTAATGTCAGATTCATTGAAAACAACATATATAGATTCTTCAACAGTTAATGTTCTTTTATTGAAAACTCGATAGGCTTTACTATTTAAAGAGTAACAAAAAAAATAGCCTCATCAGACTTTGCATCAAATTTGCCAAGATTATCTTTTCCATTGTTAAGAACAAAATATTTACATCCAAAAATATGAAAATATTTGATATTTGGTTTTCTATTGTTCCAAAGCTCATAGGGGTTTTTCTGATAATAGGCCTAATTAGAACTCTATTTAAAATATAGCATACAGTATTAACAGCTTCCGTCCAAAAGTATTTTGGAAGATTTCCTTCACAAAGCATTGTTCTGGACATCTCTTCCAATTACGATTCTTTCTTTCTACAACACTATTTTTCTATGGTGTTCTAGGTGTAGAAAAGTTATGATCAATACCATGCTTTATGCAAAAATGATCAAAATATTGGTTTTCAAATTCCATGCCATGATCATTATAAATTGAAATAACAGATAAGGTTTTCAAATTTGTAACTCTTTTGTAAAACTTTTTGAATACATTAAAAGTATCATCTTTGTGTGCAATAAATAAAACCCATGTGTATCTAGAAAAGTCATCTACAATCACAAGTCCATATTTCATACCACCTAGGCTAGTAGACCTAGTAGGTCCAAATAGATCCATGTGAAGTAGCTCTAAAGGTCTGGAAGTTGAAACTACATTTTTAGATTTAAAACTCCCCCTCACTTGTTTTCCTAATTGATAGGCATCACAAACATAATCAAAATTAACTTTAAACTTAGGCAAACCATTGACTAAATCTTTTGCAATCAATTTAGCTATTGTGTCCATACTAGCATGACCAAGTCACCTATGCCATAGTAAACTTGATTCCTTGCTCTTGTCATTCATTGCTACAAGACTTGTATTACTTGACATAGCTAGATCATTGAGATCTACCATATAAATATTACCAAGTCCGTGTCCAATGAATTTAGTACTAGAGTCAAGTGGATCAACTACTATACATATTAATGACTTGAAAAATACATTATAACCAATGTCACATAGCTGACTAATACTCAAAAGATTATGATTTAATTTTTCTACAAGTAATACATTTTCAATAAATATAGAAGGAGTAATTTTGATGTTACCAATTTCGATTATCCTTCCTTTTCTATTATTCCCAAATGTTACCATTCCACCATCATTCTGTTCTAGGATGAAGAATTGATCAGCATCACCCGTCATGTATCTTGAACAGCCGCTATCCAAATACAATCTTTTCTTTATGCTTGTGGCTGCAAGACATCCCTGCAAAACAATCATTTAATATATTTAGGTACCCAAGCTCTCTTGGATCCTTGCAAGTTAGTGGAAATGGATCCTTTTGGAACCCAAACTTTCTTAATTTTTTTTTTGTCATTGTGTTTTAAATGACATTCAAAAGCTTTATGACCAACATTATTACATGCAAAGCATACAATCCTTGAATTTGAATAATAACTACGAGATGATGCAAATTTAGGTCAAACATGTTTAGAACTAATGAATTTAAGAGCATATGAAGTAGAAGTAGAAAAAGTATTTGAAATAGAACCTTTATAACCAATTCCAAATCTATTATTTATTTCTTTTTGATCTTTCAATATTAACTCAAGTTTGTTAGAACTTAGGGTTAACTTTTTAACTAAAGGTTTCAATTTTTGAACTTCTTTCTTTAGATCATTATTTTCATTTTTCAAATCCTTATTTTTATTAAAAAGTTCTTCATTTTCAATTTGAACAATCTTAAGTCTTTCACAAACCAAATTGAGTTCTCTTTGTAAGATTTTGTTTCTTTCACAAGATTTATTTTTATCATTTTCAAATACATCACATTTATTTTTCAAATCTCTCAATTTCAATCCAGCCTTTTTGTATTCTATCAATAATTCACAAAAAACATTATGCAATTCATCATAAGTGAATTCTAAATTAGGTTCAGAAGTGCTTACCTCATCCTCCAAACCCATAAGATAAATTTGTGCTATTTTTGTTGTCTCTACATCTTCTTTAGTAGATATGGTGTCATCACTGTCACTCCAAGTAGCTAGCATTGCTTTCTTCTTCTTTCTAGGAAATATCTTCTTTTTTTCAGGGCAATCAGGGCAGATGTGTCCTGGTTTCTTACATCTATAGCAGATAGGTACTTGATCTTTATCTTTCTCTTTATCTTTTTCTTTGTCTCTTTCCTTTTCCTTTCTAAAGTCACCTTTTCTATAATGCTTTCTCCATCTATTCATTTTTCTTCTACCCATAAACCTTTTGAATTTCCTCATAACTAGGGCAATTTCATCACTTCCAAGATCATCATCATTTGATGAGTCAGATTCTTCATTCTTGTCTTCCTCAGTTGCTTTAAATGCAATGGCTTCCTTCCTTTTTGTATCTTCTTCAGTCCTTTGTTGCATAGCCAGTTCATGAGTAATTAAGGAACCAAGTAGCTCATCTAGTAGCAGTGTATTCAGATCTTTTGCTTCTTGAATTGCTGCCACTTTGGCTTCCCACTTATCTGGCAAAGATCTTAAGACTTTTTGGACAAGATCAGCATTAGAGTAAGTTCTACCTAGACTCTTGAGACAATTTATAATATCAGTAAAATGAGTATACATAGCAGATATAGTTTCGCTAGGATCCATCTTAAACAACTCATAATTATGTACAAGCAAATTGATTTTAGATGTCTTAACTTGAGAAGTGCCTTCGTGTGTGATTTCCAATTTATCCCAAATTTCTTTAGTAGAATTGCAGGTTGAAATTATGTTAAACTTATTTGGGTTCAAAGCACAATATAATAGATTCATTGCTTTGGCATTTAACTCAGCTAGTTTCATATCATTTTCATCCTAATCCTCTTCTGGCTTGGGAACCTCTATGTTATTAACTTTAATTATGGGTGTGTGAGCCCTTTCATGATAATTTCTCAAAGATGAAAGTCTATGGCTTGAATGTATATCTTCATTCTTGCCTTCCAATAAGTGTAATTAATTCCGGAGAAAAGTGGTGGTCTATTTATGGATTGACCTTCGGCCAATGAAGTGCTCATGGGATGTGCCATATGTCTTTACTCTAAGTATCTTTCAGAGACTCTGCTCTGATACCACTTGTTGCCCAGATGGCTTCCTAAGAGGGGGGTGAATTGGGATTAAAAACTTTTTTGCAAGTATGTGCACTTTGAAATTCTTTTAGTGTAGAAGTGAAGTATGCAAAGCGAAAGTATACAAATTAAAGCAATCAAGTAATGTAATCACAATCACAAACACTAAGAAGTAGAGTGGTTCGGAGCAACCAGCTCCTACTTCCACTACCCAAGGACCACTTGGGATTTTCACTATATCCCCCAACCGGAATACAGTCGGATTGTCTTACAAGGCTCACAATCCAAACCTATACACTTTGGTTTTACCGGGATCACCAAAGAAACCCAAACTCTCTTTGGTTTTACATGGGATCACCAAAAAAAACCCAAATACTTGGTTTTAAATCAGGATAACTAAGAACCCAAACTTAGGTTTTACAAGGTTCACCTATAACCTTCAACTCTCTCTCTAGATACAGCCCCTGTTGTTCTAAGAGAGCACACCAAGATAAAAAATACAAAATAGGCAACTACAACAAACCAAAGTTGTTTTGATGTTGTCGATGAAGATCAAAATGAAGTGAAGCTTTAAATACACTTTAATGCACTTCAAAGCTGCTTCTTCCCTTCTTCAATGAGTGGATTCAATGATGGAGTGGAGTTGGTGAAACTTTGAATCTTACTTGAATGCTCTTTGAGGTAGGTGAAGAAATAACTTGGAAGCTCTTCTTTTTCTCAAGAATATTCAGCAATAAATCTTCATTAATTGTTTAATCCTTCAAAAATGATCCTCTTTATAGTTTTCCATGTGATATAGCCATTGTAGGGCCTTGGGAATTATGAAATGGCCGTTGGACATGATTTGGTACTCAATTTTCAAATTCTATAGCTAGTCGTTGAAGTGTAGACAATGGCTCTATGAGCTGGCTCGAGCTCCAGGAGTCAGCTCGAAGTCTCAGGAATGCCAAAATCAAAGTTCTGTAGGAGCCGGCTCTTGGACTAGGAGTCAGCTCTTGGCTTCATGATTTTATACTTGACAAACATGCATACCTGGAGTCTGCTCTTGATCTGGGAGTCGGCTCTAGGTCTTAGAACTCCAAAAACTGTACTTCTGTAAGAGTTGGCCCTTGAGCTGGAAGTCGGCTCTTAGTTTTGAAACTCTGAATTTTACCTCCGTGCCATGCCGTCCTGACTCGGCTCTCACAAGACTTTAAAAATTTGCTTCAAGCTTCCCAAAAACTTCATCATTGAAACAACTAGAAGCTACTTTATATACTTCATCAAATTATTTATACTTTTAAGCCCATTTTTCATGATTACAACATTCATAACTTAGGGCATTTACAAACTCAATTGAATTTCCTTAAGTGAATTTGAATACCATTTTAAAACAAAGGTAATTCATTCCTGCAAAAACTTCTAAAATATTTGTAAAAAGTTAGTATCAAATACATGCTCCAATATTTTGTGATCATCAAAATCATTCCAGGGGTCAACAATAGATGATTCAAAGACAACCTTGAAGCCTTTATCACATAATTGACTAATACTTAACAAATTATGTTTCAATTTATCTACTAGCAATACATTTTCAATAAAAGCAGAGGGGGTTAATTTGATCTTACCAATACTGATTATTTTTTCTTGCCATTATCTTCAAAGGTTACCAAACCTCCTTCTTTCATCTCTAGGGTGATGAATTGATCCTTGTCACCCGTCATATGTGGTGGGGACACCGGAGGCACCAGAATAAGATAAAGGCTTTTCAACCCTCTGTAAATTGATCAATAATTTATGAGTCCATCTGTAATAAGGGCTTAGCTCATCTGAGTCCATTTTAGTTGTTATTTGAGTATTTTGAGTTGTTATTTCAGTTCTGTACTTATCAGCTCATATTGAGCTAGTTCAGTCTAATGCTAGTCAGCTCATGTTGAGCTAATTTTATTTTTTGAGTCCTGTCCAAGCATACTGAAGACTCAAGACCACATCATACAAGTGAAGACCAAGTCCAACTAGATTGAAGACATGGAAGTTTAGCCCAAGTCCAACCCATTTTGAAGATTTGAAGACCCTAGGAGGAAAATTCAGAAAACCCTGATTTCTTACAGATGCCCTCCAGATGCCCAGATTCCCTTCCAGATGCCAAAGTATATTCATAGACCAGGGCATCCATGATTCTAGAGGTCCATCTGTATCCTAGCCTAAAGAAATCAAGCCCAGGTGCCAAGCCCAAGCCCCTAAGAAGCAAGATACCAGGGAATATTCCTGCTACCAGGCTACCAGGCCACCCCAGCTTCCAGAGGCCCAAACCCATGCACCCGAGCCCCTTTGGGCCGGCCTTTTACTGCTCCTAGAAGCCCAACATGCCCCCCTAGGCATCCTTGGAGTCTTGACCAAGTCAAGAAAATTTTTAGGGATTTTTCTACCTAATATTTTCTTATTTTCTAGCTAGGGTTTGAGAGGGAAAATGATTCTTATGTAAAGACTTATGTACCCTTACTTGGAGCCCAAGGTTAAGGGTCTATTTAAAGGACCCTAGCCTCTTGTATGAAGGAACTTTTTGATATAAATTAAAATCTTGAGTTCTTCTATTGAGTTGTGTGATGCCCTGCTGTGTGCATAAAGGGGTTCGTGAGAGTTCTTCTTCCTGGTGTTTGCAATCATCTTCCTGCTGCCAACAAACCCCCTAGATCCCTGGATGCCCACTCCAAAAGAAGCCTTCCCTTGCTATTTTTTCTTTATTTTCTTGTTCCTTTGTGAATTTTCTAACCCTGACAGGTCGTTTGCAGGTCCCTGAGTTCCTACGAATCCAACGACTCCAGCCAAGCCTCAATCGGACCACCGAGCAGAAAGCCGGGTATCCACGGGTCATTGGCTTGGTTTTCCAGGCCGCATCCATCGAGGAATGAGAGACCCCTTCGCTGCGATCTTCACAGATGTTGTTAGGTACACCCCTCTACCTCCAGTAGTTTTATTGTAGGAGAACTTGCCCTAACCGAGGCTTCTCAGCCCCGGTGGTCCTTCTTTGCTACTTTTCTAGGTCCTAATCTGCATGCTGATCTTCAAAAATTCATACAAAATTTCCTACAAATAATTTTGATCTGAAATTCGAGAATTAATCACCTAACTCCACATGTAAAACATACAAAAAGAATTGCATGCATATTAGTCCCCCATCAATATGTCTTAAACAGCCACTGCCAAGATACCATCTTTTTTTCATTTTTTGGGCTACAAGATATTCTTGCAAAATAATCAACAAGTTCTTTTAGGTACCCAAGCTACCTTGGGTCCTTGCAGGTTAGCAGAGGTGGTTCCTTTAGAAACCCAAATTTTTCTAATTTATTCTTTCCATTTCCATTTTTCTTTAATAGATTGCATTGGAAAGATTTATGTCCAACTCCGTGATATGCATAACAAACAATTCTTATATTTCGAAAAGATATAAACTTCGAAGTTCTAGATATAGAAGCATGTGATGCAGATGTAGGACCATGTGATACAAAAGCATTTTGAGAAACAAATTTTGGTACAAATGCTTTTGAAGATACAAATCTAGTAGCTAAAATTCCATTTGAGTTCGAAGAATTATATCCAATTCCAGCCTTGTTACTTGAAATTCTTTACTCTTTTAAGATCAACTCAAGCTTATTTGAACTTAAAGTGAGCTTTTCAACCAATGGCTTGAGTTTTTCAACCTCTTTTTTCAATTCAGAAATTTCAATATTCAAAGCTTTGTTTCTCTCGAGATGTATATTTTTTTCAATTTCCAAAACTTTGTTGTTTTCAGAAAAGACAGTTAATTCCTTTTGCAGTAATTTATTCTTTCTGAAATCTATTCCTTTTCTTTTACTAAAGAATCATTAATGTTGTTTAAAGCTCTAATTTTTGTTCTAGCCTTTTTAAATTCAGAAAGCAAATCATGAATTGCAGAATTCAGTTCATCGAAAGTTAATTCAGCTAAAGGTTCAGGGAACATTACCTCATCTTCGAGACCCATAAGACATAGATTGGCAGTTTTGAAGTCTCTTCTTCTTTTGTTGAAGTTGACTCCTCACTGTCACTCCAAGTTGCAACCATCACTTTCTTTTTCTTCTTCTTCAATATTTTCTTTAGTAAAGGACAATCGGGATGGATATGCCCTGGTTTCTTACACTCATAGCATATGGGCATTTGTTCCTTCTCTTTTTCTCTTTCTTTGTCCTTACTATGTTCATATCTCTTGTGAAACTTTTAGAAGTATCTTCCTTTCTTCGTTCCCATAAATCTTCTAAATCTCCTCATGACCATGGCTATATCTTCATCTTCTAAGTCATCTTTGGAGGAGGAGCAGTCTTCTTCCAATTTCTCATCTTGTTTCTTTGAACCCAATGCAGCTTTGAGGGCAATTATTTTCTTTTTCTTCTGATCATTTTCATTTCTTTGCTGCATGGCCAATTCATGAGTGATGAGAGAACCCAACAGTTCATCCAAAGTCAGTGTGTTTAGATCTTTTGCTTCCTGGATAGCAGTTCTTTGGGGTTTGATTTGTTTGGAAGTGATTTTAGAATCTTCTATACTAAGTCTGCATTAGAGTAAACCCTGCCAAGACTTTTCAAACTATTAATAATATCTATAAACCATGAAAACATAGTAGAGATAGTTTCAGTTTGTTCTATCTTAAATAATTCATAGCTATTTACTAGAAGATTGATTTTGGAGGTCTTCACTTGGGAAGTTGCTTCATTGGTCACTTCGAGTTTATCCTAGATTTCTTTTGTACATGAGCAAATAGAAATTCGGTTGAACTCATTTGTGTCCAAAGCATAATATAGTAAGTTCATGGCTTTGGCATTCAATTCCTCCATTTTCATGTCATGTTCATCCCAATCCTCTTCAGGTTTTAGGACATCCATGCCATCAATTTTAATCATGGGTATTTGTGGACCCTTAAGAATGACTTTCCACAACTAAAAATCAATAGCTTGAATGTATATCTTTATTCTAGCTTTCCAGTATGAATAATTCATGCTAGTGAACATTGGAGGTCTATTAGTAGATTGGCCTTCGACCAAGGAAGTATTCATGGGATGAGTCATTAATCTTTACTCTAATTAAGTTCAGAGACTCTGCTCTGATACCAGTTATTGTCCAGGTGGATTTCCTAAGAGGGGGTGAATTAAGAATTTTAAAAAATAATCAGATATGTGCTCTTTTTAAATCTACTTTTGTGGTAGGTGCTGTGTTTCAAATAATTAAGAGTGGAAGCAAATGCAAACAGAAAAAGCATAATGCAAACATAGCAAATTTATAGTGGTTCGGAGTACCTCGCTCCAACGTCCACTACCCAAGATACCACTTGGAATTTTCACTATATTCACTACTGAAATATAGTCAGATTATTTTACCAGGCTCACAATCCAAACCTAACTTGGTTTTTCAACCAGGCTCACCAAAAACCCAATACTTGGTTTTACACAAGATCACCAACACAGGATCGCCAAGAACCCAACTTGGTTTTGAACAGGATCACCAAGAATCTATACTTAATTTTGAACAGGATCACCAAGAACCTACACTTGGTTTTGAACAGGCTAACCAAGAACCTACTTGGTTTTTAAACCGGGCTCACTAATAACCCAACAATCATAAAAGAGTTAAAGAAAATAAGCAACAAAATAATAAACTAATGTTGTTTGATGGTTGCCGATGCAGCTTGAGAGAAGCCTTCTTAATTGCACTTTAATGCTCTTCAGTGGCTTCTTCAACTTCTTTAATATATGCTTCAAGCTTCAGATTGAAGTTTGTGAAGTCTTGAAGACTGACTTGAATGCTCTTTAGTACTCTTTTGCTTACAAGCTCATTTAATGTTCAACTCATTAGCTTTTTCAAAGGTTGTCCAAATCTCTCATTTATAGAGTCTTGTACTTTTCTCAGGTGGATATAGTCATTGTAGACCATTGGGATGTGACATTTGACCATTGGAGCACTTTTCAAATTAAAAAATGAAGTTTTGGAACTAGCCGTTATTTGCTTGGAATCGACCTTCGAGTCAGCTCGGATCCCTCGAGTCAGCTAGAATTCTCAAAGAAGTTCTGGTCGAGTCGCTTCGCCTCATTCGGGTCAGCTCGATTTCACAATATTCTTGGTTCCTTACTCTGGATGAATCGGCTCGCCTTAGTTCGAGTCGGCTCGGATTCACAGGTCTTCAAAACTGTACTCTGGAGGAGTCGGCACTTCTCATTAGAGTCAACTCGCCTAGCTATTCTCTCAGAACTGATTCTTCATAAACTCTGGAGGAGTCGGCTCGGATCTCTGAAGGGTTGACTCGGATGTCTGACTGAATGGTTGAGTCGGCTCGGATTGCTTTCGGGTCAGCTTGGAACTCTGTGTGCCAGAATCCTTCATGCGTGCCATGAACTAGAGTCGGCTCCCTTTACTCGAGTCGGCTCGGATGAGTTTTTCAGTAAAGCTTTCGTTTCTTCTCCATATTATATCCAGCAATATTTTATCATTCAAGATCTTTCCAACTCAATTAATAATTGATTCTAAGGAATTTAAGCTTGAAAACACTTAGAAGTAACCCATTTTCAAGAGTATTTCTTTAATTTTTCTTTAGGTTTTTTTACATGACACATTTACAACACAACTCATGACACACAATAAGATTGTAGGCATTGTAATTTAGCAATGAAATCATCCTACAAAAACTTGTAAAGCACTTGAAAAATAGTTAGTAATATAAGTGTATGCTCTAATGTTTTGTTATCATCAAAATCATTCAATGGTTCAACATATGAGCTTACACTTGCTGCTAAGAAAGCTCTCTTTGGTATATTGGTAGTCTTTTTCTTGGTATAAAGTCAGAACACCTCTGATGAGGGACTAAAATGCATGCAATTCTTTTTGTATATTTTATATGTGGGGTTAGGTGATTAATTCCCGAATCTCATATCAAAATTAGTTGTAGGAAATTTTTATGAATTTTTGAAGCCAAGCATGTAGATTAGAACTTAGAAAAGTACTAAAGAAGGATTACCGGGGCTGAGAAGCCTCAGTTAGGGCAAGTTCTCCTACAATATAAAGACTGGAGGTAGAGAAGGTGTACCTGACAATGTCTGAAGCACCCGGTGAAGATCACAGTGAAGGGATCTCTCGTTCCTCGATGGATGCGGTCTGAAAAACCGAGCCAAAGACACGCAGATACCCGGCTTTCTGCTCGGTGGTCCGATTGAGGCGTGGCTGGAGTCGTTGGATTCGTAGGAACTCGGGGACCTGCAAACGACCTATCAGGGGTTAGAAAGCTCAGAGAAAATAAAGAAAACAAAGAAAAATAGCAAAGAAAAAAAAGTTTTGGAGGGGGCTAGAAGGATGGTTGGTGGCAGGAAGATGGTTGCAAACATCGGAAAGAAGAACTCTCAAACCCGTTTATGCATACAGCAGGGTAATCACACAAAACAATATAAGAACTCAAGGTTTATTTCATATCAAAATCTTCCTTCATACAAGAGGCTAGGGTCCTTTAAATAGACCCTTAACCTTGGGCTCCAAGTAAGGGCACATAAGTCCTTACATAAGAATCCTTTTCCCTCTCAAATCCTAGCTAGAAAATAAGGAAACATTAGGTAGAAAAATCCCTAAAAATTCTCTTGACTTGGCCAACACTCCAAGGATGCCTAGGGGGGCATGTTGGGCTTCTAGGAGCAGCAAGAGGCCGGCCCAAAGGGGCTCGAGCACATGGGTTTGGGCCTCTGGAAGCTGGGGTAGCCTGGTAGCTAGGTAGCAGGAATATTCCCCGGTATCTTGCTTCTAAGGGGCTTGGGCTTGGTGCCTGGGCTTGAGTTCTTTGGGCTAGGATGCAGATGGATCTCTAAAATCATGGATGCCTTGGTATATGAATATATTTTGGCATCTGGAAGAGAATCTGGGCATCTGGAGGTCCTCTGCAAGGAATCAGGGTTTTCTGAATTTTCCTCCTGGGGTCTTCAAATCTTCAAGCTGGGTTGGACTTGGGCTATACTTCCATGTCTTCAATCTGGTTGGACTTGGTCTTCATTTGTATGATGTGGTCTTGAGTCTTCAATATGGTTGAATATGACTCAAAAAATAAAATTAGCTCGACATGAGCTGACTAATACTGGACTGAACTAGCTCAACATGAGCTGACTAGTACAGAATTGAAACTCAAAATACTCAAATAACAACTAAAATGGATGGATTCAGATAGGCTAAGCCCTTATTACAGATGGACTCATAAATTATTGATCAATTCATAGAGGGTTGAAAAGCCTCTATCTTATTCTGGTGTCTTTGGTGTCCCACAAATTCTCCCGGGGTGGGAGGAACTCGACCCTATCGAGTGATGATCAAGCTGGCTCACATATCTCTCGAGGAGGTCTAGGTTGAGGTGCTACAAGTCCTCTCGAAAAATCCACGAATCGTCCGACTCTGGCCGACCTTGCCATCGGACCAGGAAACGTTGATAACCGCGGCCCCGGTCATAATGGCTTGATCGTCCAGGATATGCTCGATCCGTTCTCCTCTCTCAAGCCAAATTTATTAGTGGACACTCTGGGTTAGGGTCACTCACAATGAAAAGGAATAGGTTCAAAAGCCTCACTAGGTATCGCTGCTGGTTCCCTGTACTCAACCAGGTCTATAATATTGAAGGTAGAACTAATGCCCAAATCCGAAGGCATGTCTAACACCTAGGCATTTGATCCAACCTTCTCTATCACTTTAAAAGGTCCGGCTCTGCAAGCATGAAGCTTCTTTTAGGCCTAAGCCTAACCAAGATAGAATCCACTACATCAAGTTCTTTGATTCATCTTCGGGAATTAGCCAGTTTGTTTAGAATTAGTGTAGGTGGTGAACATGCTGGGCACATGCAGACTCCTAACAAATGATTCAAAGGACTCAAACCTACACCTAACAGACTCGACTAAAGAGATTTATTAGGTCTTAACTACCACTTGGGCATGGGGGCATGAGTCGTGGTTGATGGGTGATATGCAGAAGAAAATTTGCTAGTAACTCCTAATAGGTGCCAGATGGTCTGCCAAAAGTAGGTAGCAAATGGGATGGGCTCTATGGATCCTTGCAACCTAGTAACCTCAACAAAATGTAACCTAATAGTTCTAGACACATAAGAAGACTCAGGAAAGGGTAGGAAATAGGAAGTGGGTTCAGAATTAGTCTGGTAGGGTGGAGAAAAAGGTTTAGTTGGATAAAGTAGGATAAAAAAAGGGGCGTCAGGGACTAATCCTAGACTAATGAGGCTAATCTTACGAGATTGTGGAATATCTATGGGCAAAAAAAGGTCCATGCTATGGAAGGATGGGTCAACAATTTCTGGGAAGAGATCTTCAATAGAAATGGCAGGAAGGGATTCATCCTAAGGGCAATGGGTTAAGTAAGCCAAATCCTGAATAAAGTCTTCTTGTTCATGCAATTTAGGAATAGGCTCTACAATTAGATCCTTTTCTAGTGTTTCCTCAGGTAAAATCCTAGTATCAGAGTTCTCTTCCTCTAATTGTTCTTCCACTATAGCTTTAGGTTGGATGTGGTCAAGGTCAACTAGCTCTAGGTTGGTTTCTACCTGGGTATCTACTGGGTCAGCTAATTCTAGGTCTACTGAAGGTGTCTCCTCTTCTCCTTCATACTCATCCACTAGGCTCGCATCAGCTTCATACACTTCCGCGTTAATGTAAGCCTTGTCAATCTCAGGAATGGTTGGAGAAGGTTGGCTAGGGAAAAATTGGCTAGGTCCTGGTATCTGATTATGGACACTAATCCTAGTAGATTTAGGTTGCCTAAGGGGTAGTGGCTCACTACTAGGCTCATATTTAGGGGTACTAATCCTATGGGATTCAAGTTGACTAAGGAAAACCTGACTAGTACTTGATTGATACCTAGGAGTTATGGGTTCTCTAGGCTCATAGGACAAGGGTGCAGATCTATGGGTCATGGGATTATAGGATCTGGGGTCATAGGATTTTGGGTCAGCTCTATGGTCAGGTTCTAAAGATGGATCATGGTATGGGATCCTCCTAAGGTTGGGCTCCCTATATGGGTCAGGATATTGGGTTCTCCTAGGGTTGGACTCCCTATATGGGTCAGAATATTGGGTTCTCCTAGGGTTGGGCTCCCTATATGGGTCAGAGTATTGGGTTCTCCTAGGATTGGACTCCCTATATGGGTCAGAGTATTAGGTTCTCCTAGGATTGGACTTCCTATATGGGTCAGAGTATTGGGTTCTCCTGGGTTCAGTATCATAATAAGGGTCATGGTAAGGGGTTCTTCTAGGTTCAGTATTATTGTATGGGTCAGGCTGAGGGGCTCTCCTAGGTTCAACCTCTCGGTATGGATCAGGGTTTGGGGTCCTCTTAGGTTGAGGGGACTTAAGATCTGGCTCAGACTGTGACCCATGGGTTCTTTGTATGGTCCCTACACGGCCTTCTAACTGGTCAAACCTATTGGCAAGATGGTCAATTCTGTTGTTGGTTTGGGTACCAGACTGAGTTAACTGAGTCATCTGGGTAGTCATCTAGGTAGCCATCTGGGCCATTTGATCTATAAGGGCTTGAATCCTAGCTTCCTGCTTATCCATGGGTTCAGGGAGATGGTGGATGAGATGGGACTCCTGATCTAATTCTCATGCAAGACTCGATCAAACCGACTATAGCTGACTAGACCTAGAGTCCAAAACTAGATGCTCAATCAGGGTGGCAAACTAGCCTATAGTAACCCTATACTCAGCCAGGCAGGTGTAAGGGGAGTGTTAGGTCCCTGATTGCCAATCCTAGACACCAATCAGAGATTGGCCAGGTAGGCAGACCAGCACACAAGCCCTTCGGAATTGAATCCCTAAACCACCGTTCTAGACATTGAGCACAAGGCACACACAGGTTAACTTGACACAGTGATCTAACACTAGCCCGGACCCGACCAGTTGGTGTCCCTAGCCTACTAGGGCAAATTAAGTCTAGTTAATTTTTTGGTTAAGGCTTGGGACCGAATACAAGGGATGTGGTTTGGGCTAAGGAGAGGTTATCAACTCCTCCCCTTATCTGATATAGCAAGAGTGCCCTTAAAAATAAATGATGCAAAGATGGCAGGCAGATGATGATGCAAATTAGGGTTTAGAAGTTTTTGGTATTTTTGGAGAATATATAATTTTTTTTATTTTTTTGGTATTTTCTTAAATAGAAGAAAACTTGTAAATTATGGCCTAATATGCAGGAAATATACTAAAATTAAAAGATATGCAAAAAATGCTAAACAAAATCCTAAAACTTCCAAACTTGTCTTGCTGAAAAAAAATAGAGCCAAAAATTTGTAGGCTGTATTTCAGCTTGAGAAAATTCACAGGCCATAATAAAATCTGAAAAAACTCTGAAACTTACTTTGAATTATGATTAATCCAGCAAAATAAATTTCAGAATGTTTGAAGTTTTTATTAGGGAGAAATAATTTAAATAACAGAGTATATATGGACTGAAAAATTACAGAAAACAAGTTCTAATCTAAGCTCTGATACCAAATGATGCGGGACTAAAATGCATGCAATTCTTTTTGTATGTTTTATATATGGGGTTAGGTGATTAATTCCCGAATCTCAAATCAAAATTAGTTGTAGGAAATTCTTTATGAATTTTTGAAGCCAAGCATGCATATTAGTCCCGCATCAACCTCTAAGTCAGAACCTGTTGGACATTGGTGGTCCTTTTCTTGGCATAAGTCGGAACCTGTTGAATCATGTCTAGTAGAAAAATATTTACTTGAACTTGCTTAAACACCTCTAATATTTCATCTAAATATTCTGATTGTTTATTAGACCTTAGTCATTTGGAAAAGGAGCTTTAGAAATAATGGGCACTTAGTTTGGTATACTATTAGTTTTAGAAGCTTGAGTTTGTAAGGCAGGTTGTTCATTAGGTGACTCAGTAGATGAGTCCTCTCTAGTATCAAATATATCTACCTTATTATCTACTTGTTTTCCTGATCTTAAACAGTGAATAACATTCACTTGATTAACTTGGTTTCCTTGGGGTTGTGGACTATTATGGTTTTTTGGATTGGGCTCCGATTGGCTAGGTAGCCTATCTCGTTCTCTTTCATTAATGGTAGATGCTAGCTGACCCACATGCATTTCCAAGCGAGATATGGACTGGAAGTTTGAAATTAGAAGTTGGCTTGTGGTTTACATAAAGTTACTTAATGTGGCATTGGTATATGCATTGGATTTAGCTAGGGCTTTCAAGCTTTCTTTAAAGAACTAAGTTTTTTTATCATTGATATTGAAGTCTGGTTATGGTGGATTGTTTATCATAGGGTTAGGCCTTGGATTTTGTTGATTGAAGCTAGGACTACTTACATTTAGGTTCCGTGACCATGAAAAATTTGGATGATTCCTCCATCTTGGGTTATATATGGATGCATAGGGATTATTCATTGGTCTCTGGTATGTAGCATTTACCTGTGCACATCCATTCTTTATTGGATTCATTAGGAGAGAACATTCCTCAAAGACATGGTCTAGTGCATTGCACCCATTGCACATGGGTGCAGACACTTGATTCACACTGGCTGGTCTCTGCAGTTCTAAGGCCTCTAACCTACATGTCGAGGTTGTAATTTTGGCCTCTGTAGCTAGGGCAGGATGAATTTGGTGTATTCCACCTCTCGAAGGTATGGATCTTTCTAGTTTCCTAGTTATTTTCATTATAAATTTTTTTTAGCTAGGTCTTCTAGAAATTGCCAGGCTTCATTGGGTTCTTTATACATAAATTGATCCTGGCACATGGACTTAGCATGATTCTTGAATTTGAATCTAGACCTTCATAAATTATTTGGCATAGCCTCCAAGTTTCTATTCCATGATATGGGAATTGGATCAAGAGGTTCTTGAAGCGATCGAAGTATTCTAGAATGACTCGCCAGCCAGTTGATAAAATTGATTTATTTTATTTTTAATTTTAGCTATTTTATGAAGGAAAAATATTTTTTCTAAAATACTCTTACAAAGCCCTTCCAAGTCATAATAGATTGATTTAAAAGACTATAAAGCCACTTTTTGGCATTATCCTTAAGGACAAAATTGATCAGTCTCAGCTTGATTCCATCTTTTGACAATTGTTTCAGCCTCATGGTTGCACAAACCTCTTCAAATTTCCTAATAAATATATATGTATCCTCTATTCCTGTGAATTTTGGAAGCATATTAATAATCTGAGATTTGATTTCAAAATTATTTGCAGTGGATTGGAACAATCTTATGCAAGAAAGTTGGATAGAACTAACTGGATAACATAAATCCTTAAGATAGTGTTTGGATGGCAAAAAATTATTCCAGAAATAGGAATACAAATTCTTCATGAATAACTTATTCTTCTTGTTATTCCAGATTTCTGTTTGATTTGAAATCTAGTATTCCACTTTATTCCTGTGCAAATAATGTAGTGTTATTCCAATTGATGTTTGGATGATATAGGAATAAGCCTGTATTCTATTAGGAATAGATGTAGATTTTTTAAAAATTCCAAAAATACCCCTATGATAAAATGAGTTATCAAATATTTTTGAAATTTATAATTACTTAAATTAAATATTTAATGCTAATTAATATATTATTATGATTTATTAAAATTATGTTCATGTGTAATGTATATATATTTATAAAATATTAGGAAGAAAAAAATGGCTTATACCATTATCATGTTGTAGTGGAAATAAAGCTTTATTGCATATACAAGAAATACATGAATTTAGAAAAATCCCAGTTACAAGAAAAATTTCATTCTTGATATTTCAAATTACATTGCATAAGAATCTTGATAATGAATTCAGATAACATACAACACAAGTGAAAGTACATCATGAAGACGAGCCAAATATGTAAATTAAAAGAAGAAAGAATATTTTTATTATTAATAACAATTATCATCAGGGTTCCATACAAGATGAATACATGTTTCAAGAATAAAAAGATAACATACATGCCCACATAATATAACAATGAAACTGAGTTCCCAAAAAAAAATATTTTTTGTTACAATTGACTTAAAAACTATAAAATATTTCATGCGCTGCACTTCAGTCCTTAACCATTAGTACCAACTTGTAGTAGCATAGTTGAGCAAACTGCTCTCCCCGTTTTGAAACAACATAGCCCCTGTAACAAAAAAAATATATTTTTCTATAACAATAAAATGTTGTTAGTAGTGTAAAATCTTATATTTTCATAAACTATCTGAATTTATATATATGAAATTTTAAACTTGTGCAGTAAAATGTTCATTATGACAACCGATATAAGTAACCTAAAAATTGCCACGGCAACATAACAATCTTGGTTAGAAGTCTTGGTTAGAAGATGAAAAACTAGAAATACATGTATTTGATCAAAAGACCAGTTTTATATTGCTGTCCATACGAGAGGTCAATATCCTGAAACATTAAAGGTTGTCGACAACATAAGTATAGCACATAGCAGCTGCCATAACTACTAGTACAAATATATATTTACAAAATGTGGCTCAGGACAGCGAAGCTAATGTCACTTGAACATCATGGCTACAAGAGCAAAACAACAAATGTGTAATTCCACTCCTGCCTCCCAGTAATGCTCAATCAATTAGCAGCCCATCATCATTGCCACACATCTAAATGTAGTCAACCAAATAAAACAAGATATAAATTTCATTCTCCGTTAAAATTTCTGAACTCAAAATAATTAGGTATAACTTTCATTGTAGTACAAAATAATAAGACCTATCCATCCATAAATCATTCATAAGATTCAAATGAAATATAGAACCTACCAAGAATGAATCTAAACAAGAACATAAAATCTACTTGGAGTTTTATAACATTAGATATATGCTGCTTACTTCACACACATATAACTAGATGAAGCTCAATTCATAGATTGGGTAATTTTCAAAGATTCAAACTCATTCTGCAAAATGTAGGCCTCCTATCCGGTCATTAAAAAAAAAACTTTATAGCTAGAAAATTTCAAGCTTTATTGGTCAATGCTAATTATAAATAAAAGCCTCATGCATTGGACCATCCCTATTTTATAGGTGATCCTATTGGAACCATGGCAATTTACAGAAAATCAGACAGTAAATTCCTGAACATCTTGTTTATCTTTCTTCAAACTTACATGGTAATACATGTAACAAGGAAGAAAACAAAGAATAGATAGCATGACAAAGTATATGGCAAAGCAATCATAAAAATAGTCCCCTTTTTCCATACCCACCCAAGTCATTCATAAGATGTATGGTTCCTCCTTTCCTCAAAACTAAATAGCATAACTTCAGCTTGAAATTGTTCACAATTGTTTGCAACTTGTAAGAATAGGTCCTGTGAAAAATACATCATAAGCAAAGATAACAAAACAGTGCATCTTCATATTGCCATTTGAAGAAGGATAAGTAATCATGTTTTCATAATTATGAAGTTAATTAGTTGCTCTTGATATCTCTGGCCCAAAGTAAGCTCAAGGACAAATTTATTGCAATGCAGATGCAACATATATGCATACAGAGAGCAGTGCAGCGAATTAATAATGTAATATCATTTATCCTTCTTCTTCCATTTACCCTTCCTCTTCCTCAGTTATCTTTTGCGGTTCCTCTACTTCATGATGGTCGCACATAAAATTGTAGCCCATATAGTTAAAACATAGCAGTCTTATACCTCTGATTTCCAGGTTTTATCAATTGTTCACTGTACATATCTAAATAATCAAAGACATGATTATCCTCCCGGGTCCCATAAAGATATAAATAGATGAAGTAAAAAAATGTGACATGAAGAATATAAAAAAATCATGATTTTCATAAAACCTTTTCTTATTCGGAATTTCCAATATAGAATGCAAACCAAAAAAAAAAAACTTTATTTGGCATTGGAAAATCAATAATCTAGCAATGCTGAAAATAGAAATAGATGAAGAGACAACCACTCTGTCAACGTAAAATGTACATTGAAAAAATACAAAGGGAAGAACAACATGGAAAAGATGAGAAAATGTGTGACTTTCTACGAAAACTTGGTCATTCTCGGGATTTTAACTACAGGAAGTGAACAATGAATTGGCTAGCAATTCTACCTTTGGCTGGGTTTTCACCCCAAAGGAAAAAATTTCGTCATCCAAAGGCCAAAGATAATGTTATCATTTTATACAGCGATTCGATGAGTGGGGAATCACCATATCAAGAATTCATTCCTAAACCCTAATGATCTAAGTGAACTCCAGGGGGAGGATCCAATCTAAACCCCACAAAATAGGAAAAAGTGAAGGGAAGGGAAGTGAATACCTATATAGCAGCGGAATTGCTCCCAGCTGCTGAGATCCTCGGGATCGTAGTAGCTCGGTGACGCATCCATCTCCTCCACTTCCATCTCGATGCCGAGAGCGAGGCCTTGAACCCTGATGAACAAATGACGGCTTAAATACTGGGAGGAGGAAGAGGATTGGAAGCAGAGCGCAATGAGGAGGCTCAAAAGCACCGCTTCACTCCTTTCGGGATTCGAAATTGGAGCGCCAATGGACGGATCGAATGAAACACGGGAGACGCATAGAGAGAGAGGAAGGGAAGAGGAGGGGGATGGAAAGCCGGAAACGAGGGAACCAGTTGGAAGGATTTACTGTTGGGATATGTCAGTCTAATACCGGTTTGATCGATCAAAGCTATTTTTTCCGTATTATATGTTTTAAACTGTAGTAATTGGAGAAAACAAAATGGCTGATGGACTGGTCGAAACCGAAGATACAATCTTTAGCTTATATTGAAGACAACTTTCGGCCCACATTGAAAATACAATCTTTGGCCTACGACGAAGATCGAGTCTTCGATCTACGTCGAAATATGATCTTCGATCTATCGTGAAAGAGTCTGAAGATGAAGACATACCTCCAATTTGGCTACAGATATTTTTCCAAGAAGGAAGTTTGAAGATGGATCCCCGATCTATCTCAGGTCTCCACGAATGTGATGAATAACGGTTATCATCGACTACCTCCAGAGCATAATCATGGCGCGTAACTCCAGCAGTAATGCCTCCGGTCTGGCCAGAACCATTTAGTAACCATCCATGATTGTGAATTGAGGGGAAGGAATTAACTCTCCCATCGTAACCATGGGAGGGAGAACGGAACCGCAGGTCGGACACATCCTTATAAATAATGGTAAGCGAGAGCTCCAGGTAAGGCACAAGATACTCCTGAAAATCTGTGTCTTTCCCTCTCCATTTATCCTCTTCAAAATCTTCCCCATTCTGTGGCTGGAACTCGCCTCTGACCTAGGCATCGAAGTGTCCCCGCCGGAGTAACTCCGGCGAGGAATTTCTTTTGCAGGTGAACCGGGGAGCAGGCCTGCGATCCAGTAGCTCCGTCCGGTTGAAACAGGAACTCTACGCCAACAGATTGGCATGCCAGGTAGGGAAGAATAGCCCATTTAAAAATTTATTGTTAAGCTCCCCTCCTTGAAAAAGGGGAAGTATAAGAAGTTCTCGATGGCAAGAGGAAACACTCAGGTTGCCTCAACGAGTCGAAGTCATGCTGCTTCCCAGAGGGGTAGGCCCCCAGTAGAGAATGACATTCCACCTCCCATAATTGTCATGGGACAGCAACAGTTCGAAACTCTCCTAAACCAGGTCAATAACCTCGTGGCTATGGTTCAGGACTTCCAAGACAAAGCTTTCAAGGTGGGGCATCTATCAGCCACCTCCAGACATAGCTCTCATTCCCGGAGGAAGAGAGCCCTTCGAGGGGGGTTCATGCATCTCTCCCTCCATCCTCGGCCCTCCCCTGAAGGCCAAAGTTTAAGAATGCCCAGGCCCACTAATTCCCTGCAAAGAGGAAAAAGGCCTAGGCAAACTTACTCTCCCTCTTCTAAAAACTCTATGCCCGTAGAGAAAGCACCGAAGCAAGTCCTCCCTGATTACGATGGGAAGTTCAAAGCCATTGAATCGAAAATGGCGAGAATCCGGGAACAAAGAGATCACAACAATCTAGCAGTGTGTGATCTATGCCCACCTTACACCGATCGCATCTTGGCCGAAGTTGTTCCTCGGTACTTTAGGGTTCACCAGATGGAGCCCTACGATGGCACCTCCGATCCTTTTAATTATCTGGGCAGTTTCAAGGCCCATATGATGATCCAAGGAGCTTCGGATGCAATGTACTATATCGCATTCCCAGCCACCTTGAAGAAAGCTGCTCGGATGTGGTACTCGAGCATATTCCCAAGTACCATCGATTCCTTCTCTGAGTTAGAAAAACTGTTTGTCTTGCATTTCAGGACCTGCCGTAAGACCCCCCAAAATATGGATACACTGTTTCTCCTTCACCAGAACAAAGGAGAAAGTCTGCGACATTACATCTCCATATTTAATGCGGCCATGCTCGAGATCCCCGATCTCAATGAGCACGTGGCCATGTCTGCACTGAAGAAAGGGCTTCGTACGTCTAGGCTCACCTTTTCCCTAGACAAGAAGTTCCCCAAAAGCTACGCTGAGCTTTTGTCAAGAGCTCAGAAATATGCCGATGCCGAAGAGCAAGCGGCAAATCAATGAATGTCCGAAGGGAAGCCCCCTTCAAAGAAGAAAAGCAACAGGGGACAAGGCCCCCTGCTTCCAATAATAACAACAACAGATACATTGACTGACGACGGAGTCCCAGGCCCAGAACATCGGGCGAGAGATTCGACTCCTACACCCCCCTCAACCTCCCTCGAGAAAAGATCCTCTTAGAGATAGAGAAAGAAGGCTATCTCCAATGGCCACGTCCCATGAAGGCATCCTCTTCCGTAAGGAACATGAATAAATACTGCAGATTCCACCGGGACCACGGTCATAATACTGAAGAATGCATTCAGTTGAGAGATGCTATAGAGGATCTTATCAAGGTAGGATACCTGGGACGATACATTGGATGCCAAAGACCTCGGTCAGAAGCTACAGTTCCTTAATCGGCTCCTGAAGAGGCTGAATTGCCAAACCAAGGCCCACCAATGGAGGTGTGGGGATGATACATCGACCTGCCAACTGGAGGAGAGACGAAGATGATGCCCCGAAGCAGCTCAAGGACAACAATGCTATCCTCTTCTTTGATGATGACCTCGTGGGAGTTCAGCTCCTACACGATGATCTTGTTGTAATTTCGGCCGTTGTGGCCAATTACGATGTAAAACAAATCCTGGTTGATAATGAAAGTTTGACCGATGTCTTGATCTACGATGCATTCTCTCGGATGTGTTTGCCTAAAAACAAACTACGAAGATCTCCTATACCGCTTACTGGCTTCAGAGGCAATCAAGTCGATGCTGAGAAAGAAATAGTACTGCCTGTGATTCTCGGTACCAAGCCTCAATAGAAGACATTGCTGATCAATTTCACGGTGGTCCAAACCGTTTTGGCCCACAACATTATTTTGGGATGCCCCGCCCTGAATAAATTTCAGGCCATAATGTCGACTTACTACCTCCTGGTGCATTTTCCCACTAGGAATGGCATCGGAGAAGCCAAAGGAGACCAGAGAATGGTGCGACAATGCCTAATCATTCAGGACAAGCACTCCAATGATCCTATAACTTGGGACCAGTTAGATTCGAGATACCCAACCGCAGATTCGGGTGAACCCATTTAAAGAACCATTTCAGTGCCATTGACTGAAGAGGACCCTACCAGGGTTGTGCAGATCGGAAGCATGCTTGATTAGAAAATTAGAACGGAGCTAATCTATTTTCTCAGAAATAATGCTGATGTTTTCACCTGATCAGCTTTAGACATGCCAAGAATTCCAGTCGAAGCGATCACTCATCGACTAGAAGTTGCTCCTGAATATAAGCCGGTCCGGTAGAAGAAGAGGAACTTTGCCCTCGAAAGACAAAAGGTAATAGATGAAGAAGTAAGCAAGCTCCTCAAGGCAGGATTCATCCGAGAAGCCCATTACCGCGAGTGGTTGGCCAATGTGGTAATAGTAAAGAAAGCTAATGGCAAGTGGAGTATCTGAATCGACTACACGAACCTTAATAAAGCTTGCCCAAAAGATAGCTTTCCTCTTCCAAAGATCGACCAACTGGTTGACGCCACTGCTGGGCACCAACTGCTAAGCTTCATGGACACTTTCTTTGGATACAATCAGATCTGAATGGATCCCTAGGATGAGGAGAAGACGGCCTTCATCATCGACAAAGGTCTGTATTGCTACAACATGATGCCATTTGGGCTCAAGAATGCCGGGGCGACATTCCAAAGATTAATCAACAAGGTGTTCAAGGAGCAATTGGGAAGAAACATGGAGGCCTATGTTGATGACATGATCATGAAAAGCCTCCCTAAAAAAGATCACATCAAGGACCTGGAGGAATCATTTAGCACCCTGCGATGTCATTGCATGAAGCTAAATTCAACGAAGTGCACCTTTGGAGTCACTTCGGGTAAGTTTTTGGGTTTCCTCATTACCAAGTGAGGGATTGAAGCAAACCCTGAGAAAATCTAGGCCCTCAAAGATATGAGGCATCCATCATGCAAAAAGGAAGTACAACAGTTGATAGGGAGGATTACTTCCTTAAGCAGGTTTATCTCTCGATCAACCGAGAAATGCCTCTCCTTCTTCAAGGTACTTCAATAGTCTCGGGGCTTTGAATGGACTGAAGACTGTCGTACTGCTTTTGAAGAGCTGAAGAAGTACTTGGAGGCCCCACCTCTACTCTATAAACCTCAGGAGGGGGAAGTACTCTACTTATACCTTTTCGCTTTGGATGAAGCAGTCAGTTCGGTTCTTGTCCGAAGAGAAGAAGACAGCTCCCATAAGTCGGTCTACTACATCAGCAAAGTCCTACACGGTGCTGAAACAAGGTATTCGAAAATGCAGAAGCTAATTTATTCTTTGAAAATTGCAGCAAAGCGACTACGGCCTTACTTCTATGCCCACGCCATCGTGGTGCTGACTGATCAGCCCCTCAAGGCTGTTCTCGATGCCCTGATATCTCAGGGAGGATAGCCAAATGGGCTATGAAGCTAAGCGAGTTCGACATTAGTTTACAGTCCCGATTGGCTATGAAGGCCCTGGTGCTTTCAGATTTCTTGGCCAAATGCACCTAGAAGTCCGAAGACGGAGCACCCCTAGCAGAAGAAGAAATCTTGAAGGACACGGGATCTATGTGGGAGCTCCATGTGGACGGAGCCTTCAACTCCGCTGGGTGTGGAGCCAGTCTCATACTAGCTGAACCGATGGGCACATAGTGGAGTACGCACTTTGATTTTCCTTCTACGCTTCGAATAACCAGGCCGAATACAAAGCCCTGCTTGCAGGACTTCGGATGACCAATAGTTTGGGAGTTCAAAGACTTCAGGCTTTTTTGGATTTCTAGTTGGTGGTAAACCAAGTTAAAGGAGAATATGAAGCCACAGATCCTACCATGGTGCAGTACCTGGAAAAGGTACAAGCCCTATCTTCTCAACTGGAGTTCTTCGAGATCCTGCATGTCCCTCGATCAGAGAACTCCCGGGCGGATGCACTATCCATACATGCTACCACCACTCCGGAATCCCTTGGTCACACCTTCGTTGAACACCTTGAAGTCCCAAGTATAGTTGAAGAAACTATGGAGGTGCACCAAATTGAGACCGAACCAAGTTGGATGGATCCCATCATCAAGTTCTTAAATGAGGGTGTATTACCGGAAGATAAAGCTGAGGCCAAAAAGATCTGCTAGATGGTATCCCAATATGTCATCTTGGATATGACTCTCTATAAAAGATCATTTTCTTAGCCTCTACTGAAATGTTTGGGACCATCAGATGCTGACTAAGCCTTGAGGAAGGTCCATGAAGGGATATGTGGTCATCACTTGGGGGGCAGGTCACTGGCATACAAAATAATACACCAGGGGTACTATTGGCCCACCATTCAAAAGGATTCAATCGACTTCGTATAGAAATGTGATCAATGCCAGAGGTATGCCAACATCCAGAGATAACCAGCGAGTCATTTGACCCAGTTGACAGCACCCTGGCCCTTCGTCCAATGAGGCGTGGACATTTTTGGCCCATTCCTACCGGCATCTAGGTAGAGGAAGTTCCTCCTTGTGGAAATTAACTATTTTACTAAATGGGTCGAAGCTGAACCATTGGCTCACATCACGAAGGGCAAAGTCGAGAACTTTGTCAGGAATTCCATTATATTCCGGTTTGGAATTCCATATACAATTATCACCGATAACGGGAAACAGTTCAATAATCCAAAGTTTAAGACTTCTGTGCTCGGTACCATGTACAACATAGGCTGACTTCCGTCGCCCATCCATAGTCTAATGGAGAAGTCAAAGTAACTAATCAGACAATTCTCCATGGTTTGAAGACAAAGTTGAACGCTGCCAAGGGATTTTGGGCCAAAGAGCTGACCTCCATTCTCTGGGCATACAGAACGACCCCGAGAATAGCTACCGATGAATCTTCATTCAACTTGGCATACAGTACCGAAGCCATCCTCTCTATCGAAGTCTCCCTCCAATCTCTGAGAATCGACAGATATGAAGAGCCTGAAAACTTCGATTGCAAAAGTGTTGACCTGGATCTACTTTCGAGTACCAGGCTCCAGGCTCAGATGAAAATGGTGACATATCAACAAAAAGTTGCCAAATATTACAACTCCAGAGTAAAGGAGCAGATTTCTCGCACGGAGGACATAGTGCTGCGAAGAGCTGAAATATCCAGGCCGACTGAACAAGGCAAGCTTTCTCCCAACTGGGAAGGATCATACTAAGTTAAAGAAGTCATACGTCCAGGAATGTATCGACTCAAGACCTTGGATGGTAAAATTCTGTCCTGGCCATGGAATGTACAAAACCTTCGCAAGTACTATCAAAAAACAAACCCCCAAAATCTTTTATGCAAATCTATCCAATTTTAAATGGCCCGTTTAACCAGCAGGATGACAACGATTTTAACGCCCGATCGAAGAAATCGATCAACGGCGCAAAGGAGAGTTTGATCCACTCACCTTATCGATATGCCCGATGAGCATAATGGACGGCCCAATCAAGCTACCAAAATGATCGAAGGCACAGGGAAGGTTTATGTAACCTACCTTATGGTAAATCTGAAAACGTGCTGGGACAAGCCTAATCAGCCTACCTTATATCAAAGAAGGTACAGGGATGGTTTCTATAACCTACCCTATGAAAAATCTGAAGATGCACCGGGGCGGGCCTGAACAGCCTACCTTAATCATAACAAGGATGCACAGGGATAGCTTAGATACCTTGCCCTATGGTAAATCTAAAAATATGCTGAAGTGAGTCTACATCACCCATCCTATCAACAGCAAACATTTGATGAGACGGCCCAACCGATCTCACCCCCTCTGCAGATCCCTAATGATTTTGAGAAATCTACACCCTCGACATATCACAAGGTCTACATTGGTAGTACACTGAGATATGTTAGTCACAGAAGTAGTATGAAGAAAGTTGGAATGCTTCATTTCATTTTCAAATTTGTACAAAAGGAAAAAAAAAGAGAGACAAGAAGTAGTGCAGATAACGAGAAAGTGGATCTAGAGACCGCCTACCAGCCCTTTCCCATGCCGGCGAGAGGTATTGAAGCCCTGGAAGGAGGATGGAGAGGCTTCGGCGTTCCCTTCAGAGTCAGACTCTGACTCTTCTTCAAAATCAGAGTCAAATTCATGACTAGGGAAGGGGACGGAAGGCCTGATGTTTTCCAAGCCCTTCAAATTAAAGTACTTGAAAGCCTTGTCCCGATACTCTCAGAATCCCCGATGGTACGAATCTAGAACCGCCTCTGCAACTTCATCCTTGTAGGCGGAAGAAGCCATGAAGTCTGAGATGGCCTCGACCACCTTCTTCCTAGCCTCCTCCGCCTTTGCAGCGGCTATCTCGACTCGAGCCTTGGCCTCCAAGACCCGGATCTTCCTCTCCAAGCGAGCAATAGTCCCTTGCGGTTCATCATCGTTGCCTCTCCGGGGAGCCTTAGAACTAGGCTCATCCTCAGTTAGCATGTTGGAGGCCCTCTTCATTGCCGCCTTCTTAAGATCAGAGATGCTGAACCTCATTCTGTTGGTATGCTAGGGAAAGGAGGGCAATTTCCAAAAGGGGAGTCTAAAATTTTGATGGCCCACGACAGGGAGAGACAGGGTTCTATTTAAAAAAATCCTACACCCACGAACAGCCACAGGGAAACATGCTCCGTGCCTTTTCCCAGACGCACCAAAGGGCACCACATGTTGGAACGATGCCTCAAAACCTAGGTGGCCGCCTGGGAACGGTATGATCGTCAATAACTGCCCTCAAGGATGGAGACCATCGACGCTTCGGACCCAGAATGGTCTTCATCATATGGTTATGGCGTTAATAGCTTCCTCTCAGAAAGGGAGGATATGGTAGCACCTAAGACGCGCGAGGATACGACCGTTCGAATATCAATACACTCGACATGGGCAACGAGAATCATGCTCAATGTTCCTCAATCAATGGTTAACAAGAAAATGACACCTGTCTGTCACTTCCATTCCAAGACAGAAGGAGTAATTACAGTGAGTAGCTAACATCAGCCTGACCTAACGATGGTCAATATAGGCAGCGAAGTTCCAATTTTACTTCAAAATTTGTCTTCGACGTCAACCACAAATTGAATAGTCTTCGGCTTACCCATCAACCAGAAGGAATCAATCTGAAAGGAACTGGTTTGAAAGAACTTAGTCTCTTATTTCGAGGACAAAGAACTTCATCCGAAAGGAGGATATTACAAATAGCTGGAAAAAAAAAAAAATTACAACATAATTACTTCTTGTCAGCCTCTTCGACTATCGAAACAGGAGTAAGGGTCGACGCTTCCCCAAGCTGGGCCCTGGAGGCTACAAATCTATCCTCCGGAACGGTGAGCAAGGAGAAGTCCATGTCGGGGTAAATTTCCTTAATTTTACCCAGACAATCGGCATAACCTGAAGAATATCGTTTCGACGCTGCTTTGCTCATCTCATCTCTGAAAGCCTGGGAAGCTTTGTAAGCTTCATTAGCCCCAGAAGACCTCTCTTCAGCCTATGCGCCCTTTGAATGTTTGCCGAAAGGTTTGTCTCCAGCTCCTCAACCCTCCTCTCCGATTCAGCCAGATGAGACTTCGGCTCCTCGGCATCTCGTAGTACCTCCCTTAGCAACAGTTCAAGAGAGACAACTTTCCTCCTTCTCTCTCGCATAATGATCGACATCTCGGTTGCCTGTGCCTGAATGATACCCATTTGTCTATTCAAGACATCATTCGAGGTGATGGCCTTGTCCCTCTCTCCTTTTGTAGCAGCCTGAAGCTCCTCGGTGGTATCTTTTTCAGCTACAGCTAAGGCTACCTGACTTCGGAGGCCTTCGCTATAGCTGACAGATTCATGAGCACCTTTCTCAAATATAAAAAGATTGCGAGAAATCTGCAGAACAAGGAGCACCTACAAAGTTAGTTTGATCGACGAATGTGGATAAGTAACACACACTACGAAGGGCTACCTGCTATATTCCAAGGAAAAGGGCAGGAAAGGGATCCCCAGATTCCTGCTTCTGGGTTCTGGTCACAGGGGTATCGCACCCCACCAGTCCCTTTTCTCCTACAATCGGAGCCATTGGCTTAGCATCTTCAGCATGAGGGGGAGCCCTACCAATATCTTGTGGGCTCGATCTCATGGATGGTCCAACCGGCATGGCCTTCCTTGGAGAAACTGGCTCCTCCCCTGAAGAAGAACCTATCTCGATAGGATCATTGCTCCTAGCCTTGGTGCACGGTAACGCCAACACATATCTTCACCTTCGATCAGATCTCCTTACCTAGAAACCTCTCATTGGTTTCCCCTTGGCTGCTCGTCTAAGCTGTGCAAGATTTGGCCTCATGGCGCAACAAGCCCTCAGAGCAATGCGAGGATGAGGGAACAGGAATGGTGTTAGAAATGGCATTGCCAAGTGCAAATGGTAGCTGATCTAGGAAAATTTCTTTCCTTATATCGAGACTAGCAAAATTCAAAAGCTGTCGTTCGCAATGGCTTCTTAGGCATGCCACGCACGGACGCCCTAACGGATCAGGTCCTCGACTAATGTGCTAGGAGGGACCACCAAAAGGCTACAGCCACGATGATCCCTATTCCATGCATAGTCACCATGGACTTAATTGCTGCTACATTTCCAAGCGATGACATGAGGGTCACCACCCCCCGGTAAACCGGTAAGTTAAAGGTTTCCTTTGTATAGAAACTTTCCTATCTATTTTGCAGCCCAAAAGGAGAAGCTCGCATTTGCAAGAAAAAGACTCCGCAAAGGGCAATGTGATTCAAGTCATCACCAAAACCAACGACACTACTTAAACCAAATTCAAAATGCAACATGGTATACACAAAAAAGAAAAGCTACTTGTTAATTCAAAAAAAATTGTTAATTACATGCTAAAGGAAAGAAAAGAAGAGATACAATGCCTAGAGTCACATAAATCCCTAAGGATCGGCCAGGAGAGATCTAGCATCGCAAGATTAGAGCAGCCTATCAATTTGCGTAGAAAGGGTTTCCTTGACTTGGGCTAGGTCCAGAGAGTCTTCAACCTAGGCTCCCTCCTCAGCCTAGATACTCTCTTTAGCTTGGGCTCCCTCTTCAGCCTGAACTCGTCTTCGACATGGATTAGAATTACACCCGAGTCCTCGGCTACGATGGGGACTTCTTCCCTCAAGCTTGACATCTCTTCAACCTCTTCGGCCTGGATCAGAATTACACCCGGGTCCTCGACCATGGTTAGGATTTTCTCTCTCGGGCTTGGCATCTCTTCAACTTCCTCTATGGCCTCGGCCTCCTCCTCTTCTTCCTCCACTATGTCAAATGCAGGGATGCCAGAAAGATCAAGATCAGGGAAGATCGTACTGACCTCGGCGAGTCCGTCATTGAAATCATGCTGATAACTGTATAGAGTCGCTTCATTCATCTCCTCCTGGAACTGTGAGGACTTCCTAAAATCCATGACAGCTCTAGCCGCTATCTCTTTATGACTTCAGATTCCTTCCTGGCTGCCTCAGACTCCCTCCTAGCTACTTCGGACTCCAAGGCTGCTTCTTCGGCTCTTAAAGATGCCTTCCTGGCTCTAAAAGATGCCTTATCGGCCCTCTCGGTCGCTTCCTCATCCGCCTTAGTCAGAGCTCCAATCCTCTCCTGATTCTCCTTGGCAGATTGTTCCAAGAAGTCAATCTGTTTTCTATTCTTCCTCAACTCTGCCCCCTGCCCTGCGATCGTCAAGTGGGCGTTCTTCAGTTCATCGCTCAGGTCACGAACTTCGGCATCCATGCGAGCGAACCGATTCTCCATGGACTGCTTCAATTCCTTGACCACCTCCTTTTTGGCCCTAGCCACGTGGAGCTCCTCCTTCAGGCCGTGGATGAGGTTATCGACACTCCCCAGGCCCTCCTTCATGAAAGTAATGTCGTAGACCAACTACATTAACAAAACAAGGTCACAGATTGAACGACTCGTTGGGCAAAGAAAAGACCATAAAGATCTCACCTGTTGTAGGGAGGAAAAGGCAAAATCGGATACCCTGGCGAGGCTTCAACCTCGGATGACTGCCAAATCATGAGGCAGTAGAGTATCCTTCAGTGCTCACCTAGCCACGGCAAGGACCAAAAGACCCCCTGTAGGGGAAAGCTCCGAAGAGCCCACGAGATGGCTCCCAGTTGGAGAAGCCTCCTGGATGGACTCCTCCTCAACTTGCGATGCCTTGTCCCTATCTACTGCAGGGGGCAAGGTGGTGGCACATTGACCACCGGAGATGGACTCTCCCTTATTTGAACTGAAGAAATGGCCATCGGCAAAGATTCAAACTAGTTGAGGCCCAGCTGGGGCCTCCATCATCGACACCCTGTCTCCCTTGGAGGTCCTCTAGAGGATGAGGTGCTCCTACTCCTTTTAGGGCCATCCCCTTAGGCCTTCTTCCGGGCCTCTGACCTTGATGGGGGAGCCTGAGCTATCCTCTTCTTGAAGGACTGGAAAAGCCAACCCAAGTTAGGCTTCATTCTATCGCCTGTAATAGAAAGAAGACCCACTGAATCAACTAGACTATGAAAGAGATAACAAAAGAAAAGAGAGAATACTTCCACCATTTTTACCTAGCGCAGGGAACTTGCTGATCTCTGCGAGATAGAGATTCCTCTCCTCCAACAGTTCACAGATGGGAACAGCCTCTGAGCCAGTCAATAAATCTTAATCAGACTAATCAGCCACCAAAACCTTTTTCCCATCATTGGCAACTAGACGTGGCTCCTTTCACTCGCTACTAAAACCCCACGATTCGGTAGACGATACAAAAACAAAGTTAGGCTTCCACCCATGGATGGCACTGGGCATATCCCCTATGATCTTGCGACCAGGCCGAGGACCGATCACCCACCATCCATGACCTTGGAAATCCCTCTTGAGAAAAAAGAGGGTGGTGAACAAATTAGTCCCGGGATTCATGTTGGCAATGTGACACCGGTCAAAAAACCCACAGTATTCCGAATGCTGTTTGGAGTCAACTGCGCAGGAACTATTTGATACAGTCAAAAGACTTTGACAAAAAAGGGATGCAAGGGAAATCAAAGACCGGCCTTCAAATGGTCTTCGTATATGGCTAGGCACCCGACGGGAGGTTTATGCACCCACTTTTTGGACATGAAAAGTATTAAAGGAAACCTTTCAGGAATGTGATAATGCTCTCGAAGGTGGGCAAGCTTTTCCAAACAAACATAGTTGGGAACTAACACCGGACTCACCATATCCTCGGCCCCAGAGGGCCCAACTATTTCCCCTCGACTTCCTACGATCTCAACCATGACAAAAGAATGAAGCAAATAAAAAAAAGAAGATTCTACCTGCGAAAGCGACTGGTAGCCAAGAATAGGGAAAGCTGGGCCAAAACTGAAAGTATGCAAGGTTAAAGAAGCTTCCTTAGCCAGACTTTTTCTCCTTCTCATAAGGGTCAAGGAGGCTTCAAGGCAACATCACGATAAATGGAACCATCTTCCCAAATCTGCCATGAATGCTCGAGATGGGTGCGCAATCCCAAAATAGCCCTAAATTGATTTGACGCGAGATGGACCAAAGGTCATAATCCGCACGAATCAATGGCTAAGGTGGAGTGTACGTTTTATCCGAGGGATGAGAAGAGGCCATGACTTCTGATCAAATCCCAACCAGAAGATCGACTGAACCATCACACAATAGAAAAAGGAGAGATAGTCCCTAATCCACCCGCTCCCTTTTCATACCCCAATTAGGGGTTAATAGTTTTTTGGCACTTGATCCTCGAATCAGTCGGTAGTTATGGTAGATGGTCCAATCAGGAATTTCATAATCATCTGCGGCACCATTCTCCAAGGAAAAATGACAAACCAGTGATACTCTCACTCTTCGAGGCAAATCGTTGCTTCGAAAACTGAGAGTAGGGGGTGACTGTTGGGATATGTCAGTCTAAGCACAAACTAGCCACCGGTTTGATCGGTCGAAGACATTTCTCCCAAACAATATGATTTAAACCACAGTAACCAGAGGAAACCAGATGGCTAACGGACCGACCGAAGCCGAAGACACAACCTTCAGCTTACGCCAAAGACACAACCTTCCGCCCACACTGAAAATGCAGTCTTCAGCCTACGACGAAGACTAAGTCTTTGACCTACACCGAAATATGATCTCTGATCTATCTCGAAAGAGTCCGAAGACGAAGACATGCCTTTAATTCAACTACAGATATTTCTCCAAGAGGAAGCTTGAAGACAGATCTCCGATCTGTCTCAGATCTCCATGAACGCGATGATGAATAGCGGTTATCATCGACTACCTCTAGAGCACAATCATAGCACGTAACTCCAGCGGCAACGCCTCTGGTCTTGCTGAAACCATTTAGTAACCGTCCACAATTGCAAATTGAGGGGAAGGAATTAACTCCCCCATCATAATCGCAGGAGGGAGAACGGAATCGCAGGTCAGACAAATCCTTATAAATAACAGTAAGTGAGGATGCTCCAGGTAAGGCACAAGATACTCCTGAAAGTCTAAGAGTCTTTCTCTCTCCATTATCCTCCTCAGAATCTTTCTTATTCTATGGTTGGAACCCATCTCTGACTTAGGCATCGGAGTGTCCCCCGTCGGAGTAACTCGGGCCAGGGATTTGTTTTGCAGGTGAACCAGGGAGCGGGCCTGCGATCCAGTAGCTCCGTCCGGTCGGAACAGGGACTCTATGCCAACACTTACCTTTCTAGAAGATGAAAGGAATGTAGAGATAAATCCTTCATTGAAGACCTCAACCAGAAGATTTTCCAAAATAATAGATACGGAAGAAGGATCGGGACAAAGACATTTACTCGAAGAGGGGTCGAATATTAAGGTTAAATTTTTCCAGCCATGCCCTTGGAATAAGGAAATCAGGAATAAGCCAATTCCAGGGGACCATAAAATTGTAATTTAAGAATACCGCGCATTGACTGGAATATGGATTTCACTGGAGCCCATCGAAATTTTAGTGCCTGTTTGGGGGAATAGCCTGAAATAAGGCTTATTCCAACTAGGAATAGGGCATCCAAATACTACCTAAGGTAGTGTTTGGATGGAAAAATGTTATTCTAAGAAATGGAATACAAATTCTCTAGGAATAGCTTATCCTCTTCGTTATTCTAGATTTCTGTTTGGTTTAAAATCTGGTATTCCACTTTATTCAAGTGTAATGCAGTGTTATTTCAAATAATATTTGGATGATATGGGAATAAACATGTATTCTATTAGGAATAGATAAGAAATTCTTTGAAATTCCAATAATACCCCTGACCAAATAATAAGGTAAAATGAGTTATCAAATATTTTTTAATTTTATAATTACTTAACTAAATTATTTTATACTAATTTATTATTATGATATTTAAAATTATGTTATAGTAATTAATTTATTATTATAATTGATTAAAATAATAAATTATTTTATTTTATTTATTATTATGATATATTAAAATTATGTTGCACTAATTAATTTATTAGTATGATATATTAAAATAATTAAATATATTATTTATATTATTTAATTTATTATTATCTACTAAAAGTATATTATATTAATTAATTTATTATTATGATTATTAAAATAATTAAAAAATATTTTATATTAATTAATTTTTTGAAATTCCAATAATACCCTTGGAATAAGGAAAGTTGGAATACACCTATTTCATGGCGGGCATGGAATAAAAAAAGGGAATAGGGAGAGTTGACTGGAATACTAATTTTAGTGGGGCCCATTCTTTTTTTAGGGCCGTTTGGGGGATAACATGGAATAAGGTCCTATTCCATGCCCTATTCCAGCATCCAAACACTACCTAAGGATTTGGAGCTGATTTGTTATATCCATTATAGAAGTCATAGGGTCTGAAACAAGAATTGAATTAGTTCTAACTGGTCGACTTGATATCCTTCTTTACAAAGAAAGTGGAGAATTTACTATATTCACTATGTCTTCTATTTTTTTTAAATTATATATATATATATATTTTATTTTTTAAAAAAACTTTCTTCAGAGGTTCTAAATTAATTCAACTTTTTTATATCCTAGGACAACCATACAACATAACTTCTAGTTATGTCAAGGCAACCTTATATCAAGGCAATCAAAATTGAAAAAAAAAAACCTAAATAAGATTTTTTTTTCTTTTTTTGGTGAAACAGATAAGAGAAGAAGGAAGAGTTCTAAGATGAAAACCTAGAGAATTTTTTTTATTTATTTAAACAAGTTTTGTATAAAAATAATTCTATCCTAGGGTTAGCCTAGAACTAGATAGCTCATAACTGTTCCAAGTCAATCTTCGAGCAATCCAAGTTTGAACCTATTGCATCCAGACAAATTAGAACAAGCTTGAATTAAAAGAGAAGTAGATCGAGCTGATTTGATCTAGCTCTCCGCCATCTTCTAGGTGAAACTGGGTGTTGAGGCAGCTTCAAAGCTCGTTATGGCGTCTGGACTGGAACAGATGTAATCTGAAGGAAGGCGAAATGAAGAGAGGACTGGAACCAGAAAGTGAACGAGAGTGATCTCCTCTTTATCATGCTTAGTGGTATTTATAGGCCTCAGACTTAACTGCTTACAGCTGGCGCCCAGCTGTTAAGCGATTAATTTGGGACTAAAGCACGTGTAACAAAAAGACTGCATCATTTGAACATTGATCAGTTCTACCTCTCCTAAAAGTCAATCAATTTTGAGCCTATCGAGAATTGATCAGCTTCATACTTTTTGAGTGTTGAACGGCCTTACGCCTTGTGCCTATTGGGCATTGATCGGTCTTACACCTCATGGGCGTTGATCATACTTGTGCCTATCGGGCATTGATCGGCTTTACGTCTCATGTGCGCTGATCATACTTGTGCCTATCGGGCATTGATCGGCTTTACGCCTCATGGGCACTGATCATACTTGTGCCTATCGGGCATTGATCGGCTTTATACCTCTTGGGCGCTGATCATACTTGTGCCTATTGGGCATTGATCGGCTTTATGCCTCATGGGCACTGATCATACTTGTGCCTATTGGGCATTGATCGGCTTTACGCCTCATGGGCGCTGATCATATGTGCCTATTAGGCATTAATCAACCAAATTCAAATCTTTGGCAAGTGAGCATAGACAGACCAATCAGAGTAAACTTGTTGTATCCCAACACTAGTCCCTTCGGTTTCTGAGTTTATTAATGGAAAATCAGAAACTGTTAGAAGCATCTATTCTTGGGGAGCATGCTTAGATAACGTGTCAAACTCTAATAATGGAGACACTTATAAAAACTAACAGCCATATCTTGCTCTCATCATTATAATTTTTGAAATTTAAAAAAGGCCGAAAGATCTTTGTAAAAGAAATAAATGCATCCGTCCCATCAGCCGAATGTTGCCATCGGATTACGAAAGGTCATTTTGGTCCTTCGAGGAGTGTTATCTTTTTACTAGATATTTGTAGACAGGTGTCTCGATCTAGATCAATCTCGTTATTCGAGAAAACCTTGGACCGTTGAAGGGCACTATATAAACACCATCCTCCTCAAGAAATAGGTTTTTCCGTCATTTTTGCCTCTTCACTTTAGGAGCAAAAGAAATCCCTCAGGTCAGCCTCTCATTCTTCTCCTTTTCCTTTAAGTTAATCTTCTTTTACTTCCTTTATCATGGCTAGAATTTTAGAGATCAGTCATATCGAAAACCCTGAAAATCTTGAAGAATCTACTTCCCAACAATAGAAAAAACAAGCTGAGTCAATGAAGATAGGTGAAATTAGATCTTCCTTAACTGAACTTCGAATCTTAGCATTGAAACAATACTATAATATTTTGGATGAGTACGTTATTATCCTCCCTAGTTTCGAGGAACAAATAGATCAGTCTCCACCATCTACGAAGAACACCTAAGGACCAATCTTAGATTTCCAATTCACCCTTTTTTCCTCACAGTCTTCAGACTATATCGAGTATTACCTTCTCAACTGACTCCTAATAGTATCCGAATCATTTGTGCATTCCTGATTCTTTACAAAGATGTGGATATAATCCCTAAGACTTTCCACTTTACCAGCTTGTTCGTATTGAAACGGGACTTTCATGGCCATGGGTGGTGGGTGATGGGTTTTGGTAGCACAGCGGATGGTAGAATTTCAAAAATTTTCATTTGAAACTATAAGAAATCGAAACCCTAATCCAGAATCCCTTGAGCATAACAATTAACTAATTATGTAATGAGGCTTAAGAAGAATACCTGATACGCTATAACCTTCTTCTTTCCACTAAGCACACAAGCGCATGCCCTCTAGAGGTGATCCACATGAGAATTGAACCAAGAAGACACTCCTTTCTTGCTTGCTTAAATCACTAGGACTCTTTGGCAGCCTTTCTAGCCTTTGACAGCCTTTTCCACTTTCCCAGACTAATACCCTCCTGACAAGCACTCTGAACCCTCTCCTAAACTCTTCTTACTTCTACTTATCACTTCTTTATTCTCTTCCTAAGCCCTTGTCTTAATTTGGTAGACTTGTCTTAAAGAAAGAACAATGTCTTAACAAAGGAAGGAAGAGACAAAGAGGGTAAGTGCAAGAATGTAAGAAAGAAATGATTGAATGAAATGCTTTCGGTAAAACACCGATGGGTTTATATAAGAAAGCAAGAGGCATGGGATAAGGCTCTTCATCAGCCCTTGATCTGCTTTTCATCAGATCAAATAAGACCCTTCAATGAGAAGGAGTCTTGGATCTAAGAACACATTCTTTTATGCGCCAAATGACTTATCTGCATCCCTTGGATTTAACCGGTTTTTTTTCTTCATGCCATGTGGCATGTAACCCTGATAAAAGGTAACTGGCATGGAAATGAAGAGACATATAAATTATAAGTCCCTTTGGCAATATAACTTCCCAATTGAATTTGAATTGGTGCAGCAACCATGAAGAGTCGTGACTCTTCATGTTGCGCGCACCAATTCCTTCCTTCTTTTCTTTCTTGTACAGTAAAGAGGCTGAAGGAATGGGTGTTAGGACAAAGGGAGAGACTCCTTGCTTATCTAGAAATCTCTTCCTCAAAGCAGAAGGACTCCTATTCCTATTTCATGCCAAAAATTTCTAGCGCCCACACTAAATGGTGCCAAGAGTCCAACCTATTTAGGACTCTTCATAAATCCAAGATAAAGGGTAATAAAATCCAATAAAATCAGATTATTTGACCCCACTTGGGACACAACTCAATCTAGATTTCTCAATAATTGGTTTGCCCAAAGAGCAAGCAAATGGACCCAATCTAATTGGGTTAGGAATTAGGCTAGCATACATATGCTAGTATGCAATCTAGCTAGCCAATTATGATTAATTAATCCTAATATAATATCCATAAATTCCTAGGTTAATTCTCATATGTGTGTGACCCTTTGGGTTCCACATCTAGCCAGCAGTAGGTCTGGGTCCAAGCCGATTCGATCTAATCGGACCCGTTTGACCTAATTAGGTCAAATTGAACTGACCCAAGTTGCCAATTCGAAATAACTTTTCAAATTGACTCTTGAATCTAATCAAATTGATTCATGATAACCTACACGACATGATTGACATCTAGCAACGTGTCATGCCTACCCGGAAGATAAGAATTTTATAGAAATTACCAAAATACCCTTCAGTGGAAAGTTAGCATGCAATTCAATCTCTCGATCTCCTTTTATCCCGAATAAGTGATGGGTATGGATTAATGTCAAACCCTAACACTTAGTCATTTTGAATCTCAATTTGATAATGATGACTCTATTGATGACCAATTAGAAAACCTTTTCTAATCTCATCCTGCTTTGATCAAAGACTTCCTGAGTCATTATTTTGAAGAGATTACATGGGATAATTTTTTCTCTACTAGGAATGATTGATTCCTTGTTGATCCACTCTCATTCTTCATACACCTTCCACCTGTGGGGAATTATGTCCCAAAGCCAATCGCCTGGGTTGTAGGTAGTTGTGCTAAGTATTGTACTCATTTTATGAATTAATAAAATAATATTTTTGGCAGCTCATCACATACTTAATTTCCCTGAAATGAACTCTTTTGATGTGATGAAGTCCTTCGGACTACACTGACTTCGATACAGAGAGGATGTATCGAGTGGTCCTTAAATCCTGTTCACAACCAAAGGATATATTGTACTGGACAGCAATATATCAAGTATAGGTTGTTGTAGTTCACATCGTTTGGTTGTCCTCTTGACTAAATGAGTGTGTTGACACTGATGTGATCTGCAAGTGGGATATACGATATCTTATTGAACGTGACTCCGTGTAGCCCCTTTCTGCCAAAGGGATACTAACGATTGGATATGGGTATATATGTCCCTCTGACCTGAGGTCTTCACGGTAGCTTGCAAGCAACTCTTTGTGCTTTGGTGCCGGACTACCCAGATTTTTAATCCGGTGATGGAAGGTTCTGGGTACAGGAAAGTACTTGTGGAGCAGTGATGGACCAAGATGGAATTGACCTGTCCAAACAGTTTGGATTGAATGTCTCGTAATATCTCAATTTAGCAAATCCTCGGCCAGGGTAGTCCTAGTGAAGAGTCACTGGGCTTGCGAGGTTGAGACATGTAGTCGACTGACTCTGTCTGGGTTGGTAGCCCAATCTCAGTCGTCCTGAGCATTAGAGGTCAAAGGGATGAATTATACGGTAACCATATGCCAGAGGTTCGACAGTTTGCTCCCGCATCTTCGACCTATCCAGACGCCGAGACCCATTGCTAGATGGTTTCTTGTGCTGGTACTAAAATTGTTCTAGTGCTACCGTTTAGGTTCGAACCTATGAGGTCACATGCCATAGAGGATAACTCTCTGATCCGGATACCGATTACGATTGGGAATCGTCTCGGTTTTATGGTCAAAGTTTTTTAGCACTCTTTTCCCCGTCTTGCCCTTGTCTGTGTCAACCAGAAATTATTCCGGGCTGACCAGCACTGCGCCAGGATTTTTTTGAATCATTTTTGAACTGATTCGGAGTTCGTTTCGGCCTCCAATTGGTTGTGAACCAATTTTATTCCTTGAACCAGGTTCAATTGGATTGAACCGTTTGGTTTAATGGGATTGATCCAAGTGGTTTAAAATTGGGTTTGAACCAATTTTTTGCTTGGACCGGTTATTTGAACCAATGTTTTACTCCTTGAACCGTGGACCGGTTTTGGTTCCATGGTTCTTCTCAGCGTGATCGTTTACACGGTCATTTGTTTTGCTGGAAGGCCAAACAGCTCGGAGAAAATTTCCAAACGTCGGAAAGGCCAAACGATCGAAACTCCCGAGCTCCCACCCGCTTGTTTTGAAGACCTTAATCCCATGTTTATGGCTGATTAATTGGATTAACAGCTGCTGTTCCCGTCTCTTGACCTCCCGTCGCTCCACCTCCTTCTCCCAGCAGCCTTTATAAACCAACAACATTCCCTGTTTTTGAAAAAAAAAAACTTTTCACCGTGAGAATATTGGAGAGGAGTCTTTGTGGTTTGTTCTATCCTCTTCTTTGAGAGGCTTAAGGAGAGTGTTTTGGGCTGGGTTTAGGAGCTTTAGAGGGAGAGAAAATCCCATTGTTTCAAGCTCAAATCCTGCACTACAGCTGCAGAAATCCTATGACCGTGAAGCCCTCTTCCAGCGGCTAGCACCGTGCGTGGAGGCGGATCCGAGAGCCCCGGGCATGTCTCCCCTCTAGAGGGAGTATCCTTCTACTCCTAGGAGCAAACCACGCGGACCGGGATCACTCCAGCTGCTCCGAAACGAAGGCCAAAGTCTGCTGCCCAGTTTTGCGGCAGAAATCTGGCAGCAGACTTTGGTGATTATTTTAATTTTTGGCTTACATTTGGTTGCAGTAATCGATGGCAAATCAAAGAGAGACTTGTCCAAGTTGCTGCTGCTCAAATTTGGGAGCAAACAGAGGTCCGGAAGGAGGTTTCCGACGACATTTTGGAAGCCAAAAATAGAGTTCCAAGGAGGAAGACGACTAATAAATTTATTCCAGTTATCCAGTCTATTCCAGGTTTATTCCAGAGTTACTCAGGTAGAATAAAAGGTATGGAAAATTATTTTTTAATCATGCATGGATAGATTAAATTGTTTAATATTTTATAAATAATTTATATGATAATACATGCCTAAATGCAACTAGATTTAGATTAGTTCCTAGCGGAGCAGATTCCCGCTGCACGAATTTTTAAAAATTATTTTAAATCCAATCTGCTCCCGCAGATGTTTGCATGCCTAGTGTAGGATCTTGTCAAACCACCTGCATCGTTTACTTTCAGTGGTATCAGAGCCATGTTGAATTTATAATCTAATCTAGTCTGCAGGGTTATAGATTAAAGATTGTTTAATCTTAATATGTATCCAAGTTTTATTTTGGAACTAGTTGAGACCTTCACCATGACCGTGTATCTTTGACACGATGCGGATCGTCTATATTGGCCTCTTCAGAAGGATCCTTAAAGAATATTAAAAATTAAAAATTATTTTAATTGCAGATACATGATTTAGGCATGTTTTATAAAATATTTGTAAAATATTTTTTGATGCATGATTTGGTATGTAAATGTTTTACATAAAGACTTAATTAAAAAAATGTTTTAATTAAGTGATTGGCTTATTAAAAATTTTAGGTTTATGAAATCTAAACAAATTTGCATAAGCCATTTTGGGTTAATTGGGTTAGCTGACTAGTTGGGTCCATAACTGGTTAGACCTAAATTTAGTTGAACCGATAATAAGAAGATTAAACAAAAGTTGTTTAAGGTCCTTCTTTAGAACTATCTAAGTTAGAATAGTTGATCCGTTCATCTAAAATGGATCCAATTAGTGGCTCAGTGGACGCCCGAGTCTTTTGGCTAGTCTGATCGAGTATGGTAAACCGACTGGTGTCGAGGTAGGTTTGGCATTGCGATCATGGCTGTATGAGGCTACCTCTTTCCTTGCCAACTTGGTTGGTGTCTAGGAAAGATGGTTAATGGCGGATACTCACCATGATCTCATCTACCTGGCTAGTAGAGTCGACCAGAACTGATTGGAAAAGCTCAATGACTCGAGTTAACCCATGTCACCCAGGTTGATCAGTCTGACTGATCTATAGGTGCCCATGGATCATTTGTTGATTTATTTCAACCCTCCTGGAATTTGATTGATTCAGTGGGAGGATGATCCATGTCCCTGTCACTTTCTTCTGTCACAACTAAAAAGTCCTCTAAAATTATTAGGTCCTTAAAAAGACTAAGTCAAGGAGTTGATAGTGTCTTAGCCTCCATTAAGTTGGATAGAAATGTGTCCACTAGCTTGGTGTGCATCGGCAGTTCCATAGAACGGGTGTACATCCGACGATTGGAATTTCTATCTAATCGATGATGGTTCAGTGCAACCTCCTTAATGGGACCAGGTGGGCCGGCCATAGTCGGGCTTGGTCTTTAGTTAGCTGGAGCAGCATTGGATTTGTCATTTTAATGGTTGGACCTAACCAGAGACCCGCAATAGGAGGCCCCTAGGCCGATTGGGGTGCTCTCGGGGCAAAATAAAATACTGAAAATTATTTAGGGAAATAATTGGTTTACGAACCTACCTTTAGGCTCGTATAGGTGAGCCGGCCATAGTCGGGCTCATGCGAGGCCTATTGGATTTCAGTACCCACTTGAGAAAAAGTATTTTCACGGATTGGAGTTAGAGGCTACCAATTTGAAAATTAGTGGGAGAAACCTTTAGACTAAAGTCCAAGTCTTTTGGTTAAGTTATTAATTCATAAACTAATTTGGTCTTATTTTCTTTTCAGATGTCTTCAAATTTATTGCTCTGGTCACTTCTCGATAACTAGAAGTTAAAGGGTCACAACTTCGATAGTTGGTATCGAAGATTGAGAATTGTTCTGGAGCATGAACCTATGAATATTCGGCATACCTCTCGATGATAATGGGAGTGTCAACTGAAGCAAAAAATGCACGAGTGCGGTCAGAGATGCTTATCTGAAGTGGGGTCTCTGATCGGACTACTGTCCGATGCATTATGTTAGCGGCTATGAACGACGAGTTCAATCGCAATTTCAAGGAGACCCAACCTGATGAAATCCTTCAAAAGTTAAAGAAATCCTTCGGCACTCCGGATGATGTAGAAAGGTACAAAGTGTCTTGTGCCATCTACAACTCCAAGATGCTGAATGGCGGTTCAGTCATTGATCATGTATTGTACATGATTGAGCTGATTGAAATGTTGGGCAAACTCGGATGCCCCTTGCACGAGCAGCTCGGCAAGGATGCGATCCTGAATTCTCTTCCCTCCTATCTTGATTTTCTCGATCATTATAGAATGAACAAGCCTGCAGTTAACTACCATGGTCTTTTGGGGTTACTGCAGACTTTCGAGAAGACCACCAACTGAATAAGGGGGTGGTAAATTTAGTGGGAGGTAGTAGAGGTCGTCGTCCTTTAAGAAAGGGAAAAAGAAAATAATAAAAAGGGAAAGAAGGTGTAGAATGTTCCTGGCCCTAGTCAGACCAGGAAGTATAAGGCTGATCAGTCTTCTGCAGAATGTTTCTACTGAAGAAGAAGGGACACTGGAAGAGGAACTGTCCTCTTATATTGCATCCCTTGATCCGAACAGGCCAAGGACAGAAGTCTGCTGAACAAGGTATTTATATGATAAAACCTTGTAATTACTCAATTATTGATACTGCTAACAGGTATTGGATACTGGTAGTCCAATTCATGTTTGTAATTCGTTACAGGGACTTCAAGTTAGCAGAAGATTTGAAGATGGAGAATAGTTTATGGGCATCGGGAATGGAAATCGTGTTCCAGTACTGGCGATCGGAGTCCTGCATCTTGTCTTTGAGTCTTGTACTGTCGAACTAGTAGACTGTCACTATTGTCCTAGTTTCATTATAAGCATAATCTCTTTAGGCCTTTTGGCCATTGTGGTTTTGAAATTTCAATAAAATAAGATTTTTGCAATATTATTTTGAATAACTCTGTTATAATGAAAGCTAGATTAAATAATGGCATATACGTACTATTAAGGCCTGTTAGTGTAATGTACACTTCTAGCAAATGCCCAAGGTTAGATAATGTCAATGATTTGTATCTTTAGCACTGTAGGCTAGGTCATATTAATCAAAATAGGATAAACAAGATGCGAGGAGATGGACTTCTCGAGGTCAGTGATTCTGAATCACTGCCCACTTGTGAATCCTGTTTACTTGGTAAAATGACCAAGTCACCTTTTACTGGAAAGGTGAACGAGTTACAAACTTCTAAATCTAATACATACTGATGTATGTGGACCGATGTCAGTTAGTGCCAGAGAAGGATACAAATATTTTATTACTTTTACAGATGACTTTTCAAGATTCGGTTATGTCTTTTTAATGAGAATAAGTCTGAATCGTTTGAAATGTTCAAACGATACCGTAATGAAGTAGAAAAGCAAACTGGAAAAAGTATTAAAACCCTTCGATCTGATCGAGGTGGTGAATACTTATCAGGTGCTTTTTTGACATATCTCGAGGAGAATGGAATTCTCTCTCAGTGGACTCCTCCAGAACACCACAATTGAATGGTGTGTTCGAAAGGAGGAATCGAACCTTGTTGGACATGGTTCGATCCATGATGGCTTTGCAACTCTGCCGCTATCCTTTTGGGGATATGTGCTTCAGACAGCCTGTTACTTATTAATAATGTTCCAAGTAAGTCTGTTGTCTCCACTCTGCATTAGATGTGGAATGGGCGTAAACCCTCAATCTCACACCTTCGGGTCTGGGGTTGTCCGGCTTATGTAAAGCATTTAGACTCAGACAAACTTAGTCCTAAGTCTGACAGGTGTTTATTCATTGGTTATCCTAAGGAAACTAAAGGGTATTTCTTCAACTTGGAGAATGAACAAAAGGTGTTCGTTGCTCTTAGAGCTATCTTTTTGGAAAAGGAGTTCCTTGGAGAAGGAACTATAGCTTCTAAGATTGAACTTGATGAAGTTCAGCCAATAGAAGAACCTACACACTCTAAGGACATCGTAGAACCGGCTGTGATTGAATCACACCCATAACCCATTAGGAGATCTGGTAGAATACCGAGTCACCCGGATAGATACTATGATTTCTTGGTCCGGGACGGCGATCACATTGAGCTCGATGAGAACAATGAGGATCCGATCACCTATATGGATGCACTTCAGAGATCTGACTCTGAGGCATGGCTTTGAGCCATACGATCTGAAATGGTGTCCATGGAAATCAACAATGTTTGGACATTGGTTGATCCGCCTGAAGGAATAAAACCCATCGGGTGTAAATGGATCTTCAAGAGAAAAAGGGATGCAGATGGGAAGGTAGAGACCTATAAAGCCTGTCTGGTTGCCAAGGGGTATCGTCAGTGATATGGTATCGATTATGACGAGACTTTCTCCCCTGTGGCAATGCTCAAGTCCATTCGGATCATGCTTGCTTTGGCAGCATATTTTGATTACGAGATTTGGCAGATGGATGTCCGAACTGCTTTCCTAAATGGGGAGCTGGAAGAAGAGGTGTATATGATACAGCCTGAAGGGTTCACATCCACAGATGAATCAAAAGTATGCAAGTTGCAGAGGTCCATCTATGGACTCAAGCAAGCATCTCGAAGTTGGAACTTACGATTTGATAGGTGTATCAAATCGTATGGCTTCGTTAGGAATGGAGAAGAACCGTGCATCTATAAATGGGTTAATGGTTCTATGATTGTATTCCTAGTACTGTATGTTGATGACATTCTCTTAATCGGGAATGATGTTGCAGCATTACAAGGAATAAAGGTCTGGTTATCATCTCAGTTCTCCATGAAGGACTTGGGTGAAGCTTCTTACATACTAGGTATGAAGATCTATAGAGATAAATCTAAGAAGCTTTTGGGACTGTCCCAGTCTACGTACATAGACACTGTGCTGAAACGATTCAGCATGAAAAATTCCAAGAAAGGCTATCTTCCGATAGGTTCTGGAATTACTCTTTCCAAAAAGGATTGTGCGACAACTCCTGAGGAAAGAGAGCGCATGAGTAGAGTACCTTATGCTTCTGCAGTAGGCTCTATCATGTATGCTATGACTTGTACTAGACCAGACATGGCATACTCAATAGGAGTAGTGAGCAGATACCAGTCTGACCCAAGTGAGGTGCATTGGAAGGTGGTTAAGTCCATCCTTAAGTATTTAAGAAATACTAAAGATCAATGGCTGATTTATGAAGAACCTGACTTGAAACTTGTGGGGTACTCTGACTCCAGTTTCCAGTCAGATAGAGAGATAGCAAGAGTGTGTCAGGGTTTGTATTTACCCTAAATGGAGGAGTGATCTGCTGGAAAAGTTCTAAGCAGGCAACTATTGCAGACTCGGTATGCGAAGCAGAATACATTGCAGCATCAGATGCGACAAAGAAAGCTGTGTGGTTGCGAAAGTTCTGTAGAGAGCTAGGGGTGGCACCTTCCCTAGATGGTCCTGTTCCGGTGTACTATGACAGCACTGGAGCCATTGCTCAAGCTAAAGAGCCTAAAGCTCATCACCGCACCAAACACATTCTGCGGTTCTACCACCTCGTACGAGAGATCGTGGAACGAGGCGACATCAATCTTTTGAAGATCGATGGAAAAGAAAATCTGGCCGACCCCTTCACTAAAGCCCGCGGAATAAAAGAGTTCGACTATTGTAAATGGGAAATGGGTATTAGATACTCTTCTGATTGGCTTTAGTACAAGTGGGAGTTATTGGGAATTGTGTCCCAAAGCCAATCGCCTGAGTTATAGGCAGTTGTGCTAAGTATTGTACTCATTTTATGAATTAATAAAATAATATTTTTGGTAGCTTATCACATACTTAATTTTCCTGAAATGAACTCTTTTCATGTGATGAAGTCCTTAGGACTACACTGACTTCGATACAGAGAGGATGTATCGAGTGGTCCTTAAACCCTGTTCACAATCAAAGGATATATTATACTGGACAGCAATATATCAAGTATAGGTTGTTGTAGTTCACATCGTTTGGTTGTCCTCTTGACCAAATGAGTGTGTTGACACTGATGTGATCTGCAAGTGGGATATGCGATATCTTATTGAACGTGACTCCGTATAGCCCCTTTCTGCCAATGGGATACTCACGATTGGATATGGGTATATGTGTCCCTCTGACCTGAGGTCATCACGATAGCTTGCAAGCAACTCCCTATGCTTTGGTGCCGGACTACCCGGATTTTTAATCTGGTGACGGAAGGTTTATGGGTATAGGTAAGTACTTGTGGAGCAGTGATGGACTAAGGTGGAATTGACCTGTCCAAACAGTTTGGATTGAATGTCTCGTAATATCTCAATTTAGCAAATCCTCGGCCGGGGTAGTCCTAGTGAAGAGTCACTGGGCTTGCGAGGTTGAGACACGTAGTCGACTGACTCTGTCTAGGTTGGCAGCCCAATCTCAGTCGTCCTGAGCATTAGAGGTCAAAGGGATGAATAATACAGTAACCATATGCCAGAGGTTCGATAGTTTGCTCCCGCATCTTCGACCTATCCGGATGCCGGGACCCATTACTAGATGATTTCCTGTGCTGGTACTAGAATTGTTCTAGTGCTACCGTTTAGGTTCGAACCTATGAGGTCACATGCCATAGAGGATAACTCTCTGATCCAGATATCGATTACGATTGGGAATCGTCTCGATTTTATGGTCATAGTTTTTTTGAGCACTCTTTTCCCCATCTTGCCCTTATTTGTGTTAATCAAAAATTATTTCGGGCTGACCAGCACTGCGCCAGGATTTTTCTGAATCATTTTGAACTGATTCGGAGTTCGTTTCGGCCTCCAATTGGTTGTGAACCAATTTTATTCCTTGAACCAGGTTCAATTGGATTGAACCATTTGTTTAATGGGATTGATCCAAGTGGTTTAAAATTGGGTTTGAACCAATTTTTTGCTTGGACCAGTTATTTGAACCAATGTTTTACTCCTTGAACCGGTGGACCGGTTTTGGTTCCATGGTTCTTCTCAGCGTGACCGTTTACACGGTCATTTGTTTTGCTGGAAGGCCAAATGGCTGGGAGAAAATTTCCAAACGTCGGAAAGGCCAAACGACCGAAACTCCCGAGCTCCCACCCGCTTGTTTTGAAGACCTTAATCCCATGTTTAAGGATGATTAATTGGATTAACAGTTGCTGTTCCCATCTCTTGGCCCCCCGTCGCTCCACCTCCTTCTCCCAGCAGCCTTTATAACCAACAGCATTCCCTATTTTTGGAAAAAAAAAAAAACTTTTCACCGTGAGAATATTGGAGAGGGGTCTTTGTGGTTTGTTCTATCCTCTTCTTTGAGAGGCTTAAGGAGAGTGTTTGGGCTGGGTTTAGGAGCTTTAGAGGGAGAGAAAATCCCATTGTTTCAAGCTCAAATCCTGCACTACAGCTACAGAAATCCTATGACCGTGAAGCCCTCTTCCAGCGGCTAGCACCGTGCGTGGAGGTGGATCCGAGAGCCCCGGGCGTGTCTCCCCTCTAGAGGGAGTATCCTTTTACTCCTAGGAGCAAACCACGTGGACCGGGATCGCTCCAGCTGCTCCAAACGAAGGCCAAAGTCTGCCGCCCAGTTCTGTTGTAGAAATCTGGCAGCAGACTTTGGTGATTTATTTTAATTTTTTGGCTTACATTTGGTTGCAGTAATTGATGGCAAATCGAAGAAGACTTGTCCAAGTTGCTGCTGCTCAAATTTGGGAGCAAACAGAGGTCCGGAAGGAGGTGTTCCAACAACGTTTTGCAAGCCAAAAACAGAGTTCCAAGGAGGAAGACGGCTGGAATAACTTTATTCCAGTTATTCCAGTCTATTCCAGGTTTATTCCAGAGTATTCCAGGCAGAATAAAAGGTATGAAAAATTATTTTTTAATCATGTATGGATAGATTAAATTGTTTATATTTTATAAATATTTATATGATAATACATGCCTAAATGCAACTATATTTAGATTAGTTCCTAGCGGAGCAGATTCCCGCTGCGTGAATTTTAAAAATTATTTTAAAATCCAATCTGCTCCCGCAGATGTTTGCATGCCTAGTGTAGGATCTTGTCAAACAACCTGCATCGTTTACTTTCACCACCATATTCAAGAACATCCCGTGCATAACTTAATGTCATGAATGAGTATGAATCAAAACATGGCTTAGTGTGCATAGGATCTAAGGTGATCTCAGGTCTAAAGATCACTTGCACAACTCCCACTATGAGAACTACCTTTTGATAAGCAGTAAGGCATCCATAAGAAGTTCTCAATGTGGATCAGTTCAGTGAACTCATGTCTACAATGAGCACCCAGATCCTCATATTAGTGTCTTTACACTAGTGGCTGTGAGATCAACCACCCTCTCTTAAGAGCATACATAGGATATGCTGGTCTTTCCGGAAGTTTCGATCCCCTAATCGATAATCCAACGGCCAGGAACATTCTAGATTAGGTTTTATAGGAATTTAGGTCTCACTGTTATGATCTTCATCATAACCCTAATTCCATTTTCCTAACCTACGGGGTTTACCATAATCTATTAATTAGATGCAGCAGTATGATGAAAACTAAATGCCTTTATTAATACATAAAAAATATCATACATAAGTTTGGAAGTTTACAGAAATGCCTTTACAATGATTGGCTTTTAGGGCATTATTCTTTCAATCTCCCACTTGCACTAAAGCCAGTCACCCTTATATCTAATACCCATATATTCTAAGTGACGATCGAATTACTGCTAGGGGAGTGCTTTAGTGAATGGGTCTACTATATTGTTCTTTGTATCAACTCGTTCAATGAAAACATCTTGTCTTCATATGATCTCTCGAACGAGGTGGAAGCGTCTCAGAATGTGCTTGGACTTATGATGAGACCTTGGTTCCTTAGCTTGCTCAACAGCTCTAGTGTTGTCACAATAAAGTGGCACTGGTTTTTGTATTTCAGGAACAATGCCCAATTCCGTAATGAATTTCTTCATCCAAACATTTTCATTTGCAGCTTCACTTGCAGCTATGTATTCTGCCTCAGTGACTGAGTCAGCTACAGTTTGCTGCTTTATACTCTTCCAACTTACTGCTCCACCATATAGGGTAAAGACATACCCTAATATGGATTTGCTATCATCTGAATTTGATTGAAAACTAGAATCTATATATCCTTCTAGTTTCAATTATGATCCTCCATAGATTAGAAAAACATCCTTAGTCCTTCTCAGGTACTTAAGAATATTTTTCACAGCTTTTCAATGATCCTCTCCTAGATCAGCCTAGAATCTGCTTACTATGCCCAAGGCATAAGCAACATCAGACCTGGTACATAACATAGCATACATTATTGATCCTATAGCCGAAGCATAAGGAATCTTAGCTATTCTCTCTCTTTCTTCTGATGTCTTAGGAGACATTTTCTTGGAGAGATGTATGCCTTGACTCATGGGCAAGTAACCTCTCTTACTCCCATCTATGTTGAATCTTTTCAACACTAAGTCAATGTACTTGGATTGAGATAAACATAGCATCCTCTTATATCTATCTTTATAGATCTTAATTCCCAATATACAGGATGCTTCTCCCAAATCCTTCATGAAAAACTTTGAAGATAGACAAGTCTTGACTGATTGTAACATTGGATATAATTCCTAATGATAAGTATGTCATCGACATACAAAACCAAAAAGACAGTTTTTTTTTCACTTGTCTTTTTATATACATAAGGTTCATCCATATTTTTAATGAAGCCAAACTCCCTGATTGCTTCATCAAAATGGATGTTCCAACTCCTCGATGCTTGTTTTAATCCATATATGGATTTTTTAAGCTTGCATACTTGATTAGGTCTCCCACTTGAGACAAACGCTTCTGGTTGTGACATATAGACTTCTTCCTTAAGGTATCCATTGGGAAAGCAGTCTTTACATCCATCTGCCATATTTCATAATCATAGTATGCTGCTATTGCAAGCAAAATCCTGATGGACTTGAGCATTGCTACTGGTGAAAAGGTTTCATCATAATCAATACCATATTTTTGTCTGAAACCTTTCGCCACTAGCCTGGCTTTGTAGGTATCTACTTGGCCATCTGCTCCAATCTTCTTCTTGAAGATCTATTTACACCCAATTGGGTTAACTCCTTCAGGTGGATCAACCAATGTCCAAACCTGGTTAGAGTACATGGAGTCCATTTCGGATTTCATGGCATTTAGCCATTTGTCAGAGTCTTTACTCTCGACAGCTTCCGAATAGGTTACAAGATCATCATCTTGAATGATACTAGCCTCATTGTCATTTCCAATGATAAAGCCATATCGGAGAGGTGTACCCCGCACTCTCTTTGACATTCGGAAAGGAGCTGTGTGTTGTGGATGTTCCTGAATTATAAGAACATCTGGTTGAGGAATTATATCAGGTATAGGTTGAACTTCTTCAAGTTCAAATATCCTCCCACTACCATCTTTTTGGATGAATTCTTTTTCTAAGAAGGTTGCATGTCTACTGACAAAAACCTTTGTTTAGTAGGGTGATAGAAAAGGTATCCCATTCATTCTTTAGGATAACCTACAAACCTGCATTTGTCAACCCTAGCACTTAGCTTATGCCCATAAACATTCTTGACATAAGCTGGGCAACCCCAAATCTTGAAATACTTAAGACTTGGTTTTCTTCCTTTCCATAATTCATATGGAGTGCTATTGACAGCCTTTGATGGTACTCTGTTCAAAATGTGAGTAGCGGTCTCTAGGGCATGACCCCAAAAAGAGACTGGAAGATCGGTATAGCACATCATGGACCGTACCATATCTAATAAGGTATGATTTCTCCTTTCTGCTACACCATTTAACTGTGGTATATATGTAGGGGTCTTTTCTGAGAGAATGCCTTTATCTTTTAGAAAATCAAGAAATTCACTGGACAAGTATTCTCCTCCTCGATCAGACCGAAGGATTTTAATACTATGCCCTGTTTGTTTCTCAACCTCTTTTAGATACTCTTTAAATTTATCAAAAGCTTCAGACTTGTGTTTCATTAGATACATATATCCAAACCTTGATAAATCATCTGTAAAATTGATAAAATAAGAGTATTCTCCTCTGGCCTGGGTTGTCATAGGACCACACACATCTGTGTGAACTAGTCCTAACAACTCAGTTGCCCTTTCTCTATGTCCAGTGAATGGAGACTTAGTCATTTTTTCCAAGAGACAGGATTCACAAGTTTCTAATGACTCAAAATCAAAAGGTTCAAAAAAGTTATCTTTGTATAACTTGCTTATCCTGGACACACTAATATGACCCAAGCGATAATGCCAGAGATATATGACTTTGACATCATCTCTCTTTCTTTTCTTGTTCTCAACAACCAATACTTCATCATTGAGTGATAAAGTTAAAAGACCATTAGAAAATGTACCATAACCAAAGAATTTCTTTGAAAAGAAAATCGAGCATCCTAGGCTCGTTAACTTTATTTCATAATCTTGTTGTAACAAGGAAGGTACAGAAATAATGTTTTTAATAACATTAGTACATAATAACATTCTTTTATTCTAAGATATTGCCCGAAGGCAATAACAATAAGTAGGTGCCAACAGCTTCAGCTTGAATGGGTTCTCCACTTGCACTGAATAGCTTGAAGTCACCTTTCTTCAGTCTTCTAGGTCTCTGCAGCCCCTGTAAAGATTTGTAGATATGAGATCCACAGGCGGTATCAAGTACCCATGAATTAGAAGCTGAAGAACTCAATGATAAACTTGTTTGTATCATTAACAAATGTTGCCCAAATATGGTGCCCAAGAGGGGGGGTGAATTGGGTATTTTAAAAATTAAAGCAATATATGTGCTATCAAGTTCAAAAGTGAAGAGTGATAGTGCTCAAGTAATTATGCAACGGAAGCAATGAAAGATAACAACAACTAAAGAGCAAAAGAAGATAGAGAGTAAAGCAATGCAAACACACAAAATGTATAGTGGTTCGGTGCACCTAGCACCTACATCCACTTCCCAAGCTCCACTTGGAAATTTCCACTATAATCTTCTCTAGATTACGGCAGACTTGTTTTACAAGGCTCACAAGTTAAAACCTAAGTTGGTTTTGTTACCTAGGCTCACTAACAAACCTTACACACTTGTTTTAGCTTCGGGCTTACAAGCAACCCTAGTTGGTTTTATCAATTGGCTCACCAACAAACCTTACACTAGTTTCAAATTTCCTTGAAACTAGGCTAGCACAAATAGAGTATGAATACAATGAATAAAACAAGACAACTCCTTTTTGAGCAAAAAAAATTCGATGTAGCTCTTGTTGGAGACTCTTCAAGTCTTCCTCTTGAAATCTTGGACCTCACTAAATGCCAAACACTTGAAAGCTGGATTCCTCAAAAATGGAAAGCTTTTGGCTAAGGAATCTCTTGGATTTTTCACTCTTTTTGGCTTAGGATTGATTGGAAGCTTTGTACTTTTGCCCTCTCCTTTTTCTCTTGTCTCCTTGACTTTTTTGAAGTTAGGTGGAGGTTAAATACCTCATTCAAGCTGAACAACTCCACAAGACCGTTAGAATTAAAAATATGGCCGTTTATGGCCGTTAGAAATCAAATCAAAAGTTCAGAAAACTAGCTGTTATGCCATGAGTCGACCTCATGAGTCGACCTCTAGATCAGTGTCGACCCTCATGAGTCGACCTCCAGTTTATCTTAGGCAAAAATCCAGAAAACCATAGTTCTGCCCAGTTTGAATTCTCAGGCGATGAGTCGACTTCTGGTGTCGACCTCTGGACAGGTGTCGACCTCTAGTGGTCGACCTCTGGAGCGTGCCACTGAAATTTGCTGTGCCGGCCTTGCTGAACTTTTCTTTTCTTCATGAGTCGACCTCTGGTGGTCGACCTTTGGCAAGGTGTCGACCTCTAGGGGTCGACCTCTGGTCTGAAATTTTCTGAAACTCTGGAGAGGTGTGTGCCATGCTTGAGTTTCTCTAAGCCTTGTTTTTTTTGTCAATTACTTCTTAATAAGAAGGTCCAATATGAGAAATTTGATCTTGTTCAAGGTAGAAGAGCTCTTTCCCAAACCAAGCAAGCTTGGTTTCATCATTGTACTCTTGATACTCTTTTGAATAACCTATGGCCTGAAACTTTATCTAAACATTAGTCCAAACATATACTCAACCTTTTGTTAATCATCAAAACTAAGGAGCCAAAGCCAACAATCTCCCCCTTTTTGATGATGACAAAACCTTGAGTATATATGCAATTAAGTCCAAAAGCAAATATAGCAATAATAAAAATTTTCAAAGAATCTCACTTACATGAGTATATCATAAAAATTTTACTTTTCATCTACCTCTTTCTTTTTGTGAAAACATTCTCATGAGTCAAAAGATAAGAACCATAATAGCTTTACTCTACTCTATGAAAGAGTCATACTTTACCATATACTATCATACTTTACCATATATACTGTCATACTTTACCATATATACTGTCATACTTTACCATATATACTGTCATACTTTACCATATATACTATCATACTTTACCATACTCCCCCTTTTTGTCAAGAATCAAAAAGTGCATTCTTTATAGTAAAAGATATATTAAAGAAAATTATGTTCCATTGCAATGAAGTACTTAGTTGCATAAAATACATGCTCCCCCTCAATTTGTGCATTTGGTATAGCAAAGACATTCTAACTTGAGGGTTTAAAAGGATAAAAGCTAAGAGCTGGTATCAGACAGTAAAATACCACAAAGTAGATAAATATATAAATGAGTGTATTTAGTTACAAAATTGCTTACATAGTAAGCACAAAACACTGATACATCAGAATATACAAAGCAAACTAGTACATCATACATCAAGCAAATCTATGAGGCTACTCCTCATCAGAAGGTATATCAAAAGAGATAGGAGCCGAGATCCTAAATGAGGATTTTGGAGTCCTATGAGTGAGACTCCGAGTCCTCAGAGAGGGACCAGACTAGGGGTAGTCCTATTATCTATAGGTCCGTGGAAAAGACTCCGATGGTGTCCTAACAGAAGTAGTAGCAATAGGAGTAGGTGGATCAGTATGCTGAGTAGACTGAGCTGGAGTGTGCCTGCTGACGAGCTCATAAGCAGTGGGATCATCAATATCAGTCTCTGTATGCTCCACTCTATCATCTGGAATGCCTGTAATAGTCTCAAAGAGTGACTCAGTAATCTCAGTATCGACTGGCATATCTGCAGCTGGAGGATCTGTACTGGGAAGATCAGTAGAAGGAGGATCTGCAGAAGGGGAATCTCTGGAATCAGATCAGCAGGTGGAATATCAGAGCTACCTGCTCCAGGCTGATCTCCATCACTGTCACTGTAGCCACTGGAGTCATCATCATCAGCAGCAGCATCATCATCATCATCATCAGAATGTGGAGGAGGTACTGTCGGATCTACAGTCCCTGGTGGTAATGCCATCTCAGTAAGCTGAGGATCTGTCAGAATCCTGTATCGACAGTAGCTGATAGAGCTCCAATGCGCATGTCTATGTGGATCCTCAGACCATGTAGCTCCTGTCGTACACCAGCAATCTCTGTCCGGACCTCTGAAATATGATCAGTCACTCTCTGCTCAAAGTTTGATATGCTCGCTGTAGTCCTCCATGGTGTAGCAGTAGCAGTAGGTGCCGGAGCTGATGAGGGTGGTGGCGTGAATGGCTCAGGCTCTGCAATCTCTGTCTTTGGTGCTGGGCGAGGAGGTGTTCCATGATCAGTAGGCTCTGAAGGCCCTGCCTCAGTAGCTTGAATCTCATCCTCTCTCATCTGGCTCCTGGCCAGGCTCCCGTCGCACCCATCGATCACCAATCAGTCGAAATCCCATCCTATGCAGGGATTTCTCTCCATATGTGTCAGTATGCTACAGCTGACTGAAAGGTATACCACAAATGAGACTCCATACTCCCTGAATAACTGTGTCAGCCCCATGCCATATGGCTGAACTAGTCTCCTGTGAGATGCTGCCTCACCCATCTGCTGTAGCATGATCCTGGGAGGTTGATGGGAGTCCGCTGTCTCAGGGACACCATCAATACCAGCTCACGCTCAGTAATAAAGTCGAGTCTCCCGCTCTTTGGAATCAAGATGCGGGCGATGATATGATGCAGCACTCTCATCTCCAATGATAGCTGGTTAGCGGCTACTGTGGAAATGCCGCTAACATCCTTGCGCTCTAAGATACATCTGAAGGCGCTCTCTCTATCGCTGATAGAAGTGGCAGCTGTGCCATGAAGTGGAATCCTCCAAACACGACTGATGACCTCCGGTGTCACTGGAATCTCGATCCCACGAACAGTAGCAGACCATCCGATGCCATCAGTGGCCATGGATGCATAGAACTCCCTGATGAGGTCTGGGTAGAATCTCTCAGTCATCGTGCAGAAGTGAACCAGACCTGCATCTCTCAGTACATCTCCAATAAAAAAGTGATGCTGATCCCAGAATGGTATGTCCACACGTCTCCCACTCGCAATGCTCTTCCATACTAAGCTGGCTGGCACTGGTGCAGGTGCCTCTGGGGATGGCTCACGCTCATGTTTGATCTTTCTTCGTCGCTCAGTACTATCCTGGCCTTGTTCCAATCTCCTTTTCCTTACTACTAAATGCTTTCTTGGACCCATATGGATGGAAGAGGGGTAAATTAGGGAGAAGTAGGATAATGTAGTGCTAAGAAAGAGGAGAACCAAGATTTTGGAGAGGAGAAAAGGATTTCACAGTTGGGCGAATGAAGGAACCTTGTGAAGGTAAGTGAGGGTTTGTGAAATTGAGAAGAAAGGAGAGCAAATAGAGGAAATGCATGAAATGGAGGGAAGAAATGAGTGTTTTCAATCGAATATCAACCGATATTAGAGGGTAGATAGAGGCAAAAGCTTTCGGTTGTCCAAAAACAAAGAACACGGTCAAAAATGGTTTGGTTCAAAAGAAAATGAGAGGGAAGGAGAAGATTTCCCAAAAAGAGGAAGGAGAGGGTTGGAAATCCACCATTTAGAGCTTTAGGAGTGATGGAGGGGGACCACACGAAGGAGAAAAGGAAAGAAATGGGAGAAAAAGAGGCTTGCGGACGGGTTTTAAAAAGATGTTTTCCGTCCAAGTGTCGACCTCTAAAAATTTCAGGGGTCGACCCCAAGTGTCGACCTCCGAAATCTTAAGTGTCGACCTCCAAAAATAAATAGTCAAAAATAAAACTTGGTAAAATTTTAAAAAAATGATAAAATTTAGAATGATAAGCTTTAAAATATTTAAGAATTTATAAGTCATTTTTGAGAAATTTTGATGGAAATTGAAGAGTTTTAAGCAAAAGGATCAATGACTCCCAATTCTCTTCTGATCATACAAAATCTATCTTCATTCAATGGTTTTGTGAATATATCAGCCAATTGATAATTAGTACAAATAAATTCTAACAACATATTAGAGTTTTGAACATGATCTCTTATGAAGTGATGTCTTATTTCAATATGTTTGCTTCTTGAATGTTGTACAGGATTTTTCGTTAAATTGATTGTACTAGTATTATCACATCTTATGGGTGTCTTAGTTAGTTTGATGCCAAAGTCCTCGAGTTGTTGTTTGATCCATAGAATCTGAGCACAATAGCTTCTAGCTGCTATATATTCGGCTTCTGTCGTAGATAGAGCAACCGAATTCTATTTCTTGCTGCTCCATGAAATCAAATTAACTCTTAGAAATTGACAAGTTCCACTAGTACTTTTACGATCAAGTTTACACCCAGCAAAATCAGCATCAGGATATGCAATCAATTCATATGATGACTCTCTAGAGTACCAAAGACCAATTTCAATTGACCCAGATAAGTATCTAAATATACGTTTTATAGCTAAGAGATGTGATTCTTTAGGAGCAGACTGAAAACGTGCACACATACAAACACTAAACATTATATCTGGTCTACTGGCAGTTAGATATAGCAATGAACCAATCATGCCTCTATATAATTTTTGGTCTACTGATTTACCACATTCATCTTTGTCTAATTTATATGAAGAGCTCATAGGGGTACCTATTGGTTTGGTAGTCTCCATCCCAAACTTTTTCAATATTTTCTTTGTGTACTTTGCTTGGTTGATGAAGATCCCCCCTTTGGTTTGCTTAATTTGGAGTCGAGGAAGAAGTTGAGTTCTCCCATCATGCTCATCTCGAACTCACTCTGCATTAGCTTTGCAAACTCTTGACAAAGACATTCGTTAGTAGCACCAAAAATAATATCATCTACATAGATTTGTACTACTAAGAGATCATCATTTTTCTTTTTCAAAAACAATGTATTATCTACATTACCTCTAGAAAAATCATTCTTTATCAAAAATGAACTTAATCTATCATACCAAGCTCTAGGAGCTTTCTTTAAACAATACAATGCTTTATGCAATTTAAAAACATGGTTAGGAAATTCATGATTTTCAAATCAGGAGGTTGTTCAACATAAACTTCCTCTTCAATAAATCCATTTAAAAAAGCACTTTTAACATCCATTTGAAATAACTTGAAATCCATAAAACAAGCAAAAGCAAGTAAAAGTCTAATTGCTTGCAGCCTAGCAATAGGAGCAAAGGTTTCATCAAAGTCAATCCCTTCTTCCTGGTTGTAGCCTTTAGCAACAAGTCTAGCTTTGTTTCTAGTTACAATACTATGTCATCAAGTTTATTTCTAAAATCCCATTTTGTGCCAATTACAGAAACATTAGGGGTCTTTCAATTAAAGTCCAAATGTTATTTCTTTTAAATTGATTTTGTTCATCTTGCATGGCATTAATCCAATTACAATCTTTTTCAGCTTCTTCAATTGACTTAGGCTCTATTTGAGAAACAAAAGCTAAATAATCACAACATTTTTGATAGAAGAGAGTGTACTTACTCCCTTTGACGGATCACCAATAATTAGCTCTTTGGGATGTCCGTGTGCATACCTCCACTCTTTAGGTAAAGGTTTTGGTGAAGTTGCATTGATCTCTTGAGTTTGATCTTCATTTTCTTGATCATCATCTCCTTTGGACACATCTTCATTGATTGTCAATTGTTCAAGCTTCTTTGTACCTGTTTCATCATCAATAGAATCTTCTTTTCTAGAAGATTTTTCGTTAGTTTCATCAAACACTACATGAATTGATTCTTCAACTAGAAGAGTTCTTCTGTTGAAGACCCTGTATGCCTTGCTAGAAGTAGAGTATCCTAAGAAGATACCCTCATCTGACTTGGCATCAAATTTACTGATATTGTCTTTGCCATTGTTTAATATGAACAGCGGCAACCAAATACACGAAAATACTTAAGATTAGGTTTTCGATTTTTCCAAAGCTCATATGGTGTTTTCTTCAAAATAGGTCGAATTAATACACGATTTAAAATGTAACAGGAAGTATTAATGGCTTCTGCCCAAAAATATCTAGGTAAATCATTTTTGCAAAGCATTATGCATGACATTTCTTCAAGAGTCCTGTTTTTTCTTTCTACCATCCCATTTTGTTGAGATATCCTAGGTGCAGAAAAATTATGACTAATGTCATTTTCATTACAAAAAGCTTCAAAATCATGATTGTCAAATTCAGTTCCATGATCACTACGCAAAGAAACAATAGTGAGATCTTTTCATTTGAAACCCTTTTATGAAATTTAACAAAAGCTGAAAACGTTTCATCTTTATGAGCTAAAAACATTACTCAAGTAAATCGTGAGTAATCATCTACAATTACTAGCCCATATTTCTTACCTCCCAAACTAGTTGTTCTGGTTGGTCCAAAGAGATCCATATGCAATAATTCAAGGGGTCTAGTAGTAGATACTACTCCTTTAGGTTTGAAAGTAGATTTAGTTTGTTTTCCAAATTGACACGCAGCACAAATCTTATCTTTTTCAAATGTGAGTTTTGGCAATTCTTTTACAAGGTTCTTTTTGCTTAATTTTGAAATCAACTGCATACTAGCATGCCCTAGCCTACGATGCCAAAGCCAACTAGTTTCACTTGCCTTGGCTTCCCTACCCACTAGGCATTGACCACTTTCCATGGCTAGATCATCAAGATCAACCATGTAAATGTTTCCATGCCTATGACTAGTGAACTTGATGCCATCGACATCTAGACTAGATACCATGCACAAAGATGATTCAAAAATTACTTTAAAACCCTTATCACAAAACTGACTAATGCTAAAAAGATTATGCTTCAAGCCATCAACAAATAATACATTATCTACATAAGCATTACGGGTGATATGGATTTTACCAATTTCGACGATTTTTCCTTTTCCATTATCACCAAAAGTAACGTTTCCACCATCTATAGCTACTAGTGATGAGAATTGCCTCACATCCCCAGTCATGTGCCTTGAGCAACCACTGTCCAGATACCACATTCTTCTTTTATTTTTGGTTGCAAGACACACCTGCAGAAATTGATCAAGTTGAAACTTTAGGTACCCAAGTCATCTTGGGTCCTTAAGGGTTAGTCAAATTGGTTCTTTTTGGAACCCAAATCTTTTCAAAGGTATTTAATTTTCTACTATTACAGATATATGATTTATGTCCTAACTTACCACATGCATAGCAGGTAATATTAGAAGATGCAGGTATGAAAAAGTTTTTGTAAAGTTTTTGCTGATTCTATGGCTTAAATCCAAGTCCAGCTTTGTTAAAAACTGCATGTTGACTGTTTAAAAGCATACTTAATTTTTCTGAACTATAAGTAAACTTTTCTACAAAAGGTTTTACTTTTTCTAACTCTTCTTTGTAATTCTTGTTTTGAAGCAACAGTTCTTTGTTTGTTTTTCAATTTTCTCATTAGTTTCAAAACTTCTATTATTTTTCAAAGAATCCTTTTCTTTTAAAAGATTGTCCTTATCATTTTTGAAGGTCTTTACATGTTCAGTTAATTTCTTGTTTTCTTGAATTAAATCTTCAATTTCAGTTGAAAACTTATCTGAATTTTTGGTAAGCTCATGATTTAGCTTTCTTAATTTCTTATTTTTCAGTTTTAATTTTTCATATTCCATAATTAAATCATCAAAAGCATCATGTAGTTCATTAAAAATAAATTCAATTTCAAGTTCAGAATTTACCTCATCATCTTCATTAGCCATGAAACACAGGTTGGCGACTACCTGCTGCTCTTCATCACTGCTGGAGTCCTCACTCTCACTCCAGGTAGCCATCATGGCTTTCTTTCTCAACATCCTTCGACTCTTCTTAAGCAAAGGGCAATCCATTTTATAATGTCCAGGCTTCTTGCACTCGAAGCAGATGGCTGGATCCCTTTCTTTTTCTTTTTCTTTTTCTTTATCTTTATTGTGATCACCTTTTTGTGGCCTTTTCTTGTAGAAGCCCTTCTTCTTTCTCATGAATCTTTTGAATTTTCTTGTAATAAAGGCTGTCTCAACATCATCAGCTTCTTCTTCTGATTCATCAATTGACTCTTTCTTTGTAGTGGACTTGAAGGCTATGGCTTTCTTTTTCTTGTCATTGTCCACTGTCTTCTGTTTTAGTGAAAGCTCATAAGTCATCAATGATCCAAGAAGCTGCTCAAGAGGTAGAGTATTGACATCCTTGGCTTCTTCTATGGCTGTTACTTTTGCATCCCACGAAGCCGGAAGAGACCAGAGAGGTTTGTTAACCAGTTCACCATTAGATATAATTTTTTCCAAACTCCTCATACCATTTACTATATTAGTAATCTAGTATACATTTCACTAATACTTTCAGTTGGTTCCATCCTGAACATCTCATACGTATGAATGAGCATGTTCACCTTTGTGGTCTTCACTTGGTGTGTACCCTCATGGGTAACCTCAAGTGTATCCCAAATTTCTTTGGCGGAAATATAATTTGATATTCTGTTAAATTCACTTGGGTCAAGTGCATAGAATAGCAAATTCATCACCTTAGCATTTAACTCAGCTTGTTTGATGTCATTGTCATCCCATTCTTCTTCAGATTTTGAGGTGATAATGCCATTAACCAAGTGAGTGGGCTGATGAGGCCTTTAGTAATTACTCTCCATATATTATAATCTACAGCTTGTAAATAAATGCGCATACGAGTTTTCCAGTATGTGTAGTTTGTGCCATTAAAGAAAGGAGGGCAATTTGATGCTTGTCCTTTAACTACACCCATTCCAATTGGGGCGGCCATGATCTTTTACTCAAGATCGTTGGACCTACAAGAGAGTACCGGTGCTCTAATACCACTTGTTGCCCAGATATGGTGCCCAAGAGGGGGGGTGAATTGGGTATTTTAAAAATTAAAGCAATATATGTGCTCTCAAGTTCAAAAGTGAAGAGTGATAGTGCTCAAGTAATTGTGCAATGGAAGCAATGAAAGATAACAACAATTAAAGAGCAAAAGAAGATAGAGAGTAAAGCAATGCAAACACAAAACGTATAGTGGTTCGGTGCACCTAGCACCTACATCCACTCCCCAAGCTCCACTTGGGGATTTCCACTATATCTCTCTAGATTACAGTCGACTTGCTTTACAAGGCTTACAAGTCAAAACCTAAGTTGGTTTTGTTACCTAGGCTCACCAACAAACCTTACACACTTGTTTTGGCTTCGGGCTTACAAGCAACCCTAGTTGGTTTTATCAATTGGCTCACCAACAAACCTCACACTAGTTTCAAATTCCCTTGAAACTAGGCTAGCACAAATAGAGTATGAATTCAATGAATAAAACAAGACAAACTCCTTTTTGAGCAAAAATAATTCGATGTAGCTCTTGTTGGAGACTCTTCAAGTCTTCCTCTTGGAATCTTGGACCTTACTAAATGCCAAACACTTGAAAGCTGGATTCCTCAAAAATGGAAAGCTTTTGGCTAAGGAATCTCTTGGATTTTTCACTCTTTTTGGCTTAGGATTGATTGGAAGCTTTGTACTTTTTCTCTCTCCTTTTTCTCTTTGTCTCCTTGACTTTTTTGAAGTTAGGTGGAGGTTAAATACCTCATTCAAGCTGAAACAACTCCACAAGACCGTTAGAATAAAAAATATGACCGTTTATGGCCGTTAGAAATCAAATCAAAAGTTCAGAAAAACTAGCCGTTATACCATGAGTCGACCTCTAGATCAAGTGTCAACCTCATGAGTCGACCTCCAGTTTATCTTAGGCAAAAATCTAGAAAACCATAGTTCTGCCCAGTTTGAATTCTCAGGCGATGAGTCAACTTCTGGTGTCGACCTCTGGACAGTGTCGACCTCTGGTGGTCGACCTCTGGAGCATGCCCCTAAAATTTTGTCATGCCGGCCTTGCTGAACTTTTCTTTTCTTCATGAGTCGACCTCTGGTGGTCGACCTTTAGCAAGGTGTCGACCTCTGGGGGTCAACCTTTGGTCTGAAATTTTCTGAAACTCTAGAGAGGTGCGTGCCATGCTTGAGTTTTTCTAAGCCTTTGTTTCTTTTGTCAATTACTTCTTAAAAAGAAGGTCCAATATGAGAAATTTGATCTTGTTCAAGGTAGAAGAGCTCTTTCCCAAACCAAGCAAGCTTGGTTTCATCATTATACTCTTGATACTCTTTTTGAATAACCTATGGCCTAAAACTTTATCTCGAAATGAAACATTAGTCCAAACATATACTCAACCTTTTGTTAATCATCAAAACTAAGGAGCCAAAGCCAACAACAAACCTTTAGATGCTCCAACAGCATCTTGCTTCTCCTTTGCAAGGCATAACTTGCAATTTTTCTTCCAGTGCCCTTGCTTCCCACAGTGATAACAGGATCCATCAGCGGAGGGCTTCCTTGCCTTCTTCTTGCTCTTGAAGCTACTCTTAGGGTTCCTCTTTCTTTTAGGACCCTTCTTCATTGCTTGCTTCTTCTTATTATCAACTAGAAGAAGCTCAGCCTTACCACCCTTAAAGTAGCTCTCTGCTGTTTTGAGCATATTTAATAACTCAGGCAATGAAGTATTCAGTTTGTTCATGTGATAATTCATGACAAACTGTGATAAGGAGTCTGGGAGTGATTGTAGGATTAAATCCTGCTTGAGCTCCCCATCCATCACAAATCCTAACTAACCTAACCGGGTGATTAGGTCAGTCATTTTGAAGACATGTGTTTGAACGGAAGAGCCCTCACTCATTCGTGCCTGGAACAACTGCTTTGATATCTCGTATCATGCAGTCCGACTATGCTCCCCATAAAGCTCTTTGAGATTGAGCAATATGGACTAAGGTTCCATTTTCTCATGTTTCCTCTGGAGTTCATTACTCATTGAGGCCAACATTATGCACTTGACAGTCATGCTGTCATTCTGTCACATTTTATATGTGGCTCTTTCCTCCTCGGTAGCATCCTCTCCTACCGGATCAGGGTCAGGAGTATCAAGGATGTAGGCAATCCTTTCCTGAGATAAAACTATCCTCAGGTTCCTCAACCAATCCATAAAATTAGGATCGGTCAGCTTGTTGGCATCCAAGATGCCACGCGATGACAGAGTAGAAGCCATGAAATTATAATCTACATTAAAAATAAAGAACAACTATAAGTAGACCACTCAAGATGACATCCATAACTAGATAAGGACTTTACATCTAATTATGTCTCCCACTATTTTATTCGAATACCATAACTCTCAAATATGGTAAGCAGGAAACCACACTTGGGTTTCCTTAGTGGGGTTGAGATCCCAATCCTTCATGAATGCCTTGTGTTAATCACAACAAACACCAATGAGTTTAAGGGTAGGAAAATCCCTTCCAATTGCACCCTATTGCAATTCTCAACATTAGACTTGCCTCTAATACATTTATAGACTTGTGTATGCACAACAAACTATAATGTATTAGTTTAGTCATACCCTTCATTTTATGTAGTCATTATTGAATAATGTCACCCTTGAGTATACTCAACAAAGCAACATAATCAATCATACTATATAACATAGAAAATACTAAGACAAATCATATCAAATCCTAAAAAAGGTCTTGTGTTAATCACAACAACCTATAATAGTAAGTTTGACATGGATTTGGCTTAGCATGAAGGAAGGCAATTTTTTAGTGTACTTAACCAATTTGCATTTCTAACTTAAGGTCTAGATATAGCCAAATTGGCCAGGTAAGTGGAAGAGATGAGGGGGTCCCCCTGTTGCTTTCCTTAGACACCAATAGAATTGGCCAGGTCAGACAACAGAACCAATTAAAAATCTCATTCCCTTTACCTTCCCAGAACCACCTGCCTAGACACCAATTGGCTTAATCAAAGATCCCTAAATAGATTTGCTTCATGTTTAATTTACACTACGACTAAATATAATTTTATGAGGGCATTTATGGTCTCTTAACACATTCTAATAGACAATGCTTATAAAACATTCATCCCATAAAACCATACATATACAAATACATGTCAAGTGAGTCATCATTCTAGGACAACCTTACAACATAACAGATGTCCACTATTATGTTAGGACAACCTTATTTCAGAATGTGACTTAAACATCTAGACATATCTCTATGTAGATTAGGGTTTAAGTGAAAAATCCTAATCAGTGACAAGCAACATAAGATATGATACTAGTATCATGCATAATATTTGCATATCATAATATCATGCTAAACATTTTATATAGTAATAAACCATACATAAAATGACCATTAAATGGAATGCATCAAGGTGGCTCTGATACCACTGATGGGTTTCGGTAGCACAGTAGATGGTAGAATTTCAAAAATTTTTATTTGAAACTAGAAGAAATCGAAACCCTAATCCAGAATCCCTTAAGCATAATAATTAAATAATCATATAATGAGGCTTAAGAAGAATACCTGATATGCTATAACCTTCTTCTTTCCACTAGGAACACAAGCGCATGCCCTCCAGAGGTGATCCACACGAGAATTGAACCAAGAAAACACTCCTTTCTTGCTTGCTTAAATCATTAGGACTCTTTGGCAGCCTTTCTAGCCTTTGACAGCCTTTTCCAATTTCCCAGACTAATACCCTCCTGACAAGCACTCTGAACCCTCTCCTAAACTCTTCTTACTTCTACTTATCACTTCTTTATTCTCTTCCTAAGCCCTTGTCTTAATTTGGCAGACTTGTCTTAAAGAAAGAACAATGTCTTAACAAAGGAAGTAAGAGACAAAGAGGATAAGTGCAAGATATAAGAAAGAAAGGATTGAATGGAATGCTTTCGGTAAAACACCGATGGTTTATATAGGAAAGCAAGAGGCGTGGGATAAGAATCTTCATCAGCCCTTGATCTACTTTTCATCAGATTAAATAAGACCCTTCAATGAGAAGGAGTCTTTTATATCTAAGAACACATTCTTTTATGCACCAAATGACTTATCTGCATCCCTTGGATTTAATCGATGTTTTTTCTTCACGCCATGTGGCATGTAACTGATTGATAAGAATGTAACTGGCATGGGAATGAAGAGACATATAAATTATAAGTCCCTTTGGTAATATAACTTCCCATTTGAATTTGAATTGGTGCGGCAACCATGAAGAGTCGCGACTCTTCATGTTGCGTGCGCCAATTCCTTCCTTCTTTTCTTTCTTGTACGGTAAAGAGGATGAAGGAATGGGTGTTAGGAAAAAGAGAGAGACTCCTTGCTTATCTGGAAACCACTTCCCCAAAGCAGAAGGACTCCTATTCCTATTTCATGTCAAAAATTTTTAGTGCCCACACTAAATGGCGCCAAGAGTCAAACCTATTTAGGACTCTTCATAAATCCAAGATAAAGGATGATAAAATCCAAATAAAATCAGATTATTTGACCCCACTTAGGACACAACTCAATCTAGATTTCTCTTAAATTGGTTTGCCCAAATAGCAAGCAAATAGACCCAATCTACTTGGATTAGAAATTAGGCTAGCATACATATGCTAGTATGCCATCTAGCTAGCCAATTAGGATTAATTAACCCTAATATAATATCCAATAAATTACTAGGTTAATTCTCATATGTGTGTGACCCTTTGGGTTCCTCATCTAGCCAGCAGTAGGTCTGTGTCCAATCCAATTCGATCCAATTGGACACGTTTGACCTAATTAGGTCAAATTGAACTGGCCCAAGTTGCCAATTCGAACCAACTTTTCAAATTGACTCATGAATCTAATCAAATTGATTCATGATAACCTACATGACATGATTGGCATCTAGAAATATGTCATGCCTACCTGGAAGATGAGAAATTTTGTAGAAATTATCAAAATACCCTTCAGTGGAATGTTAGCGTGCAATTCAATCTCTCGATCTCCTTTTATCCCGAATAAGTGATGGGTATGGATTAATGTCAAACCGTAACACTTAGTCATTTCGAATATAAATTTGATAATGATGACTTTATTGATGACCGATTAGAAAACCTTTTCTAATCTCATCCTGCTTTGATCAAAGACTTCCTGAGTCATTATTTTGAAGAGATTACATGGGATAATTTTTTCTCTTACTAGGAATGATCGATTCCTTGTTGATCCACTCTCATTCTTCATACACCTTCCACCATATTAACGAACATCCCGTGCATAACTCAATGTCATGAATGGGTATGAATCAAAATGGCTTAATGTGCATAAGGATCTGGTGCGGACACCGACAATGGTCTTCACTCACTATGGATCGACTCCTGATGCAGCACATCCAACCCGATTTACAGAACAATTTTATCTTGTTAGAATAATACAAGCAAGACAACTACCAGGACAACTACCAGTCAACTACCAGAGAAACTAACAATAAACTACCATCAAAAGACTACCAATCAACTACCTCTCAACTTCTCTTGGGATTACTACATCATCATGCCACTTCACCAAGCTTAGAGGGTGCCACATCATCATCCACATCATCAAGCAACACCACCTAATGGGATTGCCACCACATGTGCCACCTCACCCATTGAAGTGGGCGACCAAGAAGGAGTCAAATTAAAATTTGGGCGGCCAAACTAAACCTCCACCTCATGTAACCACTTTCCCCCATATATATCCAACCATCCCATATATCTCTCAACCATCCCATGTATCTCTCCTCTCTTTTAAATTTTAAACAAAGGGCTTGGTAGCTTATAAAAGGAGATCCAATGCCCCATTATATGGAGTTGATTTTTTTTGGGGATAAAATGAAATGAAGAAGAAGGTCTTTGTTTTGCCATTATTTGAGTGTTTGTGATGTTCTCTTATAGCTTTAGATAAAGTTCTAGTTTGAAGTTTGAGAAGCATTTCTTCTTTGGGCGTACAACTTCCATCTAGTTTCAAGTGTCAATTCCATTTCCAAGAAAAAGACATCAAGGAGACATCCTTCCATGGATCCCATCTTCCCCAACAAGAGTTTCCCGAGCCTCCATAAGAAGAATAATTCTTATGATCTCCTCTTTTCCTTTGTGTTTTGATCTTTTCAAATATTCCATTTCTAATCCTTTCCTTGCAGGGTTCTCTTTAATCCGGAGTTCAAGAGCTCGTCGTCTTGCCAAAGGAGCACGAATGGATGGGGTGTATTTCCTCGGAACGATCATCTTCTCATCCAGGATTGGTTTATTCGAATGTTATTAAGGGTCTATCACTTCAAAAAGAGAGCTCATCATTGGTAACAAATCTTCCTCATCTCTTCATTTCTGATCTATTGAAGGTTAACCTCTAGGTTCTTAATCCTTTAGCCTTAGATTTAATCTTCTTTTAGGACAATATGGCTATTATTGTGGCATATGTTTAAGAATTACCAAATCTTTCTCTAGGTCTTGGTTGAGTCTCTTAGATTGAAAGCTAGTTCATGTGTTTAGGTTTTCATTGCTCAACTTTTAACTCATCCTTAATAGAAAGCATTTTCATGCCACATCATTTTGGTATCAGAGCATGGTTGGATTAGGGTAGGATTTGCATAGATGCTGAAATTTATTGTTTGCTGGAATTCTGCACATAGAGTTTTAATATCTTGCATAGCCTGTTAAGTGTTTGCATAATTGCATATTAAATACCAAGGTGAAATCAGGTTGTCCTACTATAAGGGTTAATCCTTATAGTATAAGGTTGTCCTATCTTGGTCATTACCATTGTTAGCATAGATTAATTTCTCAATGATCTTAATTACTAGAATTTTCTGAATCTGTATGTATATGGTCTGATAAATAAATTGTTTTTCTTAGCATAGAACTCATAATTTAGTGATTCTTGTTTTGTTAGATCCGTTATAATTGATAGAAGTTTAAATAAGTTTTCTAGAATTTTTAGCTAACTATAAAACTTTCGAGCTGTGATTTAGTACTGTTCTGTCTAAAATTTCAGTAGAGTTAATTTTCAGCATGGTTGTGTGCATTCATCTTAACTCAAATAAGGGCACCAATATGACATGGGGTAGGATTGATCACCTGTCCTTAGCCCAAGAACAACAACCCTCATTGTGCATCGAACCCAATTCCCTAATTAAAATTGAGTAGAACCTTATTTGCCCTAGTGGGTTAGGGACATCAATTGGTCGAGTCCTGGTTAGTGTCAAGTCATTGTGTCAACTAGTCTTGGTGTGCCCTATTACTTTGTGACTAGGATTGGAACTAAGGGCTTGGGTGCTGATCCGTCTACCGGGCCAATTCCACCGAGCCTAGGTAAGCCAAAGAAGGGATCTCACACTCCCCTTATTCTGACACCAGGCCAAGTGTAGAGTTACTACAATCTAGTTTGCCACCTTGATTAGGCGACTAGTTTGGGACTCTAGGTCCAGTTCAAGTCAATTGGGACAAGCTTATGCAACCAATTCTTCACATATTATTTGAAGCTGGTGTCAAGGATCGAGGTTAAGTGGTTAAGCCTAAGCGATTCTTGTGGTTTTTTATTAGGTCCCAGCAAGAGCTGGGAAACCTCCCACAGACCCACCTCCTGACTGGCCAGTGGAAAAGAGTAGTTGTTGGTTTGATTGTACCTAGCCACCTCAGTTTATTTGAGCTAACAGGTCTAGAAAATCTTAGCCCGAGTTTGAGTACACTTGCATGCATGACAACTAGAGCAGGGACATCATATTCACCAGCCCAAGCCTAGTCAAGTGTAGCCATGGACCAAAATCTTGGAAATCTGATTAAAGCCTTGAATGATCAAGTGGCCCAACTAAACAAAAATTTGACTGAGCAATTGGCCCAAACCAACCAGAACGTGGCCCAGACCAACCAGAGCATGAATAATCAGTTAGCCCACATCATGACTAGGTTGGATCAATTAGAATGTAAAACTCCTGAAGGAAACCATGAAGTCCAGAATGAACCTGAACCTGATCTTGAACCTGAGTTTGAAACACCAGTCAACCCTAGAAGGGTCCCACACCAAACCATTTTCATGAGCCCAACCCTAGGAGATCTCAGCAAGACCATTTCTGTGAACCAAATCCTAGGGGCCCAATCATGAGCAAGCCCATGAACCCAATCCAAGGAGACTCTATCTTGAGCCCACTTATGAACCAAATGTCAGGAGACCCACGCCAATTTAGTTCGACCAAGATGATCGAGCCACAAAAAATGTTAGGTTGGAAGCACCCACATTTGATGGAATCTTAGATCCCAAAATTTACATCGATTGGGAAGGAGAGATGGACCAGTACTTTGACTGGTATGACATGACTTAGAAAAGAAAATGTAAGTTTGCGAAACTAAAGTTGGTAAGACAAGCTAGGCTCTATTGGGGAAATGTTGAGCGATTAGCTAGGCAAAGAGGTGATGTGCCTATAGTAACCTGGAGAGCGATGAAACTTAGGCTTAGGAAAAATACCTTTCTATGTCCTACCACCAAAGACTCCTAGATCAATGGCAAAGACTTACTCAAGGAAATAGGAGTGTTGCAGAGTACATTGCCAAATTTGATGAGTTTGTAATGAGGTGCAATGTTGATGAATCTGAGTCGGTAACCCTGTCTAGATTTAGAGCCGGACTGAGGGAAGAAATCCAGAAGGAATTATTCATGAGGGAAGTCCATGATCTAGAACTGGCCTATCAGATAGCTAGAGATGCTGAGAGATTTCACAGGAGTCCAGTTTATCGTAGACCCGACGCCCCTAGGATTAGTGTACCTAATCAGTAGATAGGACCCAGTTAGTCTAGATTCAACCGACCCAATCATAATGCACCTGTGACCCGAAGAGATGATAAAGGAAAATCACCTGAAGTCCAAAGAAATCCGAATGCTTGTTTCAAATGTTAGAAGGTAGGTCACTATGCTAGCAACTGTCCAAATCGATTCTTACACAGGGGAAGTAGAAGAGGAAGCCATAGAACCCCAAGATGAGTGTGAAGAGGAAATATACCAGGCGGATGAGAATTTGGCTAAGAATATGAAGGTGATGAAGCCCTGGTAGATCATGATCTTTTAGGAGTAGTTAGGTGTATCCTCACCCAAACCAAAGACCAAGAAGACTGACGTAGGACTAGTATCCTACAGACTTGCATCAAGATAGGCGAAAAAGTGTGCAAGGTCATCTTAGATAATGGTAGCTGTGTCAATGCCATATCTACCAACATAGTCAAAAACCTTGGATTGTCCACTGTACCCCATCCTAATCCATATAAGGTATCCTGGATAGACTCAACCTCTATTCCCATCAAGTCTAGGTGCATAGTTACCATCCAGTTCCAGTCTTACCAAGAGAAAGTTTGGTGCGATGTTCTTCCAATGGGAGTTAGTAGTATCATTTTAGGACGACCATGGTTATACGATCATGACGTTATACTCTATGGTCGCTCTAATTCATGCTCGTTTACTCATAATGGGAAGAAGATTGTAATCCATTCTTCTCCACCTAAGGGCCCAATTAAAAGAGGATCTAGCCAATTGAGAAATAAGACACAAGGGATAAATGTGATCACTGCTAAAGAATTGGAGCAAGAGATTAGCAATGGTTCACCTGTTTGGGTTTTGACAACTAAGGAACATCAAGAGCCCTCCCCAAAAGAACAACCTCAGGAAGTCGTTGAAGTGCTAGATGAGTTTAAGGATGTTTTCCCCGATGAGTTACCCGACCAACTCCCACCCCTTAGGGACATCCAACATGCAATAGACTTAGTCCTTGGAGCAACCTTACTAAACCTTCCCCATTATAGAATGAACCCTACCGAACATCAGAATTAAAACGACAAGTAGGAGAACTTCTTAGGAAAGGATTCATTAGGAAAAGTTTAAGCCCATGTGCAGTCCCAGCCTTACTCACCCCTAAGAAAGATGGCACGTGGAGGATGTGTGTCGATAGTCATGCCATAAATAAGAGCACAGTGAAATATAGGTTTCCCATCCCCAGATTAGATGACATGCTAGATATGATGGCCGGTGTGACGATATTATCTAAGATTAACCTGAAGAGCGGCTATCACCAAGTTAGGATTAGACCAGGGGATGAATGGAAGACTGCCTTTAAGACTAAGGATGGGTTATTTGAATGGGTAGTCATGCCTTTTGGACTATCAAACGCCCCTAGCACCTTTATGAGAATCATGAACCAGGTCCTATGATCCTTTATCGGAAAGTTTGTCGTTGTGTATTTTGACGACATCCTTATCTATAGTAGGACTAGAGATGATCATTTGAACCATCTGAAGCAAGTATGTTTTGGCACTTAGGAAGGATAATCTCTATGCCAATTTGAAGAAATGTGATTTTGTGACTACTAGAGTTATCTTTCTAGGATTTGTCGTAACCCCTGAAGGAGTATCTGCTGACCCTGAGAAGATTAGAGCAATTGTAGACTGGCCAACACCCAATAATATTCATGAAGTAAGAAGTTTTCATGGCCTCGCTACATTTTACAGAAGATTCATTAGAGGGTTTAGCACTATAGTTGCTCCTATTACGGATTGCATTAGGAAAGGCAATTTTGAATGGACAAAAGCTGCTAATAAGGCCTTCCTAAACATTAAGGACAGGATGACACAAGCACCGATCTTAAGATTACTCAATTTTTCTAAGATTTTTGAGGTAGCTTGTGAAGACTCTGGAGTAGGAATTGGAGGAGTCTTAAGTCAAGAAAGTCATCCAGTGGCATTTTTTAGTGAAAAGCTGATGAGGCTAGGATAATACTCAACCTATGACAAGGAGTTATATGCGGTAGTTTAGGCTTTGAGGTACTGGAGACACTATCTGCTACCGCAAGAGTTTGTCTTATTCTCGGATCATGAGCCCTTAGGTTTCTTAACTCCCAGAAAAGTGAACCCTAGGCATGCCAATGGGTAGAGTTCATCCAAGCCTATATCTTCGTCCTAAAGCACCGTGCGGGAACTGAGAATAGGGTTGCGATGCCTTAAGTCATAGAGCGTTGCTCTTAAATTCAGTCAGCACCGAAGTCATAGGTTTTGAGAGACTTAAAGAGGAATACGAAACCTGTCCAAATTTTGGAGAGATCTATCAGGCTTTACATCTAGGACCATCTAGCAATCATAGTGACTATACCCTTCTAGATGGTTATTTTTTTAAGAAACAGGCTCTGTGTTCCCAAGAACCTCCTTAAGGGATTTTTCTAGTTTGGGAGACACATGCTGGAGGTTGGCTGGCCATTTTGGACGAACAAGACTATCTTAGCTGTTGAGGAGCAATTCTACTGCCAGGCCTTAAGAGACAGTTGCAAACCTTGTAGCCTATTTAGGACTGTGCTTTTGCAAAATAGCAGAAACAGAATACCGGGTTATACACTCCTTTACTTGTACCTGAGTGTCCATGGCGTGATAAATCATGGATTTGCACGATATTTTAAGTATTTTAGTTAATTATTGGTGCTAACATTCTTTTAATAACCTAATTTCATAATTAATTTGGACTTTCTTGCAAAACTAATTATTTTAAAATATCTTTGAAAAGTGTGAAATTAGAGTACGTTCATGAAAAAAATATATTTCAAGTCAAAGCACCACACACCCATTTAAATGATTAAATAATTATAATTAATGATCATGGAATCGGTAAATTAATAAGTTTGAAACTCGCCAATAGGTAGAGCTTGATTTATGGAATCCAACGACGCAAACGGTACTTAAATCAGGTTTGAAACGAAGAAGATATGAATTTTCTAATATTTTTGCACATTTTTTGATGTTGCACGCTTTTTGGAGCAGCCGGTCCACCATGGACCGGCTGCTGGGTTTACAAACTTCATTCGTTTCACCAGCAGCCATGGCTGCCGGTCCACGGAATAGGCCGTGGACCACAGCCCTCCAGAAGCGCCGAAATTCGCCGGGAAGCACGCCGGCGGTGTCCCTGGCCGGAGGAGAAGCTCCGGCGGTGGTTTGACGGTGGTGGTGGTGTTTTTTGGTGGCAAACGGAGGAGGAGCTTCACGAATGGTGGTGGCTTTCCCACGGCGCAGCCACCTCCTCCACGCATTCCCACGGCCACCTCTTCCACGCGCATGGCCAAGCTCCCCACGGCCACCTCTTCCACCACGCGCATGGCCAAGCCTCCCCATGCCCTCCACGGTGGCGTTCTCCACGGCCACGCACTCCACGGGCAGTCCACCACGCGCAGTCCACGGGGCGAGCTTCACTCCGCTGGGCGTTCTCCACGGACGCTGGGCGTTCTCCACGGACGCTGGGCATTCTCCACGACGCTGGGCATTCTCCGCGAGCTCCACGGCGCAATCCACGAGCACCAGCGCAGCCCACGAGCGGCGAAATCAACAGTGCATCATTGGAGCGATCGCGGTAATTTTTTTTGTCCCACATCGCTAGTGCGCAACAGCTCCCCTCTTCGGTCAATTATAAATTGAACCCCATGCACAAGATAGGGGGATCCCGGAGAAAAGAGAAGGTACAGGGTAAAGGGCATTGCTTGGGTTACGGGTTGGCTTTTGGGAGTGAGGTTTCTCAAAGGAGAGCGTGTCCCTACACCATCTTCCAGCCTTCTCTCTCTGAGATCAGGATCCGAAGAAGAAGACGCAGAGGAAGCCCAGTTCGCTCCACGGAGTACGAAGGAAGGAGCTATCTTCCCGACGAGGCTGCGCCGATCTGTTCTTATCTTTGTTATTTGTTTTGTTAATTTAGTTTTTTTTTGCATTGTATCTAGACATTAAAATTCAATCAATGCAATATTTTTTTTACTCCTGTCTTTCGTCTTGTCTGCACGTAGATGCTAGGATCTAAATAATAGATCCTAGTACCAAGTTTACTTTTCCTAGAATTTTAATTTTTTTTTTATACTTTTCGACTTCAAATATTTTTTTTTTTACAAGATCAAAAAGATTTCAAATCCTAAACACCGCCTTCTCTGTGGATTCGACCCGACTCCTCTTGCTACGCATTTTTAAATATTTTAAGAAGTCGGATTTTAAACTGATAGCCACGGTGTTTTAACGACAACCCCGCGGTCCTACCAAGTTTTTGGCGCCGTTGCCGGGGAGGGCATTAAAATAATAGTTTTTGATCTTTTTGATTTTTTTATACCATGCTAACTTTTCTTTTTCTTGCAGATTAAAAAAAAAAGGGGGAGAAAAGCAGAAGAGGAAGGAAGTCTCCCAATCAGTAAACTTTCTTTCCTCTTTTACATATTAATTATTTATCTTTTTAGTTTATTTTCTTATCTCAAAAAAAAAAAAAAATTCAAATTTCAAATTAAAAAAAAATTTCAAATTTCAATTTTAAAAAAAAATTCAAATTTAAACAAAAATTTAAATTTCAAATTTCAACATTTTTTTTTTTTTTTTTTGTTTTAGATTCATTTAGGTAAATTTATCTTTTCTGCAAAATCCAAAAAAAAATCGCCCAGACATTTCATAATTTATTAGGATTAGAAACTTAATCACAAAATTAAAAAAATATATATAGCTTTAATTTAATTTTGTGTGTTTATAACTTTTATTTTGGACATCCTATTGCATTTCATAATCTCATAATCATCTTAAGGGCACTTATACATAACAAGATAAGGTGGGGAGTTCAATACCCTTCCTTAGCCCACAAACCATCACCCCTCATTTTGCATACCTAAGCCTTCTAAATAAAATTAACTAGACGTCAGCTCTAAGGAACTCGAGCTCAATAGGACAGGGCACCCGGAAGAGTTGGACCGGGTCAAGATTAGTTGGTTGACTGGTGTCTAGGAAAGGGGTTCAGGGATTACGTCCCGAAGGAAGGTGGTTGGATCCGCTTACCTGGCCAATTTTCAATTGGTGTCTAAGGCAAGCAAAGAGGGAAACTCCACCGACCTTACCCTTACCTGGCCAGTTAGCTAATTGGTCTTTGACTTGGAGGGCTCCAAGGCGGTCTTGGAAGTTAGGAGCTGTCTAGAATTAGGGAGCCTAGGATAGAAATCTGTTTGATAAGTGTTTGAAAATAACAAAAAATCATATATATATAAAATAAAAAAAAAATTTGGGTTGCACTGTTACATGCACGGTAGAAGATCTCTATTTCCAGACCTAGTTGACTTCAACCCTGAAATTGAACGGCTGATCCATAGTACACCAAAAAATCAAATGGCTGGAAACCCAGAAGAACCACCTAGACAGATGAAGGAATACTTTATTCCTTCCACCTACAACCCATCGACTTGTATCCATTTACCTGAAATACCTGCTAGACAATATGAGATCAAGTCTGCCACAATCCAGATGCTCCCTTCCTTTTATGGGAATACCAATGAAGATCCTTATAAGCATCTAGATGAGTTTTTAGAAATCTGTTCTACGGTGAAGATCCAAGATTTCACTGATGATGCCCTTAGGCTAACCTTGTTCCCCTTCTCACTTAAGGATAAGGCCAAGTACTGGCTTGGCACACTAGGGAAACCAATTCGAACTTGGGTTGAAATGCAGCACGAGTTCCTTAAGAAATTCTATCCTATAGTCGAACCAACACCATGAGGCGAGCCATCACTGGATTTGCTCAGCTTCCTGGTGAACAAATTCATGAATCATGGGAGAGACTTAAGGAACTCCTTAGAAAATGCCCACATCATGGTCTGTCTAAGTGGCAAATTGTCCAAGCTTTTTATGAGGGATTAGGAGACCAGTATAGACAGATGGTGGATGCATCTTGTGGAGGTGCATTCATGAGTAGAAGTGAGGATGAGGCCTATACCTTGTTTGAAACCCTAAGTGAAAATTCGATCAACCATGCTTCTTTGACTTCATATGAAAGATCGATTCCTCACCAAAAGCGGGCAGGGATTTATGAAATTACACATTCAAATTCCAATGTCGACTTGAACCTAATATCCCAAAGATTAGATACAGTCGACCTCCTTTCTCAAAATTGGATCAAGTCCTAGCCCTCAGTCAACAATCTCAATCTCCTGCACAATACCCATCACACCCATCACAATACCCATCACCCTCTAATCATCAGGAGATTTGTTCTATCTGTGCTAGCCCAGCCCATCAAATGAATGAATGTCCTACGATTGCACAGTTACCACCTTTCATCCAAGAACAAGTCCAAGCTGCTCAAGGTTGCTCCAAGCCGGGTAATGACCCATTTTCAAATACTTATAACCCGGGTTGGAGAAACCATCCTAATTTTTCTTGGAAACCACAACAGACTCAGGTTCAGACCCAAACTCCCCCTGCACGGAACTTTCAAAATAGGCCCCCATACCAAAACTATGCCTATAATAGAGGTCAGCCTAGTCAGCCTGCTCAGCCACCATATCAGCCACCATATCATCATCAGTCATCATATCAACCTCCTCAACAGACCAATCTAGCCGACGATAGGTTTGATCAACTTCAACAATTAATCATGACCCAACAACAATCTATCGCCAGGTTAGAAGTTCAAATAGGACAGTTAGCTGAATCTACTATGAGGAGAGAACCAGGTCAACTACCGAGTCAACCAATACCGAATCCTAGAAACAACCCACTCATTCTTCAGCCTAATGTTCCACCTAAGAACCCTCAATTTGAGAATGCTAAAGCAATTTCTGAGCTTAGAAGTGGTAGGATTCTTAGGGACCCATATCAAAACCAGGAGAGAGAGGCTAGTACTGATGCTAGCAAAATGAGAAGTTAGAGGATGAGACTAACCATGTAGAAGAGCCTGAGCCCGGACTAGTACTAATACTGGTTCCGATTTAAATGAGAAAGGGAAGAAGGGAGCAGATGAATTACCTGAGACTTATAAACCTAGAGTCCCGTTCCCTTCAGCCCTAGAAGCTGGCTTTTCCCGTAAAAAGCAAGGAGCACGCAACGAGGAGCTAATGGAATTATTCAAGCAAGTTCATATTAATTTACCCCTCCTCGATGCAATTCAGCACGTTCCAGCTTACGCTAAATTTCTCAAAGAACTCTGCACCCAAAAGCGTGAGCCACGAACCATAAAGAGAATCATTTTGTCTGAGGATGTAAGTGCAGTTTTGTTGAATCAATTACCTCAGAAAATGAAAGACCCCGGTGCTCCTTTGATTTCTTGTGTTATAGGAGGCATTACCTTTGACCGAGCCCTGTTAGACCTAGGAGCTAGTGTGAACCTTCTTCCAACCTCGGTCTATGAAAAATTTGGGATAGGTGAACTAAAACCCACGTCAGTCATTCTTCAACTAGCCGATAGATCTGTCAAGACACCACGTGGTTTGATTGAGGATGTCTTAGTTAGAGTGAACCAATGTTATTTCCCAGTAGACTTCCTTATACTAGACATGGAACCATCCCAAGAGCTAAATCAGAATCCCATAATCTTAGGTCGTCCATTCCTAGCCACTGCCAATGCCCATATCAATTGTAAAACGGGAGCTATGGACATTTCTTTTGGGGATCAAAAGGTGAGAATCAATATTTTTAATGCCTCAAAGTTTGCTCGAGAGGAGGAAAATTGTTCTGTGATTAGTTTAGTAGATGAGATTGTTGAGTCTGAATTTTCCTCCAATTTGATGGAAGATGATGAGCCTATTACTGAAACCCAAGTCCAAGAGGTAAATGCCCTACCTGATTCACCTCAACCTTCACCACCTTGGTCACTGCAAACTGAATCCTTACCTGACCTAGGACTGAGCCTTGCACACCCTTTGGGATTCACCCCACCCAACTTGAACTAAAACTTTGCCTGAATCACTTAAGTATTTGTTTTTAGGACCTGACAAAAACCCTGCCTGTGATCATTGCGTCTGACCTAACCATTGAGCAGGAAAACCAATTGATAGATGTTCTGAAAACACATAGGGAGCCATAGGATGGCCATTGCTGATTTAAAAGGCATTAGTCCATCAATTTGTATGCACCATATCTATACTGGATAGTGCCAAGCCTACTAGAGAAATGCAAAGACGGCTCAACCCAAACATGCAAGAAGTGGTCAAGAAGGAAGTGATTAAATGGTTAGATGCTGGTATTATTTATCCTATTTCTGATAGCCATTGGGTGAGTCCTACTCAAGTCGTTCCAAAGAAATCTGGACTCACGTGTTGTCTGTACTGACCATGGGGATTTAGTGCCAACACGACTTTCTACTGGGTGGCGTGTTTGTATAGATTAGAAAACTTAATGCAGCTACCCGCAAAGACCATTTTCCCTTACCATTTATTGATCAGATCCTAGAAAGATTAGCTGGCCAGCAATACTTTTGCTTCTTAGATGGATACTCAGGATACAACCAGTTAGCTATCTATCCAGGAGACCAGGAAAAGACCACCTTCACATGTCCCTTTGGAACCTTTGCTTTCTGTAGAATGCCTTTCGGTTTGTGTAATGCACCTGCAACCTTTCAAAGGTGCATGATATCAATTTTCTCGGACATGATAGGAGATTTCTTGGAAATTTTTATGGATGATTTTTCAGTCTTTGGAGAATCTTTTGAGAGTTGCCTCAATAATTTGAAGAAAATTTAAAACGATGTATTGAGGCTAATTTAGTTCTGAGTTGGAGAGAGCCATTTCATGGTTCGAGAAGGGATTGTTTTAGGACATATTGTATCTAAGAGAGGGATCGAGGTAGATAAAGCAAAGGTTGAATTGATCTCTAAACTTCCTCCACCCATCTCTATCAACCAATTCGATCTTTTCTCTCGGCCATGTAGGATTCTATCGTTGCTTCATCAAAGACTTTTCCAAAATTTCCGTCCTTTGTGTAATCTGCTCGCCAAGGACATTCCTTTCAATTTTGATGAAGATTGTCTTAAGGCTTTTGAGTTTCTAAAGGAAGCTATGACCCAAGCCCCACCATCCAACCCCCAGATTGGTCACTACCTTTTGAAATCATGTGTGATGCTTCAGACTTTGCCATAGGAGCTGTCTTGGGCCAAAGGGTAAACAAATGTCCCATAGTGATTTATTATGCTAGTAGAACTTTGAATGATGCCCAAAAAAATATACCACTACTGAAAAGGAGTTGCTAGCCGTGGTGTTTGCCCTGGAAAAGTTTAGATCATATCTTTTAGGTTCCAAGATTGTGGTTTATTCGGATCACTCAGCTTTGAGATACCTGCTCTCAAAGAAAGATGCTAAACCACGATTGATTAGATGGATCTTACTGCTACAAGAGTTTGATATTGAAATTCGAGACAAGAAAGGATCCGAGAATGTTGTAGCAGACCATCTATCTAGGATTTTAGTTGAAGAGTGTGAACCTGCATCAATTAAAGAATCTCTTCCAGATGAACAACTCTTAGCAGTTTCACATGCAAAGGCCCCTTGGTTTGCAGATATTGTGAACTACTTAGTGGTTGGACAAATCCCTGATGGCTGGTCCAAGAATGAAAAGGATCGATTCTTTGCTCAAATTAAATACTACTTTTGGGAAGATCCTGAACTCTTTCGAATCTGTGCTGATCAAATCATCCGTAGGTGTGTTCCTGAATCTGAACATCTGAGTATTTTGAATTTTTGCCACACCCTTGCCTGTGGAGGACATTTTTCTGGTCGAAAAACTGCGGCTAAAGTTTTGCAAAGTGGATTTTACTGGCCGACTTTGTTTAAGGATGCCTATACTTTTGGCAAAGAATGTCTTAAATGTCAAGCCTTAGGAAATATTTCAAGAAAAGACATGATGCCTTTAAATCCAATCTTGGTAGTTGAAATCTTTGACGTTTGGGGAATTGATTTTATGGGACCCTTTCCACCCTCTAATGGTTTTGAATATATTTTGGTGGCTGTCGATTATGTTTCTAAATGGATTGAGGCAATGGCTACACGAACCAATGATCATAAGGTAGTCATAAAGTTTGTTCAAAAGAATATCTTCTCTAGGTTCGGATTTCCTCGTGCCATCATTAGTGACGGAGGTGCCCATTTCACAAACTACCAATTTCGAATGCTTTTGCAAAAATATGGGGTCACACATAAAGTAGCTACACCTTATCACCCGCAAACAAGTGGCCAAGTAGAAGTATCCAATAGGGAGATCAAGAACATTTTACAAAAGACTATTAGGCCCGATCGTAGAAACTGGTCAGATCGATTAGATGATGCATTATGGGCCTATCGGACAGCTTACAAGAATCCCATTGGAATGTCTCCCTATAGGCTGATCTTTGGAAAAGCATGTCATCTTCCGGTAGAACTTGAACATAGAGCCTATTGGGTGATTAAGCAATTAAATTTTGATTTAAAGCAACTGGTTCTAACCGGATGTTGCAGCTGAGTGAACTAGATGAACTGAGGCGAGATGCTTATGAAAACTCGCGTATTTATAAAGAGAAAATGAAAGCCTTTCATGATCATTTATTTCTAGGAAAATCTTTAAGCCAAATCAACAAGTCTGGTTATTTAATTCAAGGCTTCGATTATTTCCTGGAAAATTGAGATCTAGATGGGATGGACCTTACATTGTTACCCAGTTTTTCTCCATGGTGCTGTCAAAATTTATGATCCTAGGTCAGGAAACTTCTTTAAGGTAAATGGTCAACGTTTAAAACCATACATTGAAGGAATATCAACAAATCGAACCATTGACCAGTAACATTAACTGACCCACACTAAACTGAGCTGCATTATGTCTGGCTGAAGACTTAAACTTAGCGCTCGTTGGAGGCAACCCAATATGTACTCTTTATTAAAATAATATATATATATAAATAATAATAATAATAATAATAAAAAAAATTTTGCAGCCTCTACATTGTTCATGAGCTCCTCTTCTCATGTATCCCTTTACATTTTTAGTTCTTTTCATACCATTAGGGACAATGGTATTTAAGTTGGGGGGTCAGGACAAATATTTTTTTTTTTTTTTTTTTAAAAAATAATAAATAATAATAAATAAATAAATAAAATAATAATATAATAAAAAAAAAATAATAATAAAAATAAAAATAATAAAAATAATAATAATAAAAAAAAAAAAAAATAAATAATAAAATAAAATAAAATAAAAAAATAATAAATAATTTAAAAAAAAAAATTCATGTGTCAAAAATAAATCTGGAGCACGATAGACTAGGAAAAGTAATAGAGTTAGAGAGTGTTGCTAATGACTGTTAGCGAGTCAAGAAGTAAACTAGCGTGTCAAACTTTAGGGCCTACTTAGATCACCTAAAGGCTATTAGCACTTCCATTGCACATGCACGCTGACGAGACAAGTAAGTATCAGTTGTAAGGACAATTGAGGACTTAATTATCACTGAAAACTGGTAATTGATAATATCCCAATTTTAAATTTTTTTTTGAGGAAAGAGCTACCTACCTGAAATAAAAGTGCAAAACATAGAGTATATGTGGATCGCCCTAAACTTAGTAACCGGGTCTCTGCACCTAAGTCAGTGTGGAGTTCGCGTCAAACGGTGAAGGGAAGGCCAGGATGCTCATCACAAAAAAAAAAAAAAAAAAAAATCAGGTAGTGTGAAAGCTAACTCAGTTCATAAGCTTAATTTAGGGATGTATAGAAAATTAACCAAAGTAAGTGTTAATCAAAGATACATTTGTTCTTGCAAACTAGTACCGAAATGTTAAGTTAGTCATCACAAACACAAGTGCTATAGATCTTTAGATGAACTCTAAGAAAGTCTCTAATTATGCTGACTGCAAAATTTATTTCTGAAACTCAATACTTAGTTAGTGATACTTGCTAGATCTTTTTACTTTCAAACCTTGATCTATTTTTGTAAAGGATAATCTTTGTGACACATGGTTATACTTTTTGCATTGCTAAGGGACTAGCAATATTTAAGTTGGGGGGTGTGATAAATCATGGATTTGCACGATATTTTAAGTATTTTAGTTAATTATTGGTGCTAACATTCTTTTAATAACCTAATTTCATAATTAATTTGGACTTTCTTGCAAAACTAATTATTTTAAAAATATCTTTGAAAAGTGTGAAATTAGAGTACGTTCATGAAAAATATATTTCAAGTCAAAGCACCACACACCCATTTAAATGATTAAATAATATAATTAATGATCATGGAATCGGTAAAATTAATAAGTTTGAAACTCGCCAATAGGTAGAGCTTGATTTATGGAATCCAAACGACGCAAACGGTACTTAAATCAGTTTGAAACGAAGAAGATATGAAATTTTCTAATATTTTTGCACATTTTTTTGATATTGCACGCTTTTTGGAGCAGCCGTCCACCATGGACCGGCTGCTGTTTACAAAACTTCATTCGTTCACCAGCAGCCATGGCTACCGGTCCACGGAATAGGCCGTGGACCACAGCCCTCCAGAAGCGCCGAAATTCGCCGGGAAGCACGCCGGCGGTGTCCCTGGCCGGAGGAGAAGCTCCGGCGGTGGTTTGACGGGTGGTGTGGTGTTTTTTGGCGGCAAACGGAGGAGGAGCTTCACGAATGGTGGTGGCTTTCTCCACGCGCAGCCACCTCCTCCACGCATTCCCCACGGCCACCTCTTCCACGCGCATGGCCAAGCCTCCCCACGGCCACCTCTTCCACGCGCATGGCCAAGCCTCCCCATGCCCTCCACGGTGGCGTTCTCCACGGCCATGCACGTCCACGGGCAGTCCACGCGCAGTCCACGGGCGAGCTTCACGGACGCTGGGCGTTCTCCACGGACGCTGGGCGTTCTCCACGGACGCTGGGCATTCTCCGCGAGCTCCACGGTGCAATCCACGAGCACAGCACAGCCCACGAGCGGCGAAATCAACAGTGCATCATTGGAGCGATCGCGGTAATTTTTTTGTCCCACATCGCTAGTGCGCAACAAGCTCCCCTCTTCGGTCAATTATAAATTGAACCCCAATGCACAAGATAGGGGGATCCCGGAGAAAAGAGAAGGTACAGGGTAAAGGGCATTGCTTGGGTTACGGGTTGGCTTTTGGGAGTGAGGTTTCTCAAGGAGAGCGTGTCCCTACACCATCTTCCAGCCTTCTCTCTCTGAGATCAGGATCCGAAGAAGAAGACGCAGAGGAAGCCCAGTTCGCTCCACGGAGTACGAAGGAAGGAGCTATCTTCCCGACGAGGCTGCGCCGATCTGTTCTTATCTTTGTTATTTGTTTTGTTAATTTAGTTTTTTTTTCATTGTATCTAGACATTAAAATTCAATCAATGCAATATTTTTTTTTACTCCTGTCTTTCGTCTTGTCTGCACGTAGATGCTAGGATCTAAATAATAGATCCTAGTACCAAGTTTACTTTTCCTAGAATTTTAATTTTTTTTTTATACTTTTCGACTTCAATATATATTTTTTTTTACAAGATCAAAAAGATTTCAAATCCTAACACCCGCCTTCTCTGTGGATTCGACCCGACTCCTCTTGCTACGCATTTTTAAATATTTTAAGAAGCGGATTTTAAACTGATAGCCACGGTGTTTTAACGACAACCCCGCGGTGTTTTAACGACAACACTGTGGCTAAAGTTTTGCAAAGTGGATTTTACTGGCCGACTTTGTTTAAGGATGCCTATACTTTTGGCAAAGAATGTCTTAAATGTCAAGCCTTAGGAAATATTTCAAGAAAAGACATGATGCCTTTAAATCCAATCTTGGTAGTTGAAATCTTTGACGTTTGGGGAATTGATTTTATGGGACCCTTTCACCCTCTAATGTTTTTGAATATATTTTGGTGGCTGTCGATTATGTTTCTAAATGGATTGAGGCAATGGCTACACGAACCAGGGTGTGATAAATCATGGATTTGCACGATATTTTAAGTATTTTAGTTAATTATTGGTGCTAACATTCTTTTAATAACCTAATTTCATAATTAATTTGGACTTTCTTGCAAAACTAATTATTTTAAAAATATCTTTGAAAAGTGTGAAATTAGAGTACGTTCATGGAAAAAATTATTTCAAGTCAAAGCACCACACACCCATTTAAATGATTAAATAATTATAATTAATGATCATGGAATCGGTAAAATTAATAAGTTTGAAACTCGCCAATAGGTAGAGCTTGATTTATGGAATCCAACGACGCAAACGGTACTTAAATCAGGTTTGAAATGAAGAAGATATGAATTTTCTAATATTTTTGCACATTTTTTGATATTGCAACGCTTTTTGGAGCAGCCGGTCCACCATGGACCGGTTGCTGGGTTTACAAAACTTCATTCGTTTCACCAGCAGCCATGGCTGCCGGTCCACGGAATAGGCCGTGGACCACAGCCCTCCAGAAGCGCCGAAATTCGCCGGGAAGCACGCCGGCGGTGTCCCTGCCGGAAGAAGCTCCGGCGGTGGTTTGACGGGTGGTGGTGGTGTTTTTTGGTGGCAAACGGAGGAGGAGCTTCACGAATGGTGGTGGCTTTCTCCACGCGCAGCCACCTCCTCCACGCATTCCCCACGGCCACCTCTTCCACGTGCATGGCCAAGCCTCCCCACGGCCACCTCTTCCACGCGCATGGCAAGCCTCCCCATGCCCTCCACGGTGGCGTTCTCCACGGCCACGCACGTCCACGGGCAGTCCACGCGCAGTCCACGGGCGAGCTTCACGGACGCTGACGCTGGGCGTTCTCCACGGACGCTGGGCATTCTCCACGGACGCTGGGCATTCTCCGCGAGCTCCACGGCGCAATCCACGAGCACCAGCGCAGCCCACGAGCGGCGAAATCAACAGTGCATCATTGGAGCGATCGCGGTATTTTTTTTGTCCCACATCGCTAGTGCGCAACAAGCTCCCCTCTTCGGTCAATTATAAATTGAACCCCAATGCACAAGATAGGGGGATCCCGGAGAAAAGAGAAGGTACAGGGTAAAGGGCATTGCTTGGGTTACGGGTTGGCTTTTGGGAGTGAGGTTTCTCAAAGGAGAGCGTGTCCCTACACCATCTTCCAGCCTTCTCTCTCTGAGATCAGGATCCGAAGAAGAAGACACAGAGGAAGCCCAGTTCGCTCCACGGAGTACGAAGGAAGGAGCTATCTTCCCGACGAGGCTGCGCCGATCTGTTCTTATCTTTGTTATTTGTTTTGTTAATTTAGTTTTTTTTTGCATTGTATCTAGACATTAAAATTCAATCAATGCAATATTTTTTTTTACTCCTGTCTTTCGTCTTGTCTGCACGTAGATGCTAGGATCTAAATAATAGATCCTAGTACCAAGTTTACTTTTCCTAGAATTTTAATTTTTTTTTTTATACTTTTCGACTTCAATATATATTTTTTTTTACAAGATCAAAAGATTTCAAATCCTAAACACCGCCTTCTCTGTGGATTCGACCCGACTCCTCTTGCTACGCATTTTTAAATATTTTAAGAAGTCGGATTTTAAACTGATAGCCACGGTGTTTTAACGACAACCCCGCGGTGTTTTAACGACAACACTGCGGCTAAAGTTTTGCAAAGTGGATTTTACTGGCCGACTTTGTTTAAGGATGCCTATACTTTTGGCAAAGAATGTCTTAAATGTCAAGCCTTAGGAAATATTTCAAGAAAAGACATGATGCCTTAAATCCAATCTTGGTAGTTGAAATCTTTGACGTTTGGGGAATTGATTTTATGGGACCCTTTCCACCCTCTAATGGTTTTGAATATATTTTGGTGGCTGTCGATTATGTTTCTAAATGGATTGAGGCAATGGCTACACGAACCAGGGTGTGATAAATCATGGATTTGCACGATATTTTAAGTATTTTAGTTAATTATTGGTGCTAACATTCTTTTAATAACCTAATTTCATAATTAATTTGGACTTTCTTGCAAAACTAATTATTTAAAAATATCTTTGAAAAGTGTGAAATTAGAGTACGTTCATGAAAAAAATATATTTCAAGTCAAAGCACCACACACCCATTTAAATGATTAAATAATTATAATTAATGATCATGGAATCGGTAAAATTAATAAGTTTGAAACTCGCCAATAGGTAGAGCTTGATTTATGGAATCCAACGACGCAAACGGTACTTAAATCAGGTTTGAAACGAAGAAGATATGAATTTTCTAATATTTTTGCACATTTTTTGATATTGCAACGCTTTTTGGAGCAGCCGGTCCACCATGGACCGCTGCTGGGTTTACAAAACTTCATTCATTTCACCAGCAGCCATGGCTGCCGGTCCACAGAATAGGCCGTGGACCACAGCCCTCCAGAAGCGCCGAAATTTGCCGGGAAGCACGCCGGCGGTGTCCCTGGTCGGAGGAGAAGCTCCGGCGGTGGTTTGACGGGTGGTGGTGGTGTTTTTTGGCGGCAAACGGAGGAGGAGCTTCACGAATGGTGGTGGCTTTCTCCATGCACAGCCACCTCCTCCACGCATTCCCCACGGCCACCTCTTCCACGCGCATGGCCAAGCCTCCCCACGCCACCTCTTCCACGCGCATGGCCAAGCCTCCCATGGCCACCTCTTCCACACGCAGGGCCAAGCCTCCCCACGGCCACCTCTTCCACGCGCATGGCCAAGCCTCCCCACGGCCACCTCTTCCACGCGCATGCCAAGCCTCCCCGGCAACAGCGCCAAAACTTGGTAGGACCGCGGGGTTGTCGTTAAAACACCGTGGCTATCATTTTAAAATCCAACTTCTTAAAATATTTAAAATGCGTAGCAAGAGGAGTCGGGTCGAATCCATAGAGAAGGCGGTGTTTAGGATTTGAAATCTTTTTGATCTTGTAAAAAAAAAAATATTTGAAGTCAAAAATATAAAAAAAAATTAAAATTCTAGGAAAAGTAAACTTGGTACTAGGATCTATTATTTAGATCCTAGCATCTACGTGCAGACAAGACGAAAGACAGGAGTAAAAAAAAATATTGCATTGATTGAATTTTAATGTCTAGATACAATGCAAAAAAAAACTAAATTAACAAAACAAATAACAAAGATATAACAGATCGGCGCAGCCTCGTCGGGAAGATAGCTCCTTCCTTCGTACTCCGTGGAGCGAACTGGGCTTCCTCTGCGTCTTCTTCTTCGGATCCTGATCTCAGAGAGAGAAGGCTGGAAGATGGTGTAGGGACACGCTCTCCTTTGAGAACCTCACTCCCAAAAGCCAACCCGTAACCCAAGCAATGCCCTTTACCCTGTACCTTCTCTTTTCTCCGGGATCCCCCTATCTTGTGCATTGGGGTTCAATTTATAATTGACCGAAGAGGGAGCTTGTTGCGCACTAGCGATGTGGGACAAAAAAAATTACCGCGATCGCTCCAATGATGCACTGTTGATTTCACCGCTCGTGGGCTGCGCTGGTGCTCGTGGATTGCGCCGTGGAGCTCGCGGAGAATGCCCAGCGTCCGTGGAGAACGCCCAGCGTCCGTGGAGCTCGCCCGTGGACTGCGCGTGGACTGCCCGTGGACGTGCGTGGCCGTGGAGAACGCCACCGTGGAGGGCTTAGCATCTTTCTTTGAGAGCAGGTATCTCAAAGCTGAGTGATCCGAATAAACCACGATTGATTAGATGGATCTTACTGCTACAAGAGTTTGATATTGAAATTCGAGACAAGAAAGGATCCGAGAATGTTGTAGCAGACCATCTATCTAGGATTTTAGTTGAAGAGTGTGAACCTGCATCAATTGAAGAATCTTTTTCAGATGAACAACTCTTAGCAGTTTCACATGCAAAGGCCCCTTGGTTTGCAGATATTGTGAACTACTTAGTGGTTGGACAAATCCCTGATGGCTGGTCCAAGAATGAAAAGGATCGATTCTTTGCTCAAATTAAATACTACTTTTGGGAAGATCCTGAACTCTTTCGAATCTGTGCTGATCAAATCATCCGTAGGTGTGTTCCTGAATCTGAACATCTGAGTATTTTGAATTTTTGCCACACCCTTGCCTGTGGAGGACATTTTTCTGGTCGAAAAACTGCGGCTAAAGTTTTGCAAAGTGGATTTTACTGGCCGACTTTGTTTAAGGATGCCTACTTTTTTGGCAAAGAATGTCTTAAATGTCAAGCCTTAGGAAATATTTCAAGAAAAGACATGATGCCTTTAAATCCAATCTTGGTAGTTGAAATCTTTGACGTTTGGGGAATTGATTTTATGGGACCCTTTCCACCCTCTAATGGTTTTGAATATATTTTGGTGGCTGTCGATTATGTTTCTAAATGGATTGAGGCAATGGCTACACACGAACCAATGATCATAAGGTAGTCATAAAGTTTGTTCAAAAAATATCTTCTCTAGGTTCGGATTTCCTCGTGCCATCATTAGTGACGGAGGTGCCCATTTCACAAACTACCAATTTCGAATGCTTTTGCAAAAATATGGGTCACACATAAAGTAGCTACACCTTATCACCCGCAAACAAGTGGCCAAGTAGAAGTATCCAATAGGGAGATCAAGAACATTTTACAAAAGACTATTAGGCCCGATCGTAGAAACTGGTCAGATCGATTAGATGATGCATTATGGGCCTATCGGACAGCTTACAAGAATCCCATTGGAATGTCTCCCTAGGCTGATCTTTGGAAAAGCATGTCATCTTCCGGTAGAACTTGAACATAGAGCCTATTGGGCGATTAAGCAATTAAATTTTGATTTAAAGCAAGCTGGTTCTAACCGGATGTTGCAGCTGAGTGAACTAGATGAACTGAGGCGAGATGCTTATGAAAACTCGCGTATTTATAAAGAGAAATGAAAGCCTTTCATGATCAATTTATTTCTAGGAAAATCTTTAAGCCAAATCAACAAGTCTGGTTATTTAATTCAAGGCTTCGATTATTTCCTGGAAAATTGAGATCTAGATGGGATGGACCTTACATTGTTAACCAAGTTTTCCCCATGGTGCTGTCAAAATTTATGATCCTAGGTCAGGAAACTTCTTTAAGGTAAATGGTCAACGTTTAAAACCATACATTGAAGGAATATCAACAAATCGAACCATTGACCAAGTAACATTAACTGACCCACACTAAACTGAGCTGCATTATGTCTGGCTGAAGACATTAAACTTAGCGCTCGTTGGAGGCAACCCAATATGTACTCTTTATTAAAATATATATATATATATATATATAATAATATAATAATAATAATAAAAAAATTTTGCAGCCTCTACATTGTTCATGAGCTCCTCTTCTCATGTATCCCTTTACATTTTTAGTTCTTTTCATACCATTAGGGACAATGGTATTTAAGTTGGGGGGTCAGGACAAATATTATATTTTTTTTTTAAAAAAATAATAAATAAATAAATAAATAAATAATAAATATAATAATAATAATAATAAAAATAAAATAATAATAATAATAATAAAAAATAAAAAAAATAAAAAAATAATAATATAATAAAAAAGAAAAAAAAGAGAAAATAAATAATAAAAATAAATAAAATAAAAAAATAATAAATAAATTAAAAAAAAAAAAATTCATGTGTCAAAAATAAATCTGGAGCACGATAGACTAGGAAAGTAATAAGAGTTAGAGAGTGTTGCTAATGACTGTTAGCGAGTCAAGAAGTAAACTAGCGTGTCAAACTTTTAGGGCCTACTTAGATCACCTAAAGGCTATTAGCACTTCCATTGCACATGCACCGCTGACGAGACAAAGTAAGTATCAGTTGTAAGGACAATTGAGGACTTAATTATCACTGAAAACTGGTAATTGATATATATCCCAATTTTAAATTTTTTTTGAGGAAAGAGCTACCTACCTGAAATAAAAGTGCAAAACATAGAGTATATGTGGATCGCCCTAAACTTAGTAACCGGGTCTCTGCACCTAAGTCAAGTGTGGAGGTTCGCGTCAAACGGTGAAGGGAAGGCCAGATGCTCAGCACAAAAAAAAAAAAAAAAAAAAAAAAAAAAAAAATCAGGTAGTGTGAAAGCTAACTCAGTTCATAAGCTTAATTTAGGGATGTATAGAAATTAACCAAAGTAAGTGTTAATCAAAGATACATTTGTTCTTGCAAACTAGTACCGAAATGTTAAGTTAGTCATCACAAACACAAGTGCTGTAGATCTTTAGATGAACTCTAAGAAAGTTTCTAATTATGCTGACTGCAAAATTTATTTCTGAAACTCAATACTTAGTTAGTGATACTTGCTAGATCTTTTTACTTTCAAACCTTGATCTATTTTTGTAAAGGATAATCTTTGTGACACATGGTTATACTTTTTGCATTGCTAAGGGACTAGCAATATTTAAGTTGGGGGGTGTGATAAATCATGGATTTGCACGATATTTTAAGTATTTTAGTTAATTATTGGTGCTAACATTCTTTTAATAACCTAATTTCATAATTAATTTGGACTTTCTTGCAAAACTAATTATTTAAAAATATCTTTGAAAAGTGTGAAATTAGAGTACGTTCATGAAAAAAATATTTCAAGTCAAAGCACCACACACCCATTTAAATGATTAAATAATTATAATTAATGATCATGGATCGGTAAAATTAATAAGTTTGAAACTCGCCAATAGGTAGAGCTTGATTTATGGAATCCAACGACGCAAACGGTACTTAAATCAGGTTTGAAACGAAGAAGATATGAATTTTCTAATATTTTTGCACATTTTTTGATATTGCACACTTTTTGAGCAGCCGGTCCACCATGGACCGGCTGCTGGGTTTACAAAACTTCATTCGTTTCACCAGCAGCCATGGCTGGCCCGGTCCACGGAATAGCCGTGGACCACAGCCCTCCAGAAGCGCCGAAATTCGCCGGGAAGCACGCCGGCGGTGTCCCTGGCCGGAGGAGAAGCTCCGGCGGTGGTTTGACGGGTGGTGGTGGTGTTTTTTGGCGGCAAATGGAGGAGGAGCTTCACGAATGGTGGTGGCTTTCTCCACGCGCAGCCACCTCCTCCACGCATTCCCCACGGCCACCTCTTCCACGCGCATGGCCAAGCCTCCCCATGCCCTCCATGGTGGCGTTCTCCACGGCCACGCACGTCCACGGGCAGTCCATGCGCAGTCCACGGGCGAGCTCCACGGACGCTGGGCGTTCTCCACGGACGCTGGGCATTCTCCGCGAGCTCCACGGCGCAATCCACGAGCACCAGCGCAGCCCACGAGCAGCGAAATCAACAGTGCATCATTGGAGCGATCGCGGTAATTTTTTTTGTCCCACATCGCTAGTGCGCAACAAGCTCCCCTCTTCGTCAATTATAAATTGAACCCCAATGCACAAGATAGGGGGATCCCGGAGAAAAGAGAAGGTACAGGGTAAAGGGCATTGCTTGGGTTACGGGTTGGCTTTTGGGAGTGAGGTTTCTCAAAGGAGAGCGTGTCCCTACACCATCTTCCAGCCTTCTCTCTCTGAGATCAGGATCCGAAGAAGAAGACGCAGAGGAAGCCCAGTTCGCTCCACGGAGTACGAAGGAAGGAGCTATCTTCCCGACGAGGCTGCGCCGATCTGTTCTTATCTTTGTTATTTGTTTTGTTAATTTAGTTTTTTTTTTGCATTGTATCTAGACATTAAAATTCAATCAATGCAATATTTTTTTTTACTCCTGTCTTTCGTCTTGTCTGCACGTAGATGCTAGGATCTAAATAATAGATCCTAGTACCAAGTTTACTTTTCCTAGAATTTTAATTTTTTTTTTATACTTTTCGACTTCAAATATTTTTTTTTTTTACAAGATCAAAAAGATTTCAAATCCTAAACACCGCCTTCTCTGTGGATTCGACCCGACTCCTCTTGCTACGCATTTTTAAATATTTTAAGAAGTCAGATTTTAAACTGATAGCCACGGTGTTTTAACGACAACCCCGCGGTCCTACCAAGTTTTTGAAAAATGTGATAAATCATGGATTTGCACGATATTTTAAGTATTTTAGTTAATTATTGGTGCTAACATTCTTTTAATAACCTAATTTCATAATTAATTTGGACTTTCTTGCAAAACTAATTATTTTAAAATATCTTTGAAAAGTGTGAAATTAGAGTACGTTCATGAAAAAAATATATTTCAAGTCAAAGCACCACACACCCATTTAAATGATTAAATAATTATAATTAATGATCATGGAATCGGTAAAATTAATAAGTTTGAAACTCGCCAATAGGTAGAGCTTGATTTATGGAATCCAACGACGCAAACGGTACTTAAATTAGGTTTGAAACGAAGAAGATATGAATTTTCTAATATTTTTGCACATTTTTTGATATTGCATGCTTTTTGGAGCAGCCGGTCCACCATGGACCGGCTGCTGGGTTTACAAAACTTCATTCGTTTCACCAGCAGCCATGGCTGCCGGTCCATGGAATAGGCCGTGGACCACAGCCCTCCAGAAGCGCCGAAATTCGTCGGGAAGCACGCCGGCGGTGTCCCTGGCCGGAGGAGAAGCTCCGGCGGTGGTTTGACGGGTGGTGGTGGTGTTTTTTGGCGGCAAACGGAGGAGGAGCTTCACGAATGGTGGTGGCTTTCTCCACGCGCAGCCACCTCCTCCACGCATTCCCCACGGCCACCTCTTCCACGCGCATGGCCAAGCCTCCCCATGCCCTCCACGGTGGCGTTCTCCCCGGCAACGGCGCCAAAAACTTGGTAGGACCGCGGGGTTGTCGTTAAAACACCGTGGCTATCAGTTTAAAATCCGACTTCTTAAAATATTTAAAAATGCGTAGCAAGAGGAGTCGGGTCGAATCCACAGAGAAGGCGGTGTTTAGGATTTGAAATCTTTTTGATCTTGTAAAAAAAAAAAAATATTTGAAGTCGAAAAGTATAAAAAAAAAATTAAAATTCTAGGAAAAGTAAACTTGGTACTAGGATCTATTATTTAGATCCTAGCATCTACGTGCAGACAGACGAACGAACAGGAGTAAAAAAAATATTGCATTGATTGAATTTTAATGTCTAGATACAATGCAAAAAAAAACTAAATTAACAAACAAATAACAAAGATAAGAACAGATCGGCGCAGCCTCGTCGGGAAGATAGCTCCTTCCTTCGTACTCCGTGGAGCGAACTGGGCTTCCTCTGCGTCTTCTTCTTCGGATCCTGATCTCAGAGAGAGAAGGCTGGGGATCTTAGCATGGACTTTGTTCTAGGGTTACCCAAGACCATTAGAAAACATGATTCAATCTTTGTAGTGGTCGACCAGTTTTTGAAGATGGCCCTTTCCTACCCTGCTCCCAAACTTTTGATGCCTCTAGGGTAGCCAAGCTCTTTCTTGATCAAGTAGTCAGGCTACACGGGCTACCAAAACCATTGTTTCTGATAGGGTGTCCATTTTACAAGTTACTTCTGAAAAACCTTTTGGCACTTATTAGGAACCAGACTGAAATTTTCAACTGCCTACCACCCCCAGATTGATGGACAGACCGAAGTTGTGAATAGAAGTCTAGGGAATTTATTGAGATGTCTAGTGGGAGATAGTCTAGGAAATTAGGATTTGTTATTGCCTCATGCTGAGTTCGCTTATAAGTTCGGTCAGTCGATCTACGGGAAAAGTCCATTTGAAATAGTCCATGGTTACAAACCTAGGAAGCCTTTAGATCTGATCCCACTACCCATAAATGCACAGTTTTCTGAGTCTACTGAATCCTATGCACAGCATATTAAGGATTTACATCATGAAATAAACAAGAAAACTCACTTGAGCAATGAATCCTATAAACATAAGGCTAATTCACGAAAGAGAGTCAAGGAATTCTATGAGGGGATCATGTAATGATCAAACTCAAACCTGAAAGATTCCCATCAGGGACTTTTAAGAAATTACATTTCCGTGGCGCAGGTCCATTCAAGGTCATAAAGAAATATTAGCTCTAATGCTTATGTACTGGATTTATCTTCTGACCTAGGTATCAGTCCAACCTTCAATGTTTTCAGACTTAATAGAGTATAAGGAACCAATGATGATACCTAGTGAGCCTTTTGGGCCTGACCCTATTTTTGAGAGCGAACTTGTCCCAGTGTCCATAAACCACCTTTCCAAAGAAACGAGAGAAAATTGAACAGATTCTGGATGATAAGATTGTCACCACTAGGAACAAGGACCTATCGTTATTTGGTCCGTTGGCAAGGGCGACCTGAATCTGACAACTCTTGGATCACTGGACAGGACCTGCCATAATGGACCCGGATTATTGAACAATATCAAAGCCAGATTGGACCATATTCGACAGGGTTGAATTCTCGTCACCCCGGGAGATTTGGTGCGGACACCGACAATGGTCTTCACTCACTATGGATCGACTCCTGATGCAGCACATCCAACACCGTTTGCAGAACAATTTTATCTTGTTAGAATAATACAAGCAAGACAACTACCAAGACACTACCAGTCAACTACCAGAGCAACTAACAATCAACTACCATCAAAGACTACCAATCAACTCCTCTCAACTTCTCTTGGGATTACTACATCATTATGCCACTTCACCAAGCTTAGAGGGTGCCACATCATCATCCACATCATCAAGCAACACCACCTAATGGGATTGCCACCACATGTGCCACCTCACCCATTGAAGTGGGCGCCCAGAAGGAGTCAATTCAAATTTAGGCGGCCAAACTAACCTCCCACCTCATGTAACCACTTCCCCCCATATCTCTCCAACCATCCCATGTATATCTCAACTATCCCATGTATCTCTTACTATCCCATGTATCTCTCAACTATCCCATGTATCTCTTAACTATCCCATGTATCTCTCAACCATCCCATGTATCTCTCCTCTCTTTTAAATTTTAAACTAAGGCTTGGTAGCTTATAAAAGGAGATCCAACACCCCATTGTATGGAGTTGAGTTTTTTTGGGGATAAAATGAAATGAAGAAGAAGGTCTTTGTCTTGCCATTATTTGAGTGTTTGTGATGTTCTCTTATAGCTTTAGATAAAGTTCTAGTTTGAAGTTTGAGAGCATTTCTTCTTTGGGCGTACAACTTCCATCTAGTTTCAAGTGTCAATTCCATTCCAAGAAAGACATCAAGGAGACATCCTTCCATGGATCCCATCTTCCCCAACAAGAGCTTCCCGAACCTCCATAAGAAGAACAATTCTTATGATCTCCTCTTTTCCTTTGTGTTTTGATCTTTCAAATATTCCATTTCTAATCCTTTCCTTGCAGGGTTCTCTTTAATCCGGAGTTCAAGAGCTCGTCGTCTTGCCAAAGGAGCATGAATGGATGGGGCGTATTTCCTCATAACGATCATCTTCTCATCCAGGATTGGTTTATTCGAATGTTATTACGGGTCTATCACTTCAAAAAGAGAGCTCATCATTGGTAACAAATCTTCCTCATCTCTTCATTTCTGATCTATTGAAGGTTAACCTCTAGGTTCTTAATCCTTTAGCCTTAGATTTAATCTTCTTTTAGGACAATCTGGCTATTATTGTGGCATATGTTTGAGAATTACCAAATCTTTCTCTAGGTCTTGCTGAGTCTCTTTATTGAAAGCTAGTTCATGTGTTTAGGTTTTCATTGCTCAACTTTTAACTCATCCTCAATAGAAAGCATTTTCATGCCGCTCAGATCTAAGGTGATCTCAGGTCTAAAAATCACTTGCACAACTCCCACTATGAGAACTACCTTTTGACAAGCAGTAAGGCATCCATAAGAAGTTCTCAGTGCGGATTAGTTCAGTGAACTCATGTCTACAATGAGCACCCATATCCTCATATTAGTGTCTCTACACTAGTGGCTGTGAGACCAACCACCCTCTCTTAAGAGCATACATAGGATATGCTGGTCTTTCCGGAAGTATCGATCCCCTAATCGATAATCCAACGACTAGGAACATTTTAGATTAGGTTTTATAGGAATTTAGGTCTCAATGTTATGATCTTCATCATAATCCTAATTCCATTTTCCTAACCTACAGGGTTCACCATAATCTATTAATTAGACGTAGCAGTATGATGAAAACTAAATGCCTTTATCAATACATAAAAAATATCATACGAGTTTGGAAGTTTACAGAAATGCCTTACAATGAGTGGCTTTTAGGGCATTATTCTTTTAGTGGATAATCAATCCACGCCATGGTCGGAAATTCATTTCGGGACTTTCTTCAGCCATTCATGACTGGAAACCCTATTTCTTCTACATTATCTCCAAAATTCCCTAGGACTTTACTATCGTCATAGGGAACCCCGACTACCTCCTAATGACGGTAAAGAAGTATTGCCAGCTGATCAAGAAGACTACGAGAAGCTTATGGGATGGAGATTCCCCCGATAAGAGAACTTGATAAAGAGGGCTTCTTTCGACGGAAATTAATCCCAAACCTTCTTTAGGTATCTTCATTGTTGATGTTACTTCTTCATTCCTTTCTTAACAATCAATCTTAATCTCTTAACTTCTTAATTATTGCAGATACGTCAGTCATGGTGGACGTTCGAAAGCTTTGAAAACTTTCAAAGAAAAAAAAAGCATAAGTCACCTCTATTTAGGAAGAAAGAAGAATCAAAAAGCTGGAAAAGACAAATTCGATAACCCCACGCCTTCAGTAGTTGTAGCGGGTATTAATTCTCCAATTCTTATAGCCAATGTGTCTGAGGATGATGAAGTCCCACTATCAGCATCCCTTCAACCTCCAATATAGGAAAGACAACCGACAGAAATTCCAAGAGCCGACCCATCATCTTTCCCTACTGACTGAATTGATAAGGGCAAAGCTCCAATGATGGAGGAAGAAGAAAAATAGAGTGCCGTCTGCAATATCATGGCCAACGTCTCTGTTTATGTTGATGATTCAGGTCTAAATGATCCGATGCTAGCCCATTGCCTTCTGAAGTTAATAATCATTCTGAGAGACTGGAATACTAAGCCCAGCAAATTGACGACACCATCTTATTGCTTGATCCCACATTGCTAAAGGTATGAACCATACTTGTATTCTAAGTAATTAAAGAGTTAATCATCTTCTTTCCTTTTATTAAATCTGACTAACATGAAATGCAAATAAATAGCTTATCCATGGAATCAGTATCATGGATGAAAGTTTGAAAAACTTCGATCAGTTCTGCAAAACCATGTGCAACGAAGTGAATGTTGCAAAGACAGAAAAAGAGGTCGTGGAAGAACTGAAGAATGACATGGAAAGAAAATTAGAAGAAACGACGACCAAAACATTGGCTTTAGAAACATAACTAAAAGGGCACGATAAAAAATGAATGACATGGAGTCGAAATTGAAAAAGAAAAACAAGAAAATCTGATCAATGTCTATTAACTTAGAGAGGGCCAAAAAAAAGATGGTAGTGGCTGAAGAGAAGGTTTTAGTAGCTGAAGAGAAGGCTCTAACGGCAACAAAGAAGATCGAACAAGCCGTTGAAGAGCCCGTCAATGGAGCTATAAAGAATATGTCCAATCTAAAGATTTCGATGATAACTCTAAACTCCATGAAGCAGGAGTTGAGAGCTACAACCTTGGTCTTGCTGATTGCTTGAAAAAGGTAAGAAATTTTATCCATATTTAGATACTTCAAATAGAGAAGACTCAGATGAAGAGGATTCCAACAAAGAAGACTCGATAAGAAGACCAGGTCGAAGAACCAGTCATAGACCAAACCAAAAAATCAGTCGGAGACCAATCGAAGGATCGGCACCAATCCTCAAATCCCAGAAGAAACTTCACTAGTTATTTTTGTAACCCAATCGAAATAGAGGAAGGTTCAGTTGAAATAAATGTAACAGACTAATGATGTAAGACTTATTTTGTTTTTAATGAAAATGAAGAATCTTTCTTTAGCAGTATTTATCGGATTACAAAATTTTACTTTTCATAAATGAAAATTTTCTAAGTATAAATCATCGGATTACACAAGAAATTTCCAAAGAGACCGATTTCAGCATGAAATTATCTGACCAATTATAAACGTTAACTATTATTCAGAAAATTTAAATGAACCAATTCCAAACAGCTTATGAACAATAATTTTTAACAGAACAATTCGATCGAAAACAGGGTTCTAACTTCCTGAATATTTAGAGAAATAATTCTAAGTTATCCAAGCCTTTAACTCAGTTATGGATAATAATACTTTAATCTAACTTCTGAATATCCTTTCATTTCTTCATATACTTTTAAAAGGAAGAGAACTGTCGTGAGAAAATCTTTCCAAACAAAGTAAATAATCATACCAACATTGTCAGATGTCATTTTTTTGTTAGAAGAAGAGTTATTTGGCAGGCCGTAAAACTGCATTTGTCAGTATTAAGAAGCCGTATGAGATTTGAATTCAAACCAAATACCATGGTATATATAAATTTTTTTTTTATAACTGACTCTCTAGAATTAGAAGTGGTGCATGGACTTTTCACCAAATCAGGATCTTAAACGTGTCAAATCTGAGAATATCTCAGAATTTGGATCATAAATCATGACCGTTAGGACTCTCTATATATAGAGCCATAGGTTCAGTCTTTGAGCTAATTCTTGTCCCAAGTATTTCAAGTTTCTCCCCTTATTAGAAACTCTTTGTTTCCAAAATTTTCATCGTATTTAAAAAATGAAGTCAGGTGATAAAAAACTTCATCAGACATCCACAAGAAGGCCAGACCAGTACGATTCAGAGAAGAGAGATCAGTGTAGAAGAAGCATTTATCGAAAAGCAGCTTCGATAACTAGAAATTCCCAATATGTTATATCTTCATATGAGAAGAACAAGAGCCTTCCAACCCACTTTCAAAAGAAAAAGGTTACGATACATCCACTAGGTATACTTCAATGGAAAAAGGAAAAGCTCATGTGGAGGAACCATCTGATTCAAAAGCCACTCGAGTGCTTATCGCTGATACAAGTGTTAATAATCCCAAGTAGGTGAAAACCATACTACAATCTACCATTCTTTGGAAAGACTGGGAGGCAACAATCAAACTCGGAGTGAAAGAAATTCTGTCTTCCATTTATCCTAGAATAATGAAAGTAAGTAGTACCTTCCCTTTTCAAAACAATTTACTCGTATTTTGCTGAAGTTCAAAATCTTCTATCCAGTTTATCAGTGATATTTCTATGATTGAAGAGAGTTGGTGTCAAACAACTAACCTCCAAAAAGATCTTCAAAAACATTAGCAGTAGCCATGGAGGAAAAAGACAAAGCTGTCACTGATCGAAAAACCTTCGAATTAAGAGTGTCCTATTGACTGCAAAGATCTTGTCTCTGCAAATCAACTAAAAACTGAAAGGTATGCCCAGCATTGTGGATGACGGAGCCAGAAGAAGAAAATACTTCAACCAGATGAAGCCGTAGAAAAAAACTCGGGCGTATGAAGAAGTGTTGAAGCAAAAATCCTTATTGGAAAAGAGGATGACACTTCTTGAAAGGAAATTGAAACAAACCGAACAAGAAAATGCTTCACTGATCCAACGGAGACATCTTGTGATCGAAGAATTCAAAATCCAAGCCTTTAGCATGGGATGGAGCGAGTGGGAGCCAAAGGCTAGAATTGTCTTTAAAGATTGTATCACCAAGGTTAAGGAATTATATCCTGACCTGGACTTCTCCTCCATTTGCATAGATTATTTTGTAGAAGGAGAAAAAGAAAAACCAGCCGACGACCTAGCAATTTCATCTTTCCCCGAAAATATCTAAACAAGAGAAACTTCAGGTGACCAGTCAATCAGGGAAAGGTCGAATAATGTCTATGATAGAGAACTAGCGGCAATCATAGTTTATCGCTGCTTCTCCCCCCCCCCCCCCCCCCCCCCCCCCCCCCCCCCCCCTTTTATTGTAATCAGAATATCAATGAAGTCTTCTATTTTCCTTTAGTATACCAAATCATACTTTCAATATTGAAGATATTTCAAGATAACATTATTGATAAAACAATGAATCACACTGCTCACTATTACTTTCAATGGATCAGCAAATTATTCTGATCATCAAGTACCGATGAGTTAGTAAGTCAGACCAACTCAACTTGTCGAATTATGGTCAGCTTATTAGGCCAACCTTTTGATCAGTTATTCTGATCATTGAGTATCGATGAGTTAGTGGATCATACTAACTCGATTTGTCGGGTTATGGTCAGCTTATCAGGCCAACCTTTTGATCAGTTATTTTGATCATTTAATACCGATGAGTTATTGGGTCAGACCAACTTGACTTGTCGAGTTATGGTCAGCTTATCAGGCCGACATGTCATTCCTTTATTTTCTAAAGGATATTTCATTTTCATATTTTTCCTTCATGTGAAAGGAAAAAGAGAAAGAGGATATCTTTATTGATGGTATTTGCGTAGGTTCTACATTCCAATGTCTTGCCAATGGATAACCATCTAGACTTTCCAGTCAATAGGTCCCAGATCGCACAACTTCAGCGATACGATAAGGGCCTTCCTTATTTGGGGCAAGTTTGCCTTACTCAGCTGGTCTGGATACAGTTGTTTGGCACAGAATAAGGTCTCCAATCCAAAGATTCGAGCCTTCACCCTTGAATTATAATACCACGCCACCCTTTGTCGATAAGCGGCTATTTTCAGTTATGCATGTAACCTGGAATTTTCAAGCAGATCAAGATCAATTCTTCTTCGATCATTTTTATTATACTCTTTGAAGCAATCAGTTCTTCTGGAATGAAGGATAATCTCTATAGGTAACATTGCTTCACTCCCATAAATAAGATTAAACGGAGATTCACCCCGTGGTAGATCGGGAAGTTGTTCGGTAAGCCCATAGAACAGAGTTAAGTTCATCGGCCCAAGCTCCTTTGGTTTCATTCAATCAGGTTTTCAATCCAGAAGGATTTTCCGATTAGTTAGTTCAGCTTCTCCATTAGCCTGAGGGTGTCCAACAGATGTCAATTTGTGAAGGATGCCGTATTGAGCACAGAAATCCTTGAACTTCTGATAATCAAACTGCCTCCCATTGTCTGTAATGATTGCATGAGAAATTCCAAACCTATATTTGATAAAGTTTCTGACAAATATTTCAACTTTTGCTTCAGTTATCAAAGCTAAAGTCTCAGCTTCTACCCACTTTGTAAAATAGTCAATAGCAACAATCAAAATTTCTGCTGCCCAGAGGTTGGAGAAAATGGACCAAGTATATCCATTTTCCATTGAGCAAACGGCCAAGGAGCCGTTACCCGTGTTAGCTGACTAGCAGGATGCCTTTGAATATTTGCATATCTTTGGCAGGGATCACATTTTCTTACAAAATCTAAAGCATCCTTCTATATAGTCAGCCAGTAATACCCTTGCCTTATAATTTTATAGGCTAAAGATCTTCCTCTCAAGTGATCGCCGCATATTCCTTCATGAACTTCTTTAAGAGCAAAATCTACATCCGAAGGAGATAAGCACTTCAACACGGTTGGGAAAATGATTTCTTATATAGCAAACCATTCAGAATAACATACTGAGAAGTAGTCTTTCGGAGTTGTTTAGCCTCTACATTATCTTCATGCAACACTCCTTTAGTCAGATATTTGACAATTGGACTCATCCAATCCATTTCCGGCTCTATTTGAAGAACCTTTTCCTTTCAGTTGTTTGAAATACTTGGGGTCTCCAGATGTTCTACAAAAGTCTGACTCATTTGGTCAGATATAGAAGTAGCCAATCTAGATAATGAATCGACTCGAGAATTCTCAGTCCTAGGGACATGACTAATATCCCAAAAATCAAATAAAGCTCCAAGCTCTTAACCTTCTTCAGATATAGAGCTAAAGTGGCATCACGAACTTCAAAATCTCTTTTTACTTAGCTAACAACTAGTTGAGAGTCAGATAATACCTTTAGCCATCAGACGTTTACTCTTTTGCAATTCTCAGACCAGCTAGGAGAGCTTCATATTCATCTTGATTATTAGAAACTTTGAAAGAAAATCGGAGTCCATATTCTATGATATCTCCATTTGGATCAGATAAGATTAATCCAGCCCCATAACTAGAAGAATTTGAAGCTCCATCTACATGTAAGACCCAAAGTGTATCAGTCAACTCTATTTCATCAGATGATTGGATTTCCCTCTCATTGTCACCCCAAGTACATTTGGCTATAAAACCAGCCAGTACTTGAGCTTTCATTGCAGATCGAGGCTGATAGGCGATGTCATATTCACTCAATTTGACTGCCCATTTTGCCATCCAGCCTAAAGTATCAGGATATTGCAAAACCATCCTCAAAGGTTGATAGGTCAGTACAAATACGATGGGACTGAAAATACGGTCTGAGGCATTTGGTAGATATCACTAAAGTATAAATAATCTTCTGTAATTTTGGATACCTTGTCTCCCGCATCATGAAGAACTTTACTAATGTAATAAATGGGCTTATGTGATTCATCAGAGTCCTTTCTGACCAACACAGAACTAATTGCTTCGTCTGATGCAGCCAGATAAGACATAAATCTTTTCCTTCTTGAGGTTTAGACAATATGATCGGATTCATTAATACTTCTTAAGTTCTTCAAATGCTGACTGACAATCGTCCGACCAATTAAACACCTTGGTTTGCCATAAAGCTTTGAAAAAAGGCAAACATTTCTTGGCTGAACAAGAAATAAATCGGCTTAAGGAAGCAATTCATCTAGTCAACTATTGAATTTCCTTTTATTAGCTGGAGGCCTCATATCCAAGATGGCTCAGATTTTCTCTGGGAGCTTCAATCCTTGCTTCGTAACCATGAAGCCTAAAAATTTTCCAGAAGTTACACCGAAACATATTTGGTCGGATTTAACTTCATCTGATTTTGTCACAAAATATCAAAAGCTATTTGCAAATCTTTAATATGATCATCTGACTGATTGCTCTTAACAATCATATCATCTACATATACTTCCATAGTCTTTCCGATTTGATCCTCAAAGATTTTATTTACTAACCTTTGATAAGTAGCTCCGGCATTTTTAAGACCAAATGGCATCACCTTATAACAATATATCCCTCGATCCATTATGAAAGATATCTTTTCTTCATTTTCTGGGCTCATTCGTATCTGAGTGTATCCAAAGAAGGCATCCATAAAACTTAAGAACTTATGTCCGGCCATTGCATCAACTAACTGATCAATCTTAGGCAGAGTGATGCGGAACCTATATAAGCATGCAATTATTTTTTTTGTATTTTTAATGTTAAGTTGATGAAATCCCGAAGAACAGACTAAGGAACGATGTAAAGAGTTCTATATGAAAATAAGAGGCTAAAGCATGATAGCAGGACCTAAAAAGCAAAGGAAAGAGGACCACGAGGCTGAGAAGTCTCGATTAGGCTTGTTCATCTTCAATAAATGGACTGGCAGGCAAAGGGGTGTACCTGGCAATGGTGGAAGTGCCTGGTGTAGATCGTACATGACGAGATCGCTCTCACTCCGGATGCGGCCTGGAAAACCAAGCTAGAGACCAGCGGATTCTCGGCTTCTGCTCGGTGATCCGATTGCGGCCCGACTGGAGTCACTGGATTCGTCGAAGTCGAGGGACCTGCAAACGACCTGTCAAGGGTTAGAAGACTCAAAGGGGAAGAAGAAATAAGGAAAAAATGGCAAAGGGAAGAGAGTGTTTGGAGTGGCAGCCAGGGCTTTGGAGAGCAGGCTGGCGGCAGGAAGCAATCACAGGACACCGGGAAGAGGAAGGGCTCACACAGAACCCCTTAAGCACACAACAGGGTAGCACACAGCAATTGGAGAATCGAAGATTATTTCATATATCAAAATTGTTAAATTTCCATAGGGGGTCCCTTATATAGAGTCATGAGACTTAGGGCCAAGAAAAAGAAAATAAGAAAAATAATGGGTGGACCACTTTTTTTCTAAAGTGTGGGGCTGAATACATGGAAGAAAACACTTTCATGCCATACAAAATCCCTCCAAACAAGGTAGGTAGTGGACATCCAAATTGGGGGACCACTTCTTTCCTAAGCAAGCTAGCATGAATCAGGGGATTCATGTTTATCTATTTTGACTTTCCTTCTTGTCATGCTGGCGTGTGGAGTTAGTGTGCTTAGGGTATGGAAGGGGTGTGCTAGCATGTGGTCATCAACTCCTCATGCATGGGCCAACTTCAGATCCTCCAAGTAATCCTAGGTGGCGTAACCCAGGGTGTGACTGGGCTCCATGCAGCCGCTGTGATGGCATTCTGGGTGGTGTCCTTCACATGCTTGAATCTTCTTTGACTGAACTTGACTCAAACAGACTCAATATAACTGGACATAATTACAAGACTCGAAATATGATTAGCTCAACATGAGCTGACTTGATCGACTGATCCAAAATCCTAATGGTATGGATCAAATGCTACATACATGACTCAGAAAGAAAACTAGCTCAACATGAGCTAACTAGTACAGGACTCAAGTAACAAAAAGACAACTCAAATGGACTAAGCCTTTATTACAAATGGACTCAATCACCACTAGGTAATCCACAGAGGGTTTAGAAACGTCTGTCTTATTCTGGTGCCTCTAGTGTCCCCACCAATTCTCCCGGGGTGGGAGGAACTCGACCCTGTCGAGTGAAGATCAGGCTGGCTCACATATCTCTCGCGGAGGTCTGGGCTGAGGCGCTGTAAGTCCTCTTGAGAAATCCATGAATTGTTCGACTTTGGTCGGCCTTGCCATCGGACCAGGTTGCGTTGATATCCTCGGCCCGAGTCGATATGGCTTGATTATCCAGGATACGCTCGATCCGTTCTCCTCTCTCAGGCCATTTTATTGGTGGACACTCTGGGTTAGGGTCACCCACAATGGAAGGAGTAGGTCCAATGGCCTCACTAGGTATCGCTGCCGGTTCCCTATACTCAACGAGGTTTGCGATATTGAAGGTAGAATTATCTAGAAATTTGATTTCAGTCTTATTTACCATTTTACTTGAGTCTATTAATATTATACCCTCAATATTTCAAACAATATCTAGACTGTTCAATCATTTACTTATCAAAAGTGTATGATTTACCTCAATCTAAGATCAACAAATGTAAGAAAAATAAGGTGAAGGTAGCTCCAAATATTTATTCTTTTTATTTTTCCCCCATAAATAAAAATTGATTCTAAATGTATGCATGATATGTATAAAAGGAAACGAAGACACCTGAGGAGTTTTCTTAAGCTCTCCCTCCAACTTAGCCAATAGAGCCTATTTGAGTCAGGATTTGCTAAACCTAAATACGGGACAAAGGGAGGGGCAAGGAGGATCGTTGGAGAGATGAAAAGTCTCCTGTGATTAGGGTCAAAAAGGTAGAAAAATATGTAGGAAAAAAAGAAGATGGATACTCTATGGACTTGGACTTACCTTCACAGAGAGATGTCGCACCTTTAGGGCATCTTACCCACCCCACTATATGTAGTCAAGGGCATCCCATCCATCTCACTACATGCAGAGCCTAGAGTATCCCACCCATGTCACTACCTGGGGCCATGAAGGAGAAGCTCCAATATCATAGGGGGGACTCAGCAAAGAAGAAGATAACTAGGGCCTCATGCCTCTCGATGCTCGAAGGCGAAGGCAGTGGGGTCTCACACCCCTCGAACACCCAGATGAAGGAAAGATGAGCGTCATGCCCATTCCTAATAGAGGCAGAACGAAGAACATTTTTTCTCAAAAATTCATAATTCCATATTATTCAAAAGATGAGGTGCCTTTATATAAGCTTACAAAACTTGGGGTCCAAGTAAAGAATACAAGGCATGCAACTCATAAAAGGTGACGCCCCAAATCTACTTTGTTTGTAGCCTGAAAACATGGTAGAAAACTAAACACAATCCTTCCTATATGGTCAAAAAATCAAAATAATCCTAATTTAAAACTAATTTAATTAACTTCCTAACTGGTCCATACATTCAGATTTAAAATAAATAAATTAGGCATACTCTGAATTCACCAAAATCAATGCTTGCTCTGAAATTTGTGCAGAAGGATTGAGACCGCTTTGAAATTTGTGTAAAATTATTTTTACTTCGAGATCTGTGCAAACTCTTGGGCTTTAAGATCCGTGCAACACTGAAGTTGGCAACAGGGAGGGGAATATGCATTCATGATCGTGCGCTCCTTCCTCTCTCGGACCGAATGGTGGAACAGCGGAGACGAAGGCCGGTGGTTCGATGGCAGGGGCGGCGACTGTGCTTGATGGAGGTGGACCATCGTCGGGGGTCGTCGGTGGTCGGGCTGAAGAAAAACTAGTGTATGGACACATACCCTAGGCATGCTACACAAGGGAGTAGGTATTGCATAATTAAACTTTTTAAACATGCATACGGAAAAACCTACTCATGCACAGAATCTAACATAAACATGATACATGAAATAGATACAAAGGCCTGTAAAGGCAAGTGCAATAATTATAAACAACATGATAATAGCTAGATAAGCATCATGAATAATAAAATAAATAATATACCTGATCGAAGCAGGAAGAAGCCGACTCCTCAGTCTTCAGAACAGATCAGCAGCAAATCAACGCAGCCGGTTGAACTCCTTCAATAGCAAATTAGATCTGCAACAGCAAGAACAAGAATAAGAGATCGATCCAATCTCTCGGGGTATATAAATGTCCACCCTTTAGAGTATTCACATGCGGGCTCTTGCTGATCCAACTCCCGGAAGGATGTTAGTCCTCTAAAAATCCAAAAATAGGTCATGGATAGGTAGAAGAGTAAAAGCCAAACAATCCTCATGGACGGTCTTCTCAAGACCATCCAAAATCCATCAAGAGCGCACACACCAGAAAACAATAAAACTAGGGAAGGAAAGTCACGGGACACCCAACAAATTACAGCTCTCAAAAGAAAATGTCCCAAAAAAAAACTCTGCTCTTTTAAGATCATATGCCCTGTCTCTTCTCATATTACATCCCACCTTCCCATCTCACAGCCTGCACCGAGAGCTAAATGTGGCGGAGAAAATCGTGAATCCAGGGAAGTGATCGATGGCCCACTGCAACACGCCATCGAGGGAGGAGAATCCCAGGTGAACTCATCGCTCTCGCTCTCCACCGCGGAGGGGTCGTCGGAGTCTACCACGGGAAGCAGATCGCTCTCGTCCTTACCGGTGGCCCACAAGAGGCACCCAGGGAAGATGACTTGTTCTCTCGCTCCTTCGAAGATGCCGCCAGCGACCATGAAATGAGGAGAAGCAGCACCAGCGATACAGCGAAGGAGCGGATGCTGGCCATTACGATCGAGAGATCTCTGAATGCAGGAGGAGAACAAAGGCTAAATCATCGCGAAACCGCATGAAAACCGAGTCCGAGAGGGAGACGAAAATGATCGGGAGAGATCACCAAGAGAGTCCAACCAAATCATGGTGCAAAGGATAAAACCCAAAGCAGTAGTTGATCTCCAGCGGTCCTCATCCAATGCACACAATAAAAATAGAGGAACGAAACAAGGAAGAATAGGATAAAATAAACAATGAACCATTAAACACCGTGTAATCAAATCCATGTAAAAAATCGGTTTAACAAAACCAATTAAAACCTGACAAAAACCCGATCAAAAAGAAAAATGGGTTCAATCCTAGTAGGAACAGTTCCTGGTTGATCCAAACCAATTCTGGTCGATCCAAATCAAACCAGGTCGATTATAAAAAATCCAATATATGCTCAAACAGATTGTTTGACCTTAATACAGAAATGATTCCCAATCGTTAATCAGTTCCTAAATTAGGAAGAAATCCTCTATGACATGTGACCTTATAGGTTCGAACCTAAACGGTAGCACTGGAACACTTCCAGTACTAGCACAAGATATCATCTAGCAATGGATAGCGGCGTCTGGATAGGTCGAAGATGCGAGAGCAATCTATCGAATCTCTGGCATATGGTTACCGTATAATTCATCCTTTGACCTCCAATGTTCAAGATGATCTCGGGTTAGACTGCCAATCCTAGCTGAGTCAATCCACAACATGTTTCAACCTCGCAAGTCCAGTGACTCCTCACTAGGACTACCCCAGCCAAGGATTTGCTAAATTGAGACACTACGAGACATTCAATCCAAACAATTTGGATAGGTCAATTCCATCTTGGTCCACCATTGCTCCACAAGTACTTGACTGTACCCAAAAATCTTCTGCACCGGATTAAAAATCCGGATAGTCGGCACCAAAGCACAGGGAGTTGCTTGCAAGCACCATGGTGATATCAGGTCGGAGGGACACATATACTCATATCCAATCACGAGCAATCCTTTGGCAAAAAGGAGCTTCATGGAGTCACGTTCAATGAGATGTCACATATCCCACTTGCAGATCATATCAGTGTCACCACACTTCTTTGATCAAGAGGACAACCAAACGATGTGAACCACAGCAACCTACACTTGATACATTGCTGTCCTATACAATGTATCATTCGGTTATGAACCTTTTAAAGGACCACTCGATATATCCTCTCTATATCAAAGTCAGTGCAGTTCTAAGGACTTCATCACATAAATAGAGTTCATTACAGGGAAATGAAAATGTGATGAGCTACCAAAATAAGGTTTTATTAATTCATATACAAATTACAATACTAAGCACAACCGCCTATAGCCTAGGTGATTGGCTTTGGGACACAATTCTCAATAACTCTCATTTGTGCTAAAGCCAGTCAGAACAGTATCTAATACCTATTTTCCATTTACAATAGTCGAACTCTTTGATTCCGAGGGCTTTAGTGAAGGGGTCGGCCAGATTCTCCTTACCATCGATCTTCATAAGATTGATGTTGCCTCGTTCCACGATCTCTCGCATGAGGTAATAGCACTGTAGAATGTGCTTGGTGTGGTGGTGAGACTTTGGCTTTTTAGCTTGAGCAATGGCCCCTGTGCTGTCACAATACACAGGAACATGACCATCTAGGGAAGGTGCCATCCCTAGCTCTCCAAGGAACTTCCACAACCACATGGCTTCCATTGCTGCATCTGATACTGCAATGTACTTTACTTCGCATATCGAGTCTGCAATTATTGCCTGCTTGGAACTCTTCCAGCAGATCGCTCCTCCATTTAGGGTAAACACAAACCCTGACACACTCTTGCTATCATCTCTATCTATCTGCAAACTAGAGTCAGTATACCCCACAAGTTTCAAGTCAGGTTCTCCATAAATCATCCATTTGTCCTTAGTATTTCTCAAATACTTCAGAATGGTTTTAACCACCTTCCAATGTGCCTCACCTGGGTCAGACTGGTATCTGCTCACCACTCCTAGTGAGTATGCCATGTCTGGTCTAGTACATGTCATAGCATACATGATAGAGTCCACTGCAGAAGCATAAGGAACTCTACTTATGCGCTCTCTTCCCTCAGGAGTTGTTGCACAATCCTTCTTGGAAAGAGTAATTCCAGAACCTATCGGGAGATAGCCTTTCTTGGAATTCTCCATGCTGAATCATTTCAGCATTGTATCAATGTACATATACTGGGACAATCCCAGAAGCCTCTTAAATCTATCTCTATAGATCTTCATACCCAGTATGTAAGAAGCTTCACCTAAGTCCTTCATGAAAAACTGAGATGATAACCATACCTTTATTCCTTGCAATGTTGCAATGTCATTCCCGATTAAGAGAATGTCATCAACATACAGTACCAGGAATACAATCATAGAACCATTAACCCACTTATAGATGCAGGGTTCCTCTCCATTCCTAACGAAGCCATACGATTTGATACACCTATCAAATCGCATGTTCCAACTTCGAGATGCATGCTTGAGTCCATAAATGGACCTCTACAATTTGCACACTTTTGACTCGTCTATGGATGTGAACCCTTCAGGCTGTATCATATACACCTCCTCATCCAGCTCTCCATTCAGGAAAGCGGTTCGGACATCCATCTATCAGATCTCATGTCAAAATGTGCTGCCAAAGCAATCATGATCTGAATGGACTTGAGCATTGCCACAGGAGAGAACGTCTTGTCATAATCGATCCCATATCACTGACGATATCCCTTGGCAATCAGATAGGCTTTATAGGTCTCCACCTTTCTATTTGCACCCCTTTTTCTCTTGAAAATCTACTTATACCCGATAGGTTTATCCTTTCAGGTGGATCAACCAATGTCCATACATTGTTGATCTCCATAGACTCCATCTCAGATCGCATGGCTCCAAGCCACGCCTCAGAGTCAGATCTCTGAAGTGCATCCATATAGGTGATCGGATCCTCATCATTCTCATTGAGCTCAATGGGATCACCATCCTGAACCAAGAAACTGTAATATCTATCCAACTGATGCGGTACTCTACGGATCTCCTAATAACGTGTTCCGGGTGTGATCCAATCACAACCAGTTCTATAATGTCCTTAGAGTGTGCAGGTTCTTTTACTGGTTAAACTTCACCAAGTTCAATCTTAGAGGCTACAGTTCTTTCTCCAAGGAACTCCTTTTCCAAAAAGATAGCCCTAAGAGCAATGAATACTTTCTGTTCGTCATCCAAGTAGAAGAAATACCCTTTTGTTTCTTTAGGGTACCTAACAAATAGACACCGATCAGACCAAGGACCAAGTTTATCTGAGTCTAAATGCTTTACATAAACCGGACAACCTCAGACCCGAAGGTATGAAATTGAGGGCTTACGTCTAGTCCATAACTCATATGGAGTGGAGACAACAAACTTACTCGAAACATTATTCAGCAAGTAACAAGCTGTCTCAAGTGCATATCCCCAGAAGGACAGCGGCAAAGTTCAAAGCCCATCATGGATCGAACCATGTCCAACAGGGTTCGATTCCTCCTTTCAGACATACCATTCAACTGAGGTGTTCCTAGAGGAGTCCATTGAGAGAGAATCCCATTCTCCTTAAGATATATCATGAACTCACCGGATATGCATTCACCACCTCGATCAGATTGAAGGGTTTTAATACTCTTTCCAATTTGTTTCTCCACTTCATTACGATATTGTTTGAACATTTCAAACGACTCAGATTTATGTCTCATCAAGAAGACATAACCATACCTAGAAAGGTCATCTATAAATGTAATGAAATATCTGTATCCACCTCTGGCACTAACTATCATGGGTCTGCATACATCATCATGTATGAGACTCAGAAGTTCTGTAGCTCATTCACCTTTTCCAGTAAAAGGTGACTTCATCATTTTACCAAGCAAACAGGATTCATAAGTGGGCAGTGAGTCAGAATCACTGACCTCGAGGAGGCCTTCTCCTCGCAACTTGTTTATCCTATTTTGGTTAACATGACCTAGCCTACAATGCCATAGATAAAAGTCACTGACATTTTCTATCCTTGGGCGCTTGCTAGACGTGTACATTACATTAACAGGCCGTGACAAAAATAGCGAAATTACAAGGTTTTATCATATAAATACCTTGTCCAGCACCTTGCTGCTTTCCCTTCCTGGCCTGTTCGGGTCTAAGGATGCCTGAAAGAGGACAGCTCCTCTTCCAATGTCCCTACTTCTTATAATAGAAGCACTCTGCACCAGCTTAATCAGCTTTCACTTTCTTGGTCTGACTAGGGCCAGGAGCACTCTGCACCTTCTATCCCTTACCTTTCTTCTTCTCTTTCTTAAAGGGATGACGACCTCTAAAACCTCCCACTAAATTCACTACCCCTTTATTCAGTTGGTGGTCCTTCTCGTAAGTCTGCAGCAACCCCATCAAATCATGGTAATTGACTGTAGGCTTATTCATTCTATAATGATCGAGAAAATTAAGATAGGAGGAGGGTAGAGAATTCAGGATTGCATCCTTGCCGAGTTGCTCGTGCAAGGGACATCCGAGCTTGCCCAATCGTTCGATCATCTCGATCATGTACAATACATGATTAGTGATCGAAGTACCATTCCGCATTTTGGCATTATAGATGGCACAAGATACTTTGTACCATTCTACATCGTCTGGCATGCTGAAAGATTCCTTCAACTTTCGAAGAATCTCGTCTGGCTGGGCCTACTCGAATTTGTGACTGAACTCGTCGTTCATCACCACCAACATTATACATCGAATAGTAGTCTGATCAGAAACCCACTTCAAATAAGTGTCCATGACCAAATTTCGAGCATTTTGGATCCATTATCACATAAAAGATCCGCTCGTGCTCTAGGACTATCCTTAATTTTCGATACCAGCTATCGAAATTGGGATCCTTTAACTTCTTGCTATCGAGAAGTGACCGGAGTGAAAGGTTTGAAGACATCTGAAAGAAAAATTAAGACCAAATAAGTATATGAATTAATCAATTAAATCAAAAGACTTGGACTTTAGTCTAAAGGTCCCTCCCACTAATTTTTCAAATTGGGAGCCTCTAACTCCAATCTGTGAAATCACCATTTCATAGTAGGTATTGAAACCTAATAGACCACGTATGAGCCCGTGATGCGGGACTAATATGCATGCAATTTTTTTGTATGTTTTATATGTGGGGTTAGGTGATTAATTCCCGAATTTCATATCAAAATTAGTTGTAGAGAATTTTGTATGAATTTTTGAAGCCAAGCATGCATATTAGAACCTAGAAAAGTACTAAAGAAGGATCGCCGGGGCTGAGAAGCCTCGGTCAGGGCAAGTTCTCCTACAATATAAAGACTGGAGGTAGAGGGGGTGTACCTGACAATGTCTGAAGTGCCCGGTGAAGATCGCAGCGAAGGGATCTCTCGTTCCTCGACGGATGCGGCCTGAAAAATCGAGCCAAAGACCCGTGAATACATGGCTTTCTGATCGGTGGTCCGATTGAGGCTTGGTTGGAGTTGTTGGATTTGTAGGAACTCGGGGACCTGCAAACGATCTGTCAGGGGTTAGAAAACTCACAAGGGAGCAAAGAAATAAAGGAAAACAGCAAAGAAAAGGTGTCTTTTGAAGTGGATGGCCAGGGTTCTGGAAGGTTGGCTGGCGGCAGGAAGATGGTTGCAACACCGGGAAGAAGAAAACTCTCAAATCCCTTTATGCACACAGCAGGGTAACACTCAAAGCAATAGAAGAACTCAAGGTTTATTTCATATATCAAAATCTATCCTTATACAAGAGACTAGGGTCCTTTAAATAGCCCTTAGTCTTGGGCTCCAAGTAAGGATACATTAGTCTTTATATAAGAATCCTACTCCTACTCAAACCCTAGCTAGAAAATAAGGAAACATTAGGTAGAAAATCCCTAAAATTCTCTTTACTTCACCAACACTCTAAGGACACCTAGGGGGGCATGTTGGGCTTCTAAGAGCAGCAAGGGGCTGGCCCAAAGGGGCTTGAGCACATGGGCTTGGGCCTCTGGAAGCTGGGGTGGCCTGGTAGCTAGGTAGCAGGAATATTCCTTGGTATCTTGCTTCTTAGGGGCTTGGGCTTGGTGCCTGGGCTTGATTTCTTTGGGATAGGATGCAGATGGACCTCTAAAATCATGGATGCCTTGGTCTATGAATATATTTTGGCATCTGGAAGGGAATCTGGGCATCTAGAGGGCATTTGCAAGGAATTAGGGTTTCTGATTTTCCTCCTGGAGTCTTCAAATCTTCAAGATGGGTTGGACTTAGGCTAAACTTCCATATCTTCAATCTGGTTGGACTTGGTATTCACTTGTATGATGTGGTCTTGAGTCTTCAGTATGCTTGGACAAGATTCAAAAAATAAAATTAGCTCAACATGAGCTGACTAGCATTGGATTGAACTAGCTCAACATGAGCTGACTAGTACAGAACTGAAATAACAACTCAAAAGACTCAAATGACAACTAAAATAGACTCAGATGGGCTAATCCCTTATTACAGATGGACTCATAAATTATTGATCAATTCACAGAGAGTTGAAAAGCCTATGTCTTATTCTAGTACCTCCGGTGTCCCCACCAGCCCGACTATGGTTGGCTCACCCATGTGCACCTAAAGATAGGTTCACTAACCAATTGCTTCCCTAAGCAACTTCCAGTAGTAAATTTGCCCCACAGAACCCCCAATCGGCCTAGGGGCCTCGTATTGTGGGTCTCTGGTTAGGTCCAACCATCAATATGACAAATCCAATGCTTCCAGCTAATGAATGACCAAGCCCGACTTTGGCTGACCCACCTGATCACCGTTAAGAAGGTTGCACTGAACCATCATCTATGGAAGAGTAATCCCAGTAACTGGATGCACACCTGTTCTTTGGAACTATCGATGTACACCAAGCTAAAGGACTCATTACTAACCTACTTAATGGGAGGCTAAGACACCATCAACTCATTGACTTAGTCTTTTTCAAGACCTAATAATTTTAGAAGATTTTATTAAATTGTGATAGAAGAATGGAGAGAAGAATATGGACCAACCTCCCACTGATCAAATCAATTCTCAAGAGGACAGAATTAAATTCAACAAGTTAGTCCATAGGCACCTAAAGATCAGACAGGCTGATCAACTTGGGTGACATGGGTTAACTTGAATTAACAAACTTTTCTAATCAGTTCTAGTTGATCAAATTGGCCAGGTAGGTGAGATCATGGGTGAGTATCCGTCATTAACCATCTTTCCTAGACACCAACCAAGTTGGCTAGGAAAGAGGTAGCCTTATGCAGCCATGATCAAAAAATGCCAAACCTACCTAGACACCAATCGATTTACCAGACTCAATTATACCAGCCTAAAAACTTGGGCTTACCACAGAGCCACTAATTAGATCCATTTAAGAAGAATGGACTAACCCATCTAACTATTAGATAGATACTAAAGAGAAGGTCCTTAATCAACATTTGATTAGTTCTCTTAAGTCCAATTCAACTAACCTTAGGTCTAACCCATTAAACGGATCCAATCAGACAGCTAGCCTAATTAACCCGAATGGCTTATTCAAATGACATTAGGTTTCATAGACCCTAATCTGACTTGTCATTTAATTAATCTTTCAATTCATAATTATTAGATTATAAGCCAACTTTTAATTAAAACATTTTTATTAAATTCATGTAAAACCTTTTTACATCTTTCATGCTTCATAACTAGTTCTATCATATCAATTTATAATTTGCAAGCCTTAACAATTTTAGACATGCCAATGTATATGTATCAAGATTAAAATATTTTTAATACCATAGGTTTCCTTTAAAGATCCTTCTGAAAAGGCCAGCATGGATGAACCGCCTTGTGCCATAGAAACTTAGGGGTTTTAAACCCTAATTAATCTCTATGGACATACAGCCATGGTGAATATCTCAACTAGGTTCCTAAAAGTAATCCCTAATCTAGATACAGATCTAAAACCATGCAATCATGATATGCTACACAGGAACCGTGCTCTGATGCCACTGAAAGGAAAACCAGTGTATGGATGCCTACCCTAGGCATGCTACACAAGGGATTAGGTATTGCATAATTAAACTTTTTAAACATGCATACGGAAAAACCTACTCATGCACAGGATCTAACATAAACATGATGCATGAAATAGATACAGAGGCATGTAAAGGCAAGTGCAATAATTGTAAACAACATGATAATAGCTAGATCTAAGCATGCATGAATAACAAAAATAAATAATATACCTGATCGAAGCAGGAAGAAGACGACTTCCTCAGTCTTCAGAATAGATCAGCAGCAAATCAAGGTAGCCGGTTGAACTCCTTCAACAGCAAATCAGATCTACAACAGCAAGAACAAGAACAAGAGATCGATCCAATCTCTTGAGGTGTCCAAATGTCCACCCTCTAGAGTATCCACACGTGGGCTCTCGCTGATCCAACTCCCGGAAAGATGTTAGTCCTCCAGGAATCCAAAAATAGGTCACGGATAGGTGGAAGAGTGAAAGCCAAACAATCCTCACGGACGGTCTTCTCAAGACCGCCCAAAATCCACCAAGAGCACACACACCAGAAAATAATAAAACTAGGGAAGGAAAGTCATAGGACACCCAACAAATTACAGCTCTCAAAAGAAAACGTCCCAAAAAACTCTGCTCTTTTTGTTGACTCCGTTATTGATTTTGATAATAAGCAAAATGGTTAAGTATAAGGTAAGGACTAATGGTTTCCTTGGAGTGTTTTTAATGAAAAAGGTGCTCACATTCTTAAAGAAGCTTAATTGTTTGAAGAAGCCAAGTTTGAATGAAAAGAATTGCTCAAAGAGGACTTAGAAACTTAAGAATTGCTTGATTGGATATTTGTTTAAGTGAAAATGTGTTTCAGCTCAAGTTCAGCCTTTCTATGAAATTTTCAGTGAAGTGTCGACACATGATACCAAGTGTCGACACATGGAGGTAAAGTCTCGACTCAGGCCGGTACGCAAGAATGTTTCAGATGGCATGGATGAAGTGTCAACACATGGACCTGAAGTGTCGACTCAAAGTGTCGACACATGGATCAATATATCGCCTGAGATTTTTAAGCCACAGAACTTGCTGAAAATGAAGAACAGCTGAAGTGTCGATACATGGAAGTAAGGTATCGACTCAAGGCATCGACTCAACTGAGTAAGTGTCGACACATCTAAAATTTTTAGAGAATTAGATTGGAGCTATTTGAATTAGGTGTCGACTCAAAAAGTTCAAGTGTCGACCTTATGTGTGGACTCACAGCCTGAAGTATCGACACATGGAGTTCTAGCAATAGTAACGGCTAGTTTTTCAAACGTAGAACTCGCCCATTTTGCCCTCCAATGGCTAGTTTTTCAAGTCTAATGGCTAGAAACGAGATTGAAGGCATTGGGAAAGTATTTATATACTCCAAATCAAATCAAATGACAACATATTGAATATTATCAAATACCATTGAGAAGAGAGAAGAAAAGAGAGCGTTAACTCCTATTCTTTGAAGATTTAACTACTCTCAAGCTAAAGCAAGCCTCCAAGCATTCAAGAGCCTTCAAGAGTATTGAAGATCAACCATTCTTGAGCATTCAAGAGGCTTCAACAAGTTCAAAGCACTTCTACATCAAGCTTCAAAGAGATACCCGCTTTGTTTTAGAAGGCTTACTTTGTTTCATTACTTCTAAACTCTATTTGTTGTAAGGGTTCTTGGTTAACCTATTGGAAAATCAAGTGAGATTATTGGTGAGCCTTTGCAAAATCAATTAGGTTGTTGGTTAGCCCGCAAAACCACTTAGGTTCTTGGTTAGCCTAAAAAATCATGGGAGGTTATTAGTTAGCCTTTGAAAACCAATTAGGTTCTTGGTTTGCCCGTAAAACCAAGTGAGATTTTGACTTGTTGGCCTTGTAAAAACAAGTTGGATTTTTGATTAGTAAGATTGCAAAACTAATCAACTGTAATCAGGTGTGATTATAGTGAATTCCCAAGGAGATCTTGGGGAGTGGATGTAGGTGCATTGGATAGCACTAAACCACTATATTTCTTGGTCTTTGTGGTTGATTGATCTCTCTCTACTTGCTCTTTATTTATTGCTCTTTAATTTTGGTGCACTTTTATTTAAGAGCATTGCATTTGAACTCATAGTACCTTGCATAATTAATTGTTGAATTGGATTGCATTGCTTTGTATAAAGTAAAGTCTTTTTAGATTAATTTTTAGAGACCCAATTCAATGCCTCTCTTGGGTTGCTTACTGGGCAACACTTTTAAGATCATATGCCCTGTTTCTTCTCATATTACATCCCACCTTCCCATCTCACGGCCTGCAACCGAGAGCTAAATCTGGTGGAGAAAAATTATGAATCCAGGGAAGTGACCGATGGCCCACTGCAACACACCATTGAGGGAGGAGAATCCTCGGTGAACTCATCGCTCTTGCTCTCCACCATGGAGGGGTCATCGGAGTCCACCACGGGAAGTAGATCGCTCTAGTCCTTGCCGGTGGCCCACAAGAGGCCACCCAGGGAAGATGACTTGTTCTCTCGCTCCTCCGAAGACGCCGCCAGTGACCGTGAAAGGAGGAGAAGCAGCACCAGTGATAGAGCGAAGGAGCGGATGCTGGCCATTACGATCGAGAGATCTCTGAATGCGGGAGGAGAACAAAGGCTAAATCACCACGAAATAATGTGAAAACCGAGTTCGAGAGGGAGAGGAAAATGATTAGGAGAGATCACCAAGAGAGTCTAACCAAATTATGGTGCAAAGGAACAAAACCCAAGCAGCATCCGATCTCCAGTAGTCCTCATCTAATGCACACGATATAAATTGAGGAACGAAACAAGGGAAGAAAAGGATAAAATAAACATTGAACCATTAAATACCATGTAATCAAATCCATGTAAAAAACCAGTTTAACAAAACCAATTAAAACTGGTTCATAAACCAATCTGACCAAAACCTGATCAGAAAGAAAAATGGGTCCAATCCTGGTCTACCAGGAACTGACCAGGAACAGTTCCTGGTTGACCCAAACTAATCCTGGTCGATCCAAATTAGACCAGGTCGATCAGAAAAAATCCAATGTGTGCTCAAACAGATCATTTGACCTTAATACCGAAATGATTTCCAATCGTTGATCGATTCCTGGATCAGGAAAAAACTCTCTATGGCATGTGACCTCATAGGTTCGAACCTAAATGATAGCGCTGGAACATTTCCAGTACTAGCACAAGATACCATCTAGCAATGGGTCCCGACGTCCGGATAGGCCGAAGATGCAAGAGCAATCTGTCGAACCTCTGGCATATGGTTACCGTATAATTCATCCCTTTGACCTCCAATGCTCAAGATGACCTAGGGTTAGACTGCCAACCCTAGTTGAGTCAATCCATAACATGTCTTAACCTCGCAAGTCCAGTGACTCCTCACTAGGACTACCCCAGCCGAGGATTTGCTAAATTGAGATACTGCAAGACATTCAATCCAAATAATTTGGACAGGCCAATTCCATCTTGGTCCACCACTACACAAATACTTGCCTGTACCCAGAAACCTTCCATCACCGGATTAGAAATCCAGGTAGTCTGGCACCAAAGCACAGGGAGTTGCTTGCAAGCTACCATGGTGACCTCAGGTCGGAGGGACACATATATCCATATCCAATTGTGAGTGATCCTTTGGCAGAAAGGAGCTCCACGGAGTCACGTTCAATGAGATGTCATACATCCCACTTGCATATCTCATCAGTATCACCACACTCCTTTGGTCAAGAGGACAACCAAACGATGTGAACCACAACATGATGAGGATCCAGGGCAAGTCCGGATTCTTTTTCCTATTTTTCTTATTTTCTCACATTTTTTTTATTTTCCTATTCCCGCTATTCCACCTATCCCTACTATTCTAGCTTTATCCCAACCTATCCCCACTTTATTCCAGCCTTATTTCATCTCCCTCCCATGTTTTTTAAAACCTCCCAAACCCTAGCCCACCGCCCCACCGCCCACAGATCCGGGATGCCCGACCCCCAGCCGACTTCGTCGGCCCGCCCGTCGGTGCTCGTCGGCCCTGCCCTTGATGAAAAACTGGCATCCGCCGCCCCGCCCGTGGAAGATGAAGGGATGGCATTTAGAAGACCAAGCATCGCCCACGGCCACCGCTGCCGCCCACCGCCGCTGGCCTACTGCCGGCTGCCTGCCCGCCGTCCGTTGGCCCACGCCTGGCCACCGAAGGTCCTCACCGGTGCCCTTAGGCCCCACGCCCATGGGAAGACCAAACGGCATGCTCGTGCATGCCGTGCGGTCGTGCCGCCCCTGCGCTGCCGCCCACTGCTGTTGCCTGCCACCGCCGCTCGCCGGCGATCCGCTACCCGCCAGTCGCCGGAGGTCCTTGCCAATGCCCGGGTCCCCACACCCGCGAGAAGATGAAATGGCATGCAAGCATGCCGTGCCACCGCTTGCCGCCACCCCGCCTGTGGCCGCCACCCTCCGTCCATCGTCGTCCCGCTGTCCGCAGGCCAAAGCCCGGTCGTCGGAGGCCTTGCTAGCGCCTAGGGGTCCTACAGCCGTGGGAGACAAAACAGCACACCCTGGGCATGCCATGCCACCTCTGCGCCATCGCCCCGCTTGTAGCCAGCCACCCACCGTCCGTCGCTCACCGTCCATTGGCCCCATCCGCCGCCTGCTTCTCAGCCGTCGACCATCCGTCGGTTGCCATCGAAGATGGTTTCCTTCCCCTATGCACAGCCACGAGTAGAGTCCACACGAATTTTGGAGCAATCCAGTTTTCAGAGCAGCACGCTCTTCAGAGCATTTCATCAAGTCGACACGCTTCCTAGATTAGATCAGCACCAATATTGATGTAGCATGGATTTTGATGTAATTTATTTTTATTTTTGGTTTGCTTGTAGGCTAAGTAAGTGAGGGGTTGTAGTTTTCCTATAAAAGGTCCCCTCCCCTCCTGTATTACTCAGTTGATATGAAATTTTCCTAAGACTGAAAAGAGGACTTGCAGTGCAAATTCCACTAAAAAATAAAATGTTTATGAGGCCAAAATAAGATGGAAACTAAAAACCTAATGCAGGGGACAGAATGTAGAATTAGGTTTGTGACTGCAAAGCAAATAAAAAACTATCCTAAACCCTCTCTGATACCAAACTGATACGGGATGACTATAAGACTGCTAAACATGCATGAAAAATAGTAAAATAATTTTTTTATAATTTTTATAATTTTATTTGCAGGCTAGATTCTCAAAATAATGTCAGAACTAGTGGAAAGACTAGCAGTGCAAAGAATCATCGGATCGTAGGTAAACACATGCCAACTAATGAGATATCCAGGACTCAAGAGTTGAGAAACTCCTAGTTTAGGATAGCTTATCTTCATTAAATCAGAAAATAAGAGTTGGGAAGGTTTCATACCAGTCAGAGATTGAAATTCAAAAGCAGTAGGGTTCACTCACAACTCTGATTGGAGCATGGAAGAAGAAGCCTTGTTTCCCTTGGATCTGATGGCAAATTTGGACGATCAGGGCAGCAAATAAGGCCTCCTCAGGGGAGGGGAAGCACCTTAGGGATCCTGTAAGTGTCAAAGGTTAATCAAAACAGCAAATAAAAATTAGAAAAGGAACTAATTTTGAAGGAAATCATGATCAAGGCTAAAAGCTGGCAGTTGGGGAAGAAGGAGCTCATGGGCTTGGATGGCAATAAGGACTGTTGTTCCTTGGGTGTGGCTGATCTCCAGGGACACCAAGGGATGCTAGGGTAGTAGGGTATCAATCCGAGAACACAAGGAGAGCACTCAAAGAGAGAACCAAAACTCAAACTCAAGATAATTTCACAAAATTTCAGCAAGGTTTATTCATAAGAAAAAGATGCTTACAAGAGGTGGAGGGGTAGGGTATTTATAAGGTTCCCATGCCCTCACTAACCATGGTTACACTTGGGTTACAAGTCCTATTCCAAATTGGAGTACAAGTCCTTTGCTAGCTAGGTTAGAATTACAAAGTTTAAAAGGATTATAAATCCCAACTAGGTTAGGAATAAACTTGGTCTTCTCCTTCTTCTCTTCAACTTGGACTTGGTCAAACCTCTTTGGATGTGGTCAACACTTCAAGGATGCCTAGGGAGGCATGTTGGGCCTCTAGGAGAAGCAAGGGGCCGGCCCAAAGGGGCTTGGGCCTCTGGAAGCTGGGATGGCCTTGTAGCTTGGTAGCCGGAATATTCCCTAGAATCTTGCTTCTTAAGGACTTGGGCTTGGCACCTGGGCTTGATTTCTTTGGGCTGGGATGTAGGTGGACCTCTGATATCATGGATGCCCTAGTTTAAGAATATTCTCTGGCATCTGGAGAGGAATCTGGGCATCTGGAGGACATCTGGAAAGAATTAGGATTTCTGGAAGCATCTTGGATCCTGGGTTGTCACACAAAATCTAATGGGCTGATGTAGCAGCCTCTGACTCCTGGATGTGGCCTGGTGGAACTCCAAAATAGGGTGACCTCCTCTCTTGTTTAAAAATCGAGCTCATACTGTACTCATAATTGATATACAGGACTCAAAATACTGATTAGGTTGAGGGTTGAGACAAATCAACTAACCTCAACTTATTACAGGACTCAATTCTAGTGGATTACAAAATTTGACATATGGCTAGATACACCAAATAGGGCCCAGTAATCTATGTTTGATCCTGGTGCCCCAACTATGTTGCCCCACTTTGGACTCAACCCAATCTAGGGTTCTTGGTGTGGACACCAACAATAGCCTTCAATCAAATTCCTTATGGATTGAATTATAAGAAAATTGAAGCAAGATCAGAAGCCAGTTGAACCCATAACAAGCCACAAAAATTGGAGCCAGTCTAACCACAACCTAAAGAGCCGACTCGAGCACTAGAGCCGACTCGACCAGAAAATTCTACTTCAACATTTTAGCTATTCAGCACTTATTCAGCTAGCTGGAATAACTCAACACTTCAGCACTTATTCAGCTACTTGGAATAACTTCAGCTATTAGGAATAACTCAGCACTTGGAATAAATTAGCAAGTCAACTACTTTGGAGTAACTTCCCAACCACTAGGCCAAGTTGGATCGCCACATCACCAAGCCTAGGTGGCAGGCATGCCAACATAGAGGACACCTCATACCCCCCCTCCATTTGGGCGCCCAAATTCAAATTCAAAGAGGAGTGGTTGACCCATGCTTTTCTCCATGAATCAAGCTTTGGTTGCAACCCTCCACTCTCTTCTCTATGTATCTTGCTTAACCTCCCATATTTTTATCCATGTATTTCAAAATTTCAAAAGCTTTGGGAGGTCTATAAATACCTCTCCAAAGCTCCTTGTAATGCATCTTATGAATGAAAAAATTTTTGAGTTCCAATCTATATCCATTTGTGTGATGCAAATGTCCTCCATGAGGGAGTGAGTGCGAGGCTCAACCTATCCACCACATAGCTATTAGTATACCTAAGCAAAGCCTTCCCTTCCATCTTCCCTAAATGCCAATTCCAGCAAACTCTTAAGGATGCCATCTCCAAGGATGCCATCTCCAACAATTCTTCCAAGATCACCATCTTCATTTTCCTTCCAAAGATGCCCACCAACTTCAACCCAAGGATGCCATTCATTCATTCTTTTTCAATCAAAGGCTCCACCCTTCCACATCCCAAGTACACTAAGGAGCCATCCCTTCTTCAAGGATGCCAGCTTCTCCCCACTCAAGACCTCAACCATCTAATACAAAAATGCCAACCACTCAACTCTTCCTCTTGATCACTTCTTTCAAATTTCCTCAACTTGTCCATGTCACTAATGTCATTCATTATAGGGTCCCTACAATTCTGAGTTAAAGAGGAGGTTTTACTTTGCCTTGGAACTAGCCATGGAGGGAGTTTCCATTCCAGAAGTGATAGTCTTTAAGTTCAGTTGCAGCTCCATGAAATGCTAAAATTGATCTACCATCAAAGGAGTGAGAGCTCATCATTGGTTAGTAAACCCATCCGAGTCTCTTAGGTCTATTCATATGAAGGTTTATGCCCTAGTTAAAATGGTTTCTCAACCATTAGGTACCTTCTTTTAATTAAAATTAAGCTACATTGTGGGTATGTTTCATTTCATTAAGTAGTCTCTTCATTTGGTTTATTTCGGCCCTTTCTTATACATGAATTTTGCTAATGCAAGTAGGTGTCATTGCTCAACTTAAATTACTAAATTGTTAAGATAGAATATTGATGGGGACATTGACTAGTCCAGAATCTGAAGCAGCCCGCCTAGAACCTGAAGCTCAGCCCAGAACTTGAAGCCAGCCTAGCCCAAATCCTAAAGCCCCAGATCTTGATGTCGATGCAGCACATATCCCGGAGCAGCATGGATCCTGGGGCATCATGAATCCTGGGGCACATCCAAGTGAAGATAAGTATAATTTTTTTTATGGGTGTACGAGGGATTGGAATATCTAAAAATTTTAGGATTAGTTATTTTCATTAATTTTAGGATCACATTGTTTTAGAATTTATTTTTATCGTTGCTTTAGGATTTTGATTATCTTAGTTTGTTAGGATAGAGTTCTGGTTAGGATGGTTCTCAACTAACCAGGGACAGTAAACTTTATTTAAGCTCTTTTTCATGGAAATAAAATATGAATGATGAATTATTGGAAAGAGATTTGCTTTGCTTCTCTAGTTAGGAGACCTTCATTTCTACGGGTAGGAGAAGGGCCCCAACCTTTGTTTCTCCGGGTAGGAGAAGGGTGCCCCAACTTTTATTCTCCGGGTAGGAGTAGGGCGTGAAGTCTTAACCTCTATTTCTCTGGGTAGGAGAAGGGTGAAAAGCCCTGTATTTTTTTTTTCGAGATCTTTTTTTCCATCTTTCCTCTCTATCTCTTCTCTATTTCCTTTCTCCTTAATCAATCACTGAGCCATCCCACCGGACTCCTCCCTACTACCACCATCTTGCACCTTCGATGCCGATCGGAACCCCATCGCCCGTCTCCACAACACCTGCAATCGAATGGCTCAACCACCGCCTATGCCATCCACTGGAGTCACCCAACTGCCGGAACCCCCTTGTGCACAGATCTCCACATGACACCGTTGTTGACTCTAGTCTTGATTTTGATGATTGACGAAATACTTAAGTATATATGAGTACTAATTGTGTATTTTATTATGTTTATCAGATCTTAGTACTCATCCATGTTAAATGAAGAAATGCTTATATTTCAGTTGAAGAAGTCTTTCAAATTCATGGAATTTCAAGTTATAAAGACTTTTGAACATAATAAAGACTTGGAAGGACTTAAAGTTTGATTTTGGAGAAGTTTCAACAAGTTTCAGCACTGGCACACTAAAGTGTCGACTCATGAAAAAGTTCAAGTGTTAATTCAAGGCCTAGGAACAAGAAAAATATAGAACCGTGAAAATCCAAAATTTTTTTCTTGAGTTGACCCAACTGTCGACTCACAGAAATCAAGTGTCGACTTACAGAAACCAAGGTAGACTCACAGAACTCAAGTGTCGACTCACCAGATTCAAGTATCGACACTTGGAGTAATGACTAGTTTTTTAGAAGTGTAGAATTGATTCCAACTTGCTTCAAACAGCTAGTTTTTCATCCCCTACGGTTATAAACAGTCATCTATGATTTGGAGAGCTATATAAACATCAAAAATCAAATAAGAAAGCAATCCTTTAGTGAGATCATTGAATATTTTTCAAGAATTCAAGAGTTGAGTGGTTCAAGCCTTCAAGCTTTCAATTTTCAAAGAGAGCATCCAAAGTTCACATCATCAAGCTGCAATCAAAGGTATCAACAACTTGAAGACAAGATCTTCATCAACATTCAAAGATATTTTCTTTGTTTAAGAAAGCTTTTCTTATATTCTTTTCATATTGTTCTTACTTTATTTATTAAGGTTTTTGGTGAGCCTTGGAAAACCAAAGAGATTTTTGGTGAGCCTTGAAAAATCAATTATGTTCTTTGTTAGCTCATAAAACCAAGGGAGGTTGTTGGAGAGCCTTAAAACCAATTGGTTCTTGGTTAGCCCATAAAATCAAGGGAGGTTTTGACTTGTGAACCTTGTGAAAATAAGTCGGGTTTTGATTAGTGAGCCCAGAAAACTAAATGACTGTAATCTTGGTGATCATAGTAAAATTTTCAAGAAAAACTTGGGGAGTGGATGTAGGTGCCTTGGAGTGCACCAAACCACTATAAACTTGTTATATTTGTGTGATTGCTTTTACTTTTATATTTACTTTATAATTTCTGCTACATATTATTTTGAAGCATACAAACACTTTGGCAAAACTCAAGTACTTAATTGTAATTAGCACATACTTGTTTAACTAGTTCAAAAGTTTTATAAAATCTAATTCACCCCCTCTTGGATTGCATCATCACTAGGCAACAAGTGGTATCAGAGCCCAGACCCAAAATTATTGGTATCTAGACTTGGTGCTTTGCAAAGAATCCAATGATTTTGAGTTAAAAGATCATGGCAACCCTTGTAGGTATTAGTGTTAGACCATCATTTTTCAATGTCACTAATTACATTTTTTGAAAAACTTGCATGTGTATTTATATTCAATCTATTAGTTATTATCTTTCAAAAATTATAGTTAGTGTTCATCATATTCCTTTCATTTTGGTTGATGGCATTTCCATTCCAAAGCTCGAAGAGGGAATGAATATGACATTAAGTAATCTAAAATTAATGCTAAAACAATGAACTTGCTTTATTATGCATTGGACTTTAATGAATTCAATAGGATCTCCACATGCACATTGGTGAAGGAGATATGGGACATACTTGAAATTACTCATGAGAGTACTCTTCAAATAAAAAATACTAAAATTAATATGCTTATTCATTTTTTGAAATGTTTGAAATGCTACATTTTGAATCTATATCTGATATGTATACTAGATTTATGACTATTGTAAATAAATTGAAAAGTCTTGGCAAAGTTTAAACTAATGTAGATTTGGTTAATAAAATTCTTAAATCTTTGCCAATATCATGGGATCCAAAGGTAACGACGATCCAAGAAGCCAAAGATATTGATACCTTATTTTTGGAGGAGCTCATCGGTTCACTCATGACCTATGAGTTGAACTTATGGCAAAAGGAAGTAGTTGCTGATTAAAAGAAGAAGAAGATAATAGCCCTCAAGGCCAAAAAGAAATTCAAGGCAATGATAGCAACTTGGAGCGATAGAGAAGATTCAAGTTTGGATAATGAACAAGAAGTTGCCAATCTTTGCTTCATGGCACATGAGGAAGAGGTATGTTCTAAAAATGAATATGACTTTACCTTTGATGAATTACATGATGCATTTAATGATCTTGTGCATGAATATAAAATATTAAAAATTAAGCACAAGAAATTAAAAAGACATGTAGATTCTTTTTCTCTTGAGAACACCAATCTTGCCAATGAAAACCATGATTTAAATATAAAGATTGATATTTTAGAAAGTGATAAGAATAATCTTTCTAAAGAAAAAGAAATTTTAGAAAAAGAAAATTTTGATTTGAAAGAGTTATGCAATAAGTTTTCAAATGAGAAAAATATTTTATTAAATAAAATAGAAATTATAAGAGAATCCAAGATTTTTGTATCAAATGATGAGCTTTTAAAGAAAAACAAAAATCTTAAGTTGAAAAACAAGAATTCTTTATTGCTACTTCTTCCAATATTGCATGCTTTAATTATGGAAAAATTGGATTTAATGCATATTCTTGTAGATTAAGAAAAGTTTGGGTTCCAAAAGAAACCATATTTACTAACCCTAAAGGATCCAAGAAAGTTTGGGCACCAAAATTATCCATTTGTGTATTTTGCTGGAATATCTTGCAGCCCAACAAGAAAATAGAAAAATAATTGAATAGTCGCTGTACTAGATAACATGAAGAAGTGGACAAGCTATATTCTTAACTAAATAATAAATGAAGGAATATACATATTGGTAAACTATAAATATTTCTTTTCATAATTAAAAATATAGTTAAATATTTGTTATCAATGTTGCATTAATTACTTTGAAAATTATTTTAAATTGATTAATTAAGATCAAGTTTAGACTTATAGTCATTGGTTATGATCATGAACTTTTTGATGTTGATGAATTTCATGCTATCATGATTAAACTTGTGATTATAAAATCTTCACTTGATTTTGATTAATGTATCTTAAATTACTTCATAAAAAATACTTTTAAAGTTACATATTGCTTTGAAAATTATTTTAATTGATTAATTAGAATCAAGTTTAGACTAATAGTTATTTGTTGTGATCATGATCTATTGATGGATTTCATGCTCTCATGATTAAACTTATGATTATTAGACTTTCACTTGATTTTGATTAATATAATTTTAAACTATTTCAAGTGAAATGTTATAATTTATGTGTTTTTATTTTTGGCATCTATGCTTAAGCTAGAAATGATTTGGATAAAGTATAGAACTGACAGTTAAGGGTTACATTAAGAAGAAGGTATGCATATTGATAAAATTATGCAAAAAGTTTGTATGGATATCAAAGCATTTCAAATGGATTTTAAATTATGCAAAAAGTTTTTAAATAATCAATCCTTTGTATTTTGAAAATCATGTATATCTTGAAAATTTCAAATCTTGATGGTTATGCTTTCATGTTTTATTCCTCAAATGAATGTATATTTTTAAGGGAGAATAATATTTAGGGGAAGCATCCAAAGATTTGTTGTCATTATATACATGTATGATGCTTTAAATGATATCATACTTATATTGCTCTATCACTCCTCCTTGTTTTTAAATCTAATTCTTTGATGGGAGTTACATTCAATTGGTATCAAGATTTATTTTATTAAGAATCTTAAAAAAAAAAAAGAAGAGCTCCTAGTAACTGCTTCGGATTGGGATAGTCACCATGGCTGTCTGATCATAAAAGCTAAGTAGGGTTTAAAGACCCTGTCTTCCCATTCACTGGGATCTCTTATGATGTGTCAGGATAACGCCATGGCCTTATCCCATGAACAAGTGAGGTGAATGAAAAATATACATATTAGAGCTAATATACATTGAAATATTTTTTGTATGTGCATGCCATTTTTATAGTATCATATTCAATTTATATCATATTTTATTGGTATAATGATTAATTGATTTCATGTATTGATTTTGATGATCTACTTGCTATTCTTTCCACCTTCATTCCCATTTTGTATTGCCTTTCATCCTTTTTCATGATGACAAAAATGGGAAGAAAAATGTTAAGTATAAAATGGGGAAAGATATGATAAACATGAAAAATTATATAAGAAATAAAAGAAAATGCAAAAGGAAAGAAGAAAGTAAAATATTTTAATCTTAAGGGAAGAATTAGTAAGAGAGAAAATTTGAATCTTAAGAGAGAAAAATATTTTAATCTTAAGGGAAAGAATTAGTAAGAGAGAGAAAATTTGAAAATTATGCATATTTTGAAAAATATTTTGAAGAATTTTTGAATTTTTTTTTTTTGGATTATATTCCGAGGGAGAGCTTGATGCTTATAGATTTTGAGCTTACATGTTTATACTATTATTAATCTTGTAAGCTTACCCAATTCATATACTTAAAGGTTTTGTCATCATAAAAAAGGAAGAGATTGTTGACTCTAGTCTTGATTTTGATGATTGACAAAATATTTAAGTATATATGAGTACTAATTATGTATTTTAGTATATTCATCAGATCTTAGTACTCATCCATGTTGAATAAAGAAATGCTTGTATTTTAGTTAAAAAGTCCTTCAATTTCATAGAATTTCAAGTTATAAGGACATTAGAACATAAGAAAGACTTTGAAGGAGTTAAAGTTTGATTTTGAAAAAGTTTTAGCAAGTTTTAGCACTAGCATACTTAAGTGTTGACTCATGAAGAAGTTCAAGTGTTGACTCAAGGCCTGAGAATAAGAAAAATATAGAATTATGAAAATCCAAATTTTTTTCTTGAGCTAACCTAAGTGTCTACTCATAGAAGCCAAGTGTTGACTCATAGAAATCAAGTATCGACTCACAGAACTCAAGTGTCGACTCACCAGATTCAAGTATCAACACTTGGAGTAATGGCTAGTTTTTTAGAAGTACAGAATTGAACGGTAACTTTTTACTTAATCTAGTTGGATTGGTTTCATGAGTTATTTCGATAGACATATCGAATTGGCAATTTAGATCAGCTCAATTTGACCTAATTAGGTCAATCAGGTTCGATTAGTTCGAATCGGCTTAAATCAAAGCCTACTGCTAACTAGATATGGAATCCAAAGGGTCACACATGTTAGGGAGTTGACCAAGGAAGTCATTCATAATTTAATTAGGGTCATGGGATACTAATTGGTTAGTTAGATTGCACACTAGCATGTGTAGGCTAACCTAATTCCTAACCCAAGTTGATTTGGGCCCAGTTACTTGCTATTTTGATCAATCATTGTAAAGGAGACTTAGATTAGGACATGACTTAATTGAGAAAGCCTATGTCAGATTTTATCTGACTAATTTAAGACATGTAATGCCACTTGGCTGGAGTCCAAGTCGGTATGGACTCTTGTGCATAATATTGCCCGTGCCAAGGAGGAGAGGGCACAGAAGGACCAAGAGTCCTTCTGTAGATGAAATTCCTTTGTTGATTTCATCTGGAGTCTTCTTGGCTCACATCCCATGCCTCATTTCGATTTAGTTGACCGGTCAAGACATTTGAATTTGGCATGGATGTTGGATGAAGTGTGCGCGCGCATGAAGAGTTGCAACTCTTTATGTGGCCACGGTTCTGAAGCAGAATCCTTCTGCTATTAGGACTCTTCATTCTCTCTGGCATTTTGAGACTGAAATGATTCCTCTTGGAATCATTGGGACCGATATTTGCCATGTGGCAAGTATGGATTAAATTTGGAAAGGAGGGGATGCAAATATGGCTCATGATGCATGAAGTTACATATCGGATATGTGTTTTCAAGCTAGATAACTTCTCTTCGGTCTTGAAAACACATATCTGATAATTGGTGACTGGGCTTATCACACACCCTCATGAATCTATAAATAGGGGGTGGTAGGATGAGGTTTTAAAAATAGATATCAGATTTCCACCGAAGTATTATTCTGAGCCTCTCTCTCTCTCTCCCTTCTTCCTCCTTTAAGACAAACCTTGTCTCCTTAAGACAAGGTTGTTCTTTCTAGGACAAGTCTTAGGATTTAAGATATAAGCCTAGAGTATCCTAAAGGAAGGCAATCCCAAATCCAAAAGTAGTTTTGGAGAGCATTCAGAGTGCCCTACAAGAGGGTAGGGTGTCCTACAAAGGTCAAAGTCTAGAAGGCTGTCAAGAAGAGTCCTAGTCAAGCAAGTAACTGAAGTAAGAATTCTTCCTTGGATCAATTCCTATGTGGATCACCGTTGGAGGGCTTGCACTTGTGAACCTAGTGGAAAGGAGTGGAAAACAGCATTCCAGGTATTTGTCATGAACCATATTATTATATATTAGTTGCATATGAATGAGGGGATCTTGGGATTTGGGTTTCTAGCTAATAAGGGTTTTTCTTTGTACAAATTTTCGAAATCCAATGCATCATACATGTATGATGACCATTAAGAAACCCATCAGTGGTATCAGAGCAACCCTTAATTCATTCAATTAATTATCATTTGTATGATCATATGCTTATTAGATAGCTAGTTTGATCATAGGTTTTTGATGCATGCCATTACTTAGGGTTCAGTGGAATGATGTATGGTTATGAAAAATAATCATAGTATGATATTTGCCATTGGATTAGGGGATGTTATTCTTAAACCCTAATCTATGTATGATAGTAATTATTATCATGAAAAGAGCATGTTATTGTTTCAATATGATATTATGCATATTGCTAATCAAATGCATCTTAATAACATGTCTTATCCTAGTAACTGTATTGGATTGGGTTAGTCACCATGGTCGTCCGGTCATAGGGGTTAAGTAGGATTTAAAGGCCCTCTCTTCCCATTCAATAGGGTCCTATGTCATGTAGGGGTGCCATTGTAGCTATATCCCATGAATAAGTGAGGTGAACGGAGAATTGTAAAATCATGCTATGATTTGCATATTAAGATAAATATGCCTATTGGATAATCAAATTTTTGCATATGCTAGATTGATATGCTTTTGTTTATACTTGTTGTTATAAACAATGATAACATAATTATTTAGGATGTGTATGAGACCATCAAAGCCCTTATAAAAATATATTTAGTTATAGTATAAACTCGATCATGATGCAAAACTGATTAGGGTTTGATCAGCCAGTTGGTGCCTGAGCAGGTGGTTCTAGGAAGGTAAAGGAAATGAGATTTTTTAATTGGTTCCATTGTCTGACCTAGCCAATTCAATTGGTATCTAAGAAAAGCAACGGGAGACCCCCTCACCCCTTCTACTTACCTGGCCAATTTGGTCATATCTAAACCTTAACTTGGGAATACTAAATGATTAAATATACTATAATTGGCCTTCCTTCATGCTAAGCTAAATTAATATCGAAACTATAGTAGGTTTGTTGTATAACACAAGGCCTACTCTAGGGTTTGATATAAAATTTGTCTTGGTGCACTTAGTGCTTTATGGCATGGTTGGAAATTGTTGCTTTATTGTGTAACACAAGGGCAATACTATTCCATCATGGCTATATAGAAATGAAGGGTCTGACTAAACTAAGACATTATAGTTTGTTGTGTAACACAAGACTATAAGTGTCTTAGAGGCAGTTTATTTGTTGAGAATTAATGGGTTGCAATTGAAAAGGAAGTCCTACCTTTGAACTCATGAGTGTTTGTTGTGTAACACAAGGCACTCATGAGGAATTGGGATCTCAACCCCACCAAAGAAACCAGTAAGGTTTCTCGCTTACCATAGATTGAGAGTTATGGTATTTGAATAAAATAGTGGGAGACATAATTATATATAAAGTCCTTATCTAGTTATGAATGTCATCTTGAGTAGTCTACTGATATTGTTCTTTAATTAAATGTAGGATATATATATAATGGCTTCAAATTTGTCACTGCGGGGCATCTTAGATGCCAACAAGTTAATCGGTCCCAATTATGTGGACCAGTTGAGGAACATGAGAATAGTTCTTACTCAAGAAAAACTTTCTTATATTTTGGATTCTTCGGACCCTGTGCCGATCAGAGAAGATGCATCAGAGGAGGAAATTGCCACACACAAAATGTGGCAAAATGACAGTACAACTATCAGGTGCATCATGTTAGCTTAGATGAGCAACGAGCTCTAGAGGCAACATAAAGGTATGGAACCTCAGTCCATATTGCTCAACGTAAAGGAGCTATATGGAGAGCAAAGTAGGGCTGCTCGATATGAGATATCGAAGCATTTGTTCCATGCACGGATGAGTGAGAGTTCATTTATACAAACCCATGTATTAAAAATGATTGACTTAATCAACCGATTAGGTCAATTAGGGTTTGTGATGGATGGTGAACTCAATCTGGATTTAATCCTGCAATCACTTGTAGATACCTATTCTCAGTTTGTTCTTAATTATCACATGAACAAACTGAATATATCTTTGCCTAAACTGCTGAATATGTTAATGATAGCAGAGAGCCACTCAAAACGTGATAAGGCTCATCTTTTTCTTATTGATGGGAAGAAGAAACAGGCAAATGGAAAGGGTTTGAAAAGAAATTTTAACACTAAAAAAAGCATCTAGAAGAAGAAGAAAGCCAAGAAGGCAGTTAATGATGGAGCCTGTTTTCACTGCGATAAGTAGGGGCATTGGAAAAAGAATTGCAAGACATATCTTGTAAGTGTAAAGCTAGATGCAAGTGGAGCATCTAAAGCTTTGTACATGATACAAACTAATTTATCATTTAGTGCTTCCATTTCTAATTCATGGGTATTGGATACCGTATATGGGTCTCATATCTATAAATCTTTACAGGGACTCCACAGAATTAGAGAATTGAAGAAAGGTGACTTAAACTATATGGCGCTAGTGGAGAAGCCATGTATGCTAAAGCTGTGGGCACCTATCTTCTATTATTACCTTCGGGTAATATTTTAAAGTTAAAAGAATGCTACTAGGTACCGGATATTGTAAGAAACATTGTATCAATACCCTTATTGTTACAACAAGGATTTGAAATAAATGCAAAGAGCAGTGGTTGAACTATTCTTCATTGTAATAAATATTCAGACATGGTTATTTTATAAATGATCTTCTGACATTAGAACTCAATGATAAAATACTACATGTTGATAACAAGAAGAGAAAGAGAGATAATATCAATGTTACATTTCTCTGGCATTGCCAGTTATGTCATATTAATGAGTCAAGAATAAACAAGTTAGTCAAAGATAATTACTTTGACCCTTATGATTTTCAATCATTAAAAACTTATAAGTCTTGCCTTAAAGGAAAAATGACCAAGTCTTCATTCACTGGACATGGGGACAGGGTAACTGAGTTATTAGGTCTTGTGCATACTGATGTGTGTGGACCTATGACAACTCAAGCCAGAGGTGGATATTCTTACTTCACTTTTATTGATGACTTGTCTAGGTTTGGTCATGTGTATCTAATGAAACAAAAGTCTGAAGCCTTTGATAAGTTTAAAGAATATCAAAGCATGGTTGAAAAATAAACTGGATATAGTATTAAAACTCTATGTTCTGATCGAGGAGGTGAATGCTTGTCTGGTGAGTTTCTAAACCATCTCAAGGACAAAGGCATAATCTTTGAATGGACCCCTCCTTATACACCCCAATTACATGGTGTGGTAGAAAGAAGAAATCATACTTTGTTAGACATGGTGAGGTCCATGATGAGCTTCACAGATCTTCTTTCCTTCCTGGGACATACCTTGGAGACTGCTGCCTATATTTTGAATAGGGTACCATCTAAGTCAGTGATTAGCACTCCATATGAGTTATGGAATGGCAAAAGATCAAATCTTAAGTACTTAAAGATTTGGGATTGCTATGCTTATGTCAAAATAATTTTGGACATAAGTTAAGTGCTAGGGCTGACAAATGTAGGATTGTTGGTTATCCTAAAGAGGGTGTTGGATACCTCTTTTATAATACTACTGAACAAAAGTATTTGCCAGTAGACATGCTGGTGTGGTATGCATGATGAGGATGCAATCATGTAACTCTAAAGGAGACTAACCAAAATTTAACTAGCAATTCCTACTTGCATATGAGTGATTCAACATATAAGATCAAGGAGATCTAAATAAGAAACCCTAAATGCTTATACTTAAACCCAGCTAGGAGGACTATCAAAATCTTAAAGAAATAGGACAAGGTTAGAATTCGCACACAAGTCAAGCTAGCCCTATTTAATGATCCCGATCTTAAAATACTAGGAGTTCAAGCATTGAAATCTCAAGCACAAGGGATTCACTCTTAAGGTTCTCAAATGAAAGATCATACCACATAAGATGGACCTTCTAACTTTCTGGTTTTGTAGCAAGTAATCCTTCCTCTTAGATCTGGAGCCTAGAGAACCCTGCAACAAAGAAACCAAGATGATTAGAAACTTAATTAGAAGTGAGAAGATTGATGGAACTCAAAAGGAGAGTTTGTTGGAAATGATCCTTGGCGCCATGGTGGAAGCTTGTGTTGGTGTTGATCTTTTTCTTGTGAGGATGTCCTTAATTCGCTTTGAAGGAAGAGGATTGCTTGGAAGATGAAGAGTAAAAGAGAAGAATTAGGAGAAGAAATGATGGAGGAGAGAAGAGGTTCACTTAGGCACAAAGATCCACATAGGCACATAGAAACACATAGAAAATTGCTGAAAATCTGTATTCACTCATCCATCCCTTTTACAAGAAGACTAAGAGTCTTTTATAGACTATTAAGCCATTTTGAATTCCAACTACACCAAATATCATGGAGAAAAATTGTGGAGAAAAATATGGGGCATCCCATGAAGAGTGGACGAAGTTGTGGAGGAGGTTGTAGCCAATTCAATTTCAAATTCTCCTTTTCTTCTCTTGGGTGGCAACCTTGGATGGTGAGGTGGCATGTGTGATGTGGCAGCAATCTTGGATAGTGAGGTGGCATGTGTGATGTGGCAGCAACCTTGGATGATGAGGTGGCATGTGGTCCCCACTTGAGGTGGCTTTGGTCTTGCTTTGGAGTATAAGTCTTGAGTATTCTTTAGTCTTCAAATGTGGTTTGGTTTGATTCTTCATGGATTGGACTTGACTCATTGGACCCAACTCTCAAATACAAGGTTAATCAGGCTGGACTAGTCCAAACATAAAATTGAAATGGACTCGAATTACATAATTATTTGGACTCAAAATTAAAGAAAGGTTACCGGACTCTCTAGTCCAACCATAAAGATTCGGAATGGGCTTGAATTGGTTGGAGTCTCTTTCTGATTCTGGTGCCCGCACCAATTCTCCCCGGGTGGGATGAACTCAACCCTATCGAGTGATAAGTTTCTAATATATCCGGGTCGATTTGTTGTAGGTCCTCTTTGGTGATCCAAGAATCTTCAGATTCAGGACGTCCTTGCCATCGAACCAGATAGCGTTGGTAGCCCTTATTTCTAGTAGTGATGATCTGGTGATTCAAGATCCTTTCAATTCTTTCCTTTCGCTCAGGAATATTTGGTGGTGGACACTCAATTGGCATTTCACTCTCAAGAGAAGTGTTAGGACCAAAAGGCTCATCCGGTATCAATGCAGGTTCCTTGTATTCTTTTAGATCGGAAACATTAAATGTAGAACTAATGCCATAACTAGGTGGTAAGTCTACTACATAAGCATTAGGTCCAATTTTCTTTATTATTTTGAAGGGTCCGGCTCCCCGGGCATGGAGTTTCTTCATAGTTCCCGGAGGAAACCTTTCTGGTTTAAGCCTAATCATTACAGAGTCTCCTTCATTAAATTCCTTTAACCGTTTATGTGAATTAGCCATATGCCTATAGAGTTCATTGCTTGTTTGAATCTTCTGACTAATCTCCTTGTGCAAACCCTTAACATGCTGTGCATATGACTCAGCAGACTTAGATATTCGTGTATGTACTGGTAATGGAATTAGGTCTAAAGGTTTCCTAGGTCTGTATCCATGGACCACTTCGAATGGACTTTTCCCAATAGACCTATTAATCGAACTGTTGTAGGCAAATTCAGTGCGAGGAAGTAGTAAGTCCCAGTTTCCTAGGTTGTCACCGACTAAACATCTTAAGAGATTTCCTAAGCTTCGGTTTACTACTTCAGTTTGGCCATCGGTTTGAGGATGATAGGCCATAGAGAATTTCAGCTTAGTACCTAACATGTGCCAGAGGGTTTTCCAGAAGTAGCTAGTGAACTTGACATCTCTATCTGACACAATGGTCTTGGGTAAACCATGAAGCTTAACCACCTGATCTAAGAAAAGCTTGGCCACTTTCGAAGCATCTAAAGTTTGAGAACACGGGATGAAGTGCGCCATTTTGGAGAAACGATCGACAACCACAAAAACAGAGTCATGTTTCCTAGAAGTTTTAGGTAGACCTACCACAAAATCCATACTGATATCTTGCCATGGACCATCAGGGACAGGTAAGGGCGTGTACAGACCGGTGTTCTGTCTTTGCTGTTTTGCAACAGCACAGGTCCGACACTGAGCTACGATCTAGGCAACGTTCTTTTTAAGACCAGGCCAAAAAAATTGTTCTTCCATTGCTAGGATGGTTTTGTTCCTGCCAAAATGTCCCGCTAAACCTCCAGCATGGACTTCCCAGATCAGAAATTCCCTAACAGAGGTCTTGGGAATACACAACTGATTTCCTTTGAAAAGGTATCCATCTAACAGTGTATAATCACTAGGCTCACTAGATGGTCTTTGTTGGAGGGATTGATAGATGTGACCAAAATCAGGACATGTGGGATATTCATCTTTCAATCTATCGAACCCTACTACTTCAGTGCCCACAGAGGTTAACAACATAGAACGGCGGCTTAACGCATCGGCAACCCTATTTTCAGTACCGGCATGATGTTTCAAAACGAACGTGTAAGCTTGTATGAATTCTACCCATTTCCCGTGCCTAGGGTTTAATTTCTTTTGAGAACTAAGGAATCTAAGAGCTTCGTGATCAGAGAATAGGACAAACTCGTGAGGTAGAAGATAATGCCTCCAAAATCGTAGAGCTTGAACGACAGCATACAGTTCCTTATCATACGTGGAATACCTTAGTCTCGCCTCATTTAACTTTTCACTGAAGTATGCTACTGGGTGATTCTCTTGACTCAAGACACCTCCAATTCCGACCCCAGAAGCATCACAAGCAACCTCAAACACCTTGGTAAAATTGGGTAACCTTAAGACAGGTGCTTGTGTTATTTTCTCCTTAATTGTTAGGAAGGCCTTACCTGCTGCTTTAGTCCACTCGAAATTTCCCTTCCTAATACAATCAGTGATTGGAGCCATTATCGTACTGAACCCTCTAATGAATCTCCTATAGAAGGTGGCTAAACCGTGGAAACTACGGACATCATGGATATTCTTGGGTACAGGCCACTCTACTATTGACTTAATTTTTGCAGGGTCAGCGGACACCCCTTCAGATGTGACTACGAATCCTAGAAATATAACTCTATTTGTCAGGAAATCACACTTCTTGATATTGGCATAGAGACTATCTTTTCTCAGGACTTGACAAACTTGCTTCAGGTGGGTTAAGTGGTCTGTCTTTGTTTTGCTATATATAAGTATATCATCAAAATAGACCACTACAAATCTTCCGATAAAAATCTTTAACACCTGATTCATTATTCTCATAAAGTGCTGGGTGCATTGGACAGACCGAACGGCATGACTAACCACTCATATAATCCATCTTTAGTCTTAAAAGCGGTCTTCCATTCGTCTCCAGGCCTAACCCTAACCTGGTGATAGCTACTTTTTAGGTCTATCTTGGAAAAAATTGTCGATCCAGCTATCATATCTAACATGTCGTCTAGTCTTGGGATTGAGAATCTATACTTTACAGTGATCTTATTAATGGCACGGCTATCTATATACATCCTCCAGGTGCCATCTTTCTTAGGGGTCAGCAGAGCAGGGGCTGCACATGGACTTAAGCTTTCCTTAATAAATCCCTTCCTAAGAAGTTCACCCACTTGCCTTTGCAGTTCCTGGTGTTCAGTTGGGTTCATCCTATAGTGAGGCAAATTAGGTAAAGTCGCTCCAGGGATTAAATCTATTGCATGTTGTATGTCTCTTAAAGGTGGGAGGTTATCGGGGAGATCTTCTGGAAACACATCCTCAAATTCTTACAATAATTGGACCACCTCTTGAGGGTGTTCTACAGGCTTGTGGTCCTTAATTTCCTTAGCAGCTACTACCCAAATAGGTGCTCCCTCCATGATATCTTGCTCTAATTTTTTTGCACCTATTAAATTTAATCCAGTCTTCTTATCTTTCAAGCTGCTAGCTCCTCTCTTGACATTATCCTTAGGCTGGGTTGGATGAATGACAATTTTCTTGCCATTGAAATTGAAAGCATAGGAGTTTGATCGACCAAAGATGGTCACATCATGATCAAACAGCCATGGCCTGCCTAAGATGATGCTACTTACCCCCATAGGAAGCACATCACACCAGATCTTTCCCTGATAGGATTGAAGCTGGACTTGAACCTGACATCTTGACTTGATTGGTATAGAAGTGGAATCGATCCAGGACACCTTATATGGATTGGGATGTGGTACAATGGGAAATCCTAGACCTTTGGCTGCGTTAGTGGAAATGGCATTGATACAGCTTCCACTATCGATGACGATCTTACAGACCTTTTCTCCTATCCTAACAAATGTGTGTAGGATGCTAGTTCTACGCCAGTCTTCTTGCTCCTTGGTCTGTGTCATGATACGTCTCACAACTCCTAGCAAATCTGATGAGTCTATGTTCTCTTCATCTCCTTCATACTCATCAGCCAAGCAATCCCCTGCTTCATAAACCTCCTCTTCATCATTCTCCAGGGGTTCTGTTTCACCTTCTTCTGCCTCCCCTATATGTAAAGCTCTAAAAGGACATTGGCTCATGAAATGACCTGGTTTACGACACTTATAGCAGACTCGCTCCCTCTCACCTCGAACTTCAGGGCTCTTTCCTTTGTCTTCTCTAGGAATTGGGGAAATGGCAGGGTTGTGCCTAGGGGTTGGATTCGAGCTGGATCTTGGTCTATTAGTTATACCAGGGACTGAACTAGGCCTGCTAACAGGAGGGTTAAACCTAATAGATTCAGGTCGTCTAAATGTAGCTCTCCTTTGAAACCTCTCATAGTCCGTGGCAACTTGGTATGCCTGATCTAAATCATGGACTTTCCTTAAAAATAGTTCCCCTTTTATATCATCATTCAACTCTGATCTAAACCTTGATAAAGTGGCTGCTTCAGACTCGACTACGTTGCATCGCATCACAAACTCATCAAATTTAGCAACGTATTCAGAAACGGTCTTGTTACCCTGTGTCAATCGTTGCCACTGATCTAATAACCTTTGCTGATAAGACATAGGCAGATATTTCTCTCTAAGTTTCCTCTTCATATCTCTCTATGTTGCTATAGGTAAATCTCCCCTTTGCCTTGATATGCGTTCCACATTTCCCCAATATAACCGAGCCTGACGAACTAGTCTGATTCTGGCAAACTTAAATCTTCTCTCTTCATACATATCATACCAGTCAAAATACTGGTCCATGTCAGCCTCCCAGTCTATGTACACCTTAGGATCTAAGCTTCCCTCAAAGGTTGGTGCATCTAGATGGATGTTCCTTAGGGCCCGATCATCCTGATCAAAAGTATCATAGTGAGGCCTTCTAGGAGGTGGCTCTGGAGTATGATCAACATAATCTTGATGCGGTCTTCTTTAATTTGGATCAGGTGTGTGTTCCTGTCGTTGGGCTCTAGGATGAACTGAAGGTAATCTGGGTGAAGGTGGTTCAGTTGGGGTCAACCTAGCTTCTTCTAGGGCTCCTACCCTTTCCTCGAACTGACCAAATTTAGCATCCAACGGTCCATCTTCTCGATCATAGATCTCATAAGGCTTTCCATACTAGTATCCATGGATGAACTAGGTTGGGCTTGTGAAGGGTGGTAAGGTGTGCCTGACCTAGTTGTCATGCAAACAATTAGACTCAGACCCGAACTACGAGTTTTTTAAACCGGTTAGTCCAAATAAAGTGAGTTGACTAGATACAATCAAATCAACAGCTACTCTCTTCCACTGGCCAGTCAGGAGGTGGGTCTGTGGGAGGTTCCCCCAGCTTTCACTGGGTCCTAATTAAAAACCACAAGAACCGCTTAGGCTTGAGCCACTTAACCTCTATCCTTGACACCAGCTTCCAATAATAGATGAAGAAATGGGTTGCACAAGCTTTCCCAATTGATTTGAACTGGACCTAGAGTTCCAAGCTAGTTGCCTAATCAAGGTGGCAAGCTAGATTGTAGTAACTCTATACTTGGCCAGGTTTTAGAACAAGGGGAGTGTGAGATCCTGTCTCTGGCCTACCTAGGCCCGGTGAAATTGGCCCGATAGACGGATCAGCACCCAAGCCCTTAGTCCCAATTCTAGACACCAAGTAATAGGGCACACACAAGACTAGTTGACACAATGAGTTGACAATAACCGGGCTCGACCAAATTGATGTTCCTAACCCACTAGGGCAATTAATGTCTAATCAATTTTAGTTAGGGATTGGATCGATATGCAATTTGGTGATTTTTGGGCTAGGGACAGGTGATGAAATCCTGACCCTATGTCAATTTCATGTCCTTAATTTGATTTGTCATGAGATGCATGCAAATTTCAAATTTCAGGTGCAAAAGTAGTGTGTTGTAGTTTAAAAGTGGTATTGATAAGTGCAGAAAAAAATGTCAGAAAAATCTAAAAAAATCACAGAAAACTTTAACTTATAGATGACATACCAGATGAAACAAAATCTCAAAATAAAATCTGTACTATTCTAGACAGATTCTGAAATGAAGATAGTGAAAAGGAACATAACAGAACAGAAACCTTTATAACACTGATGGACTGCAGGAATTTTCATTTTTTTTGTAATTTTTTTCTCACATTAAAAATTTAAAACGGTGATAAACAACTTAAAATGGAACAGGAAAAAAAATATTCCAATGAGGAATGTGATACTTCCTTTGGAGTTGCAGGCGGATTACAGTCAGCCTATAGAAAATACAGCAAGCAAAAAAAAAAAACAGAACGTGCCCAATGCAAAATTCACAAATGAAATCTAAGAAGTCCTTTGGCTTTCTTTTCATGGGTCAATCACAATGGCACCCCGACACGCCTTAGGAGATCCCCGTGGAATGGGAAGAGAGGGTGTTTAAACCCTACTTTCTCCTAAAGACGGACGGCCTGGTAACGCCCCCGATCCAAGTACTTCAAGGACTTAATGCTATGCAATCAGGAACTTATTCTACCATGCTCTGATACCAAGATTGGTGTGGTATGCATGATGAGGATGCAATCATGTAACTCTAAATGAGACTAACCAAAATTTAACTAGCAATTCCTACTTGCATATGAGTGATTCAACATATAAGATCAAGGAGATCTAAATAAGAAACCCTAAATGCTTATACTTAAACCCAGCTAGGAGGACTATCAAAATCTTAAAGAAATAGGACAAGGTTAGAATTCGCACACAAGTCAAGCTAGCCCTATTTAATGATCCCGATCTTAAAATACTAGGAGTTCAAGCATTGAAATCTCAAGCACAAGGGATTCACTCTTAAGGTTCTCAAATGAAAGATCATACCACATAAGATGGACCTTCTAGCTTTCTGGTTTTGTAGCAAGTAATCCTTCCTCTTAGATCTGGATCCTAGAGAACCCTGCAACAAAGAAACCAAGATGATTAGAAACTTAATTAGAAGTGAGAAGATTGATGGAACTCAAAGGAGAGTTTGTTGGAAATGATCCTTGGTGCCATGGTGGAAGCTTGTGTTGGTGTTGATCTTTTTCTTGTGAGGATGTCCTTAATTCGCTTTGAAGGAAGAGGATTGCTTGGAAGATGAAGAGTAAAAGAGAAGAATTAGGGAGAAGAAATGATGGAGGAGAGGAAGAGGTTCACTTAGGCACAAAGATCCACATAGGCACATAGAAACACATAGAAAATTGCTGAAAAATTGTATTCACTCATCCATCCCTTTTACAAGAAGACTAAGAGTCTTTTATAGACTATTAAGCCATTTTGAATTCCAACTACACCAAAAATTATGGAGAAAAATTTGTGGAAAAATATGGGGCATCCCATGAAGAGTGGAGGAAGTTGTGGAGGAGGTTGTAGCCAATTCAATTTCAAATTCCCCTTTTCTTCTCTTGGGTGGCAACCTTGGATGTGAGGTGGCATGTGTGATGTGGCAGCAATCTTGGATGGTGAGGTGGCATGTGTGATGTGGCAGCAACCTTGGATGATGAGGTGGCATGTGTCATGTGGCATGTGGTCCCCACTTGAGGTGGCTTTGGTCTTGCTTTGGAGTATAAGTCTTGAGTCTTCTTTAGTCTTCAAATGTGGTTTGGTTTGATTCTTCATGGATTGGACTTGACTCATTTGGACCCAACTCTCAAATACAAGGTTAATCAGGCTGGACTAGTCCCTACATAAAATTGATATGGACTCGAATTACATAATTATTTGGACTCAAAATTAAAGAAAGGTTACCGGACTCTCTAGTCCAACCATAAAGATTCAGAATGGGCTTGAATTGGTTGGAGTCTCTTTCTGATTCTGGTGCCCGCACCACATGCTACATTCTTGGAGCAAGAATTCATCCGAGAAAGAAGTAGTAATTCCACACTTGAATTAAGTGAAGAACGGAACCACAACCTGATGAGTCTTCAAGTGAAATTCCTCAACCAGAAGTTCTTGTAGACCAAGAATAGCCACAATACACACCTCCTCTTCAAAGGTAGGAGAGGGTGCGGGGAGCACCTCTTAGATATGGCTTTGTTATCGGGGATGATAATGAGACCAATATCATTCAGGATGATGATCCTGTGACCTATTTGGAAGTTATCGAGAGAAAAGACTCCGACAAATGGCTAGGTGCCATGAAGTCTAAGATGGACTCCAAGTATTCCAATCAGGTATGGACCTTAGTAGATCCTCCTGAAGGAATTAACCTAATAGGGTGTAAATGGGTCTTCAAGAAGAAGATAGGAGCAGATGGTCAAGTAGAAACCTACAAGGCTAGGCTCGTAGCAAAAGGTTTTAGACAAAAACATGGCATTGACTATGATGAAACCTTTTCATCAGTAGCCATGCTCAAGTCCATTAGGATATTGCTTGCAATAGCGGCATACCATGATTATGAAATCTGGCAGATGGATGTCAAGACTGCTTTTTTTTAAAAATCTTGAAGAAGAAGTCTATATGACATAGCTAGAGGGTTTTGTCTCATGTGGGAGACCAAACCAAGTATGCAAGCTAAAAAAGTCTATTTATGGACTAAAACAAGCATCGAGGAGGTGGAACATCTGCTTTGATGAAATAATCAAAGAATTTGGTTTTATCAAAAATATGGATGAACCATATGTGTATAAGAAGACAAGTGGCAGTGCACTTGTTTTCTTGGTTTTGTATGTTGATGACATACTAATCATGGGAATGATATCCCAATGTTCAATCGGTTAAAACTTGGCTATCATCAAAGTTTTCCATGAAGGATTTTTGAGAGGCATCCTATATACTAGGTATAGGGATATACTATGATAGATCTAAAAGGTTGCTAGGCTTATCCGAGTTCAGGTACATTGACTTAGTGTTGAAGAGATTCAACATAGATGGAAGTAAAAGGGTTACTTACCTATGAGTCAAGGCATACATATCTCTACGAAAATGTCTCCTGAGACATCAGAAAAAAGTGAAAGGATGGCAATGATTCCTTATGCTTCGGCTATAGGATCAATTATGTATGTTATGTTATGTACCAGGCCTGATGTTGCTTATTCCTTAGGCATAGTAAGTAGATTCCAGGCAGATCCAGGCGAGGATTATTGGAGAGCTGTGAAAAATATTCTTAAGTACCTTAGAAGGACTAAAGATATTTTTTTTATTTATGGAGGATCAGAGTTAAAACTAGAAGGACATATGGATTCTAGTTTTCAATCAAATCCAGATGATAGCAAATCCATATTAGGGTATGTCTTCACCCTATATGGTGGTGTAGTAAGTTGGAAGAGTACAAAGCAGCCAACAATAGCTGACTCAGTCACTGAGGTAGAATACATAGCTAGAAGTGAAGCCACGAAGGAAGCTATGGATGAAGAAATTCATCCTGGAATTGGGCGTGGTTCCTAAAATACAACAGCCAGTGTCATTATACTGTGATAACACTGGAGCTGTTACAGAAGCAAAGGAACTGAGGTCTCATCATAAGTCCAAGCATATCCTAAGACGTTTCCACCTCGTTCGGGAAATCATAGAAAGACAAGATGTTATTATCAAACAAGTTGAAACTAAGAAAATATAGCAGACCCATTCACTAAAGCATTACCTTAGCAGCAATTTGATCGCCACTTAGATTGTATGGGCATAAAGTACAAGGGTGATTGGCTTTAGTGCAAGTGGGAGATTGAAAGGAAAGTGCCCTAAAAGCCAATATTATGTAAGGGCATTTTTGTAATCTTCCAACTCCTGTATGATATTTAATATATTAATAAAGGTATATTGTTTCATCGTATTGCTGTGTCTTACTTAAAGATTGTGATGAACCCCATAAGTTATGGCAAATGGAATTAGGGTTATGATGGAAATCATGACAGTGAGACCTAAGTTCCTATAAACCCTAACCTAAAATATTCCTAGTCGATGGACCATTAGTTCGGGGATCGATAAGTCCGGAAAGACTAGCTTATTCTATGTATGCTCTGTTAAGAGGGTGGTTGATGCGAAACTAAAATGCATGTATAAGTATTTTTGTATTTTTTTATATTTAGAGTTAGATATTTAAATCTCGAAGATCAGACCAAGAACCTAAGTTGTTGCCCAGTAAGCAACCCAAGAGTGGGGGTGAATTGGGTCTCTAAAAAATTATTTATTTGATATAATGCAATGCAATCCAATCCAACAATCAATTAAGGTACAAAGAAATCAAATGTAATGTTTATAAATAAAAGTGCAGCAGAAGTAAAGTACAATAAATGAAAAGCAAGTAGAGAGATTAATCACCACAATGACCAAGAAATATAGTAGTTCAGTGCTATCCAATGCACCTACATCCACTCCCCAAGATCCCCTTGGAAATTCACTATAATCACACCGATTATAGTTGACTAGTTTTCTGGGCTCACTAATAAAAACCCAACTTGTTTTCACAAGGCCAACAAGTCAAAACCTCACTTGGTTTTACAGGCTAACCAAAACCTAAATGGTTTTAAGGCTCACCACCAACCTCTCTTGGTTTTTCGAGCTAACCAAGAACCTAATTGGTTTTCTAAGGATCACTAATAACCTCCCTTGGTTTTATACTAGGCTAACCAAGAACCCTTACAACAAATAAAGTTTTGAAGTAGAGAAACAATATAAGCTTTCTAAACAAAAGCGGGTATCACTTTGAAGCTCGATGTAGAGGTGCTTTGAACTTGTTGAAGCCTCTTAAATACTCAAGAATGGATGATCTTCATTGCTCTTGAAGACTCTTGAATGCTTGGAGGCTTGCTTTTGCTTGAGAGTGGTTGAATCTTCAATGAATAGGAGTTAAAGCTCTCTTTTCTTCTCTCTTGAATGCTCTTATTTCACTCTCATCAATAGTTATGAATAGTTTCCCTTTTGATTTGATTTGGAGCATTTAAATTCCTTTCCAAGGCCTCAAATTCATTTTCTAGTCGTTAGACTTGAAAATCTAGCCATTGAAGGGCAAAAGGGCCGAGTTTTTGCGTTTGAAAAACTAGCCGTTACTATTTCCAAAATTTCATGTGTCGACATTTCAGGCTATGAGTCAATATTTTAGGTCGACACTTGAACTCTTGAGTCGACACCCAATTCAAAAATCTTCAATCTAGTTCTTTGAAAATCTTTGATGTATTGACACTTCCTTAGGTAAGTCGATACTTTGAGTCGACACTTTGCTTTTATGTATCGATACTTCTGCAGTTCTTCATTTTTAGTAAGTTCTGTAGCTTCAAAATCTCAGGCGATAAGCTGATCCATGTGTCGACACCTTGAGTCGATACTTCAGGTCCATGTGTTGACACTTCAACCATGCCATCTAAAATATTCTTTGCATACCGGTTTGAGTCGACACTTCACATCCATGTGTCGACACTTGGTATCATGTGTCGATACTTTGAGTCGACACCTCACTAAAATCTTTATATAAAAGTCTGAACTTGTGCTGAAACAGATTTGTACTTCACTTAATTGACCATTCAAGCAATCTTTGATTGTCTAAGTCCTTTTGAGTAGATCTTTTCATCCAAACTTGGCTTACTTCAATCAAACAAACTTCTTCAAATTTAAGAGCACCTTTTTCAATAAAAACACCTTTAAGGAAATCATTAGTACTCAACATATACTTAACCATTTTGCTTATCATCAAAATCAATAACAGAGTCAACATACGTAGAGAGTTCTATGTAAACAAGAAGCAATCACATGCAAAAAAGGACTTAAAAAGCAATAGAAAGAGGACCACCGAGGCTTAGATGTCTTGATTGGGCTAATTCCCCTTCAATAATGCTACTGGCAAGTAGAGGGGTGTACCTAACAATGGTTGATGCACCCGATGAAGATCATAGATGAAGGGATCACTCTCGCTCTCGGATGCAGCCTGGATGATCAAGCCAGAGACCCACGGATTCTCGGCTTTCAATCTGGTGATCCGATCGCTACCCAGCTGGAGTCGTTGGATTCGTAGAAGTCGAGGGACCTGCAAATAGCCTATCAAGGGTTAGGAATCACTGAAAGGATGAAGGAATAAACTAAAAATTAGCAAGGGAAATAGATGTTTGATGTGGGTGGCCAAGGCTTGGAGAAAAGGATGGCGGCTGGAGACTAGGTGCAGGATATAAGGAGGAAGGAGGGGCTCACACAGAATCCCCTTAGCACATAGAAGATAGCATACAGCAGATGAAAAACTAAATTGTATTAATCAAAATTGTCTTCATACAAGAGAGAGAGTCTCTTAAATAGACTCATAAACTTGCCCCCCAAGTAAGGATACGAAAGACTTTTCCTAAGAATTTGAATCCCACCCAAACCCTAGCTAGAATACATGGTAGGTCCAAGATTTGATTTCCCTCAAATTGCTCCCTCTCTCTCTTGCCTTGGTCGGCCAAGGGAGGTGACCCTAAGTGGCTGACCAAGGGTGGTGACCATAGGGTGGATGGACCAAATGACTCCTCTTTTAGGCCTTGGCTGGCCCAGTTTGCTTCAGGCTGCGGTCCAGGACTCCAGGGCTTCCGATTTGGCTCTAGGGCTTCTAATTTCTTCTATTGAGCCTTCCATGGTCTTTATAACTTTAAGCTGGGTTAATCTTTACTTGTACTGGCTTAGTCTTCACTTGTACTAAGTCTTCACTTGACTTGGACTAACATATATAGGACTTAGAAAGAAAACTAGCTCAACATGAGCTAATTAGTACAAGACTCAAATAATGAAAATGACAACTCAATTAGGCTAAGCCCTTATTACAAATGGACTCGAACACTACTAAGTAATCTACAGAGGGTTTAGAAGCCTCTATCTTATTTTGGTATCTCTGGTGTCCACACCAATTCTCTCGGGGTGGGAGGAACTCGACCCTGTCGAGTAAGGATCACACTGGCTCACGTATCTCTCGAGAAGGTCTCGGTCGAGGCGCTGCAAGTCCTCTTGAGAAATCCACAAATCGTCTGACTCTAGCTGGCATTGCCATCGGACCAGGTAACGTTGATAGCCGTGGCCTCGGGTCGTGATGTTTTGATCATCCAGGATATGCTTGATTCGTTCTCCTCTCTCAGGCCAAATAATTGGTGGACACTCTGGGCTAGGATCACTCACAATGAAAAGAGTTGGTCCAAAGGACTCATTGGGTATCGCTATTGGTTCCCTATACTCAACCATGTCTGTGATATTGAAGATAGAACTAATGCCCAAATCCAGAGGCAAATCTAATACATAGGCATTTGATCCAACCTTCTCTATCACTTTAAAAGGTCCGACTCTGTGAGCATGAAGCTTCTTAACGGTCCCGGGTGGGAACCGCTCAAGCCTAAGCCTAATCATGACAGAATCCTGTACATCAAATTTCTTGGTCCTTTTTCGAGAATTAGCCAGTTTCTTATATGTTTCATTACTTAGGTTAATCTTTTAGCTAATGTCTTTATGCAAGTCTCTAATATGCTGTGCAAATGACTCTACAGACTCTGAGACTCATGCATGAATAGGTAAAGGAATCTGATCAATGGGGTGCCTAGGCTTATACCCATGGACTATCTCAAAAGGACTCTTACCCGTGGTCCTATTTACTGAACTGTTGTAAGTGAACTCTACTCTAGGTAATAATAGGTCCCAACTTTCAATATGTTCACCTACCAGGCATCTAAGGAGGTTTCCTAGGCTATAGTTCACCACTTCGGTTTGGCCATCTGTTTGGGGGTGGTAGGCTATAGAAAACTTAAGCTTGGTCCCTAACGGGTGCCAGAGGGTTTTCAAGAAATAATTGCTGAACCTAACATCAATATCTAATACGATGGTCTTGGGTAGGCCATGGAGTCTAACCATATTGTCTAAGAAAAGCTTGGTTACTCTAGATGCATCAAATGTCTAGGAACATGGTATGAAGTGAGCCATCTTAGAGAACCTATCGACAACTACAAAGATAAAATCATGTCTTTTCTGGATTTTAGGTAATCCTAACACAAAGTCCATACTGAGATCCTGCCAAGGGCAATCAGGCACTGGTAAAGGTGTGTAGAGACCCATGTTTTGCTTCTACTATTTTGCAACAGCACAAGTTCTACACCAGGTTACAATCTGAGCAACATGCATTTTCAAACCTGGCCAATAAAACTGGTCTTCTATCGCTAAGATGGTATAATTCCTACCAAAGTGACCAGCTAATCCTCCAGCATTGGTCTCCCAAATCAAGAATTCTCTAAGAGAAGTTCTAGGGATACAGAGTCTATTATTTTGGAATTGGTAGCCATCCTGAATAGTATACTCACTATGGGTACTGGATGGTCCTAGCGTAAGGGTCTGGAAAATGTCACCAAAGTCTGGGTAGGGTTCATACTCTTCCCTTAATCTATCAAACCCTATGACTTGGGTGCTAACTGAACCTAAAAGCAAAGACCTATGGCTAAGGGCATATGCTACCTTATTGTCTATTTCTGCATGGTGTTTCAAGATAAAGGTATATACTTGAATGTACTCGATCCATTTACCATGCCTTGGGTTGAGTTTCTTTTGGGAGTTTAGGAACCGGAGTGCCTCATGGTCAGAAAATAAGACAAACTCCTACAGTAGTAAGTAATGTCTCCAATATCTAAGGGCCTGGACTATCGCAAAAATTCCTTGTCATAGGTAGAGTACTTAAGTTTAGCCTCATTCAGCTTCTCACTAAAGAAGTCTACAGGGTGGTTTTCTTGACTCAATACTCCACCTATTCCTACTCCCGAGGCATCGCAAGAAATCTCAAACACCATAGAGAAGTTAGGTAATCTAAGGATGGGTGCATGGGTCATCTTATCCTTAAGTTCTAGGAAAGCCTTATCAACTGCTTTGGTCCACTCAAATGTACCCTTCCTAATGCAATCGATTATAGGTGCGACGATAGTTTAAAATCTTTAATAAATCTTGTGTAAAAGGTTGCTAGGCCGTGGAAACTATGCATGTCGTGGATACTAGTGGGTACAGGCCACTCAACAATTGCCTTAACCTTTTTAGGATCTGTTGAAACTCCCTCAGGGGTGACAATAAAATCTAGGAAGATAACCCTATATGTCATGAACTCACATTTCTTAAAGTTGGCATAGAGGTTATTCTCCCTAAGGGTATGACATACTAACCTAAGGTGACTAATCCTTAGTCATTCGAAAGGCTAAAAGGCATCACAACCCACTCAAACAGGCCATCCTTAGTCTTGAATGCGGTCTTCCACTCATCCCCAGGTCTAATCCTAACCTGATAATAGCCGCTCTTAAGGTCTATCTTTGAGAAAACTTTAGCACTGGCCATCATATCTAGCATGTCATCCAATTGGGGGATGGGAAACTTATACTTCACAGTTATTTTGTTGATGGCTCTACTGTCTACACACATCCTCCGGGTACCATCTTTCTTAGGGGTCAGTAGAGTAGGGACCGCACATGGACTCAAGCTCTCCCTAATGAAACCCTTCCTAAGTAACTCACCCACTTATTTTTGTAATTCTTGATGCTCACTAGGGTTCATTCTATAGTGAGGAAGGTTTGGTAAAGTGGCTCCTGGGACCAAATATATGGCATGTTGGATGTCTCTAAGGGTGGTAATTGATTAGGTAAATCATTAGGGAAGACATCCTCAAATTCTTTAAGAGCCTCAATAATTTCTGGAGGGTGTTCCTTTTGGATCGGCTCATGGATTTCTTTGGTGGTCAAGATCCAAATAGGGTTACCCTCAGCAATCTCTTTTTCTAATTCCTTAGCCTTAATCAGATTAACTCCTGGTTTCTTATCCTTAAGGCTACGAGAACCTCTTTTTACTAGGTCTCTAGGTAGAGTTGGGTGGATAACAAACTTATTCGCATGGTAGCTAAAAGCACAGACATTGGTTCGACCAAACAGGATTGCATCATGATCATAAAGCCAAGGTTGGCCTAAAATGATAATACTCACTTTCATGGGAAGGACATCATACCAAATCTTTTTCTCATAGGATTGCAGTTTAACTAAGATTTGGCACCTAGACTTGATCTAGATGGAGGTGGAATCTATCCAAGAAACCTTGTAAAGGCTAGGATGGGGAACTATGGTCAATCCTAGAAATTTGATTGTACTGGCAGAGACGACATTGACATAACTCCCACTGTCTATGATGATCTTAAAAATCTTATCCCTATCTTAACAAAGGTTTGTAGGATGTTAGTCCTATGCCAATTTTCCTTATCTGGGATTTGGATCAAGATGCACCTAACCATGCCTAACAAGTCCTCAGACTTAGGTATCTCTTCCTCTCCATCATACTCATCCAATAACTGATCATCAGCCTCATAGATTTCTCCCTCAGGTTTAGCTATGGGTTCAGGCTCCTCTTCCTCTAGCTCACCTAAGTGTAGGGCACTGGCTAGCAAAGTGGCATGATTTTTGACATTGAAAATAGGTCTTCTCAGGATTGGGACTCCTATGGACCTCTACAGATTTACCTCTATCATCTCTATGGGTCAAAGGAGTATTAGGCTAGGGTTGACTCGGGTCAGGGTGACTCAGATTGGGTTAACTCGGGTTAGGCTGGCTAGGGCTGGGTTGGCTCTGGTGGGACAGGCTAGCTCCTAGGTACTGATTAGGGTATCTAGTGGGCTCGGGTCTACGGTAGATGGGCCCTCTCTGAAAATGCTCATAATCCCTAGCAATCTAGTAGGCATGGCCCAGGTCACTAACCTCTCTCATGTAGAGCTCCCTCTTAATATCATCTCTAAGGCTAGCCCTAAACCTAGACAAAATAACATCCTCATCCTCATCAAAGTCACATCGCATGGAATACTCATCAAATTTTGTGATGTACTCATCTACACTCTTGTTGACCTGATTCAATCTTTGCCACTGATCCAACAAACCATGACGATATGAGGTTGGAACGTATTTCCCTCTAAGCTTAGCTTTCATGGCCCTCCAGGTGACTATTGGTTCAAGGCCTCCTAGTCTAAGTGCTCTCTTAACATTAGCCCAATATAACCTGGCCTGGCAGACCAACATAAGCTTGGCAAACCTATACTTACGCTCCTCAGACATATCATACCACTCAAAGTACTAGTCAACTTCTCCCTCCCAATCTATATAAACCTTTAGGTCAAGACAACCATCAAAAGTGGGTACATCAATTCTAATGTTTCTATAGGCCTTGTCTTCCTGGTCTATACAATCTTGATTGGGTCTCCTGGGATGAACCTCTAACTGGGTCATGACGATGGGCTCTCCTAGGTTTAGCCTCAAAATAGGGATCAGGGTTTGGGGTCCTCCTAGGGTCAGCCTCATAGTAAGGATCACGGCATGGGCTAGTTGCTCAGTAAGGGCTTTAATCTGGGCTTCAAGATTATCCATGGATTCAGCCAGTTATGGGGGTGGTGGATGATATGAAGCTCCTGATTTAGTGCACATGCAAGACTCAACATTGACTCGACTATAGCTGCCTAGACCTAGAGCCCAATCAGAATGGGTTGACTCAACTTACAACTCAAATCCTAGTCCTTCAACTGGCCAGGTAAGAGGTGAAAGGAATATGCTCTATAAGCCAATCAAATTATACTCTAATTGGATATTCTTATATCTTCCAGACCAATGTATTGACAATTTTATCAATAAAGGTATTATTTTATCATTCACTGTGTCTTAATTATAAAATTAGGAAATGATAAACCCCATAGGTTAAGGCTATGGTTTTAGGGTTATGATGAGATCATACCAGTAAGACCTAAAACCTTAAAATCTTAATCTAAAATATTCCTAGTCGATGGAACATTGAGTAAGGGATCAATGTTTCCAGAAAGACCAGCACATTCTATGTATAATTGGGTGACTGATCTTGCTATCACAAGTGTATGACACTAATACTAGAATGTGGGTGCTTATTATGTAACAAGTTCACTACATGGATACAACTCGAGAATTTTCTAATGGTGCCTTATCTGCTTGTCAATAGAATATTCTCATAGTGGAAGTTTTACATGTAATCCTTTGACCTAAGATTACCATGGAACCTTGTATCTCTGAAACCATGTTTTGGTTCATATTCATTCATGACTAAGTCATGTATGGGATGTTCTGGATATGGTGGATTGGATATGAAGGTTATGAGTAGATCAATATGGAAACGATCACTCCTAGTAAGAGGAGATTGCATCCTACATGTTTTAATTACTTGATGGTTCGGGAGCCTTTGATCAAAGCATGATGAATATTAGAAATGGTTTCTAATATTGCATTAAATTTGAATCATCATTATCAAATTGAAACAAACATGAATATGATATTGAATTTGACATAATTCCATATTTAGAGTCATATTCGGAATGTTTGGTGATCGCGGGATTGAATTGTATAGTAGTTTTCCACTGAAGGGTATTTTTGGTATTTCCACCAAAAATTCCATGTCTTCTAGGTAGGCATGAAATGTTGCTAGACATCAATCATGTCTTGTAGGTTGATCAAATTAAATAGTTTTAATTAGATAATGAATTAGAATGAGTTCTAATTTTCATTCGGGTTAGCTCGGTTTGACCTAAATCAGTTAGAAAGAGTTCTAATCAGGTTAGGTCAACTTGCACTTGAACATACTGCTGGCTAGATGTGGAACCCAATGGGTCACACATAAAAGAGGATTGATCAAGGATTTAATTTGGATTAAATCATGTTTGCAGGACAAACACACTAGCATGTGTTGCAAACCCTAGCTCGAAATCAAATCAGATTTGAGTTTATGGTTCAGGATTATCCTTAATTGGGTTCTAATTGAGCCTAATTGAAGACTAATTAAGTAAATTGGGTTTTAGGCCTACCCATGGCTAACCCATTTGGCTAAGCAAGCACCCAAGCATGCCGCTCCACCCGCCCACTTCATTTGTGGACCAAATGAGAAGAGTCCACGCGCGCATGGACTCTTAGTGGGCCTAAAAATTCTTTGTGAAAAAAAAATTGGGGCAGCCTCCTTTCTCATATTAGCGCCCCTTTTTATGGATCATTGGATGGCTATCTAACGGTGGGAATTAATTCAGATTTTTAAGAAAGAAGTGGTTTCTTCCCGGTTGCACGAAACAACGTATCTTCGGAGATTTAAGTTCGCGACTTCTTTCTTTTAATTTCATCATGACTTTTCCTTTAAGAAAAGCTGTGAGATTAAATCTGGAAGGCCATGAGAAATTAAGAAAGGGCGTGAGAAGAGTTTTACGGAGGGATGTGATCTTTGGATTGACATCTTTATGAAAACTATTTAAGGAAAGGTATTACGGGTGTTTTGCTTACGGTTTTTCTTCCTCTCCTGAATACTGTTTCTCTCTTCTCTTGTTTAAGAAGAGTTTCCTTTACAGAGTTAAAACTCTATCGAAACTCTAAATCTATAACAAGAGTAAGAGTGAAACTCTTGAAAGGCAAAGGAAAGAAATAAAATATTTTCCTTCTCTCTTGGTTAAAGACAATAATAGTTTTCTTTATGACACAATTTATTCATTTAGGACATTCTTCTTTCTTAAAGAAAGTGGTGTTCTTTTGAATAAGTGTTTAAGGGAAGACAAGGACAAGGCTATGAAGAAGGAAAGGCAAAGGAAGAGGAACCATTTAGTAGAAGAGTTAGTGTCTTGATTGCATCTCTTGTGGATCACCGTTGGAGGGTGAACATTTGGACACCTGGTGGAGTGATCAAAGTTTGCTTCAAGAAATCTGTCACCAAATTTGGATTTAGCGATCAAAGGTTGGTGCTTAAACTTAATGTGTTATTTAATTGCATGTTTGTATGATTTTGTCTATAATAAGGAGATCTTGTTTCAAAGGGTTCGGTAAGGATTTCATAATAATTTTGAAATCCATGCTTCCGCCCTTATTACCGAACCCTATAGTGGTATCAGAGCCACCTTATTAAGGCTAAGTCATATGATGTTTGATATATTATTATGCAAATGATGTTTGGTAAATTAGTCGCAGGTTAGGGTTTTCACTTAAACCTTAATCGACATAAAGATATGATAAGCTTTATAGTCATCACTCTGATATAAGGTTGCCCTGGCATAATGGTGGATCCATTATGTGGCAAATGGTTGTCCTAGAATGATGACACACCTGGCACATATATGCTTAGACCATAGATTGCTGTTTTTAGATTGTGCTTATTTTTAAAGCCCTCTTAAAAAAAAAAAAAAAAAAAAAAAAAAAAAAAACTTATTAAGTTGTAGTATGATTAACAAATAGCAATATTGGTCCGGATGTACAATAAATCAATTCAGTATCTTGAAAGATGGTTCATGATCGGTAAAGAGATCATGATTTTTAATTGGTTATGTTGTCTGACCTGGCCAATTTTTATTGGTGTCTAGGAAAGCAACGGGGGGACTCCCACCTCTCTCCCATTTGCCTGGTCGAGTTGATTAATTATAATTTTGGATTAGCATGCTTAGTGTTAATCTACTACATTAGGGCCTTCCTTCATGCTAAAGTACTATTGTATTATAAGCCATATTAGGTTTGTTGTGTTACTGCAAGACCTGATATAGTGAATGATGTAATGTTACTTTAGTGCATAGAGATGCTTACAGGATATTCAATATAATACTTTGTTGTGTTACTACAAGGGTATTTATATTTGAATGTTGACTGTATTAAAATGAAGGGTCTTACTTAATTAAAATATTATGGTTTGTTGTGTTACTGCAAGGCCTATAACATTTTAGAGGCAAAGTTTTTGTTGAGAATTGTAGTAGATACAATTGGAAAGATTTTTCCTACCTATGAAATTATAGAAGATTTGTTGTGTTACTGCAAGGTCTTCTGTAAGTAATTAGGATCTCAACCCCACTAACTGTAAGTCATAATGAGGGCTATGACATTTAGTGGGAGACATAATTAGATTAAAGTCCAAATTTAATTATGATTGTCAATACGTGGTTGTTTGCTTATGTAATGTTTTTGTTAATGTAGATAAATGGCATCTTCGTTATCACTGCGAAGCATTTTATATACAAACAAATTAGCTGGTCCAAATTATGTGGACTAGCTGAGGAATCTTAAGATTGTACTCAGTTCAGAGAAGCTTGCTTATGTTCTTGATGCCCCTAGTCTTACTCCACTAGGGGATGATGCTACAGAGGAAGATAGGGCCACATATAAGATGTGGCAGAATGATTCTCTTTCTGTCAAGTGTATCATACTTGCCTCCATGTCTAATGAGTTACAGAGACATCATGAAAGTATGGATACACATTCCATATTGCTCAATCTTAAAGAGCTCTATGGAGAACATAGCCGGACTACTCGATATGAAATATTCAAATAATTGTTCCGTGCTAGAATGATAGAGGGCTCATCTGTACAAAACCATGTACTAATGGTTATTGACCTAATCACTCGATTAGGTCAATTAGGTTTTGTTATGGATGGGGAGTTAAATCAGGATCTGATCCTTCAGTCACTCCTGGAATCATTCTCCCAGTTTGTTCTAAATTATCATATGAACAAACTAAATACTTCCTTGCCCGAGCTGTTAAACATACTGAAAACAGCCGAGTGCCATATCAAGAAGAATAAGGCTCTAGTTCTTCTTGTGAATGGGAACAACAAGAAGAAGGCAGGCAAAAAGGGTTTTAGTAAGAAGAAACTAAACCTAAAGGTGGCATCAGCAAGAAAAAGGGAAAGAAGGCCTCTGATAAGATGACCTGTTTCTTCTATGGAAAAGTAGGTCACTAGAAAAGGAATTGCAAGGCTTACCTTGCAAGTTTGAAGCCCGGTGCATTAGATGCGCCAAAAGGTATGTATGAAATACATACAATATTGTCATTGAATTCTTCCATTTCAAATACTTAGATATTAGATACCGCATGTGGTTACCATATCTGCAAGTCATTGCAGGGACTGCAGAGGCTTGAAATATTAAAGGAAGGTGACTTCGAACTCTATGGTGCTGGAGGAGAAATCATCCAGGCTAAAGCTGTAGGGATCTATTACTTGAAGTTACCATCTGGGAAGATCTTAGAACTAAAGAATTGTTATTATATGCCTAAGATCATTAGAAATATTATATCTGTATCCTTGTTAAAATAAGATTATGTAATAGATGTAAAGAGCAATATTTGCTCTATTAAGTTTTCTAATGAAATTATTTGTTCTGGCATATTTTGCAATGGTATCTTGACTCTATCACTCATTGACAATGTGTTTCATATTAATGAACATAAACGAAAGAGAGAAAATCTGAATAATACATTACTTTGGCATTGTCGCCTTGGTCATATTAGTGAAAACAGGATTAGCAAGTTATACTAGGAGAAAATCCTTGATCCTTATGATTATGAATCATTAGGAACTTGCGAATCATGTCTCATGGGTAAGATGACCAAGACTCCATTTAGTGGACATGAAGAAAGGATAACTGAGTTATTAGGACTTGTTCATACTGATGTATGTGGTCTAATGACAACTCAGGCTTGAGAAGGATACTTTTACTTCATCACATTTACTGATGATTTATCAAGGTTCGGATATGTGTATCTTATGAAACACAAATCCGAAGCTTTTGATAAGTTCAAGGAGTATCAAAGTATGGTCGAAAAATAAACCGAGAAAAGTATAAAAGTTCTTCGATCTGATCGAGGAGGAGAATTCTTATCCACGGAGTTCTTAGACTATCTTAAAGATAATTGAATTCTCTTGGAGTGGACCCCTCCTTTTACACCACAACTCAATGGTGTAATTGAAAGGAGGAATCGTACCCTATTAGATATGGTACGGTCTATGATGTGCTTCACAGACTTACCTATTTCCTTCTGGGGTCATGCCTTGGAAACTGCTGCATATATTCTGAACAGAGTACCTTCTAAATCTATCTCTAGTACTCCATATGAAGTATGGAGTGGAAAGAAACCTTATCTTAAATATTTTAAGATATGGGGATGTCCAGCTTATGTTAAAAGAAATTTTGGACATAAGTTAGATACTAGAGCAGATAAATGTCTATTTGTAGGATATTCTTAAGAAACTAGAGGATATCTATTCTTTAACCCTACTGAACAAAAGGTGTTTGTCAGTAGGCATGCCACTTTTCTGGAAAAGGAATTTATCCTAAAAAAGAATAGTGGGAGAAGTATTGAACTTAATGAAGTTCAAAAGAAATAGATAGACAATTCTCAACCACAATAACACAAAATTAGGTTAGAACCAGAACACACAACTCCACCCCGTAGGTCTAATAGAGTGCAAAATGCACCTAAGAGGTATGGGTTTATTATTGAGAATAATGAAACCCAAATCATTAAAAATGATGAACCTTTGACCTATACGGAAGCTGTCATGAGTAGGGACTCAAACAAATGGCATCAAGCCATGGAATCCGAGATAGACTTGATGTATGTCAACCAAGTATGGACTTTGGTTGATCCCCCTGAGGGTGTAAACCCAATAGGATGCACATGGGTCTATAAGAAAAAGATTGGAGTAGATGGTCAAGTCGAAACTTATAAAGCCAGATTAGTGGCTAAGGGTTTTCGACAAAAACAAGGCATTGATTATGATGAAACATTTTCACCTGTTGCCATGCTCAAATCTATTCAGATTTTACTTGCAATTGCTGCATACCATGATTATGAAATCTAGCAAATGGATGTGAAGACTGCATCCCTTAATGGTTTCCTTGAGGAAGAAGTCTACATGTCACAGCCAGAGGGTTTTGTCTTAGAAGACAGACCTAATCAGGTATGTAAGCTTAAGAAATCTATTTATGGATTGAAGTAAGCTTCCAGGAGTTGGAACATCCATTTTGATGTGACCATAAAAGAATTTGGTTTCATCAAAAATGTAGATGAACCATGTGTGTATAAAAAGACTAGTGGGAGTGCCATAGTCGTTTTAGTTCTATATGTAGATGACATACTCTTCATTAGGAATGACATCCCAATGTTACAATTAGTTAAAGTTTGGCTATTAAAACAATTTTTAATGAAAGACTTGGGAGAAGCATCTTATATACTGGGTATAAAGATCTATAGAGATAGATTTAAAAGGATGCTAGGGTTATCCCAGTCAAGGTACATTGACTTAGTGCTGAAGAGATTTAGCATGGATGGGAGTAAGAGAGGTTATCTTCCCATGAGTCAAGGCATACACCTCTCCAAAAGGATGTCTCCAAAAACTCCTGAAGAGAGAAATAAAATGAGTTCTATACCTTATGCTTTGGCAATAGGGTCTACAATGTATGCCATGCTATGTACCAGGCCTAATGTAGCATATGCCTTAGGCATAAGCAGTAGGTTTCAGGCTAATTCAGGAGAAGATCATTAGAAAGCTGTAAAAAATATTCTTTAAGTACTTGAGAAGGACTAAGGATATTTTTCTGATATATGGAGGTTCTGATCTTAAACTAAAAGCCTATTCAGATTCTAGTTTTCAATCAGACCTAGATGATAGCGAATCCATATCAAGGTATGTCTTTATCCTAAATGGTGGAGCAGTGAGTTGGAAGAGTACTAAGCAGAAAACAATAGCTGACTCAACTACCGAGGCAGAATACGTAGCTATTAGTGAAGCCGCCAAGGAAGCTGTCTGGATGAAGAAGTTCATCATAGAGTTGGGTGTTGTTCCAGAGATTGAGAATCCAGTACCACTTTACTGCGACAACACTGGTGCTGTTCCTCAAGCTAAGGAACCTAGAGCCCATCATAAGTCAAAGAACATATTGAGACGCTTCCATCTTGTCCGAGAGATCGTGGAAAGACAAGAAGTCTGCATTAAAAGAGAAGAAACTAAGAACAACATAGCAGACCCGTTCACTAAGGCTCTACCACAGCGGGAGTTTGATCGCCACCTCGACAGTATGGGGTTAAAATTTAAAGGCGATTGGCTTTAGAGCAAGTGAAAGATTGAACAGAATATGCCCTATAAGCAAATCAAAATTGTACTCTAATGGGATATTCTTATATCTTCCAGACCAATATATTGACAATTTTATCAATAAAGGCATTATTTTATCATTCACTGTGCCTTAATTATAAAATTAGGAAATGATAAACCACATAGGTTAAGGCTATGGTTTTAGGGTTATGATGAGAACATTCCAGTAAGACTTAAAACCTTAAAACCTTAATCTAAAATATTCCTGGTCGATGGAACATTGAGTAGGGGATCAATGTTTCCGGAAAGACCAGCACATTTTATGTATAATTGGGTGACTGATCTTACTATCACAAGTGTATGACACTAATACTAGAATGTGGGTGCTTATTAGGTAATAAGTTCACTGAATGGATCCAACTCGAGAATTTTCTAATGGAGCCTTATCTGCTTGTCAATAGAATATTCTCGTAGTGGAAGTTTTACATGTAATCCTTTGACCCGAGATTACCATGGAACTTTGTATCCCTGAAACCATGTTTTGGTTCTTATTCATTCATGACTAAGTCATGTACGGGATGTTCTGGATTTGGTGGATTGGATATGAAAGTTGTGAGTAGATCAATATGGAAACGATCACTTTTAGTAAGAGGAGATTGCATCCTACTTATTTTAATTACTTGATGGTTTGGGAGCCTTTGATCAAAGCATGATAAATATTAGAAATGGTTTCTAATATTACATTAAATTTGAATCATCATTATCAAATTGAAACAAATATGAATATGATATTGAATTTGACATAATTCCATATTTAGAGTCATATTCGAGATGTTTGGTAATTGCAGGATTGAATTGTATAGTAGCTTTCCACTGAAGGGTATTTTTGGTATTTTTACCAAAATTCCATGTCTTCCGGGTAGGCATGAAATGTTGCTAGAAATCAATCATGTCTTGTAGGTTAATCAAATTAAATAGTTTTAATTAGATCATGAATTAGAATGAGTTCTAATTTTCATTTGGGTTAGCTCGGTTTGACCTAAATCGGTTAGAAAGAGTTCTAATCAGGTTAGGTCAACTTGCACTCGAACCTACTGCCGGCTTGATGTGGAACCCAATGGGTCACACATAAAAGTGGATTGATCAAGGATTTAATTTGGATTAAATCATGTTTGCAGGACAAACACAATAGCATGTGTTGCAAACCCTAGCTCGAAATCAAATCGGATTTGAGTTTATGGTTCCGAATTGGCCTTAATTGGGTTCTAATTGAGCCTAATTGAAGACTAATTAAGTAAATTGGGTTTTAGGCCAACCCATGGCTAACCCAATTGGATAAGCAAGCACCCAAGCAAGCCGCTCCACCCGCCCACTTCATTTGTGTGCCAAATGAGAAGAGTCCATGCGCGCATGGACTCTTAGCACGCCTAAAAATTCTCCGTGAAAAAAAAATTGGGGCAGCCTCCTTTCTCATATTAGCACCCCTTTTTATAGATCATTGGATGGCTATCAAATGGTGGGAATTAATTCATATTTTTAAGAAAGAAGTGGTTGCTCCCCGGTTGTGCGAAACAACGTATCTTCGGAGATTTAAGTTCGCGACTTCTTTCTTTTAAATTCATCGAGACTTTTTCTTTAAGAAAAGCTATGAGATTAAATCTGGAAGGCCATGAGAAATTAGGAAAGGGCATGAGAAGAGTTTTACGGAGGGATGTGATCTTTGGATTGACATCTTTATGAAAACTATTTAAGGAGAGGTATTACGGGTGTTTTGCTTACGGTTTTTCTTCCTCTCCTGAATATTGTTTCTCTCTTCTCTTGCTTAAGAAGAGTTTACTTCACAGAGTTAAAACTCTGTCAAAACTCTAAATCTATAACAAGAGTAAGAGTGAAACTCTTGAAAAGCAAAGGAAAGAAATAAAATATTTTTCCTTCTCTCTTGTTTAAAGACAATAGTAGTTTTTTTTAAGACACAATTTATTCATTTAGGACATTCTTCTTTCTTAAAGAAAGTGGTGTTCTTTTGAATAAGTGTTTAAGGGAAGACAAGGACAAGGCTAAGAAGAAGGAAAAGCAAAGGAAGAGGAACCATTTAGTAGAAGAGTTAGTGTCTTGATTGCTTCTCTTGTGGATCACCGTTGGAGGGTGAACACTTGGACACCTGGTGGAGTGATCAAAGTTTGCTTCAAGAAATCTGTCACCAAATTTAGATTTAGCGATCAAAGGTTGGTGCTTTAACTTAATGTGTTATTTAATTGCATGTTTGTATGATTTTGTCTATAATAAGGAGATCTTGTTTCAAAGGGTTCGGTAAGGATTTCATAATAATTTTGAAATCCATGCTTCCGCCCTTATTACCGAACCCTACAAGAGGTGGGATGGTGGGAGGCCCCCCTGCTCTCGCAGGGTTCCAGTTAAGAAACCACCGATCCGCTTAGGTCATTTGACACTATACCTTTAGCCTAGATACTAGCATCCAGTAATAGGAAATGAATTGGATGCACTAGTCGTCCCATAATGATTGAACCTGACCTATTATGTCCCTAGCCCTCTAGGGCAATTTAAGTCTACTCGATTTTAATTAGGATTGGGTTCAGATGCAAGGGTAGAAATTTCTAGGCTAAAGAAAGGTAATGACCTCATTCCCTTATCTTGGATATTGATGCCCTTAATTTAATTATGCAATGATGGCAGGCAGATGAGAATGCAAATTAAAATTTTCAGTGCTTTTTAGCGTTTTATGAATATATGTATTTTTTTTTGGTATTGTTTTTGAATAGAAAGATAATTTGTAGATAATGACATTATATGCAGGAAACATGCCAAAATTTTAAGATATGCAAAAATTATATTAAAACAACCCTAAACTTGCTAAAATTGACTTTGCTGCCAAAAATAGGGTGGAACTATTCTTAGGCGGTATTCCGACTGGCAGAAAATCCATAGATTGAAATAATTCCTAAGAAAATCCTGAAAATTAAATTCAATTATAAGGAATTTAGAAAAGTAGATTTTAGATTTTTCTAAATTTTTTGTGGGTAGAAACAATTGAAACATTAGGCTATGTATTGAAAAGGCTGAGATGCAAAAAAAATCCTAAAGAACTCTTTATTTTCTTCTTCAGGGGTCAAATCACAGCGGCACCCCTACATGCCATAGGAGATCTTGTAGATTAGGAAGAGAGGGTCTTGCAGCCCTACTTGTCTCCTATGACCGGACGGCCATGGTGAAGCACCCGATCCGAATATTCAAAGAGAACTAAGCCCAAATAGGCTCTGATACCAAATGATGCGGAACTAAAATGCATGCATAAGTATTTTTATATTTTTTTATATTAAGAGTTAGATATCTAGATCTCGAAGATCTAACCAAGAACCTAAGTAGAGAGTTCTATGTATACAAGAAGCAATCGCATGCAAAATAGGACCTAAAAAGCAATGGAAAAGAGGACCGCCGAGGCTGAGAAGTCTCGGTTGGGCTAGTTCCCCTTCAATAATGCTACTAGGAAGCAGAGGGGATGTACCTGACAACAGTCGATGCACCCAATGAAGATTGTAGATGAAGGGATCGCTTTCGCTCCCGGATGCGGCCTGGATGATCAAGCCAGAGACCCGCAGATTCTCAGCTTTCAACTCGATGATCCGATCGCTGCCCGGATGGAGTTGTTGGATCATAGAAGTTGATGGACCTACAAATAGCCTATCAAGGATTAGGAATCACTAAAAAAATAAAGGAATAAACTAAAAATTAGATAGGGAAAGAGATGTTTGATGTGGGTGGCCAAGGCTTGGAGAAGTGGATGCGGCTAGAGACTGGGTGTAGGACACAAGAAGGAAGGAGGGGCTCACACAGAATTCCTTAGCACACAGTAGATAGCACATAGCAGATGGAAAACTCAATTGTATTAATCAAAATTGTCTTCATACAAGAGAAGAGAGTCTCTTAAATAGACTCATAAACTTGCCCCCCAAGTAAGGATACAAAAGACTTTTCCTAGGAATTTGAATCCCACCCAAACCCTAGCTAGAATACATGGTAGATCTAAGATTTGATTTCCCTCAAATTGCTCCCTCTCTCTCTTTCCTTGGTCAGCCAAGGGAGGAGACCCTAAGTGGCTGACCAAGGGTGGTGACCATAGGGTGGATGGTGCCAAATGACTCCTCTCCTGGGCCTTGGCTGGCCCAGTTTGCTTCAGGCTATGGTCTAGGACTCCGGGCTTTCAATTTGGCTCCACGGCTTCTGATTTCTTCAACTGGGCCTTCCATGATCTTCATAACTTCAAGCTGGGTTGATCTTTACTTGTACTAGCTTAGTCTTCACTAGTACTGAGTCTTCACTTGACTTGGACTAACATATACAAGACTCAAAAAGAAAACTAGCTCAACATGAACTGACTGGTACAGGACTTAAATAATGAAAATGATAACTTAATTAGGATAAGCCCTTATTACAAATGAACTCAAACACTACTAAGTAATTCATAGAGGGTTTAAAAGCCTCTATCTTATTCTGGTGCCTCTGGTGTCCGCACCAGTGGTTGGTCTCACAGCCACTTGTGTAGAGACACTAATACAAGGATAAGGGTGCTCAATAGGATATGAGTTCACTGAACTAATCCATACCAGAACTATCTTATGGAAGTCTAACTAATTGTCAAAAGATAGATCTCAATGTAGGAGTTGCGCATGTGATCTTTAGACCTGAGGTCACCATGGTTCCTTGTGCACACTAAGACATGTTTTGGTTCATATTCATTCATGACGTTAAGTCATGTACGTGGTGTTCTTGAATATGGTGGAGGGTGTATGAAGGATATGAGTGGACCAACAAGAAATTGATCATTCCTAGTAAGAGAAATTGTTATCCCAAGTGATCTCTTCGATTGATGACTCAAGGAGTCTTTAATCAATGTAGGATGAGATTAAAAGTGGTTTCTAATTAGTCATCAGCTGAGTCTTCATTATCGAATAGAGATTCGAAATAACTAAGTGCTAGGGTTTGATATTTATCTATACCCATCACTTAATCGAGATAATGGGAGATCAAAATATTGAATTACACAGTAACTTTTTACTGAAGGGTATTTTGGTACTTTCTATCAAATTTTTTCATCTTCCGGGTAGGCATGATACGTTGCTAGATGTCAATCATGTCTTGTAGGTATTCATAAACTAATTGGATTGATTTCATGAGTCAATTCGATGGACAGATCAAATTGGTAATTTAGGTTAGCTCAATTTGACCTATCTAGGTTAATCAGGTTCGATTGGTTTGAACCGGCTTAAACCTAAACCTACTATTGGATAGATGTGGAACCCAAAGGGTCACACACATTAAAAAGTTGACCAAGGAAGTCATTCATAATTTAATTAGGGTCATAGGATCCTAATTAGTTAGCTAGATTGCACACTAGCATGTGTAGGCTAACCTAATTCCTAACCCAAGTTGATTGGGTCCAATTGCTTGCTATTTTGATCAATCAATGTAAAGGGGACTTAGATCAAGACATGCCTTAATTGAGGCAGCCTATGTCAAATTTTATTTGACTAATTTAAGACATGTAATGCCACTTGGACTGGAGTCCAAGTCGGTATGGACTCTTGGGTGCAATATTGCACGCGCCAAGGAGGAGAGGGTGCAGAAGGACCAAAAGTCCTTTTGCAGATGAAATTCCTTTGCTGATTTCATTTGGACTCCTCTTGGCTCACATCCCATGCCTTATTTGGATTTAGTTGACCAGTCAAGACATTTGAATTTGGTATGGAAGTTGGATGAAGTGTGCGCGCACATGAATAGTCGCAACTCTTCATGTGGCATGCGGTTCTAAAGTAGAGTCCTTCTTCTATCAGGACTCTTCATTCTCTTCGATGTTTTGGGACTGAAATGATGCCTCTTCACTTCCTTGGGACCGGTATTTGCCATGTGGCAAGTGTGGATTAAATCTAGAAAGGAGGGGACGCATATATGGCTTATGATGCATGAAGTTACATATCGGATATGTGTTTTCAAGCTAGATAACTTCTCTTCGGTCTTGAAAACACATATTTGATAATTTGGTGACTGGGCTTATCACACGTCCCTCATGAATCTATAAATTGGGGGTGGTGGGTTGAGTTTTTAAAAACAGATATCAGATTTCCACTGAAGTATTGTTCTGAGCCTCGCTCTCTCCCTCCTTCCTCCTTTATGACAAACCTTGTCTCCTTAAGACAAGGTTGTTCTTTCCAGAACAAGTCTTAGGATTTAAGACATAAGCCTAGACTGTCCTAAAGGAAGGCAATCCCAAATCCAAGCTTGGTTTTGGAGAGCACTCAGCGTGCCCTACAAGAAGTTAGGGTGCCCTATAAAGGTCAGAGTCCAGAAGGCTGTCAAGAAGAGTCCCAGTCAAGCAAGCAACTGAAGTAGGAGTTCTTCCTTGGGTCAATTCCTATGTGGATGACCATTAAAGGGCTTGCACTTGTGATCCTAGTGGAAAGGAGTAGAAAACAACATTCCAGGTATTTTTCATGAACCATATTAGTGATATCTTAGTTGTATATGAATGAGGGGATCTTGGGATTAGGATTTCTAGCCAATAAGGGTTTTTCTTTGTGCAAATTTTTGAAATCCAATGCATCATACATGCATTATGACCCTTAAGAAACCCATCACAATCCACTCTTCTCTAAAATAATCCTGATCGAGGCTCATCCCGTATCAATTTTGGTATTAGAGCAAGGATTAGGGTAGGTTAATCAATTTAATTTTTAAAAACATTATTTGTATAAATAAAAAAACTCCAGTCTGTAGATCATGTGCATCCTGGAGCCAGAAGATTGTTGAAGCTTGGCTTGATTCGATGGAGTCTAGCTCTCCCCATCTCAGGAGAATGATTGGGACATTGACTAGCCCAGAACCTGAAGCCCAGCCCAGCCTAGAACCTGAAGCCCAGCCCAGAATCTGAAGCCTATCCCAGAACCTGAAGCCAGCCCAGCCCAAACACTGAAGCCTGAGATCCTGAAGTCGATACAACATATATCCCGGAGTATCATGGATCATGGAGCACATCCAAATGAAGATAAGTGTAATTTCTTTTATGGGTGTACGAGGGATTAGGATATCTCGAAATTTTAGGATTAGTTGTTTCCGTTGATTTTAGGATCATGTTGTTTTAGAATTTATTTTTATCATTGTTTTAGGATTTAGTTTATCTCAGTTTGTTGGGATAAAGTTATGGTTAGGATTGTTCTCAACTAACTGGGGACTGTAAACTTTATTTAAGCTCTTTTTCATGGGAATAAAATATGAATGATGAATTATTGAAAAGAGATTTTCTTTGCTTCTCCGGTTAGGAGACCTTCATTTCTCCAAGTAGGAGAAGGGCCCCAACCTTTGTTTCTCTGAGTAAGAGAAGGGTGCCCCAACTTTTATTCTCCGGGTAGGAGCACGGTGTGAAGTCTCAACCTCAATTTATCCAGTAGGAGAAGGGTGAGAAGCCATGTATTTTTTTTTTCAAGATCTTTGTTTCCATCTTTCCTCTTCATCTCTTCTCTGTTTCCTTTCTCCTTAATCAATCATCGAGCCATCCCACCAGACTCCTCCCTGTTGCCACCATCTTGCACCTCCGATGCTGATCAGAACCCCATCGCCCATCTTCATAATGCCTGCAACCGAATGGCTCAGTCGTCGCTTGTGCCATCCACCGGAATCACCCAACCGCTGGACCTCGCTGTGCACAGATCTCCACATGATGCCTTCCATTCAGAAGATCCCGTCCGATCTGCTACCACCATCAGAAGACTACCTCGGTCTTCCTCGTCACCGACCGATCAGACCCCATCTCCGCCCATCTCTTAAGCTTACAACCATGCTATTGTACCTGCAATGCCCGTGTCGCCTCCGAGCCAGCAACCTTGTGCCGCCTGCATCGCTTCCCAGCTGACACCACATGCCACTTGCGTCGCTTCCCAGCCGCTGCCTGTGCCATAGGTCCATGCTATCCTTCTTCCATCACACCGTCCCTTCTCCGATGAAGGTTCCTTCGAGGACACAGGCGAGAAACTGCCAGATCTACCTGTTCCAAGACCATCGTCACCCCGCTGCCATCTCCGCCCGATCCATGCGATGCCACCAGCCACCAGAACCCCGTCCATCTGGCCATCTTCTTCCTGTGCTGCCATCATCCTCCACCCAGTGCCGACACCGGCAAGCACCTCCATGAGCCTCCCCTGTACCGGGATTCCATCTGTGGGGAAGAAGAAGCAAGACCCTGCATGAACATGAACACAAATGCTGCATTCGGGGCTGACTTCTCCTCCTGCATGATCCTCAAAGCATAACCGGCCCCCCTGCCAACTTTAGTGAATAAAAGAAAAAAACCAAAAAAAAAGTGAATGAAAAGAGAAAGAAATATATGAATGAAATATAGAAAATAGAAAAAAAAGGGGTTTATTTGAATAAAAGACTTTTGGGGAAAATAATTTGGACCTGGTTGAACCTAGCCTAAAGGTCATTTCCTAGTGACCAACTATCCACCATTCTCTAAAATAATCCTGATCAGGGCTCGTCCTACATCAAATATCTCTTTGCATCCCGCATTATATTTGGTATCAGAGCATGGTTAGCAAGGACATGAATGTGCATTGTTTGCATACTTTAATCTAGAGTTTCACGCCTCCTGAGCGGGTATACGAGAGTATACTGTCACGTCCCATGGGAGTAATGAGCTATGACCAGATATGAAATCTTTAGGTTAAAGGTTTAATATACTAATTGCATGCTTGGTGTGTGATTTGGATGATCCTTGAATTGCATGATTTTCCTTTCCTTAGCACATTGAACAATCCACAAGTCCTGGCATAATTCAAACCTAAACTTTCCTACCAAGAGTTTTGAAATTTAAAATTTAAAATTTAAATCCTAAAATTTAAAATCTAAAATTTGAATTTGAAATTTGAATTTGAACTTTCAAATTTAAATAGCTAGTTGTAAATTTTATTGATTAGTTAAGATCATTGTTTGTGCATTCATATCAAAGATACTTTAGGGCAATGCTATCATAAGATAAGGGAAAAATTTCATCACCTTTCCTTGGCCCAAAAACAACCCACCTCATCTTGCATCAAACCCAAACCTTAAATAAAATTGAGTAGAAACTTAATTAGAACTAGGGACACCAACAAGTCAAGCTCAAGTAGTGTGTTAAGGCTGTTGTGAGTCAGTTCTTCATTTACTTTTGGATATTGGTGTCTAAGGCTAGAGGTCAAATGGCAAATGCCTTAAGTGGGCTTGTGATTTTTAATTAGGACCCTGTGAGAGCAGGGGGAGCTTCCCACAACCCCACCTCTTACCTGGCCAGTTGAAAGAGTAATTGTAGTATTGATCCATACTTAGTTGATTCATTCTACATTGAACTTCTAGGTCTACCAAACCCTATAACAAGTACATTGTTTGCATGTCTACTAGATCAAGGACCCCATACCAACACTTCCAAACCCAACCTAGTGTCACCATGGACACAAATCTGGAAACTTTACTTAGAACTATGACTGAGCAGTTCAAGCAGTTAAACACTAGGTTTGATCAAATGGAGGAAAGGATAAGGACCCTCGAGGAAACTCGTATGACCCCTACTAAACCACCATCACCTAGATCATCACCCATTGGTACTAGGACCCATCATCATGAACCCAATCCTAAACCTAATCATAGACGAACATACCATGAGTTTGCCGAATCTGAAGAAAGAACCCTTAGGAGCATTCGACTTGATGTACCCACCTTCGATGGAAACCTAGATCCTAAGGTGTACATAGACTGGGAGAGTGACATGGATCAGTATTTTGAGTGGTACGAGATGTCAGAAGAGAGGAAATTGAAGTTTGCAAAATTAAAGTTAGTCGGACAAGCTAGGTTGTACTGGGGTAATGTTGAAATATTGTGTCGACAAAGAGGAGATATGCCCATAGCCACATAGAGAGTTATGAAGATTAAGCTTAGAGAAAAATACCTACACATGTCCTATGAGCAAAGACTGTTGGACCAATGGCAAAGGTTGAACCAAGGGCATAGAACAGTGTCTGAGTACATCGCTAAGTTTGATGAATTTGTCATGCAATGTAACATAGTGGAATCTGAGGCCGTGACCCTATCTAGATTTTGAGCTGGCCTGTGAGAGGAGATTCAAAGGGAACTATTTTTGAGAGAGGTCCATGACCTAGAACAGGCCTACCAAATTGCTAAGGATTTCGAGAGGTTTCACAGGGGACCCATAATTCGACAACTTGAACCCAATAAAATTGGTATCCCTGGGCCTAGGCCAAGTTCTAGTCAACCCACTTCAAACCGATCCACCCCTTCAAACCCATTAGCTCACAAGGATGATAAAGGAAAGGGCCATGAAATTCAAAGGATCCATAACAATGACATTTATTATTTTAAGTGTCATAAGGCTGGCCACTATGCTAGCCAATTCCCTTCAAGAGCCCTACATATAGGAGATGTTGAGGAAGAAGACCCTGAGCATATAGAAGTTTGTGAGGAAGAAGTATACGAAGCTGGGACAAGTTTAGTTGATGAGTATGACGAAGATGAAGAAATCGTTGATTCATCAAAATTTTCGGGAGTTGTTAGATGCATTCCGACCCAGACCAAGGAGAAAAAGGATTGGTGCAGGACCAACATCTTACAAACTTTTGTTAAGATAGGGAAAAATGTCTGTAAGATCATCATAGATAGTGGTAGTTGTATCAATGCTATTTCAACCAATGCCACCAAGAACTTAGGTCTACCCACTATTCACCATCCCAATCCATATAAGGTATCTTGGATAGATTCGACCTCTATTCCCATCAAGTTTAGGTGCCAAGTGACCATCAAACTTCAGTCATACCAAGAAAAAGTTTGGTGTGACGTTCTTCCAATGGGGGTTAGTAGTATCATCTTAGGCTGACCATGGTTGTATGATCACGATGCTACTTTATATAGTCATTCTAATTCTTGTTCCTTCACATATAATGAAAAAAAAATTGTGATCAACCCTTCACCACTAAAGGACAACATTAAGAGAGGGTCTAGTAACTTGAAGGACAAGAAGCAAGGGATGAACTTGATCAATGCTAAGGAATTAGAACATGAATTTAACAAAGGTTCACCCATGTGGATTTGATTACTAAGGAAACTCAAGACCCACCCCAAAAAGAACACCCTCAAGAAGTAGTAGAATTTTTTAGGGAATTTCAAGATGTGTTTCTTAAGGATCTTCCTAATCACCTTCCACCATTAAGGAACATCCAACATGCCATAAACTTAGTCCCAGGAGCCACCTTACCCATCCTTCCCCACTATAGGTTGAATCCCATCGAGCATGCTAAGTTGCAAAGACAAGTTGGAGAACTTCTTAAAAAGGGATTCATTAAGGAAAGTTTGAGCCCATGTGCAGTACCTACCCTTTTGATCCCCAAGAAAGATGGCACATGGAGAATGTGTATAGATAGCCGAGCCATTAATAAGATAATAGTCAAGTATCATTTTCTAATTCCCCATTTGGATGACATGTTAGACATGATGGCCGGAGCCATAATTTTTTCAAAGATTGACTTGAAGAGCTGCTATCACCAAGTTAGGATTAGACCTGGGGATGAATGGAAAATGGCTTTCAAAACTAAGGATGGCTTGTATGAATGGCTAGTGATGCCTTTTGGTCTTTCCAATGCCCCTATCACCTTCATGAGAATCATGACCCAAGTCCTATGATTATTCATGGGGAAGTTTGTTGTAGTATACTTTGTTGATATCTTGATATATAGTAGGACTAAGGAAGACCATTTAGACCATCTCCGCCAAGTAAGTCAAGCACTTAGAAAAGAAAACCTTTATGCCAACATGAAGAAATGTAGCTTCTTGACCAATCGAGCCATTTTCTTAGGTTTTATTGTTACCCTAGAAGGAGTGTCTGCTGACCTAGAGAAGGTTAAATCCATAGTTGAGTGGCCCATCCCTAAAAGCATACATGATGTCTGTAGTTTCCATGACCTTGTCACTTTTTATAGGAGATTCATTCGAGGATTTAGCACGATTGTTGTGCCTATTACCGATTGCATTAGGAAGGGAACTTTTAAATGGACCAAAGCCACCGATAGAGCCTTTCTAGAAATCAAAGAGAAAATGACCCAAGCACCCATTTTACGATTACCGGACTTTTCAAAGGATTTGAGATTGCTTGTGATGCCTCTGGAGTAGGAATTTAAGGAGTCTTGAGTTAAGAAACTCACCCAGTGGCATTTTCTAGTGAGAAATTGAATGAGGCCAAGCTTAGATATTCAACCTATGATAAAAATTATATACGGTAGTTCAGGCCTTGAGGTATTGGAGACATTACCTTTTACTGCAGAAATTTATACTTTATTCTGATCATGAAGCACTCTGATTCCTAAATTCTCAAAAGAAGTTGAACCCTAGGCATAGGAAATGGATAGAGTACCTCAGGCATATACCTTTGTATTTAAACACCATGCTGGTGTAGAAAATTGAGTTGCTGATGCTCTTAGCCATCGGTCAATGCTTCTGACCTTTGTGAGCACTGAAGTTATAGGATTTGAGAGACTGAAGGAAGAATATGAGAGCTGTCCTGACTTTAGTGAAAATTTTCAATCTGTACATCAAGGACCATCTAGTTTGTACAAAGACTACGCCCTTCACGATGGATTCCTTTTCAAAGGAGATAGATTATGCATCCCTCGAACATCTCTTAAAGAATTCTTGATTAGAGAGATCCATGCTGGAGGCTTAGCTAGCTATTTTGGAAGGAATAAAACCATCTTAGCTATCGAGGACCAATTCTTTTGGCCAAGCCTCAAGAGAAATGTTGCCCAGGTTGTAGCCTAATGTCGAACCTGTGCTGTTGCCAAATAGCAAAGACAAAATATTGGTCTATACATACCTTTACCAGTACCAGACTGTCCATGGCAGGATCTTAGTATGGATTTTGTATTAGGATTGCCAAAGACCATGAGGAAACACGATTCTATATTTGTTATGGTTGATCAATTGTCTAAGATGGCCCATTTCATTCCTTGTTCCCAGACTTACAATGCTTCAAGAGTAGCCAAACTTTTTCTAAATGAAGTTATTAGGCTGCATGGTTTATCCAAAAACATTATGTCAGATTGTGATATTAGGTTCACTAGCTACTTTTGAAAGATTCTTTAGCATCTGCTAGGAACCAAACTTAAATTCTTTACTACCTACCATCCTCAAACTGATGGCCAAACTGAAGTTGTCAATCGAGGTCTAGGAAACCTGTTGAGATGTCTAGTCAGTGATTGCATGGGAAATTGGGATCTCTTATTACCTCGTGCAGAATTTGCTTATAATAGCTTAGTCAATAGGTCATAGAAAGAGTCCATTTGAAATGGTCCATAGACCTTATCCCATTACCTACACATGCATGAGTTTCTGAGTCTGCTAAGTCATATGCACAGTATATAAGGGACTTGCATAAAGAAATCATTAAGAAAATCAACTTATGCAATGAAGCCTACAAGCATATGGCTAATTCACATCAGAGGATCAAAGAATTCCATGAAGGAGACCATGTAATGATTACACTCAAACCTGAATGGTTCCCATCTGGAATCATTAAAATATTACATGCCTGCAGTGTAGGCCTATTTAAAATCATAAAGAAGATTGGACCTAATGCGTATGTACTTGAGTTATCATCTGAATTAGGTGTCAGCTCAACCTTCAATGTTTCAGACTTGATAGAGTATAAGGAGCTAATGATGATACCTAGTAAGCCTTTTGGGCCAAACCCTATTTTTGAGAGTGAGCCTACCCCTAAATGTCCTCCAGCCACTTTACCAAAGCGGCGAGACAAAATTGAGTGAATTCTGGATGATAAGACTATCACTATCAGGAACAAAGATTACCAACCTATCTAGTTCGTTGGTAAGGTCGACCGAAATCTGAAGAATCATGGATCACAAAGGAGGACCTACAATGAATCTACCCAGACTTACTAGAGCATTACTAGAGTCAAGTTGACCCATACACGATAAGGTAGAGTTCTTGCCATCCTGGGAAAATTGGTGCGGACACCAATAATAGCCTTCAATCAAATTCCTTATGGATTGAATTATAAAGAAATTGAAGCAAGATCAGAAGCCATTTGAAGCCACAACAAGCCAAAAAAATTGGAGCCAATCTAACCACAACCTAAAGAGCCGACTCGAGCACAGGAGCCGACTCGACCAGAAAATTCTACTTCAACATTTCAGCTATTCAACACTTATTCAGTTACTTGGAATAACTCAACACTTCAGTACTTATTCAGCTACCTGGAATAACTTTAGCTATAAGAATAACTTAGCACTTGGAATAAATCAGTAAGTCAACTACTTTGGAGTAACTTCCCAACCACTAGGTCAAGTTGGACCACCACATCACCAAGCCTAGGTGGCAGCCATGCCAACATGGAGGACACCTCACACCCCCCTCCACTTGGGTGCCCAAATTCAAATTCAAAGAGTGGTCGACCCATGCTTTTCTGCATGAATCAAGCTTTGGTTGCAACCCTCCACTCTCTTCTCCATGTATCTTGCTTAACCTCCCATATTTTTCTTCATGTATTTCAAAATTTCAAAAGCTTTGGGAGGTTTATAAATACCTCTCCAAAGCTCCTTGTAATGCATCTTATGAATGAAAAAAATTTTGAGTTCCAATACAAATGTCCTTCGTGAGGGAGTGAGTGTGAGGCTCAACCTATCCACCACATAGCTATTAGTCTACCTAAGCAAAGCCTTCCCTTCCATCTTCCCTAAATGCCAATTTCAGCAAACTCTCAAGGATGCCATCTCCAAGGATGCCATGGTGACCTCAGGTCTAAAGATCACTTGCACAACTCCTACTATGAGAACTATCTCTTGACAAGTAGTAAGACTTTTATAAAATAGTCTCAGTGGAAATCAGTTCAATGAACTCATATCCTAATGAGCACCATTATCCTTGTATTAGTGTCTCTACACAAGTGGCTGTGAGACCAACCACCCTCTCCATCGAGTATACGTAGGATAAGCTAGTCTTTCTGGAATCATTGATCCCCTAATCGATGATCAATGACTAGCAACATTTTAGATTAGGATTTATAGGAACATAGGTCTCACTGTTATGATTTCCAACATAACCCTAATTTCTTTGCCCTAGCTTACGGGGTTCATTATAATCTTTAAATAAGACATAGCAGTATGATGAAATACAATGCCTTTTATTAATTCAATATTGTCATACAAGAGTTAGAAGATTACCAAAATGCCTTTACAAAGATTGGCTTTTAGGACACTTTTCTTTCAATATGAACTCCAAAGGGTGGTTCATTAGTGAACCCAAGATCTTCATCCCTAGGCGATGCTAGATCTCACAAGGCTTCGATATGCTGGTCTATTTCTCGAAGCTTGCAGTCCACTTTAAGATCTTTATTTTGGTTTACTTCAAAAGGCTATGGGGGGAGCGAGCCGGAGTAGACCCTTTGATAACTATATTATATACCAATATAAAAGTATTAATTTAATAATTAAATTATTTTTATTTATTTTAAATTTATATTTTTATATATTATTTGTAGGAAAGAAGAGTGCCAATGTGAAGAGCTTGATTTATGGGTTCAAACGAAATAAGTTTAAAGTGAATCGGATTTGAAATAAGCCCATAATCAATTTTTGAAGATTTAATTTAGAATTGCATGATTAATAAAGCAACCAGTCCATAGTGGATCGGTTGAATGGTCTATAGAAATCCCAGTGGTCCATAGGCAGCCATTGAAGTCAGTCCATGGCTTTGAGCTGTGGACCATAAAGGGGTTTTTTCCACCGTTTGTTACTGGAGAACCACCGAAGGTTGCCGTTGGCATCCTTCCTCGCTGACCACCTCGTCTTCAGCCCTCTCCTCTACGATTCGGCCATCTTCTTCCCCCTCTTCTTTGATTAACCAAGTCACGGCCATGCCACCACCTGAGTCACCATCCCTAACCATCATTGACCCATATTCTTCCCCGACTGCTCTCCCATCTTCGGCTACCATCGATCCCTTGTCTTTCTCGACGGTTCTCCCATCTCCACCACCATCATCCATCCATCTCCTCCCCTATACCAAGCCATCCCACTTACCATCACTAGCCCTCTTCTTGGTAGTTTAGGAAAGCACAGAAGGTGGGTCTTGGCAACACACGGTTGAGGCCGACGAAGCTCCAATGAAGTCCGGCATGGTGGTAGTGGCACAAGAGGAGTTGGTGGCGTGATGGACCAGAACCACAGTAAGAAGAAGAAATAGCATGGATCTCAGAGTAGTCAAAGCACTCAAAGGATTCCCTACTATGGTTGATTTTTGGACCTTTGATTAAGATCGATAGTGACCAATCCTTAGCTAGTCAAGCACTGAGTTGGAGTAGGACTCTACAGTACAATTTAACTGGCATTTGGGTTTACCATCTAACCACTGATCTATTATAAAATTGAATCCTAGACACTCCTTTGACTCTTTAGTTCAGCCCATATCGAAAATCCATAAAAATCTCTTCCTTATTAAACTCTATAAAAAGGCTCTTATGCCTTTACCTGGCGCAAGCAACTCTTTGGAGTCCCTCTAGAGCCTTTGCATAGGGGGACATGAGGGGAACAACTTAGAAGCAGGGTAGCGCAGAAGTGCAGGAGGGAAGAGAAAATTTTTTACATAGAAGAGTGGGATTTTCTTGTTCTCCAGTCTTTTGTATTTCTTTGGTATGTAATAAAAGAGTTTGTTTTTATTTATGAGTTTATTATTTATTTATTTTATTCACTCCTTATTATTCTTTATTGTTAGATTGAGGTTAGGGATAATTCTTGCTTTTCAAAGATGCACCGTGATCTATTACGGATATGGGGCATGCCGAGGAAAGAAAAGTTGGATACCTAGTGCCTTCCAAAGACATGCCATGATCTATTATGGATACGGGGCATGCCAAGAAAAGACAGGTAGATTCCTAAAATTAATCACACCCTAATTATAAAGGAAATACTATTTGATAGTGCAAAACCAATCTTCCACTCCTAAAACCATCCCTTTTACTTGTTTCACCTCTAAAAGTAGTTTATTTGTTACTTACTTTTACTTTTGCACCATAACAACTACTCTTCTTTTCTATTTAAAATCACAACTTATCCCTAAGGTCCCTAAGGATATGATCCTGACTCATCCTAGCTACAGAGTTGAGTTAGTGAATTATTTTTGATCGCTGATGATAAAGATTAAATTTTGACACCATTGTTGGGGACCATAGATACGGTTATGATTTAAAAATTAAAAAAGATAAAAAATCAAAAAGGTATAAAAGAACTTGTTAATAATTATTTTTTTTGTACTTCTTTCCTAACTAATTTACTATTTCCAAATCTGATTAACCACTTAATTGCTTATAACCCTAATATAATTTAGTTGTCTTTTTTCCATACTTAATTAACTAAATAAAAACTTATATAAAAAAAACCTAACCTAACAAGAAAGCAAGACATCTCATAACATGTAATTAAAAAAAAAAAAACAAATTAAGCCTTTAAAACTAACTACTTGTACTGGACATCTATTTTCTTTTCATTGCATACTCAAAAAATATTTTAAGGTCATAAAACCCCTAAACAATATAAGTTGGGGATGTCATTACCCTTCCTTGGCCCATAAACCATCATTCTACATATTGCATTGACCTAATCCTTAATTTAAAATCAATTAGAATTGGCTCCTAAGGATTATCAAGCTCACTAGGATAAGGGACCCTGAGAGTTGGACTAGTTTAGAATTAACTAGTTTACTAGTGTCTAAGGGGTTCAAGGATGATGTAGCCCTGAAGGAAGGTGGTTCTTTAATTGGTTATGTTGTCTGACCTGGTTAATTGATCTGGTGTCTAAGGAAAGCAATAGGGGGACCCCCACCGACCTTACCCTTACTTGGCCAATAGCTAGTTAGTATCTGACTTCGAAGGCTCAAAGGCAACCTTAGAATAGTTAGGAGTTGTCGAGAATTAGGGACCTTAAGATAGAGAGTCTATTGATTGCTAACTTATTTGCAATTAACCTAAAACTTTAATTAATATTTTTTCTCTATTCCTCTTAGCTCTAGGACTCCTTAGGCTCTCATCTTTAGTCTTCTTCTCTATCTTTCTTCTCTCTTCTCCCCCTTTCTCTTCTTTAATAAAAGAAATATATAAAAAATCCTAATAACCTAGGATTGTCTTACCTAGACCTTTTGAGTGCATGCTAAGTAGACAATCACTACAACCAAACTCGCAACCACTTGGCAAAGAATTAGAGAAGATCCTTAGGTCAGTCCAGACTACAAATATGGCTAACCCTGATGATGCCAATCCTCTGCGACCATTAAGGGAATATTTTATCCCATCTTCATGCTCATACTCACCATGCATCCAAGCACCTCCTGTGGAGGCCACCCAATATAAGATCAAGTCTAGTATTATTCAGATGCTACCATCTTTTCATGGACTTAGTAATGAAGATCCCTATAAGCACCTAGGTAAATTTTTTGAGATTTGCTCTACGATAAAAATTTAGAATTTCTCTATTGATGCCCTTAGGTTGAAGCTTTTTACATTTTCACTTAAGGACAAAGCCAAATATTGGTTGAGTGCCTTAGATTCAGTAACCATATTAACTTGGGACCAACTTCAAAGAAAATTTCTTAAGAAATATTTTTTCATAGAAAAAACTAATCAGATTAGAAAAGCCAAAACTATTTTTCCTAAACAGTAGGGGCAAATGTTCCATGAAACATGAAGGAGGTTAAAGGACCTATTTCGAAAGTACCCACATCATGCAGTTCCAATGTGGCAATTATTCTAGTGTTTCTATATGGTCTATTAGAGAAACACTAGTAGATGGTCGATGCCTCATGAAGAGGAACTTTCATACTTAAAAGTGAGGATGAGGCATGGCAATTATTTGAAATATTAAGTAAAAATTCTTTACACCATATGTCTACCTCAGGTAGTGACAAACTCATTGCTCCTCAAGAAAAGGGTGGAATCTATGAAGTTGGTCACCACATAGATATCCACAATAAAATGAATGAGATGTCTTAGAAGATAGTAGATGAGTTGTCCTAAAGGATAGATTGCATGTTTAGTAAGGGACACTCTTCTACCCTACATATGACTAGTACACAATGAGAAGTTTGCGCAATCTATTCTAGCCCCACCCACTATAGCGTAGACTGTCAAGTGATAACCCAATTTTTTGAATTTGTCCATGAGCAGGTCTAACAAGTTTAAGCCCAATAAGCTCGTAGACTAGGAAACGATCCTTATTCAAACACCTATAACCTAGGATGGTGCAATCACCTTAATTTCTCCTGGAAATCATAGCCAGATACTATCCCAATTCCATCAAGCCCAAACTAAAAAGAAACTAGCTACAAGAGCATACCTCACTTGCAATACTAGAAGCCTCCTTAATCGTCATCTACTACCTATAGCTCAACTTTTAAGGAGAGAGTTTTGAAGGCTTTAGACCAGATAGAAGTCAACAATCAGACCATCAACTCCCACTCCCAAATTATCAGTTCTCATACACAATCCATTGCTAGGTTAGAAATGCAAATTGATCAATTAGTGGCAAACTTGGGTAGAAGGGAAGGAGGTAAATTGCCATCTCAACCTGAGAGCAATCCAAGAGGACAATTCATGGCTAAAAGCTCCAATATCTCAGAAATCTTTTTTGAACATGCCAAATCAGTCATGACTCTCAAGAATGGAAAGGTCATTGAGCAAACTAGCAAAACTAATGAAACCCACCCCACACCTCCAACCCAACTTGAATTAGAACAACCCATGGACAAGGAGGATCCGAGAGAAGAAGATGAATCAACACTACCCTACTTGCCTAAAGTACCATACCTAGATGCCCTAAAAGGCCCTATTCTTGCTGAGAAGAAGGGAGGAGGACTCGAGGAGACACTAGAATTATTTAAGCAAGTTCAAATTATTCCCCCGTATTGGTTGCAATCAAATAGGTTTTGGTATATGCTAAATATTTGAAAGATTTGTGCACCCAGAAACATAAATCTAGATCACAAATCCTAAAGCCTTACAGAACATGCTAGTTCTATCTTCCAGCACACCACCCCTTCGAAAGTCAAGGATCCAGGAGCTCCCATTATTTCTTGTGTCATAAGAAACTTCCACGTTGAAAAAGCTCTCCTAGACTTAGGGGCAAGTGTGAACCTTCTACCTAGTTCATGTATGAACTCTTTAGATTGGAAGAATTGAAACCTACTTCAGTCACCTTGTAGTTAGCCGATGGATGAATTAAGGTACCATGTGGGATGCTTGAGGATATCTTAGTCAAGGTAGATGAGTTTTATTTTCCAGTTGACTTTTTAGTCCTTGATATGGAATCGAGTAGCAACCCAAGATACATTTCCATTATCCTAGGCTGACCCTTCCTAGCTATAGCAAAGCGTGCGTCAATTGTAGGATAGGAGCCATGGACGTGTCATTTGGGAATAAAAAGATGAGGTTGAATATATTTAATGCAATCACTGGACCACAAGGTGATGGGTTTGATAAAGTAAATGTGCTAAAGGAATTTGTAAAAGAAACTACCCCTAACATGCCCATACAAGACCTTCTACATGCCTGTCTAGCCCATTTTGATATGGATAGTTTTAACATAGAGGGGTACATGGATGAAGTGAATGCACTATTAGAACCACCTAATTTTGCTCCTCCATGGACCATGAAATATGAGCAAATGGCCTATCTCCTTGATACACCAATAGCTTCCTTATTAGAGACCTCACCTACACTGGAATAAGAGCCACTCCTAGTTAAGGTAAATGATCCATTCTTCGAACATGATGCAACCCTTGACCAAGAAACCCAACTTGTAGGTTTATTAAACAAATCCAACAAAGCTATTGAAGAGACAATCTCTGATTCACCAGTAGACTGCCCAACTAAATTATCACTTTTAGAACCAAGTAATGCAATCTTTGAGTATGATAGCCCTCTCAACTTTACTGAGGACCCATCTCGTAAACATCTGAACTACACTGGAATAGATAGTGTGGAGAAGCTGAGTGACTTATTAGATCCACCTTGGACACCAAAGTTTGAGAAATTTGTTGCAACCTCCAATCTTTACCTAGCCTCGGCACTAAAACCAACATCTACTTTGCACAGCAAGCCACCTCTTAGTACCTACTATTAGGAGCTACATCTAGTAGACATGCATAAAAGAAATCTTGTGAGGAACATTATTTACTGGACTTCATCCAACCATTCACCATGGCTAGGTATACCTAATAATTTAGTGGATGATCAACTGGTAAAATTTAAAAGATCCACTGGTCTGGTTGAAGATGTTAAACTTAGCACTAGTTGGGAGGCAATCAAACAATCTCATTTTTTATTTAGTATAATTATAAAAACTTAGGTAGAAGAATAAGAGCTTGCTACTTCAGGAAGCCCTCTTCAACTCTTAAAGCACACTCACCCCAGATGTATTCTCTCTTTATCTTATGTGCTTATTTTTTTTCCTACTCTATTAAGGACAACATTGATTAAGTTGGGGGGAGAGAAAAACTTAACTTGCTTAGATCTTCGAGTATGGTTAGAAATGATTATATTATATGTACATAATTGTTGTCTCGAATTGGAGTTAATTAAGTACCCTAATCAATGATTGATTAAAGACCTAGATAGTTTTAGAGCTACTAAGGGGCAAATCACTAAGAAAACTCAACAAATGGAAGGGTATTGACCACATTAAATTTTGGAAGTGATTCCAGAACTATCTTCCTTCATATCTCAATAAAGAATCTATTTTTTGAGAGTATGGATGGAAAGGTTGAGATATACAAAAAGTCTATTATATAAAAAAAGAAAAAAAAGAAGAGAAATTATTAGAGAGTCAGTCTGACCTCACAGCTCTTTTTGAACTTTTATTGAGTAACCGGGCTCCTTCACCAAAGTAAGAATTATGGTTCGCATCAAAAGGTGAGAAGTTCAAGAGATCTGTTAATCAATGGCACTCCACTGAGTAATCGAGCCCTTTCATCTAAGTAAGCATTGTGATTCATGTCAAAAGGTGAGGATGCTAATACTTAAAAGGTTAAGACATTGTACTAGACTTTAAAAAAAAAGTGAAAGAAGAAAAAAAGAGAAAAAAAAAGTGAAAAAATGAAAATGAAAGGATTAAAGTATAAAAGGACAACAAACCCGACTCAAATCAAGTTAGAAGATTTAAAGAGTAAGTTGGGGCAGATGGTAAGGAAGACCTCTAAAGATTTTTATGGTCAACACTCAATCACCAATTGGGTTGACTTAGTGATCCAATGAAGTACCTCTTTAATGGTCTAGCCGGGTATCAGCTGCCTTTAGGACTGCCTAAGTCAACTTTAAATTTAGGACGAGTTTGATACATAGCTAATTTATCTACTTTACTCAAAGACAAGCAAAGTTCAAGTTAGGGGGTGCCCTTCATCCAATCAAGGTGTAGGGGAATGCCTTCTTGACTGCCTAGGATTCTTTGGTGCTATGAGAGGAACATGTTCCTCATGCATGACATCTTATGGAAGTGGGAGTCATCGTGGCTCCAAGCGGGTGGTTCTCAAAGGTGCAGAGGTCTACAATGGCATGGTCAGACCTTCTTCTGGCTGTGGTGTAGTGACTGGCATCGCGAACACTATTGAGGGCTGGATTGCTTGGAGGGTAGCAGTCAACTCGTGGACTTATCGAGTGAGCATTCTAGGGTATCCGGTTAATTTTCTTATGGAGTGATATCAACCCGAGGCCCTAAAGCTAAATTATGAGCTGGTTGACTATCCTGTTAAGAAGGTGTCACCAGAACATTGGGTGGATATGCCTTTTAATGGCATGTGATTTTTACTAGGAGTCTCCTTGGAGTAAGGGTGAATAGTGTACCCTTCCTTTATTTGATGGTGCTGAAATTTGCTCAAATACTAAAGTGAGCTAGAAAGAGAATATCAATCGCTATACCTGCAAAAGAAGTCCTAGCCGGTGGTGGCTTCGGTGAAGGCCATCCGATGCTCAAGTCAATATCTTAGACCACCCAGTGTAATGGAGGTGAAGTGAAGGCACAAGTGTGCTTGCAAGAGGAGTACCTCTAGGGAGTTTGCTGGGAACTCCCTTTTATATTCAAACTCCAAGGGCACTTTAGAAAATATTTGACATGATGGCTAGTAGATAGATGGAGATTGGGTCTTCTCTTTTATCAAGGCTATTGAGAGGAAAGTGTCCTTGCCTTATCAAGAATATCCTCTTTTAATTAATGAAATGAGTGAGATCGGCCTTTGATTATAGGATTTGATTGTTTGTTCATTATTTGGAGTATACTAGAATGAGTATTAGTGAACCATTCCTTTGGCCATTCGATGGCAAGTTGTCCATGGAAGGTTTCGACTCTTGGTGAAGAAATTCGATAGCCCCAGGATTCTTTGGTACTAGAATCTTATAGAATCCAAGAGTCGGAGAGATCGGACATCAATTATGTCCGAAGTTGTCTCTTGAATACCACTTGATCAGAGGTCCACCTGTGATCGGTCCATATGATCGAATGTTAATCTAGGTAGAGTTTGGAAAGTCGAAGATAAAAGCTGGTGAAGAGTCTTGGAGACCATAGGTTCACACTCGATGGAAGGCCATGGGGCTGAGGGTTAATCTTGATGGAATCCTAGAGTGCCAAATATGCCTTAGTATGGTTGATATGATGGCTCAGGAGTTAGAATGTTGCTCCTTCCCTCTATCCTAGTGAAACAAGGTCGAATGAATAGTGAGGTCTTTTAGAAAAATATCCTAAACCAGAACTTATTGCTTTCGCATGATTCAATAATATATCATCCCAGTGGGGTGAACTCGATTATTTTGGTTCGGTATATTCATGCCCAAGGTACTGTAGCTTTGATACTAGAAGCTGGAATGATTAGTCATACCTCCTAACCATCTTGGCTTAGGTTTGGACGATTTCCTTCCCTGTTGGCCTTCAAGATTCTAAGGACAGGGTTCCCCCTATCACTATTTGTTATTGATGCTTAATTAGCCCATAAAATCTGTACTGAATGAGGCTTGTGGTTTGTTTCTTGAATTGTATCAATGCAGGAATTATTCTCAGGTGATAGGTATATCAAGGGAAAAAATATTTATTTTGATTTACCTTTTTTAGCAATTTAATTTAGCAACTGATTTTACAATTGATTTTAGAAATAAATATTTTTTAAAAAAATATTTGTGACTAATTTTGTGATCAATAGTTAAATTAAAAAATAATTTAATACATTAGCAACCAATTTTGAATTAAGTTAGTGATGATTTTGTAATAATTATTCAAATTAAGTTTTCTAATAAATATTTGCATCTAATTTTATGATCAATTTTTAAATTAAAAAAGTTATTTTTAAAATTTAGTGATTGATTTTGAGATTGATTTTTCAACATATTTAAAAATATTTTAAAAATAAATTTTATGATAGATTTTCTAATCAAAATCTAATTAAAATAATAATTTAAAATAATTTAATGATCGATTTTGTAACTTGTTGGGGATAATTTCATTCGGGCCAAGAATATGAAGCCAAGATAGCAAGTTTGATTGGCCCTTAGCGGCCAACAAAGTTTCTCAATTTTAGCATTACTGCATTTATGAGCCAGAGCTCTTCTAGTAGGCCAAAGTATGTAGAAATGGCTAAGGCCAACAATCATCTTGGCCAAAAGGATGATTGTTCAAGCCAAAATGAGGGCCATCTAAGGTAAATGAGGGGCATCCATGCCAAAATCCAAGAAAAATGAAGGTCATCCATGCCAAAATATGGGTCATCTTGGTCAAAATAAGGGTCATCTAGGATAAATGAGGGGTCGTCCATACCAAATAAGGGTCATCCAGGATAAATGAGGGTAATCCATGTTCAAATGAGAGTCATCCAGGCTAAAATGAGGGTCATTCAGGCCAAAATGAGGGTCATCCATGCCAAAATGATGTTATCCATGTAAAAATGACTAAACTATGCAGTCTAGTTGACTGTTACCTAGTCTAGCAATCATCACCCATTCTAGCCGATTGTCATCCAATCTGGCCGGCCATTACCTAGTCTAGCCGATCCCTGCTCATTCACGTTGACCATTGCTCGTCCAAGCTGATCCAATCAGATAGAAATGACCAAAGTATGTAGTCTGGCTGACTGTTGCTCATCCAGGCTGATCGTTGCTCATTCAAGCTAATCCAATCATACAGAATGACCAAGATATGCAGTCTGGCTGACCCCTACTCATCTAGGCTGATCATTGCTCATCTAGGTTGATCATTGCTCATCCAGGAGAGGTCATCCTTCCCTAGAAATTACTATGTCAAGCTGTCATCTAACTGAAGGAGCGATCATCTAATTTCAAAAATAACTAAGTCAAGCAATCATTCGACCCTAGGAGTGGTCAATCCAACTCCAAGCATGCCGTCGATCTGACCATAGCATGTAGAAGGTCTCTTCAGGTAGTCCTAGGTACTCCACACAAGCTAAGTCATAATCAAGCCAACCTGACCCCACCAAGCAACATTCCCTTAGTTAACTAAGAGCTAATTGATACTCATCTCCACACCTAAATGGCCTGACAAGTCACATCATATCTCATGGCCACTATCACATCAATCACTATTGTAGCTTTGCATGTAAGAGGAGTGCATGCTTGTAAAGCCACCTGCCTTATAATCATGGAAGCATGGCAGCATTATACAAAATGACAAGGTCTCCAAATTAAAAGGATGTGACTTCTCCTACAAATATAGATCTTTGCAGCCTATATGCTAAGCCTTGTCATTTCATGCTAGATCCATCAAGATCTTTGTTATTTCATATATGCCCTATCTTCCACCTCTATAAAAGCAGCTCCTTGGGAGCCCCTAAGGTATAAAGCTTTCTTTGCCTGCACTCCTCAATACTATTGGTCTGAAATTGTTTGAGTAGTAGAGTGCCATCATTGGGACCACCCCCAATGGGATTTTTTTGTAGGTACCGCCTTCTAGAGCCTGGCTTGCATCATCCACTATAGCATTTCCAGCCCTCCTTTTGGTGCTTGATGAATTTGGTACCAACAGATTAGAGGAAGGGCTTGAAAACTATTGAAGAGTACCAAACAAAGGTAGGAAGCTATATCTCACCACACTGGCAACACCACCTCTCAATTGATGGAGAGTCAATCCAATGGCCTGGGCCCATTTCCTATGCCAAAACCCTCCATAGCTAATGGGATTAAGCATGGTGCCATTCATCCTACTCCTACGATAGGCTTCAAACTTGATGTCAGCCATTCAAATTATTTCGACCACCCCTGCACTGTTCCCTGCAATGCAACCTCATTTCATGGCATCACAGCCTGACCCGGTGCCATAGCAACTCCACCATCACTAGAACAATCACGGGCACAAGTTGGGATAGTGAACATTATCACTGGGGGGTGCTATAGCAAGCAGAGAATGGCACTAGAAGGAGGGCTCCTCTATCCTCACATAGTAACCTAGCTATACACGATCTCTTGCCTGACTAGGGGGTGGCTATGGTAAAAATTAGGAGGAGGGCACCCTTAAACCCTAGCAACCGATGCATAATTGACCAATCACCTAGATTGAAATAAAATGTCAGCACTTTCACATCAATAGATGGATGGAAAGAATGTAGGTGAAAAACTTTCTTTTTATATGTTATTTTTGTTAGGATCATCCAAAGGCTTCAAAGTACTCACCATCTGAGCAACGAAAAAAAAGAAAGAGAAGTAGAATCTCTGACACTCTGTCACTTTCCATAAGTGCCTCTTGGATATATACAAGAGGAGGAGAAAATGAGAAAAGAGAGAAGTGGAATCCCTCGGCTTTCTGCTACTTCTAATAATTATCTTTTGTATAAGAAATGAGAAAGAGAGAGTGAAATGACATCTCTCCGGCTCTTTATCATCTTTTGTATAAGAGAGAGGGAAAGAGAAATAATACCTCTCTGACTTTGTCATTTCCCATAAGCACCTTTTGCATAACATAAGGAAGAAAGCGAGAGAAAGAGAGAGAGATGGCATCTCTCTAACTCTCTGTCACCTTTTGCATGAAAGAACAAAAAAATGGGGGATTGATCATTAATATGACTCTTCCCATCTGTTAATGAAAAAACTATGATGGTATTATGCATATTCCTACTAACTAGTAGGAAACTGAAGAAGCCTCAGAGCTCTAAGACCATAGTGCCCATGGCTCCAAGTGACCTTAGATCAATTAGAGCCCCAAGGCTAACATAGTACTTACTGGCTCCAAGTGACAGAGTTGTGGTCAGTCAGAACCCTCAGACAATTAACACCCACTAGCTCCAAGTGACCTTAGATTGGTCAAAGATCCAAGTGTTAGGAATCGACATACGATGCTAGGTAGCATACATAGGTTTTAGAACTTTTAAAATTTAAATAAAATTCATAATATAAATAAAAACCTATTATAAGCATGCAATGTAGGAACTAATCATGAACATGTAATAGATTTGCAAATAAAATAAAAAGTATTTAGTAGATCAAATCTACTTACCTATTATGCTACTCCATCTTTATCAGATCGAGTTTGGGAAAAGCCTCAGATTTTTCTAGAGTCATCAGATCAAATCTAGGAAAAACCCCCTAGATTTTGTTAGACCCATGCACTGACCCAATCACTGTTGGTATCTACATGGAGATAGCCTGATCAAAGCCTCGAGGCCACCGGAGTGCTAGCACCTTGCAAGCCTTACTTCAATAGTTGGATCAAATCCCTTTTCTTCTTTTTTTCTCTATACTAGGAATCCAAGAAAAGGATTGATCTCTTCTAAAAAAATCAAGGAAAAAATATTTTTTCTTTTCTTGAACTAAACCATTCATTCAAGATCAAGGATAGGAGGAAGGGTGGATCAAGTTTCTCTCTCATTATTTTTCTTGTACGATCAAGAATCAAGAAGAAAGGACGAGGTGCTCTTTTATTTTTTTCTCAAGATCAACTCAAAGAAAAGACTCTAGGCCACACCCCATATGTGCACCCCATATCTCATGTTAAATCACAAAACCCTTCACTCCTTAAAGTCCTTCCCGACTAAAATTAGGATAAAAGCCTTAAATCAATTTTAAACACCTAACTAGATGGATTAGGATAAGAAGGAAAGGAAGATTAGGACTCTAAATACCATTTTGGGCATCCCAAATATTTCTTCATGCTAAAAAGCAAATCAACATGAAAAATAATGCCCACCTTTCTTTCTAACACCCTAAAAGAAGAGAAAAAGACATGTCGAGGAGAGAGAAAATAGTTAGTTAGGAATTAGTTCAATTAACTAACTCCTTGTCTTAACCCTTTTAGGATTGCAACCAACTCAACTAATTTAGGTTTAAATCCATAAGTAATTAAAAACTAGTTTGGCCTACTAACTAACTAATTCTAATAAACTAGGAACTAACAAACCTAATTCCTAATCAATTTAGATTTAGGTTTAATCTATAACTAATTAAGAATTAGATCCTAAAAGAATTATGCCCTGAAAGTCAATCATAGTTATTGTATCAGTGGCATTTTTGTATTCTCCCAACTTAAGATTGATATTAATAAAGGCAATTTCTTGATTCATCATATGCTGTGTCTTGTATTTTAGCTATAAGATTATATAAATCCCATAGATTAGGGCAATGGTTTTAGGGTTATAGGGATAACAGTGAGACCTAAAACCTATAAATCTTAATCTAGAATATTCCTAGTTATAGGATCATCGATTCGGGGATTGATGAATTTGAATAGACTAGCATATCCTATGTATGCTTGATGGAGAGGGTGGATGGCCCCACGATCACTTGTGTAGAGACACTAATATAAAGATGTGGGTGCTCAATAGGTTATGAGTTCACTAAATTGATCTGACAAGAGAACATCTAATCGAAGTCTTACTTGTCAAGGAATGTTCTCTTAGTGGGAGTTGTGCTTGTGATCTTTAGACCTGAGACTATCATAGTATCTTGCATGCATGAACCCATGTTTTGGTGCATACTCATTCATGGCCATTAAGTTATATACGGGGTGCTTCTAGATATGGTGGATTGTGTATGAAGGTATTGAGTAGTGCAACAAGGAATCGATCAATCCTAGTAAGAAGAGTACTTATCTCATGTAATCTCTTCGATTGTTGACTCAGGAAGTCTTTGATCAAAGCAGGATGAGATTAGACATAGTAGGTAATCTTAGATTAATGGAGTCTTTATTATCAAATTGAGATTTGAAAGGATTAAGTGCTAGGGTTTGACATTTATCCATGCCCATCACTTAATCAGTATAAAGGAAGATCGAAGAATTGAATGCACGGTAACTATCCACTAAAGGTATTTTGGTAATTTCAATCAAATTTCTCATCTTCTGGATAGACATGACATGTTGCTAGACATCAATCATGTCTTATAGATTTTCATGAATCAAATTGGATGGATTCATGAGTCAATTTGGAAATTAGTTCCAATTGGCAACTTAGGTTAGCTCGACTGACCTAATTAGGTCAATCGATTTTTATTGGATCGAAATAGCTTGGACCTGGACCTACTGCTAGCTAGATATGGAGCCCAAAGGATCACACACATTAGATAATTGGCCAAGGAAGTTAATTAGATTTTAATTAGGGTCATGGGATCCTAATTGGCTAGCTAATTAACATACTAGCATATGTTGGCTAGCCCAACTCCTAACCTAATTGGATTGGGTCAATTAGCTTGCTATTTTGGCTAACCAATTTAAGTAAAACTTAGATTGGGTTGAGTTCTTATTGGGGCAGCCTTAATCAGTATTTATCTAGAATTATTTGGAGCTTTATCTTTGATTTATGATAGAATCCAAGTAGGAAAGGACTCTTGGTGCCATATTGGTATGCGTCAAGAATAAGGTGTGCAAAAGGACCAAGAATCCTTCTGTCACTTAATCATAAATACTAGATAAACTCAAGGACCCTCTCTCTTATCTCCACACCGAATTAGATAGGTGTTGACCGGTCAAAAGAGAAGGAATTGGCATGGAATTATGATGCACACAATGAAGGGATGCATCCTTTCATTTTGGTACAGATTTAAAATGTTGGAGTCCTTCTATTTGAAGGCTTCTATTTCTCTGATACACCTCTTGGGATCCCATGCCTCTTAGACTTTATCTGACTAGTTACTTTCCATATGGAAAGTAGGAAAAATGGCTGGAAAAATAAAAAATACTTATATATCTCTTGGTGCATGAAATAACATTCATGATAAGCCTTTTCTCCCACAGACTCCTTCTTGAAGTGTCTTATCAATGACTGAGAAAAAGACTTATCAGGTGCCCCCTCTTTCATTATAAATAAGCATCAATAATCTGATGCCAAGAGAATCATTTGAATCCAAAAAGAAGTCACTTTCTATTTTCTCTTCCTTGTCCTTTTAAGACAAGGCTTGTCCTTTTAATACAAGGCTTGTCCTTTTAAGATAAGAGCTTAGAAAGAGATATAAGAGGCATAATCAGATTCTAAGAGAGGATTCAGAGAGGTCTCTGAGTGCCCTACAGGAGAGATCTCTGAGTGCCCTACAGGAGAGGTCTCTGAGTGCCCTACAGGAGGGTAGGGGTTCCAGTAAAGGGAAAGGAAGAAAGGCTACCGAGAAGAGTCCTAATCAATTAAGCAAGCTTGGTAGGAGTGCTTCCTTGGTCTAGTTCCTATGTGGATCATCTCTGGAGGGTATATACTTATGTTCCTTATGAAAATTAAGGAGTATAGTACCCCAGATATTCTTTTATAATCTTAAAGTTACGATTTATTAGTTGTTGTGGTCAAGTGGTCCTAGGGTTTAGGGTTTTGGTCGATTAGGATTTTAATAATAAAAATTTGAAATCCAGCCTTCTGTTGTGCCTGCTAAGAACCCAACAGTGGTATTAGAGCCATCTTGATGCATGCAATTAGTGGTCATCTTTGAGTTAATTGCTTACATTGCTATGACTCTTGTATGATTAGTTCATATTACATATGTGATAAGTTATGTTCCTAGTAACTGCTTTGGATTAGGCTAGTCACCATGGTTGTCCGGTCATATGAGCTAAGTCGAGTTTAAAGGCTCTCTCTTTTTGTTCAATAAGATCTCCTATGGTGTGTTGGGATGCCATTGTGGCCTTATCCCATGACAAGTAAGGTGAACAGATTGTGTTTAAATCATGCTATGGTAATGTATATTAGGGTTAATATGCTTATTTGATGGAATATGTGTCATGCTGGCATGATTAATTAGGATGTGTTTAAGACCATCAAAGCTCTCATAAAAATTATATTTAGTCGTAGTGTAAGTTAATCATGAAGCAAATCTGATTAGGGTTTGATTAGTTGATTGGTGACTAGGCAAGTGGTTTTGGGACGGTAAAGCGAATAAGATTTTTAATTGGTTCTATTGTCTGACCAGGCCAATTCATTTGGTATCTAAGGAAAGTAGCGGGGGGACCCCCTCATCTCCTCCACTTACTTGGCCAATTTGGTCATATCTAGACCTTAACTTAGAAATGTTAATTGTTTAAGCACACTACAAATTGCCTTCCTTCATTCCAAGCTCAATTTGTATCAAAACTATAGTAGGTTTGTTGAGCAAACTCAAGCCTTACTATTAGGGTTTGATATATAATTTGACATGATCCATTTTATGCTTTATAGTATGTTTGATAATGTTACTTTGTTGAGCAAACTCAAGGGTGACATATTTCAATCATGACTTTAAAAAATGAAGGGTCACACTAAACTAAGACATTATGGTTTGTTGTGCAAACACAAGGCTGTAAGTGTCTTAAAGGCAAGTGTTATGTTGAAAATTGCAAGGAATGTAATTGAAAAAGGAATTTCTTACCCTTGAACTTATAGATGTTTGTTGTGCAAACATAAGGCCTTTATAAGGAATTGGGATCTCAACCCCGCTAAAGAAACTGGATATTGGTTTCTTATTTACCATAATAGAGGGTTATGGTATTTGTAGAAAATAGTGGGAGACAAATAGATTTAAAGACCTTATTAATTATGGTTATGGTCTGCTTATGTATTGTTCTTGTTTGATTGTAGTTTTAAATTAATGGCTTCTACTCTTTCACTGCGGGGCATATTAGATGCTAATAAACTGACCAGACCAAACTATGTGCACTGGTTGAGGAACTTGAGAATAGTACTTACTTAGGAAGAAGTATCCTACATCCTTGATTCTCCGAATCCAGATCCAATCGGAGATGATGTGATTGAAGAAAAAAAGGTCACTTATAAAATATAGCATAATGATAGCTTGACTGTCAAGTGCATCATGTTAACCTTGATGAGCAACGAGCTATAGAGGTAACATGAAGATATGGAACCTCAGTCCATACTACTCAATCTCAAAGAGCTATATGGAGAGCATAGTATGACTACTAGATATGAAATATCAAAGCAATTATTCTGGGCACATATGAATGAGGGCTTGCCCATACAGGTCCATGTTCTCAAGTTGATTGACTTAATCACCCGATTAGATCAATTAGGCTTGGTGATGGATAGGGAGCTCAATTAGGATTTAATCCTATAATCACTCCCAGATTCTTCTCTCCGTTTGTCATGAACTACCACATGAACAAACTAACCTTTCATTACAAGAGATGCTTAACATGTGTATCTCATGGAACATAAATTTAAAAACCTTTGATAAATTAAAAAGTATCAAAATATGGTTGAGAAATAAATTAGAAAAAGTATTAAGGTCCTTCAATCTGATCGAGGAGAAGAATACTTATCTAGTGAAAGTTTTAATCATCTTAAGGAAAATGATATTCTCTTTGAATGGACCCCTACATATACACCACAATTAAATGATGTTGCAGAAAAGAGGAATTGTACCTTGTTTGACATAGTAAGGTTATGATGTGCTTCATAGATCTTCTAATATCTTTCTAGGGATATACCCTAGAAACTACTGCATATGTATTAAACAGGGTACCATCAAAATCAATACCTATGAATTATGGAATAGCAAGAACCAAGTCTTAAACATCTTAAGATTTGGGGTTGTCCAGCTTATGTTAAAAATGAATTTGGACATAAGCTAAGTGCTAGGGCTGAGAAATGTAGGTTTATTGGTTATTCTTAAGAGGGTATTAGATACCTATTTTACCATCCTACTGAACAAAATATTTTTGTTAGTAGGCATGCCATTTTCTTGAAAAAAGAATTTATCCAAGAAGAAGGTAATGAGAGAATAATTAAATTGAGTGAAGTTTAAAATGAACAAACTCAAGTTTCTTAACCAGAAGTACCAGTTGATCAGGTACGACCATAACACACACCTCCTCTCCATAGGTTATAAAGAGTGCAAAGTTGATGCGGCAAGCATATGATTAATGATTTGATTAGTGTATGTAGAGCAATGAAACCTAATTACATTAACATTGTACTCATCATAATAAGTCTTAAGGATTACATGAAAAGGGACTTTTACTTGATTAGACACAATCCTAAATTAAGAAGGAAGAAGATCTAGATAATAGGGGCTAATGATTGTGGACTTACCGTGATGAGCTTTCCAACCTTCTTTTGATTCATACCTTGAAACTACCAATGCTCAGAACTGAAGAACCTTGGATAACAGAGATCAGAACCCTGGACTTGGGCTTCAGCTTGTTGGTTCCTTGTCAAGGAAGACCCTGCTTGCAACTTGAAAACCTCGAAAGACCCTGCACATAAAGAATAAGAGTTAAGGAAGAAGAAAGGCATGCATATGGAAGGGATGAAAAATTTGTGAGAAAAGAAAGAGATTTGAGATGGCCTGGCCGACTCCAAGGTCTTCTTCTTTGACTTGGGCGTTGGATGCTTGGAAGAGAGAATAGTTTGGTGTGGAAGAGGGGCTTGGAGACAATCACTCAAAACATAAAACTTCAATTCAACTTCAACTTTCATTAATCTCCAAAAATCAAATCCCCTTTACATGGGGTGTCCAAGGCTTTTTAATAGCCTTACAAAACTTTTGAAATTTGAAATCTCCCCAAATTGTGGAGGATTACAGGGAGGTTGGAGGATAGGGGCCTTGTTACATGGGATAAGGAGAAATTCATGGAGATTCTCCCCAAATTGTGGAGGATTACAAGGGAGGTTGGAGGATATGGAGCCTTGTTACATGGGTTAAGGAGAAATTCATGGAGATTGGCCGGTTTCTTTGAATTTAAAACTTGGTCGATCTCCCCTTTAGGTGCCCATTTGAAGGTGACGTGGTTGATGATGTGGCATCCCTGGTGGCTGCTTTGTTGGCATGGTGATGTGGAATTCCAGCTTGGTGGACCAAGGTCTTGATTTGGAAGCTCCAAGTGGTTTGGTGAACCTCAACTTGAAGTAGCTTGGACTTGATTTAAATAAACCTAATGGAACTCTAATTGAGTTCTCATTTGAACCAAGATTGAGACAGGACATAATTACAGGACTTGATTGGACATAATTACAGGATTCATGAAATTGAAACTAAGTAATTACAGGACTCTTGAAAGTAAATTGCCCTTTACAAAAAAAATTTAACGTAGTGATCTTCGATCCAAAGTGGAATCAGGTTATCCTTATTTGAGTGGGGTTTTATTCTGCTTCTGCTTCTGGTGTCCACACCAAAAGTGCACCTCTAAGTTATGATTTTATAATTGGAAACAATAATGAAACCAGTATCATTGAAAATGATGATCCACTAACCTATGCTGAAGCAGTCATGAGTAAGGACTCTGACAAATGGCTTAGTGCCATGAAATCCTAAATAGACTCCATGTATGATAACCAGATTTGGACCTTAGTTGACCCACCTAAGGGAGTTGTCCCAATTTGGTGCAAATAGATCTTTATGAGGAAGATTGGAGTAGATGGGCAAATAGAAACCTACAAGACTAGGTTGGTTGCAAAAAGTTTCAAACAAAAGCATGGTATTGACTATGATGAAACATTTTTTCCACTTGCCATGCTTAAGTCCATTAGGATCATGTTTGCTATTACTGCATACTATGATTATGAGATTTGGCAGATGGATGTTAAGACTGCATTCCTCAATAAAAATCTTGAGAAAGAAGTCTATATATCACAGCCAGAGGGTTTTGTCTCAAGTGGGAGATCAAACCAAGTATGTAAGCTTAGGAAATCTATTTTTGGATTGAAGCAAGCATCAAGGAGGTGGAATATTCATTTTGATGAAACTATTAAAAACTTGGTTTCATCAAGAATATGGATGAGCCGTGTGTGTATAAGAAGACAAGTAGGAGTGCCATTGTCTTCTTGTCTTGTATGTCGATGACATACTTATCATTGGAAATAATATTCCAATGATGCAGTCAGTTAAAACATGGCTATCAAAATGATTTTCCATGAAGGATTTGGGAGAAGCATCCTATATTCTAAAAATAAAGATTTATAGAGATAGATCTAAAAGGATGCTAGGGTTATCGCAATCCAGGTACATTGACTTGATATTGAAGAGATTTAATATGGAGGGAAGTAAGAAGGGTTACTTACCCATGAGTCAAGGCATACACCTTTCTAAAAGGATGTCACTTAAGACTCCAGAAGAAAGAGATAGGATGAATAAGATCCCTGATGCAGAACGAAAGAGGATGATGCGATGCGGAAATAAATTAAGATTAATTTTTTTTTATATATATTTTCAGAAATTGGCTTTGACTCAAAGGAAAGCTAAACTAAATTGAAAGAAACTAGGTAATAATTGAAAGCACAATTTAAAAGAAACTAGGTTATCAGAGTGGTTCAGAAGTAACAGATCGCTGGGGGTTGAGAAACTCCCAGACCTAGGATTTCGCTCTGAACTTTCAACAGGACAGAAATAAAGAGAAGAGATGGGTTACCGACCAGACAGTGATCTTCACAGAGTTTGGTGGAAGAACTCTCTCGAGCAGATTGTTGGATCCTCGGATTCAGATATCTTCGCAATGGATCCTCCAATACTGGTCCTGTGGCTGAGTCGGCTTCTCCTGAACTCAAGATCTGGGAAAGAAGAAGAACAAGTGATGGAATCAGATACTCAAGGAAGGATTTACCAGATTGAAGAACTTGAAAGCTGATGTTGCTGAAATTCGAATTCTCCTGGAGGCTGATCTGACTTCCTCTAGAAATTGCTCTGGATCTGAAGTATCCGGACTGGACTCGGATGCTGATGGTCGGCCTTGACTTGAAGAGAGTGGCCGTGAGAGGTGGGATAGGCTAGGGTTTGGTGGAAAGAAAGGATGATGGGCGGCTAGGTTTGGGAGTGAAGTGGCTAACCTAGGGTTTGGGGTTGGAGATCTCACACCTCCTCAAAGTTCCTGGGGAACCCGGATTTACTCCCTCATGGAGCTCAACACCTGGATGCAAGTGCGGAAGAGAGAAACAGAGTTTGCTCATGCATAAATTGGATTCATTCATCATTGTTTAAAACTTACAAGAGGGATTTATTTTATAGGCCTTTACAAGAGGTCAGGGTTTTACATCTTCCCATATGGGACTAATAGGATGGATCTTCAAATTAGGCTTGTAGAATCAAATCCTTCTCATATGGCCGGCCAAGAGCTTCCATAAGTGTTGATTGGCGGCTCCAAATGGTAAGTAGGTGGCGCCTCCTAGCCTTGCTCTTCAAGAAAAATTTTTTTCCTTCCATGCTTGGTTTTATTTGGAAGTATTTGGCGCCTCCTAGTTTTGCTCCCCAAGTTTTGGCTTCTTCCTTTCATGGCTCAACTCTTTTGGACACCTCCTTTTCTTTCTCCCCAAGTCATGGCTCTTCCCAACTTTGCTTTGGTCTTTTTAGGCATGGATTAGGCGCCCCCTTGAAGTGCTCCCCAAGAAATGCCTCTTTCCTCCTTTAGCTTGGCCTTTTAAGGTATATATGGGGCGCCTCCTTGATTTTGGCTTCAAGAAAAATTCTTGCTCCCTTAGGTGTGGGGACCAAGACACTGGAATGGAGATGTGGTGCCCCCTGGACTCTGGCATGTGGCTGGGAGTGTGGCGCCCACTTACTTGAGCCTAGGAGAAAAATGTGGCACCCTTGACCTTGACTGAAAAAGGTGGACCTAGAAGAAAATGTGGCGCAACCAGAGAAAAAGGACAACTGAGAAGAGCACAAGATGACTCAACAAAATTTAAATTATAGACTCGAGACTAAAATTGAGTTGACCAAGTCAACCCTTATTACAAAACAGAAAATCCTAATTCTTCGGGCAAGGTCAATCAGAGATCCAGATGGAGCCCCGAAGTCTTCTTCTGAGTCTGGTGCCCGCACCAATCCCTTATGCTTCGGTATTAGGATCAATAATGTATGCAATGCTATGTACCAAGCCTGATATTGCTTATGCCTTAGGCATAGTAAGCAGGTTTCAGGGTAATATAGGGGAGGATCATTGGAAAGCTATGAAAAATATTCTTAAGTACCTGAGAAAGGCTAAAGATATTTTTCTAATATGTGGTGGATCAGAGTTGAAACTAGAACGGATTCTAGTTTTCAATCTGATCTGGATAACAGTAAACCCATATCAGGATATGTCTTTACTCTGAATGGAGGAGCAGTGAGTTGGAAGAGTACCAAGTAACCAACTATAGCTGCCTTTGTCATAGAGGCAGAGTACATAGCTGCTAGTGAAGTAGCTAAGAAAGTATCTGGATGAAGAAGTTCATCATGAAATTGGATGTGGTTCTTGCTATACAGCAACTAGTGCCATTGTATTGTGATAACAGTAGAGCTGTTGCACAAGCAAAGGAATCGAGGTCTCACCATAAGTCCAAGCATATCCAAAGATGCTTCCATCTCATTCGAGAAATCATTGAAAGAAATGATGTGGTGGTAGAATGAGTTGATACAAAGAACAACATAGCAAACCCATTCACTAAGGCACTTCTTCTATAGCAGTTAGATTGACATCTAGATTGTATGGGTATTAAATACAAGGGTGATTGGCTTTAGTGCAAGTAGGAGATTGAATGAATTTTGTCCTGAAAGTCAATCACAGTTATGTATCACTGATATTTTTGTATTCTCCTGACTCAAGATTGATATTAATAAAGACAATTTCTTGATTCATCATATGCTATATTGTGTTTTAGTTATAAAATTATGATAAACCCCATAGATTAGGGCAATGGTTTTAGGGTGATAGGGGTAACAGAGATACTTAAAACTTATAAATCCTAATCTAGAATATTTCTAGTCATAGGATCATCGATTTGGGTATCGATGAATTTGAAAAGACTAGCACATCCTATGTATGCTCGATTAAGAGGGTGGTTAGTCTCATGATTACTTGTGTAGTGATACTAATACAAGGATATGGGTGCTCATCAGGTTATGAGTTTACTAAATTGATCCGACTAGAGAACATCTAATGGAAGTCTTACTTGTCAAAAGGAATATTCTCTTAGTAGGAGTTGTGCATGTGATCCTTAGACCTGAGACTACCATAGTATCTTGTACACATGAACCCATATTTTGGTGCATACTCATTAATGGCAATTAAGTGTCTTTGGGCTGCTTTTAGATATGGTAAATTGTGTATGAAGGTAATGAGTAGGTCAATAAGGAATCGATCGCTCCTAGTAAGAGGAGGACTTATCCCATGCAATCTCTTTGATTGCTGACTCAAAAAGTCTTTGATTAAAGCAGGATGATATTAGACATGGTTTCTAATCTTTTATCGATCAAGTCTTCATTATTAAATTGAGATTCAAAAGGATTAAGTGCTAGGGTTTGACGTTTATCCATGCCCATCAGTTAATCGGGATAAAAGAAGATCGAAGGATTAATTGCACAGTAACTTTTCACTGAAGGGTATTTTGATAATTTTTATCAAATTTCTCATCTTCCAGATAGGCATGATATGTTGCTAGACATCAATCATGTCTTGTAGGTTTTCATGAATCAAATTAGATGGATTCATGAGTCAATTTCGAAATTGGTTCTAATTGGTAACTTGGGTCAAATCAATTTGACCTAATTAGGTCAATCGATTTTGATTGGATCGGAATAGCTTGGACTTGGACCAATTGCTGGCAAGATGTGGAACCCAAGGGGTCACCCATATTAGGGAATTGGCCAAGGAAGTCAATTGGAATTTAATTAGGATCATGGAATCCTAATTTGCTAGCTAATTAACATACTAGCATATATTGGCGAGCCCAACTCCTAATCTAATTGGATTGGGTCAATTAACTTGCTATTTAGGCTAACCAAATTAAGTAGAACATAGATTGGGTTGAGTCCTAATTGGATCAGCCTTAATCAGTATATATCTAGAATTATTTGGAGCTTTATCTTTGATTTATGATAGAGTCCAAGTAGGAAAGGACTCTTGGTGCCATATTGGCATGCACCAAGAAAAAGGTGCATAGAAGGACCAAGAGTCCTTCTACCACTTAATCACAAATACCAGATAAACTCAAAGTCCCTCTTCCTTATTTCAACGCCCAATTGGATGGGTGTTGACCAGTCAAAAAAAGAAGGAATTGGCATGGAATTATGGCATGCACAATGAAAGGATGCATCCCTTCATTTTGGTGCAAAATTAAAATGCAGGAGTCCTTCTATTTGAAGGCTTTTATTTTCTTTGATACACCTCTTGGGAACCCACATCTCTTAGCCTTTCTCTAACTGGTAACTTTTCACATGGTAAGTAGAGAAAATGGCTAGAAAAATAAAGAGACACTTATATATCTCTTGGTGCATGAAATGATATTTCATGATAAGCCTTTTCACCAAAAGACTCCTTCTGTTTGAACGATCTTATCAAGGGCTGAGAAAAAGATTTATCAGGCACTCCCTCTGTCATTATAAATAGGCATCAGTAATCTGATGCCAAGAGAATCAATTCTGATATGAAAAGTAGTCACTTTCTATTTTCTCTTCCTTGTCCTTTTAAGGCAAGGCTTGTCCTTTTAAGACAAGGCTTGTCCTTTTAAGACAAGACTTGTCATTTTAGGTCAAGAGCCTAGGAAGAGATATAGGAGGGATAATCAAATTTTGAGAGAAGTTTCAAAGAGATTTCTGAGTGCCTTACAGAGGGTAGGGGTTCCAGCAAAGGGAAAGGAAGAAAGGCTACCAGGAAGAGTTTTAGTTAAATAAGCAAGCTTGGTTGGAGTGCTTCCTTGGTCCAGTTCTTGTATGGATCATCTTTGGAGGGCATACACTAATATGCCTTATGGAAATTAAGGAATATAGTGCTCTAGGCATTCCTTTATAACACTAAAGTTTTGATTTATTAGTTGTTATGGTTAAGTGGTCCTAGGGTTTAGGATTCCGGTCGATTAGGGTTTTAATAATGAAAATTTTGAAACCCAGCCTTTCGTTGTGCTTGCTAGGAACCCAACAAATTATAATCTAATTAGGACCACTTAATCCTAATAGATTAGATTAAATCTACACTAAATTAAATCAGATTTATTTACCTAGGATTAGGCAACCAATTAGGTCAAAACAAATGGCTTGCAACAATTGCAATTAGGTTAGTCTAAAAGATATTTGGACTATTTCATCATCCAACTCAACCAAATTGAATTGAATTCAATTTATTTGAGCCCAATCAAATTAAATGATCAAATCATCTATTTAAATTACAACTTTTGTAATAAAATCGTCATCACTAAAATTAGTAGGTTCCAAATTTATAATCCTTATAAATTTAGAGTTTCTAAATATGTAACTCTTACATATTTCGATTCATCATGTGATTAGGTCAAACTTTTATTGTGTATGACCCTTTAGGTTTCATTCTATCTGATAGTGAGACATACCATCTCCATTATAGTATAATTGAATTCTTTTGATAGACTAGAACAATTCTATCTCATCCCATCTAGGATCATTGATCCGAAATGATCCTATTAGGTTTTTACAATCCACCAGTGATGCCTAGCATATATAATGGTAACCTAGTAGAATAGAAGAAATGAACTCCTAAGTGTGTTACCATGTGATAGAGTTGTTCTATCAAGAATCTCGATAAGATACAAGTCATGAAAACTTGACAAACCCTAAGCATTTGTCATATGCCAAATTTAATTAGCTTAAGTCCAATGTGAAACTCACAAAAACTCTTTTCCATCCTTCACCTACTATGGTTATAGAATTTTCTAGACTCAGCTTCTTAAATTGCATAGGATTGTACCTTAACTATTAAGGTCGATAGATCTCTTATAAGTACACTTTTACTTCTACAATGACCAATTATAGCCAATAAATATCACAAGGACCTAAATGGCTAGGGCCAATATATTATGTTGTCAAACTATAGAAATTCCACTATAAGTGGCCGAGGCATCCCAGGTCAAAGAACCACTGACACAACTACAATATCAAGAAACTCATTGACGAGTGAGAAGACATCCATATGACTTCTTGTGATAGTCATGCTCGGTACCATCATTCTTTAATGAGTGCCTATACTCTCACTCTAGTGTCTCTGCACTATAGACTCAAGACTTATCTATCCTAAAAAGAGAAGCGATCTATGCACCGATTAACAAGATCAATCACTTTCTCTATGATATCCTACGATTGAAAGAATTTAAAAATTAATCTATGATGACACATGTCTCAAATTCTTAACTCCTGAAAATATATTTCATTATCTATTAATTTCTTGGATAATACATGGATACTTATACTACATGTATGGAAAAAATTATCTAAATTATAAATATTAAATATAATTTTATATTATAGAATTAAAATAAGTTTCAGTCATATTAAATTCTAAAATATACATCTAACAATCTCCCACTTGTACTAAAGCCAATCAACCATACACTTTAGCCCCATCTTATATGCCTTAGTTTTAGCTAGCCAAAGCTTACTAAGCTAGTGGGTCCACTACATCTCATGCAGAGATTACTTACTATACCTTAATAAGGTAGTCATGAATTGAATCATCATTCTATGTGTTTTGACCTCTGGTGAGACCTTGGTTCCATAGCAAGAGCTATGGGATCATTGTTGTAATGATAGAGTGTTATGTCATCTTATAACATCTCACTCATTTTTGTAACAAACTATTAAGCAGAGTACATCCTTGCACCCTTAGAGATAGTGATTTAGTCAGCCTCCTAGGTATAACCTACAATGATCAGTTCCAAATCACCATTGTATAAGAACATGTCATATGTATCATTAGTCCCTTAATTCTCCCATTACAAAGATCTAAAACTTATATTTACTTCTTTAGCCTTAAAGAATGTTTTCACAGTAATCTAGTACTCATAGCCTGACATTCGCTCATGACATTCATAGAAAAAACCAAATTATATACATTGCATGGTTCATATAAGGCTCCCTATGGCCCAAGACCAAAGGAATCGAGTTCATATTAAAAATCTCTTCAAATGTGTTAAGGCACATTCAGAGATCAATTTCATGCTTAAGCAGTCAAATCTCCTATTGAATTCTTAGGCTAAACTTATTAAGCACTCCCTCAATGTACAACTTTGTGATAGGCTTAGCATCCTCCTTAGTCTAACTCATAGACCTACATTCTAAATGTAGAATGGCTTCCAATAAGTCTTCATTGGAGAATTACCTAGACAATCATTATCTAACCAAAGTCAGCATAGGAATCTTATTCCTAATATGAGAATATTATTCTTGTACAATGTGAGGAATCAAAATACATGGTTCCTCTTCTCATTCTTGGTAGAATCAAATAATTTGATCATATCATAGAAATAGGAATTCTAATTTTGAGCTAATTGCTTTAGCTTATTTATATAGAACCTTATAGCTTAGACCTTGTGATCTCATCATTGTCCATCAATCTAATCTCATCATGGTTAATTGCAATAGCAATTAGTATAGATTTTAAGCACGATCACAAATAAAAAGGTTTCCATAGTCAATGCTGACTACAATCTTTCACCTAAGCCTTTTTTTATAGATCACCATCATTAGGTATTATACCTTTTGGTGGATCCATTAAAGTCTATACTAGGTTGAAACACATTGAGTCTAACTTCATGGGATTCATCCATTTCTCAGATTCTATCTGACATGATCTCATTGTAGGTTTCTAGGATCATCTCTATGTTTTCTATCTCCCTCAAGAAAACACTTCCTCTAGATCATCTAAAAGTATACCTATGTACCTTTTGGAGGATGGGAGTGTTAGGAAATGTGTCTATAGCCAATCATCTGGATTGTAGATGACGAGTTTTTATAATGTATACATAAATCATTGATAAAATAAAAGTAATTTTTTGGAAGTCATCTCTTTTGCATTTTTTTTGGACTCTTTTAAGATAAAGTCCTAGAACTACTTCAATTCGATAAAGAAGGATTTATCAAGTAGTTCTTAAACATGTTCATGACCAAATAATATGCTATAACCTAGGATGACAATGTTTATCGAGCATAGGTAATTGTATGCCATATCGGTTAGTTGTCCATATAACCAAGGAGTGTGGAACACTGGTAGGCATGTAGGTGAGTGTAGGTGTACATTGCACTGAACGTAGCCATTATGTTGAGTACTCTAATGTCGAGGGTATCTCATAGAAGGATATGGATATAATAATCATTCTAAGTATTAGGATCAAAGGGATGAATTATATAGAAATCATATACATGGGTTCTTGAATGTTACTTCATGAACATTCGACCTATGGGACATCGGGCACCAATACTAGATGGTTGCATCGACTAATTCAGGAATTGGTTTCTGGACTACTGGATTAGTGATCAAACCTATGGGTTCACATACAATAGAAATTTTTGACCATCATGAAGGCTAACAACGATTAAGAATCATTCAGTGGGAAAATTAAAAATATATAACCCTGTACAAATATTATTGATTAATAATTAATTATTATTAGTTAACTATAGGAGGATTAATTAATAATTGGATTGCTAATTGACTTAATTGATTGGGTGAAGAGATTTAGGTCAAGTCTAATTGACCTTAGTTCAATTAAAATTTGTCCGATTAATTATTCAATGACCAAATCACCAAGGGTTTTTAATTATAGTTTGATTTTGATTTGGACTCAATTAATTTTAGATTTAATTAAAATTTAATTAAGTCTAATTTAACCTAATTTAATTGAGTCCAAGTTTGTTAAATTAGTTATAACCAAAATTAGTTTTGATTTATAACTAATTTTGGTCAAAGCTTGGTCATACCCTTATCTAGCCTAACTAGGTTTTCTATTGGATTTCTCCATGCCATTTATTTGAATAAATTCATAGAAAATTCATATCAAACATGTTTCTTGCTCTTCCTCATTTATTATCTGATTTGGATTAATTTAGAATAAGTTTAAATTAAAAGGGAGGAGTTGGACTGGTAATCAAACTTTTTGACTTTTCCTATTTCTACTTAGTCTTAAACTCTCAAAAACTTATCCATATTATCATCAAAATTTTAAAAAATCTAGATAAAATATGCATTGAAAAGTGGGCCCTTTTTACCAGTGATTTGATATAAAAATTATGAAGTTTTTATGGGGTTTTTGATGGGGCGTGGAATTATATATTAAGACTAGTCAAACTAGGTATAGGCTTCCTAATCCTATGCTAATCCGCATGCTATTTTTTCCTAGAATTGTTTTTGGATTGTGTGACCATAGTAGCTTTAAATTAGCATGTAATTTGATGACAAAGAGAATAGGAAAAACAAGAGAGGTGGGTGTAAGTTTTTAATTAATGTGAAAAATTTATTTTGAGTGATATGGTTGAAGGAAGAATAAAAAGAAGAAAAAAATAGTAGAAAAAGGTTTCTTATTTTTGATTTTCTTCCTTCTTGATCTAGACCTCTTCATCCTCTTTTTGGATTTCTTGGGAGCCTTAATAAAGTCTAACAAAATAAATTATTTTCAGCCATCTTGTAGCCTTCGAAGGAATCTAGCAATCTAGAGAGGTTGATCGCGTTGGAGCTTCGTGTGGATGATTTTTAGAGGCCGGATACCCTATGTGGCTATGGAGTGATGCAGAGAGCCCTTACCATATGCCATCAGTAGGAACAATCATCAATCCATGATCAAGTATGAAATTAGATTTCATATTATTTGTAGATTAGATCTACTGCATACATCGGGTAGATCGATGCATGATGATATTATTTTTTACTGCATATCATATTATGATTTGCTAGATTTTATTGAAATTGTTCTAAATTATGTTTTATATTTAAAATTTTTTAAATAGATGTATTTCTATTGTGAATTATAAAAAACCCGTACATGAAATCCCAGGCATTTTTCCAACAATGGTATCAGAGTAGAGTTTTCATAACATGATATGTAGATATAGAATTTTACATATTAGATGTAATCTTAATCTGAATAACTATTTTAGATAGATTGATCACCATAGCCATCTGGTCATAGGAGAAAAGTAAGGTTTAAAGGCCCTCTCTTCTCCTTTGTTGGGGTCTCCTATGACATGTAAGGGTACTACTTGTGGTTATATCCCATAAACAAATAAGGTAAAGAAAAATTATTGAAATTGTTTCAATAATTAGATCTATTTTTTACTATTTAATATTCATTAATTTTATATTTTGATATGAGATTAATGTATTAGTATTTATGATGAGGACACCAAGACCAGACAAAGATTGCAGGGTTCCATCTCTGATTAATGTGTTGGGAAGTCTGTTATTTTTACATTGAGTCCTGTAAAGATGGAGTCCTAAACTAAAGTGAGCCAATTGTGTCCATTAAGTCCTGTAATAAATGAGTCCATCAGTTGAGTCCTGTTACTTGAGTCCATTTGTTCAGTCAAGTGCTAATTGTGTCCTTTGTGTTCCAATCAAGATAAGTGAGTCCAGTAATTTTGGCTTCTTTCATTAAAATCATGTTCAAGAGGAGAGTCACCAGGCCCTCCCTAGCTCAAGCACCTAGGCACCCCATTCAAGCTCCCAGCCCTTGCACCCAAGCCCACTAAGAAGAGCGCCCACCCTAGGCCCTTGGCGCCCCAGCCTCATCTCAAGTTGGTGCCCCAGTTCACCAAGAAGCTGGTGCCCCCCCAGGCCCAAAACAGATGGAGCCCCTCCCAGGCCCACTCATGATTGGCACCCCCACAGTCCAAGCCCATTCATGGTTGTCACCCCCTCTCAGTCCAGGTCCACCAAGGTTGGCACCCATCCTAGTCCAAGCCCAAGAGGAGTTGAAGCACCAGTCCAACAAGGAGTTAAGCAGCCCAGTTCTTCAAGGAGTCTAGTCTTCTAATTCTAATCAAATTTTGTACTCCTCCTATTCAAACTTTGTACTCCTTTCCCTACTCAAACTTCTAATCCAACTTTGACAAGGAGTCTAGGTGAGTCTATAAATACCCCACCCCTCCTCCCTCTTGTAATGATGAATTATTGAATGAACAGTTTGAGAGTTCTTTTATTTTCCATTCATTTTATTCATTGATGCTTCGTGAGGAAGAGGGTGTGTGATGCAGGACTAATCATGCATACCAATTATTTTTTTGTTGTTAGGCATTAAGTTAAGAGTTTGTATCCCAAATTTCAAGCCAAGATATTAAGTAAAAAATTCTATAGAAAATTTGAAGCATAGGCATGGAAAAATAAATCCTAAAAGTGAAGAAACAGGATAGCCAAGGCTAAGAAGCCCTGGTTAGGACTATCCCTTCTGCAATATCGCTACAAGAGAAGTCTCGAGGGTGTACCTAGCAGAGATTTAAGATTGATCCATGAAGAGTTCGCTCTATGCTCTCGGAAAATAAGCTATCGACCTTGTGGATTCATGGCTTTCAATCTGGTGATCTGAAAGCTGGTCAAATGGACTCTTTGGATTTGTGAACTCTGAGGGACCTGCAAATCACCATTCATGGGTTAGAAAATAAGGAAAAGTAGGGTTAGACCACTGAAAAAAGAACAAGGGGAAGAGATTTGAAGAAGGCCACCAAGAGGTGAAGAAGGCTGATAGCTTGGAGGCAGGGTGCAGGGATTACATAGAAACACTAAGGGATCACATAGATACCCTTAATCACACAAAAATTCGCACAAAACTTTAAGAAAAACTCTAGAGAAATTCATTCATAATATTAATCATTAGTTACAAGAGGGTGGAGGGGTGGGGTATGTTGACCCCTGGAATAATTTTGATGATCACAAATATTGGAGCATGTATGTTACTAATTCTTTCAATTACTTAAGAAGTTTTTGTAGGAAATGGTACCTTTAGTTTAAATTGGTTTCCAAATTGATTAAGAGGTAGTTCAATTATGTATAGACTCTTATGTACTGTGAGTTGTAAAAGCCCTAATTTTCAACTTTGTAGTCTTGTAAAAGGACTATAAAATTATAAAATTGAGAGTATGTAGATTAGCTCTTATTTGATTTAAGTGTTGAAGAGTTTTGGAGAAGTTTGACGCATCAATTGAAGTTTTGGCAAGAGCTGACTCATGGATCAAGAGCCGACTCCTTGTGGCATGACACGAAGAAATTTCAAAGTTTCAATATCTCGAGCCGACTCCATGTTCCAAGAGCTGACTCGTGGAAGAATACATGTTTCTAAAGTCTAAGATCTCAAGCTGACTCGATCTCTAAGAGCTAACTCGTCCAGAGTTATGAATTTTTGATGACTGAGACTTCGAACCGACTCTACCCTGAAGAGCCGACTCTCGATATTTGTTATTTTGAATTGATTGAAGGCACGAGCCAACTCCATCTTAAAGAGCCGACTCTTACAGAAATTTGGTCTGGGCTATCTGAGACTTCGAGCCAACTCGAGGACCTCGAGCTGACTCGAGTAGCCATTTTCTGCACTCTAACGGCTAATTGCTGAAAGTGTTTTTTGAATTCTACTTCATCTTCAATAGCTCTTTCACAAATCCCTAGGCTCTACAATGGCCATATATCATAGAAAACTATAAAAGGGATTGCTTTTGAGGGATTAAACAATTTATTAGAGGATTATTATTGATTTATCTTGAGAAATTGAAGAGCCTTCAAGTCTTTCACCTACCTACTTCAAGAGCTTTCAAGTTAGGATTCAAAGCTTCACCAACTTTTCTTCATTATTAAATCCACTCATTGAAGAAGCATTAAAGTAGCTTGAAGAGCATTAAAGAGCATTCAAAGCTAGGCTTCATCTTGATCTATATCAGCAACATTTAAACAAACTCAGTTTGTTGTGTAGTTTCTTTTATTTCTCTCTTTCTTTTTTTCTATAAGAACAGTAAGGGGCTTTGTTTTAAGAGAGGGTTGAAGGTTATAGGTGAACCTTGTGAAAACCTAAGTGGGTTCTTAGTGATCTCGGTATAAACCAAGTATTATAGGTCTCTTTGGTGATCTGTTCAAAACCAAAGGGAGTTTGGGTTTCTTTGGTAATCCCGGTAAAACCAAAGTATATAGGTTTGGATTATGGCCTGGTAAAATAATCCGAGTGTATTCCGGTTGGGAGATATACTAGAAATCCCAAGTGGTGCTTGGGTAGTGGATGTAGGAGCCGGTTGCTCCGAACCACTCTAAATCTCTTTGTGTTTGTGTTTGTTCTTATCTTACCTTATTGCATTTACTTATTTACTTTTGTATTGCATATTGCATCATAACACTTAAAGAATTTCAAAGTGTATATAACTGTGAAAGGTTTTTAATCCCAATTCATCCCCCCTCTTGGAAGCCACCTGGTAAACAAGTGGTATCAGAGCAGAGTCTCTGAAAATTACTTAGAGTAAAGATAGATGGCACATCCCATAAGAACTTCTTTGGTCGAATGTCAATCCAAAACGACTTCCACTTTTCACCGAAACCAATTATACATACTGGAAGGCAAGAATAAAAATATACATTCAAACCATAGATTTTCATTTATGAAAAATTATCTTGAAAGGACCTCACACACCCTCTATTAGAGTTAATGATGTTGAGATTCCCAAACATAAAGAGCATTGGGATGAAATGATATGAAGTTAGCTGAGCTGAATGCCAAAGCTATGAATTTATTATATTATGCTTTGAACCCAAATGAATTTAACAGAATTTTAACTTGTAATTTTGCTAAAGAAATTTGGGATAAGCAAGAAATTACATATGATGGCACATCACAAGTTAAAACATCAAAAAATCAATCTTCTTGTCTATAACTATGAGTTATTTAAGATGGATCATAGTGAAACTATATCTGCTATGTATACTCGCTTTACTGATATTATAAATGGTCTCAAAAATCTTGGTAGAACTTACATTAATGCTGACCTTGTTCAAAAAGTTTTGAGATCCTTGCCAGATAAATGGGAAGCTAAGGTGACAGCTATTCAAGAGGCAAAGGACCTGAATACTCTACCACCGGATGAGTTGCTTGGTTCACTAATTATACATGAATTAGCCATGCAATAAAGGACTGATGAAGATTCCAAGAGAAAGAAAGCTATAGCATTTAAAGCTATAGAAGAGGACAAGAATGAAGATTCAGACTCATCAGATGATGATGATCTTGAAAATGATGAGATTGCCCTGTAATGAGAAAGTTTAAAAGGTTTATGGGCAGAAGAAAACAAATAGAGATGGAGGAAGCAATTTAGAAAAGGAGATTTGGGAGAGAAAGTGAAAAAGACAAAGAAAAGGAGAAGGATAAAGATAACGATCAAGTTCCAATCTGCTATGGATGTAAGAAGCTAGGACATATCCGTCCTGACTATCTTGAAGCAAAGAAAAAGATGATCACCAGAAAGAACAAGAAGGTTATGCTTGCATTATGGAGTGACAGCGATGAATCTATCCACTGAAGAGGATGAAGAAGGAACAAAAACTTCACAGATATGTCTTATGGGTTTGGAGGATGAGATAATACTTCAGAACCTAGTTTAGAATTTACATATGATGAACTGCATAATGCATTTTATGAATTATTAGTAGAGTACAAAGGCAGGTTTGAAAATGAAAACTTTGAAAAATCATTGTGATATAATTGAAAAGGATAAAAATGAATTTGGTGAAAGAAATAAAATTTTGCAAAGAGAATTAAGTCTAGTTTGTGAAAGACTTAAGACTACCCAATTTGAAAAAGAAGAGCTTCTTGAGAAAAAAAAAGGTTTGCAAAATGAAAATGATGATTTAAAGAAAGATGATCAAAAGCTCAAGCCTTTGGTTAAAAAATTAACCCTAAGCTCTAACAAACTTGAATTAATTTTGAAAGATCAAAGAGAGAGAAATAACAAATTTGGAATTTGTTACAAAGGTTCAATTTCAAACAATTTTTCTGCTTCTACATCATATGCTCCTAAGTTTATTACTTCAAAACAATTTAGACCTAAATTTGTATCATCATGTACTTTTTATTCAAAGCCAAGGATTGTATGCTATGCATGTAATAACATTGGTCATAAGGCATTTGAGTGTCATTTGAAACATAATGACAAGAAGAAAATCAAGAAAGTTTGCATTCCAAAAGGAACCATTTCTACTATCTTGCAAGGACCCAAGAAAGCTTGGGTACCTAAATTTATTACATGATTGTTTTGCAGGGATGTCTTGCAGCCACAAATATAAAGAAAATATGGTAGCTGGATAGCGACTATTTAAGATACATGACGGGTGACATTGATCAATTCTTCACCCTAGAACAAAAGGATGGTAGAATGGTAACATTTGGTGATAATCGCAAAGGAAGGATAATTGGTATCGATAAAATCAAAATTACTTCTTTTATATTTATTGAAAATGTGTTACTGGTAGAAAAAGTTAAAACATAATCTTTTGAGTATTAGTCAGCTTTATGACATTGATTTTAATATTTTTTCAAGTCATCAATCTATATAGTAGTTGATCCACTTGACTCTAGTACTAAATTCATTGGACATAGACTTGGTAACATTTATGTAGTAGATCTTAATGATCTGACTATGCCAAGTAACATAAGTCTTGTAGCAATGAATGACAAAGGAAAGGAATCAAGTTTACTATGGCATAGATGACTTGGACATGCTAGTATGGATACCATAGCTAAACTTATTTCAAAGGATTTAGTCAAAGGATAGCCAAATTTAAAGTTAATTTTGATTATGTTTGCGATGCTTGTCAATTTGGAAAATAAGTGAGGAAAGTTTTAAATCTAAAAATATTATTTCTACTACTAGACCCTTAGAGCTACTTCACATGGACTTATTTGGACCTACTAGGACTACAAGCCGAGATGGTATGAAATATGGTCTTGTGATTGTAGATAATTTTTCAAGATAGACATGGGTTTTGTTTATTGCACATAAAGATGAAACTTTTAAAGTATTCAAAAAGTTTATAAAAAGAGTTTCAAATTTGAAAAATCTATATGCTATTTCAATTCGTAGTTATCATGCAATTGAGTTTGAAAATCAACATTTTAATCATTTTTGCATAAAGCACTGTATTGACCATAACTTCTTTATACCTAGAACACCATAGCAAAATGGTGTTGTAGAAAAAAAGAATTGTACTTTGGAAGAGATGTCCCGAACAATGCTTTGTGAAGGAAATCTTTCAAAATACTTTTGGACAGAAGCTATGAATATTGCTTGCTATATTTTGAACAGAGTTTTGATTAGACCTATCATTAGGAAAACTCCCTATGAACTATAGAACATTAGAAAGCCTAATATCAAATATTTTCATGTTTTCGGATGCAAATGTTTTTTTCTTAATAATGAAAAAGATAATCTTGGTAAATTTGATGCAAAATCTGATGAGGCTATTCTTCTTGGATATTCTTTAAATAGTAAAGCCTATCGAGTTTTCAAAAAAGAATATTGACCGTAGAAGAATTAATATATGTTGTTTTCAATGAATCTGGCATTTCATCTTCTAGAAGAGAAGATCTTGCTGATGATGATGCAGGTAAACTAGAACATAGACTAAAGGATTTGACTCTCAAAGACAAACAATCAAGTGATCCACATGAAGAAGAGGTGAGCAAAAATCATGATGATATATCTAAAGAATGGAGGTATGTACATTCACATCCGAAAAAATTAATTATAGGAGACCCATCTTAAGGTGTTAGAATTAGAGCTGCACATAGAGATACACATGACTTGATTGATTTTGTTTCTCACGTAGAGCCACACACTATAGAAGAAGCGGAAACTGATCTTAATTGGATGTTAGCCATGCATGATGAATTAAACCAATTTAGGAAAAATAACGTTTGGACCTTAGCAGAAAGACCTAATGAGTATCCTGTTATAGGTACCAGGTGGGTTTATAGAAATAAATTAGATGAGGAAGGAAATGTAATTAAAAATAAGGCTAGACTGGTAGCACAAGGATATAATCAAGAAGAGGAAATAGATTTTGATGAAACTTATGCACTAGTAGCTTGGTTTGAAGCCATTAGATTACTATTAGCATATGCATGCTTTATGAATTTCAAGTTATTTCAAATGGACGTAAAGAGTGTATTTTGAATGGTTTTTTATCTAAAGAAGTTTTTGTCGAACAACCACTGAGTTTTATTGATCACACATTTCCAAATCATGTTTTCAAATTGAATAAAGCTTTGTATAGTCTGAAATAGGCACCTAGAGCCTGGTATGAGAAACTAAGTTTTTAATTGTAAATGATTTTGTAAGAGGTAGTGTTGACACCACTCTATTTATTCAAAGAAAGGATAATGATATTTTAGTTGTTCAAATCTATATGATGATATTATTTTTGGATCTACTGAAAATGATATTTTAGTTGTTCAAATCTATGTTGATGATATTATTTTGGATCTACTGATGAATCTATGTCAAGATTTTGCTAAGCTAATGCAGGGTGAATTTGAGATGAGCTTGATGAGTGAGCTGAGCTACTTCCTCGGGCTTCAAATCAAACAATCTAAGGTAGGTATCTTGTTGAACCCTGAAGTAATTTTGATGATAACAAAACATTAGAGCATATATTTGGTTATCTAACAACTCTTCAAATGGTTGACAAGTTTTTGTCGGATGACTACTTTGACATATTTTTTGAACCCTACAACTTTTATTTCTTTGTATTGAGTTGTAAGCAATTAGAATCTTGTAAAGAAGAATCAAACAAAAATTTTCTATTTGAATCAAAGATAAAGGGTTGCTTCTACTAGTTGTCAAGCTTCAATTTCTCTTGATTTTGGTGTAAGAAGATCTTAAGGAAGTCTTCAAAGCTTGGCATGTGAGTTCTGGAGAATAGGAATTGGTCTGGCTGAAGAACCAATCTTGAGCCGACTGGATGGAAGAACCAGCCGACACTAGCACTGGCACAAGAAAGAAGATCTCTAGCATGCAGACCCAAATGACTAGCACCAAGTCCCAGCCGACTTGTCCAGACTTAGTTGAAAATATTATGAGAATCTCAGGGATCCAAGCTGACTGGATTTCAGCCTAGCCGACTCGTCCAGAGTGAACTATTTTCTCAACTGTGGAACTTAGCTGACTGGTATTCAGCCTAGCTAACCCGAACCTTATTCGAGCCGACTCGAAGAATGTCCGAGCCGACTGGAATGACGTGATCTATTCCAATGGCTAGTTCCAGACTTCTGATTTTGAATTCCAAAAGTGCTCCAACGGTAACCTGTCACTTCCCAACGGTCTACAATGTTCAAAATCAAGGAAAGGCAGTTGAAGTCTCTATAAATGAGGTATAAGAACATCTTTATAGTGGCTAATGAGTTATTGAACATTTATTGAAGTAAGAAGAGAGAGAACTTGAGCTTTGAAGTCAGTCTTCAAGCCTTCACCAACTCTTATCAGAAGCTTGAAGCATCTCTTGAGAATAGCAAGGAAGCCATTGAAGTGCATTGAAGAGTATTCAATTGAGCTTCACTCGAGCTAAATCGGCAACCACCAGACAACCTAATTTGTCATTTCTACTGCTTTTTTATTCTACTCTTAGAATACTTGGATTATTGGTGAGCCCGATTGTAAAAACTAAATAAGTTTCTTTGGTGAGCCTACTAAAAATCAAAGTGTAGAGGTTCTAGGTGAGCCTGTGAAAACCTAGTATGGGTTTCTTTGGTGAGCCCGGTTAAAAAACCAAAGTGTAGAGGTTGGGATTGTAAGCCTGTAAAACAATCCGACTGTATTCTGGTTTGGGGGATATAATGAAAATCCTGAGTGGTGAACTTGGATAGTGGACATAGGAGCTGGGTTGCTCCGAACTACTCTAGACTTATTTTTTTTTGTGTTGTGCTTTACTTACTTTTTAGCTTCTGTACTTATTCTCTAATTAACACAACACTCAACCACTAAAAGGAATTACTTGTGCACATATTTGCAAGAAATTTTGTACCAACTCACCCCCCTCTTGGGAAAAGCCACCTAGGCAACAGCTGGTATCAGAGCAGTGTCTCTGATTACTTGAGTAAAGATTGATGGCTCATCCCATGAGTACATATTTGGCCGAAGGCCAGTCTACAAATAGACCTCCACTATTTACAGGCACTAATTACTCTTATTGGAAAGCATGAATGAAAATTTACATTCAAGCTATAGATTTTCAATTATGGAAGGTCATCTTAAAAGGGCCACACATTCCCATGATCAAAGTTGATGGCATGGACATCCCTAAGCCTGAAGAGGACTGGGATGATCATGACATGAAAATAGGAGAATTGAATACCGAAGCAATGAACTTACTATACTGTGCTTTGGATGCAAATGAGTTCAACATAATTTCCACTTGCTCTTCAGCAAAGGAAATCTGGGACAAACTCGAGGTGACCCATGAGGGAACTTCCCAAGTGAAAACCTCAAAGATAAATCTTTTAGTTCATAATTATGAACTGTTTAAAATGGAACCTTCTGAAATAATTTTTGCCATGTTCTCTAGATTTGCAGATATTATTAATGGTTTGAAGAGTCTTGGCAGGGTATACTCAAATACTGATCTAGTTCAGAAGATACTCCGATCCTTACCTGACAAGTGGGATCCTAAAGTGACAGCAATCTAGGAGGCCAAAGACCTTAACACATTACTACTAGATGATCTACTGGGATCACTCATCACCCACGAGCTGACTATGCAACACAGAACTGAAGATGAACAGAAGAAAAAGAAAACTATAGCCTTTAGAGCTACTACCGAATCAAAGAGGGATGATGAAGAGTTTGAAGAAGAAAGCACCTCCTCCAATGATAACCTCGAAGATGATGATATCGCAATGGTTGTGAGGAGATTCAGAAAGTTCATGGGAAGAAAGAAAAAAAGTTTTAACCAGAAATTCCATAGGAAGGATTACGGAAAAGAAAAAGAAAAGGACAGAGAGAAAGATAAAGAAGTAGTCCCCACATGCTATGAATGCAAGAAGCCGGGGCACATTCGTCCAGACTGTCCTTTATTGAAGAAATCCTTCAGACAGAAAAAGAAGAAGAAAGCCAAGGTTGCCACATGGAGCAATAGTGAAGAATCATCTTCGTCTAAAGAAGAAGAGACCACCAAGGTTACAAATCTATTTTTAATAGGACTCGAAGATGAGGTAATATCCCCTAGCAATTGCACTGAATTTATATTTGACGAATTAAATTCTGCATTTTATGATCTATTATCTGAATTTAAGAAAGCTGGAGTAAAGATAAAATCATTGAAAAATATGAATGACTCTTTACTCAAACAGAAAAATAAAATTTCAGAAAAGAACCTTTTATTGCAAAAAGTACTGCATGACTTTTCTGAAAGAATTGAAAAGCTAAAAAATGAAAATCTCTTATGTGAAAGGAAAAACAATGATTTATTTACTAAAAATATTGAACTGAAAAGGGAGGTTACAAAACTCAAGCCATTAGTTGAAAAACTTACTTTGTCTTTAAATAATCTTTAGTTAATTTAAAAAGAACAACGAATTTCAGGAAACAAAGCTGGAATTGGTTTTAAAACTTCTATTATGAATGGATTTTCAGCAACTACTTTTGTGAAATCTAAAGTACCTGTTCAAAATATATTATCACAAAAAGCTTTGGCTGCACCAAAAACTGTTTTGACTTCAAAATCATTATTGCATGTTCCCAAGAATTTGAGCAAAAATGCGTATATTTCAAAAGGTTCAAAATCTGCATCAGTTGCATCAACTTTTAGAACTTCTAAATCTGCTTTTACTAAAAACTCTTAAGTTGTATGCCATGTTTGCAAAAGAATAGGACATAAAGCTTTTGACTGCAATAATTCTAGAAATGTCCATAAGAATGTAAGAAAAATCTGGGTTTCCAAAGGAACTACCTCTGCTGACCTCCAAGGACCCAAGGTAGCTTAGGTATCTAAAAGAATTCATTGATTATTTTGCAGGAATGTCTTGCAGCCCAAAATTGAAGAAAAGAGGTACTTAGTGGCTGCTCAAGATATATGACGGGCGACAAGGACCAGTTTATCACCCTTGAAATGAATGAAGGAGGCATGGTCACCTTTGGAGATAATGGCAAAGGGAGAATAATCGGTATTGGTAAGTTCAAAATAACTCCCTTCACTTTAATTGAAAATGTTTTGCTAGTAGACAAGTTGAATCATAATCTCTTAAGCATAAGTCAATGTGTGATAAAGGCTTCAAGGTTGTCTTTGAATCTTCTATATGTATAGTAACTAACTCTTTAGATTCTAACAATAAGTTCAATGGACATAGACTTGGGAATATCTATGTGGTAGATCTTAATGATCTTGCCATGTCAAGTAGCCCCAGTCTAGTTGCAATGAATGCTAAGACCAAAGAGTCGTGTTTACTATGGCATAGACGACTAGGTCATGCTAGCATGCATACTATTGCAAAATTGATTTCTAAAGATCTTGTTAGAGGCATGCTTAAGTTTAAAGTTGATTTTGATCATGTTTGTGTTGCATGCCAAATGGAAAAACAAACTAGGAGGAGTTTTAAATCAAGAAATATAGTTTCTAAAACAAGACCACTTGAACTACTTCACATGGACCTTTTCGGACCTACTAGGACCACAAGCCTAGGAGGTATGAAATATGCTCTTGTGATAGTAGATGATTTTTCAAAATTTACTTGGATTTTATTTATTGCTTCAAAAGATGAAAATTTTCATGTATTCAGAAAATCCCATAAAAAGGTTTCAAATCAAAAGAACTTATTTTTAATTTCAATTAGAAGTGATCATGGAACTGAATTTGAAAATCAATTTTTTGAAGATTGTTGTACTGAATTTGGCATTGATCACAACTTCCCGCTTCTAGAACACATCAACAAAATGGTGTTGTAGAGAAGAAAAATAGGATATTGGAGAAATGGCTCGCACAATGTTATGCAAAGGCAATCCTCCAAAGTACTTTTGAGTAGAAGCGGTGAACACTGCATGTTATATTTTAAACCACGTTTTGATCTGTCCTATTTTAAAGAAAACCCCCTATGAGCTTTGGAATGATAGAAAACCCTATATCAATTATTTTCATGTGTTTGGATACAAATGATTTGTGCAAAACAATGGAAAAGATAATTTAGGAAAATTTGATTATGAAGCTAATGATGCAATTTTCCTAGGTTATTCATTATATAGCAAAGCATATCGGGTTTTAATAAAAGGACTCGTACTGTTGAAGAGTCAATACATGTTAAATTTATTGAAACTAACCTTACACCTTCTAGATAAGAAGAGGGCATAGATAATGATGCAGGTACATTGCAAAAAGGAATGGATGACTTGAGCATTCAAGATAAAGACACTCAAGATGGAGAAGAAACGGTAAGTAAGGATCACACTGATCTACCAAGGGACTGGAGGCATGTTACATCTCATCCTAAAGAATTAATCATAGAAGATCCTTCACATGGTGTTAGGACTAGGTCTGCACATAAGGATGCACATGATTACCTAGCCTTTGTATCACAAATAGAACCCCATAGCCTAGAAGAAGCTGAGACTGACCCAAACTGGATGATGGAAATGCATGAAGAATTAAACCAGTTTGAAAGGAATAGGGTATGGACAATTGTAGATAGACCTACTGACCATCCAATAATAGTAACCAAATGGGTCTATAGGAATAAATTAGATGAACAAGGAAACATAATAAGAAACAAAGCTAAACTAGTGGTTAAGGGATATAACCAAGAAGAATGTATTGATTTTGATGAAACTTATGCATGGCAGCAAGACTAGAAGCCATTAGACTACTACTTGCATTTGCTTGCTACATGAATTTCAAACTTTTTTAAATGAAAATAAAGATTGCATTTCTTAATGGTTTTATCTGAACAAGTTTTTGTAGAACAACCACCAGGTTTTAAAAATCACACTTTTCCAAACCACGTATTTAAATTAAATAAAGCATTGTATGGTTTGAAACAAGCACATAGAGCCTAGTATGATAGACTTAGCACTTTCTTAATTTAAAATAATTTTTCAAGAGGAAATGTAGACAGAACCTTATTTATCAAAAAGAAGAATAATGATATCTTAGTTGTACAAATATATGTTGATGATATCATTTTTGGTACAACTAATGAATCTCTATGTAAAGAATTTGCTAAGCTTATGCAGGGAGAATTTGAAATGAGCTTAATGGGCGAACTAAACTACTTCCTTGGACTTCAAGTAAAACAAACAAAGGAAGGCATCTTCATCAACCAAGCCAAATACATCAAAGAAATCATCAAAAAGTTTGGTATGGAGAGTAGCAAATCAATGAGCACACCCATGAGCCCAGCTTGCAGATTGGACAAAGATGAAAATGGATCCAATGTTGACCAAAAGCTATATATAGGTATGATCGGATTCCTATTGTATTTGACTGCAAGTAGACCTGACATACTATATAGTGTATGTGTATGTGCTATAGTTCAGTCATCACCAAAAGAAACACATATGCTTGCTATTAAGAGAATAATTAAATACTTGAAAGGAACAAGTATTTAGGAATTTGGTATTCTAAACATTCTACCCTGAATTTGATTGGATTCTCTGATTCTGACTATGCTGGTTATAAAATAGATAGAAAAAGTACTAGAGATACATGCCAATTTCTAGGGTTGAATTTAATCTCTTGGCATTGTAAGAAGCAAAACTCTGTAGCCTTGTCCATAGCTGAGGCTGAGTACATGGCTGCTGGTAGTTGTTGTGCTCAAGTGTTATGGATTAAACAACAATTAGAAGACTTTGGTGTATCATAATCTAAAATTCCAATTAAATATGATAATACAAGTGCTATCAATTTGACAAAGAATCCAATTCAAAACTTTAGAACCAAGCACATTGAAATTAGATATCATTTTATTAGAGATCATGTTTCAAATGGTGATATAGTACTTGATTTTGTTCCTACTAAAAATCAATTAATTGATATATTTACTAAGCCACTTAATCAAGATAGGTTTGAACTAATTAGAAGTGAATTCGGACTTTGTGATCCTTTTTAAATTCTCTAATCTGATTCCTTCAAATTTAAGAAAACATCATCTAGAGAACCTCCTGATTTCATTCACTATCATAGAGCCTAAATTTCCTTCGAAATTTCCTCCAAAATCATTCAGAATTGTGATCAAAATTTTCCAAAAACCCTGATTTCTCTATTCGAGTTGACTGGCTCTTAAACCGAGTCGACTGGATTTTCTGTGTGTTTTGGGCAAGTTCTGGCCTAGCCGGCTCGAGCCTCTTTAGGGCTTTTTCTAGTCGACTGGATTATCGCACTTGAGTTTTTTATTTTGGGGCATAAACTCCATTTCGAGCTTTCTAACCTCCACTTCAATTTTCTAACCATCTGTTCCTCTCCAAATCATATTCTAAATACTCCTCTCACCCTTCTAAGCTCTCCAATCTCTCATTTCTTCCTCTTTCCTAGCAATGGCTCCAAAACACGCTACCGGGAAATGCTCTATTCGGGCTGCTTCGTCCGTGGAAAGGGAAAGAAGAACTAAGAGACATCAAGAAGAGCCGACTGCCACTGTTCATAGTGAAGAACTTGTGGAAGAACCTGCAAGGGATTCTCCAAGTGCTCCAAGTCAAATCCCTTCAATGTCCACAAGACCGGTAACCTCTGGCCGTCGCATTAACTTTGAATATTAAGGAGATTGGGTTAAAGATTGGTGTTGATTTGATGAGGATCAAGGTTGGAGGAAATCTTTCTCCCTAAATGAAAAAACCTACCCCTCTCTTGTTAAGACATTTTATGAACATTTGAGATTGGGTACAAATCCTGTAGAATCTACAGTTAAAGGAAGAAGAGTTATTGTCAATGAAGATGTTCTACACAACCTGCTGGATTTATCTATTGATGGGATGAAATACTTAGTAATTGAGGATAGAGAAAAGGCCTTGAGGACTATTCTAAACAAAGAAGATGTCAGTGGGATTGGAACTGTATTTGCCAACACCTTATCACTTGAAATGAGGTTGTTACATAATTTTATCAGTAGGATATTTGTTCAAAGGACTGGAAGATTTTATTGGGTAACTGAGAAGGACCTGAGCCTTATGGAACATATCTTAGAAAAAACTCCTATAAACTTATCACATATTATTATTATTTAAATGAAGGAGACTGTTAGAAAGGCTAAGGCTTGCTTACCCTATGGAATGATGTTAACCCTACTATTTAAGTCCCAAAGAGTGAGTTTGGAAGGTGAAGATGGAGTTGAACTGCACCATACTGATGTCTACACCTCCAAGTCACTAGAAAGAATGGGTTACACTCAAGTTCGACCAAAGCCCTTCATCCAAGGATGCCAACTCCAACCTCCAAAGGAGTCGACCCTCTTCATCCTAGGATCTCCAACAAGCTTGCCTTTCCCTTCTTCCTTTCCATCAATATTTTTCTTTTCTTGTTTCCATCTCTTCCACGCCACTAATGGTTCTACTTGCTGGATCCTATGTTGCATCCAGTCTAGGGTGAAGTCTTTCTTGCCTTAAAATCAGTGGTGGGAAGCTTCTAATTCCAGGGATGGTATAGCTAGCTCATCTAGTTGCCGATCTTGAGGGTTGAAGAAGTGATCGTATTGCAAGGTTAATGGAAGCTCATTATTGGTACACAAATCCACTCCTTCCTTCTTATGGTCTGAAATTTTGGATAGAGTAGTATCCTAGTCAAGTGATCTTTTAATCATGAAGGTCCTTACTTTCTTAGTTAAATCAGAGTTGCACTATGGGATACCAAGTCCTTCTACATTAGTCTCCTTTAGTGCAATTTCAATTACTCCATTATGACTAAAATTTGATCATATGTTTAGAAGCTATAATTAGTTCAATTACTTACTCTCTTTATGTTAGATTCTCATGATCATCCCGCATAAAAAACCAATCCAATTTAACTATGGACCCTAATCTTGACACCCAACTGAGGGCCATTACTGAACAGCTTGCCTAATTGACCTAATTGACTACCCAAATGAACAATATGTTTATTCAAGTAGAAGGTTGTTTAGGAACCCTAGAGAGAGCCCATGAGTCTCAGTCTGAACCCGAACCTGAGTAACCTCTACCCACACCTCCCCACCCTAGGAGACCTCCATGCCATGACCCAATCCTAGGAGACCCCCAAACCATGATCCATTCTTGGAGCCCAACCATAGGTGACCCAATCATGATATTTTTAAACCAGGATGAGAGAACCATTAGGAACATCAGGCTAGAAGCACCCACCTTCGATGGCAGTCTAGATCCTAAGGTCTACATAGATTGGGAAGGAGACATGGACCAATATTTCAAATGGTATGAGATGAGTGAGGAAAGGAAGTGTAAGTTTGCCAAACTCAGGTTAGTCCACCAAGGTAGGCTATACTAGGAGAATGTTGAGCGCATAATTAGGCAATGAGGAGAACTTCCCATAGTCACCTGGAGAGCTATGAAGCTGAAGGTTAGGGACAAATACCTTCCTGCATCCTATCAACAGAAACTCCTAGATCAGTGGCAGAGGCTAAGTCAGAGAAGTAGGACTGTGTCAGAATACATAGCCAAGTTTGATGAGTTTGCCATGAGGTATAGCATAGATGAGTCTGAATCTGACCCTATCTACGTTTAGGGCTAGACTGTGAGATGACATCTAGATAACATCCAGAGAGAACTATTCTTGAAAGAGGTCCATGATCTTGGGCAGGCTTACCAGATAGCTAGACACTATGAGAGATTCCAACGAGGGCCTATAACGCATCGACCTGAGCCCATTAGGACCGGTTCCCCAAATCCAAAACCAGAATCTAGCCAAGCCTACCCAAGTTGGCCCAGCCCTAATCCAATCCGACCCAGTCCTAGCACCCCATTGGTCCATAGGGAAGACAAGGGTAAGGCAACTAAAGTTCAAAGAAACCCAAGTCCCAGTCCTAATGCCTGTTTTAAGTGTCATAAAGTGGAACATTATGCTAGCCAATGCCCAACCAGATCCCTACACATAGGAGAACTAGAGGCAAAAGATCCTAAACCCATCAATGATTGTGAAGAAAAAGTATATGAAGTTGGAGAGGACCTAATGGAAGAGTATGAAGAAGATGAGAAAGTAGTTGAGTCATCAGACCTACTGGGAGTTGTTAGGTGCATCCTAGCCCAAACTAGGACACAAGAGGATTGGTGTAGGACCAACATCTTCCAAACCTTTATGAAGTCAGGGGATAAGGTATGCAAAATCATTATAGATAGTGGAAGCTATGTGAATGCCATATCAACCAGTTCTGCCAAAATCTTAGGCTTGTCCCCAATTCCCCATCCTAGCTCTTATAAGGTATCCTGGATAGACTCAACCTCCAACCCTATCAAACTTAGATGCCAAGTCATGATCCAACTTCAATCCTATCAGGAAAAGGTGTGGTGTGATGTCATTCCCATGGGAGTTAGTATTATTATCCTAGGTAGACCTTGGCTTTATGACCATGATGCTACCCTGTATGGCAAATTTAATTCATATTCATTTAATTATCATGGGAAGAAGATTGTGATTAACCCACCCCACCTAAGAATAATGTCAAGAGGGGATCTAGTAGTTTGAAAGAAAAGAAATTAGGTGTCAATCTGATCATTGCTAAGGAGTTAGAATGAGAGATCACTGGGGGTTCGACCATTTGGATGTTAGCTACTAAGGAAATCCCTGATCAATCCTAGAAAGAACACCCTTAAGAAGTTAAGGAAATTCTAGATGAGCTCCAAGATATGTTTCCTGAAGACTTGCCTAACCAATTACCACCATTAAGGGACATCCAGCATGCCAAAGATTTAGTGGTGTGGACACCAGGGCCAGAAGAAAATGACAGGTCGAAGCCACATCCCAATGGATCACCTGTGAATGAAGCCCTAAGTCCAAACCCCAAATCACTTATAAATAGTTATCTTAAATTCTGTTATTTTAGCTTAGTTGGGTTTAGTCCTAAATCCCAAAATTGAGTTATCTGTAAAAACCCCTGGACCCAAAATTGAGTTTGTAAAAAAATACCAATTTCAATTGGGTCATAAATTTGTTATAATAGTCTAGTGTTATTTAGCCCTTTTTACCAACTTTAATTTGGTTTTGTATTTTCAATTCTAATTAAGTATGGTATGGTTTAATTATGAATTGGTTATGCCTTTTGATCAATTTGATCAAGTTCGGCCTTAATTATTTAGTTGGTTGAGTCATTTGATTAGTTATTGTGTCATGTAATATAAGAGCGGACCCAAATCAAGAACCCATGTAACTCCATGTGCCAGCCCAAGTCAAGTCATGCTTTGGCACTACATGCCCACTACCTCTTGGTGCCACACCATCACATGCACCACCTCATCAATTCTTGGACATCATCACATTCCATGTCACTTGCCACCTGGAATGTATGTCATGCCATATCACCTTGGTTAACCAACTCTATGTCAAAAAATGGTTGTCTTTATTCTTATCAAGACATCCAGACATCCAGATATCCAAAAATTCAGACATCTAGATATCCAGACATTCAAACATTCATACAACATTCAAGTTTATCCAAAAGGGGGCGCCCATGAATTAAATTGTCACCCATTGAAATCCATAGCCACTTTTAAGAGGAGTAAGATAGAAGGAATTCTCATCTCACTTTCTCTTTTGTTGCCCAGGTGGCTATCCAAGAGGGTGGTGAATTGAAAATTTAAAAAATTTAAAGCAAGAAATATGCAATTCAAAATCCTTTGCAAGTGGTAGGTGCTGTGATAGAGTTATAAAATACGGAAGCTAAACAAAGTAAAGAAAGCACAACACAAACACACCAAATTTATAGTAGTTCGGAGCAACCCAGCTCCTATGTCCACTACCCAAGATGCCATTTGGGATTTTTACTATATTCACACCTGAATACAACAAGATTGTTTTACAGGATCACAATCCAAAATCTCTATACTTTGGTTTTATGGGATCACCAAAGAAAACCCAACACCCTTTGATTTTAACAGGCTCACCAAAGAAACCCAACTTGTTTTCACAGGATCACAATAAACCTAGCCCTTGGTTTTAAGAAGGCTCATCAAGAACCTAATTAGTTTTTCAACCGTGCTCACCAATAACCCAACAATTCAAAGATTGAATTGAAAATAAATGCAACAATAAATGATAAACTCAAGTTGTCGGATAGTTGCTGGTGCAGCTCATTGGAAGTCCACTTGAATGCACTTGAATAAGCTTCAATCACTTTAGTGGCTTCTTCCAAAAAATGATTCAAGCTTCATATTAGAGTTGTTAAAGGCTTGAATGCAGACTTAAATGCTCTTGTGCTCTTTCTCTTGTGGTTGATTGGATATTCAACGAAGCCCTCTCTTCTTTTAAGAACTCTCTTCTTGATTGCTTTAAGGTAGTACAAATCCTTCAAATTTAAAGTATTCCATCATCTAAGGCAGTTCTAGCTGTTGTTGTAGATTGTTGGGGAATGATTTGTGACCGTTGAAGCACTTTTTGGCATTCAAAAATAAATTCTGGAACTAGCCTTTAGATACCTGAAAGCGACATTCGAGTCAGCTTGGATTCCTTTGAGTCGGCTCAGATCCTTCGAGTTGATAGATCAAGTCGCCATTTCTTCAATGCTGTCAGCTCTTTGTCTCGGGGTGCAGAATGTCACTTCTAGACGAGTTGGCTCTTTGCAACTCAGGTCGGCTTGAACTTGAATCTTGAAAATCTTGAGCTTGAGGAGTCGGCTCTTTTCAGCTTGGGTCGGCTCTTCTTCTCAGGTTTGAAAAACCTTACTCTAGTAGAGTCGGCTCGATGCAGTTCAGGTCGGCTCGCAGGCTTTTGAAATTAGGTCTGGCAGAATCGGCTCTTTCTAGGTCGGGTCGACTCACCTGGCTATTCTCAGAAAACTTCAAAAATGGACTCTAGAGGAGTCGGCTCGGACTGACTTTAGTCAACTCGGATTCACTAGAGTTGGCTCGCTTTCCATTGAGTCGGCTCGGATTTCTGCACTCTAGAATCCTTGCTGCGTGCCAGTAAGTAGAGTCGACTCTTCTTCACTTGGATCAGCTCGAGTGTCTTCTTCAGGACTTTTACAATTGAACTAAAAGAAAACTCTCACCAACTCTTTTACAATTTTACGTAAACCAACTCAAACTAAAATTCATGGCACACACATACTCACAGAAGTAACCCTTTTTACTTGATTTTTCTTAGCATTTTCATTGGGTTCTTCTTTATAAAAACATTTACAGCATAACTCAAACAAGAAAATAAAAATGTAGGAGTTGAAGTTTGGACATGTTATACGTCCTACAAAAACTTGTCAAACACTTGAATAGTTGTCAGTAATAAATGTACATGCTCCAATGTTTGGTTATCACCAAAATCACTTATGGGGTCAACAATCTCCCCCTTTTTGATGATGACAAAACACTGGGCATGAAAAATCCTTTACACTTTACATGTATAACAGTATTTGAAACATAAATATTCACATGTATCAGAGCTAATTGGATTTGAAAAAGGTATTATAGCTCAAGAGATGATATCACTATATATGATCAAAGTGTTAAACTTTTCATGCTTTAAAATGTATATAATTAGCATCAGATATGGAGTATCAGAGAGTTACAATATGCAATTGTGATAAGAGCGTTAAGATTAATTTGAATACAAGTCAGAGCAAAATTATCCAAGCGAATCTCCCCCTTTCTCTAGATTTTAATGTAATTTAAGCAGTGCTATTAGTTTTGTGCTCTCCCTATTTCATTGTTTTTAAGCACTTCAAGAGTAGTTGGTAATAAGCTCAACCATATATCAAAAAATCTCAAGGAAGCAAGCAAAGTATATCAGAAATTAATACCAATTTTGCAATTAGCTTAATCTCTCTCATTTTCTATGTAAGCTCTTTTTCTCATTTTTCATATTAGCCCATATTACTTTCTCTCCATTTTTGTCAATCAATCAAAATGGTGATTTCAAATAAAGCTCAGAATTTAAAATAGATCGAGAAAGTTTTTTTTAATATTTGTTTGAGATAATTTCACATTCTCAAATTTGAAATTCTAATTAAAATTTCATTACAGTTGTAAAAATTCAATTGCTAAACATATAACTTTCATTTCATTGAAAAGTTTGCTAGATACAATAAGAAAGTACATTATAACTATAAAGATAACCAGTGGAACAACGAAATTACACCCAAAAGACTGACCAAGCAATCTAATCTTCTTCTTCTTCCTCAGTTGAAGAAGAGCATCCTATCTCTATGACTCTATCAGAGGTCTTAGTTTTCAGGGGTTTGAACCTTAAATCCCTGAATCTAGCTCTAACAGGAGCTCTAAAAACTTTGGTCTTTTTGGCTTTCTTTCTTCATCTTAGTGGGTTTAGGTGGATCAAATGATGGAATAGGAGTGTCAAGTGACTCATTGATGATTTGTTCAGGAGCATCTTCAATGGGAGCATTTCCTTCTAGGATTAAGTAAAATGCTTCTGATTTCTTCCTTGAAATCCTTCATTTCTTTTCCACTTTCTGTCTGTGAAGTTTTGTTCAGATCTTAATTCTGCAATTGATATCAACTATTTTTTTGATTTCTTCAATTGCAGAATTCATATGATCGGTCAGAGAATTGGAGATTTTTCATCCTTTGAAATATCAGAATTTTTAGGTTTGATGGAGTAACCATTGTTTCTTCAGTCCTTTCTTCATCAGCAGCTTCATCTTCATAGAAAAGGTAGTAGCAACTTGACTAGGCATCTTCTTATCCACTCTCCTTCTTGTAACTTGTATCCCATTCTTTTTAGAGAGTTGAAGGAGTAGATATCAAAGTGATGTAACGGTTTGCCTATCTCATTTGACAAGTCAACTCTTGCTTCTTCAAATAACAAAGTGAAGACCATACCGTAAGGTAGACAGTCTTTGACCTTTCTTGCTACTTCGAGTCATTTGGATCATCATTATATAGGGAAGGTTAAGAGGCTTCTCTTCAATTAAGTATCCCATTATAACCATATCCTTCTCACTGACCCAGTCAAAGCGGCCTGTTCTCGGAAGAAATATTCTACTGATCATACTGTGTAGCAACCTCATTTCCCTTGATAGTGGATTCGCTTGAACATGTCTGACTATGCTCACTTCTTCCTTTTCCAAAATGCGTTTCAGAATATGCTCCTTGTCTGGTAAAAGAAGTTCAGCAGCACCGTTCATTGGCAGTATAGTATCTTGCTCAATCTTTCTTCATCTATCACAAGATCTTCTCCTTGACTGTAGATTCCAAATAAAATTCTTTAAAAATGTTCTCATAAAAGTCCCGTACCAGTGAAGGGTAGGTTAGTGGTGTCCAAGAATAGAAATGCTGCTTCCGCCCTTGGCATTCTATCCAGTGTCCGATTTTCATTCCCATTTCTTCTAGAATACAAAGTCAATCCTTCTTCCGTAGGTGACAGGTCAGTGATCATTGAGACATGCTGTCCGGGAGGAGGAGTTCCTTCATCTTGCTGGATTAGAGCAAACCTTTTTCTCTTTCTTTTCTTTCTCTTACATCTGTACTGCGATCGCTTGATTCACCAAGTTGAAGAACTTTCTTCATGGATCTTCGAGGGGCCATTGTAGAGCAATCAAAGAATTTTAGGCTCTAAAGAATGATTTCAAGAAGGATGGTAAAGTTTTCGAGAGAGGTGGAGAATGTTCAAAGCAATGAGGGAGTGAAGTACTTAGAAAAGACAGATCAGACTTTCCTAAATAGTGATTTCTCGACTTTCGAGTCATCTCGCTCAGCCCTAGAAACATCCGAGTCGGCTCAACTAGAGCAAACTCAGAGCAATCAAAACACTGAGTCAGCTAAGCACAGACTTATTCGGCTCGATCAGAACAAGAGTATAATACACAAAGATTCGAGCCAGCTCGACCAGAGAAAATTGCTCGAGTCGACTCGAACATAAACTTTTCATATGAAATCAAATGATTTGGAAATTGAGTTCAATATACAGAAAACTTAAGAAAGTTGTTTCAAGAGATCATGAAAAATTGTAGAAGGTTTTCTAGATAATTTTCCTTTGTTCTTAATGAAAGTTAGGCTTATTGAATCTAGAAAGGATAACAAAGCCCTAATTCTCCTCTAAGCAACTCAAATCTATCATGATTTAGTGGTTTGGTAAAGATGCCAACTAGTTATTTTTCTATTGGGATAAATTCTAGTTCTATGTCACCATTCAAGACATGGTCTCCAATGAAATGATATCTAATTTCTATGTACTTAGTCCTAGAATGCTGAATAGGATTTTTGGTTAAATTATAGCACTTGTGTCAAGTCTTCACCAACTCTGATCAGAAGCTTGAAGCAACTTTGGAAGAAGCCACTAAAGTAATTAATCTTATTCAAGTGCATTCAAGTGGACTTCCATTCAAGCTGCACCAGACAAATTGAGTTTGCCATTTTTGTTGCATTTTTTTCAATTCATTTTTGAATTGTTGGGTGATTGGTGAGCCTGATTGAAAAACCAAATAGGTTCTTGGTGAGCCTTGATAAAAGCCAAGTGTTGGGTTCTTGGTGATCCTGGTAAAACTAAGTTAGGTTTCTTTGGTGAGCCTGTTATAAAACAAAGGTGTTGGATTTTCTTTGGTGATCCTGTAAAACAAAAGTGTAGAGGTTTTGGATTGTGATACTGTAAAACAATCATACTGTATTCGAGTGTGAATATAGTGGAAATCCCAAGTGGTATATTGGGTAGTGGATGTAGGAGCTGGGTTGCTCTGAACCACTATAAATTTGGTGTGTTTGTGTTGTGCTTGTTTACTTCTTTTTAGCTTCCGAAATTTTATAATTTGTCACAGCACCTAACACCTTCTAAAGGATTTTAATTACACATATTTACTTCAAATTTTTTAAATTCCCAATTCATCCCCCTCTTGGGTAGCCACCTGGGCAACAACTAGCAACTTTACAACAAACCCAAGTTGTTTAGTAGTTGCCAATGAAGCTCAAATTGAAGACTTGCTTTAGATGTTCTTGAATACTCTTAAAGCTGCTTCTTGACTTCCTCAAAAGTTGGATTCAATGATTGAAGATGAGTTGGTGAAGCTTTAAATCCTCACTTGAATGCTCACTTGAAGTTGGTTGGTGAAAGACTTGAAATTTACTTGAATGCTCTTTTAATTTTCAATGAAGAATCAAGAAAATCTTTCAATCCATCATAAATACCTTCCTTTTACAGTTTTCAAATAGATCTAGCCTTGTAGGTTCTAGGGAGTCAAAATAGAGCTGTTGGATCTTTCTTGCAATTCAAAAATTCATTCTAATTCTAGACTAGCTATTACAAGTCTGAACCCGACCCTCAAGTCGGCTTGAGATGGTTGAGTCGGCTCAAATTCTTAGATAGAATAAACACAAACTCTGGATGAGTCGGCTCTTCTGGGTCGAATCGGTTTGAAGCTTGAGTTTCAAAAACCTGATATTTGGAACTTCTGTATGAGTCGACTCAATATCTTCGAGTCTACTCGAATTTCTGAAACTCTAAAACTCTCCATACCATGCCAGAATAGGAGTCGGCTCTGGTCCATGAGTCAGCTCTTGATCTATGAGATGGCTCGAGTAGAACTTCTTCAAAATTTCAGCCAATCAAATGTCCAACCAATACAAGTCTTTCGAAACTTCAAAATAAGTTACAAAGATATCTAACCTAATCAAAACTCATTTTTATTATTTATAGCCCTTTTTACAAGATTACAAGAATGAAATTAGGGCTTTACAACTTTGAGATCTTCAATTCAATACACTTCATCAATTAATACAATTGCATTGGAATAAACTTCAGCTAAGTAAGAAATAAAATAATTCATTAATAAATGCTTCCTACAAAAATTTCTTGAATAATTGAATAGGTTAGTCATAAATACATGCTCCAATATTTTGTAATCATCAAATCATTCCAGGGATCACACTATCCAGTCCACTACTGGGATACATGTTCCTAGCACTACTCCAATTCATCGGATTGTTCTGATGATTTTGGAATGTTTATCAAAAGTCCTAGATTAGAGCAATCTTCTTCTAAGTTTTCTCTTTTTTTAAATATTTTAATTTTTTTTAGAGAGAGGAGAGGAGGAAAAAAGAGAGAAAAAAAATAGAAAGAAGACTAAAAATGAGAGCCTAAGGTGTCCTAAAGCTAAGAGTGACAGGGGGAGATTTAGTTAGAGTTCTAGGTAGTTGCAAACAAGTTAGAGAGATAAACTTTGGAAGTAAGTCAATTAGGAAAGTAGTACAAGGAAAAAAATTTGTGTTTTCTTCTATAATTTTTTTTCTGATTTTTAAATCACAACCGTGCCTATGGTCCTCGGCAATGGCACCAAAATTTGATTGTTATCGTAGGCGGTCACAATAATTCACCACTCAACTCTATAGCTAGGGTGAGTCCAGATCATATCCTTAGGGACCTTAGAGCTAAGTTATGATTTAAAAGGAAGAGAAAAGTAATTGTTGTTGGTGGAAAATAAGAGTGAGCAAGAATTAAACTACTCCTAAGGTAAAATAAGTGAGAATAAATATTTCAAGGGAGAGAGAGTGAGTGAGTAGTGCTGAATTGCATTTCTCTTGTAATTGATTTTAGAGATTTACCTATCTTTTCTTGGCATGCCTCGTACTTGTGGCAGATCATGGCGCATCTTCGGTAGCACTAGCTATCTAACTCTTCTTTCCTCGGCATGTCCCGTACCCATAATGGATCACGGCATGTCTCCGAAAAGCAAGAACAGTTTCTAACCTCAATCTAACATTAAAGCATAATAAAGGTGAATAAAAGGGAACAAATATGCGGAAAGTAAGATATACTCTTTTATTGCAGAACGAGAAGTACAAAAGACTGAGAACTAGCTCTTCTCTCCTACACTTCAATACTAACTCATTTAAGTAGATCCTCTACTGCCCCCTATGCACTAGCTCTAAGGGACTCTAGGAAGTTGTAAGAGAGTGGAGATTGGGAACCAGTGCTAGTGTAGTGGAAGTGGGAACCAAGACAGTGCAGTTGAAGTGGTCCCAGTCATGGGTCAGAAAGATGATAGAGCAGAGAAGGGAGAAAAGAAAAATAGAAGTGGAATAGTAGAGAATAAAATTGGAATAAGTAGAATAGAATGGAGTAGGAGTGGAATAAGGGGAATAGAGAAGGAATAGGGGGAACAGAGAAATAGTAGTGGAATGGGACAAGAGGCTCAGGGCCTCGATCGCTCTAGGCCTCGATCGCTTCCTCAACTCTCTGGCCTCCCTCCCTTTTATAGGCACAACCCCAACAAATTCAGTTCCTTCAACAAAATCTGTTTGACTGTTCCAACAAATCTCCAACCAAGTTCCAGTGCTTCCAGCTTCATTCTGTTGCAACGATCTAAACCTCCAAAAACTTCTATTTTTAATCCAATTGAAACTCCCCGGTTTCTCTAACGGTCTCAAAAAATCCAACTAAGCCACCTCCGTGGCTCAGATTTACGGCATCCAGTCTGCCCCAATGAACCCAATGACCGTGGAATAGGCGGTGTGACAAGGCATGGCAAGCGGCGGATGGCATGGCTTGGTTGAATAGGGATGGGAATAGGTGGCGGTGAGGTGTGACCCAACAAGGCTGCATGTGACCAATGCTTGGGATTTTCAAGATTCCGGCCATGGGGACCTCTCAGCGACAAGGGAGAGCAAAACCGACTGGTTCTTCGGTCAGCGGTGGGTTGGGCAGGAGCTCCGAGATGTGGGAAGCATGGGGTGGTAATGAAGATGAAGAAGAGGAAGAGGCCGATGGCTCTTCTAGCCAATTTTCCGACCAAGGGGGCTGGCCCTTGGCTGGTAAGGAGGTTGCGGATGGCTTGGGCGGTGTCAATGGAGTGTCTCCGGCAATTTTGGCTTAAATTGGAGTTTGCAATCCATGGTTCTATTATGTGACCGCAACAGGGCTGATCATGGTCCACAAGGCTCTCCATAGACCAAGCGGTCGGTCCATGGTGGACCGGCTTCTCCAAATTTCGTGCAATCCTAGCTAATTCCTTCAAAAATTAATTCCAAGCCCGTTTTTAAGTCCGATTTCAGTACGTTTATGCTGTTGGACTTGTAAAATCGAACTCTTCATGTTTGCAGTATTTTTTCTGCAAATGATATATAAAAGAATTAATTTTAAAGGAATAAATATAATTTGATTATTAAATTAACACTTTTATATACATGTATAACGTAGTTATCACAAGCTCAACCAGGACTTTAGAAAAGGGTTGAGGTTATCCAATGACCAAGTGAGGGTCATCTCCCCTTATCCATGCATGCAAGGCACTAGAGATGGAACGAATGGAATGCCATGACCCTTGTGTTCCATTATAAAGGATTCCATACATGGAAAGGAGGGCCCCCCCAACTCAAGCTTGGGCTTTCCTTCGACCTATAATTTGTAGAATACCAAAGAGGTTAAGTTGCCTCACCCAGGGTTATATATCTTACCCAATTTTTGCTAGCAGTCTGATTACTTAACCAGGGATTATTAATGTGGAAGCCTTGCTTGAGAGACTAATTGATGGGGACATCGATCTGCACAAATCCCAAAGCAGCATGGATTCTGGAGTAGCAAATAAATTGGAAGAATATTTATTTAGGATTTATCTTTTGTTTGAAATTAAATTAGGATTTGGTTGGTTAGGATTAAGATATGGATAGGCTTATCTTATCCTATCTTGTATTTGAATTTGAGTCATCCCTATCTTTTTATCCTATATTCAAATTCAAATGAGGGTTGGACAGGTCTATAATACCACCCTCAGTTCTCTTTTAAAAACATAGTTTTGGGAATGAAAATGAGTTTTAGAAAAGAGTGATTTTTTTATTTCACTCCGTGAGGAGAGGGTGTGAGGCCCAACCCCAGGACATGATGTGAGGTCATGTCTAGTTATCCCCATTCCCATTCCATTTTCTTTAACACCTCATGACCTTTGAGATCAATCCTAACGCCTCCAAGTATCGAGGAGGGTGGAATACCCTAGAGGCGAGAGGTCTTTCATTAGAGTGAGTCCCAAAGTCCATGAGATCCAGATCCATGTCCTCCATCTCCACTATTCCTTCGCCACCCCTAGAAAAAAAATACCAAAAAAAATAGTACCCTAATTTTGGTGACTTCTAGGATCGCCAACGATCCTACCCATCTGTCCCCCATCATTTTGGCATCAGAGACCAGAAAAATTAGGTAACCCAGATTCCATTTCTTTCCCACCAGCCTCGGTGACTCCGTCCACTTCCCCGTCACTGATCCCCTCATCTCTAATCCCATTTCCACCCAACCCCACCGGCAACTCCTGAATCATCTAAGGACCCCGTTCTCTCTTCCCTGTTCTTGCGCCACTGTCCATCTTTTTGGTCCTGATCATTGCCAGAAGCCATCAACCCAACCTTCCGCTGATTCAGCCACATCACCTTCTCTTCGTGCTAATCCACCTACCCACAGAAGCCCTTCCCTGCAAATTGATGCCTTCCCCTCTGCCCATCCAATCCAATCCCTAATGCCCCATCAAAAGTGGACAGTGCCCGGAAGCACGGCGTCCTCCTTGAGGCAATCCAGGTCCTCGCAGACCTTGACCTCTCCATCAACAAGGGCTACATCTCATCTGACGGCCGCTAGTTCATGGACGTCTCCACGTCACTGACCACCGTGGCTGCAAGCTCGCCGATGATTCCATCTCCTACATCGAACAATCCCTTTACCCCAGCACCGCACCCCGCTCCACTACTACCACCCTCGATGGCCTCACCGCCCTCGAGCTCACCGGCACTGACCGCCTGGGCCTCCTCTCCGAGGTATTCGCCATCCTTGTCGACCTTTATTGCACCGTCATCGAGGCCAATGTCTAGACCCACAACAGCTGGATCTCTGTTCCCATCTTCGTCCAGGATGAGGATTCTGGCTTCCCGATCGACGACCCCCACCGGATCAGCAGCATCGAGGCCTGCATCTACCACATCCTCAAGGGCGACCATGACGACGTTCACGATGCCAAGATGGCCACTATGCCTTCAACGTCTCTCACTCACTCCGATCATTGCCATCCTTAATAGCTGGTGGAAATCCAGCCACCGACCCTCTTCTGTCCATTGCCGATCGCTAGAACCAAGCCTTCGTCGTCGATTGACGGTCGTGTCATGCTCTCTAGTGCCAGCTCCTTTGAAATCACTACCGGATTCCCCTTCAAGGATCGAACCTCTATTTTGGGTGTTTCGCATGCCCATCAAAGCATAAGGAGAAGACCAACTCATCCGAACCCCATCATCCTCTCCGTGCACCTACTGCTGTTGCAAACCACCTCCTTCGTATCATCACTGTCTAAGCCGCCGTCTTCACCCCAGTGCTACCGCCGGCAAACGCCCGCCGGACTGCCTTCGAAGACTTCCCTGTTCCTAGCATCGGACCTGGAGAAGAAAGTCCCCGCACGAATGTGAATGCACCCTGCACATTCGTCAAAGCAATAGCCTTCCCTGTTGTCAATTTCTTCCTTTACATGGATTTCAAAGTGCATGATTCTTAAAACTGCACCACTCTCAAAGCTGCACACTCTTTAAAGCACATAGATTTTTGAACAGAGCTAAAAAAAATCATTCTACAAGTCATGTGCATCCTGAGCTAGCCTGACTCGATGGAGTCGAGTTCTCCCAACCTCAGGAGAATGATGGGGAAATTGACCTGCACAAATTCTGAAGCAGCACGGATTCCAAAGTAGCAAAAAATGGAAGATATTTATTTAGGATTTATCTTTTATTTGAAATTTGAATTAGGATTTGGTTGGTTAGGATTGAGATATGGATAAGCTTATCTTATCCTATCTTGTATTTGAATTGAGTCATCCCTATCTTTTTATCCTGTATTCAAATTCAAACGAGGGTTGGACAGGTCAATAAATACCTCCTCAGTTCTTTGTAAAAAAATAGTTTTGGGAATGAAAATGAATTTTAGAAAATAGTGTTTTTTTATTTCAGTCCGTGAGGAGAGGGTGTGAGGCCCAACCCCAGGATATGATGTGAGGTCATGTCTAGTTACCCCTTCCCATTTCATTTTTTTTAACCCCTCATGACCTTTGAGATCCATCCTAATACCTTCAAGTATCGAGGAGGGTGGAATACACTAGAGGTGAGAGGTCTCTTCGTTAGGGTGAGTCCCAAAGTCCATAAGATCCAGATCCAAGTCCTCCATCCCCACTATTCCTTCACCACCCTAGAAAAAAATACCACAAAAAAAAATAGTATCCTAATTTTGGTGACTTCTAGGCTCGCCAACGATCCTACCCATCTATCCCCCATCACTGATTACTTAACCAGGGCTTAAAGGTGGTGGATTGCCATGCCTGGGAGTCTAATTGCTTAACCAGGGATTATAGGCATGGGAGCTGATAACTACGTTATACATATATATAAAAGTATTAATTTAATAACAAAATTATTTTTATTCCTTTAAAATTGATACTTTTATATTCTATTTGTAGGAAAGAACATGTACAACATGAACATCTCAATTATAAATCCAACGATGCAAATGACACTCAAATCAGACTTTAAACGTGCTCGAAATTGATTTTGAAAGAATTTACTGGAATAGCACTAATATTAGAGCAGCCGGTCCACCATGGACCGACTGCTCGGTCCATTGTCCACCCCAGGGTCCATGGCTACCATGGCCAGTGGTCCACAGAGCAGGCCGTGAATCACCAAGCTCTGTTTAAGCCTAAATTTGTCGAAGATCTTCCCCTGCCACCGTCTAACCCACCGGAGACCTCCATACCGGCCAGAGCAGCCACCATTGGCCAAAAAAGTGGCTAGAAAATGATCAGTCCTCCTCTTCTTCATTTCACGGCCATCCCATGCCACCTGTTAGGATATCTCGGTCCAAGTACGAAGTAGCCACCGGTTCGACCGGTTGAAGACATCTCCTGCGAATCACAAACTTCGGACCAAGGTATTCGAAAAAAATCAGGCAACCTATGAGCAAGCTAAAGCTCTTGATGGGCCTACGGCACCCGAAGACAAGGTCATCGGATCACGTCATCAGCCTTCGTCGAAGACCAAGTCCTACGATGCCTAAAGATAGGGTCTTCAGCCTGAATTGAAGAGTGACCCTCACCAACTCTCGAAGAATGGTCTTTGGTTTACGCCGTAGACATAGTCTTCGGCCTATGACAAAGGTCAAGTCCTCGATCTATGCCGAAGAAAAGTTCTATGATTTATCTCGAGAGGATCCGAGGACGAAGACATTCCTTGATTCAATCATGAAAATCTCCCTAAAAAGGAAGTCTGATGACGGGCTCTCAACCTGTTTCAAGTCTCTATGAATAGGACAAACAACGGTTATCATCGACTATTTTCGAAATATAATTATGGCACATAACTCCAGCGGCAACGCCTCCGGCTGGTCACCGGAATCGCCCATTAACTACCCTTGATTCTAGATTGTGGGAAAGAAATTAACTCCCCATTGTAACCGCTGGAGGAAGAGGGGAATCGCAGGCTGGATAACTCTTTATAAATAACGATAAGGGGGAATGTTCGAGGTAAGGCACAAGATACCCTTGAAAATCCCAAAGTCTTTACCTTCTCCATTGAGTCCTCCTCATAATCTTCCACATTCTGTGGCCGGAGCCTGCCTCTGACTTAGGCATCAGAGTGTCCCTTGTCGAAGTAACCCCGACCAGGGATTTGTTTTGTAGGTGAACCAGGGAGCGGGCCTGCGATCCAATAGCTCTGCCCGATCGGAAAAGGGACTCTGTGCCAATAGATTGGCGCACCATGAAGGGGATTGTCTTGTACCTTTTTAAGCTCCCCTCCTTAACCAAGGAGAAGTAAGAAATTTTTCATGGCAAGAGGGAAGACTCATATCACCTCAACAAGTTGAAATCATGCTCCATCCCAAGGGGGTGCACCCTCGATTGAGAACAACATTCCACCTCCCACAATTGTCATGGGACTGTAGCAGTTTGAAGCCCTCCTAAACTAGGTCACTAACCTCATGGCTATGGTTTAGGACTTTCAAAATAGAGCATTTCAGGCGAGGCTTCCGCCAGCCACCTCCAGACATAGCTCTCGGTCCCGGAGGAAAAGAGCCCCTCGAGAGGGGTCCACATCTTTCCCCCCATCCTTGGCCCTCTTCTGAAGGCTGAAGCTCGAGAATGCCTAGGCCCACTGATTCCTCGCAGAGAGGGAAAAGACTTAGGCAAACTTTCTCACCCTCTTTTGAAGACTCTACTCCTGTAAAGAAAGAACTAAAGCATGCTCTCCCTGACTACGATGGAAAATTTAAGGCCATCGAATTAGAGATGGCAAAAATGCGGGAGCAGAGAGATTACAATGATTTGGCGGTGTGTGATCTGTGCCCACCCTACAATGACCATGTCCTGGACAAAGTCATCCCTCGGCACTTTCAGATTCTCTAGATGGAACCCTACGATCACACCTCTGATCCTCTTGACCATTTGGACAGTTTTAAGGCCCTATGATGATCCAGGGAGCTTTGGACATGATTTACTACCTTGCATTCCCAGCTACCTTAAAGAAAGCCACTCGGATGTGGTACTCTGATGTAGAACGAAAGCTCTGATACCAAAATGATGCAGAACGAAAGAGACGATGCGATGCGGAAGTGAATTAAGACTATTTTTTTTTTTCTCTTTCTTTTTTTTTTTATACTTTTAGAAGTCAGCTTTGACTCAAAGGAAAGTTAAACTAAATTGAAAGAAACTATGTAATAATTGAAAGCACAATTTAAAGAAACTAGATTATTAGAGTAGTTCAGAAGTAAAGGATCGTTGGGGGTTGAGAAACTCCCAGACCTAGGGTTTCGCTCTGAACTTTCAACAGGATAGAAGTAAAGAGAAGAGAAGGGTTATGGACCAGACAGTGATCTTCACAGAGTTTAGTGGAAGGACTCTCTTGAGCAGATTGTTGGATCCTCGGATTCGGAAATCTTCATAATGGATCCTCCAATACTGGTCCTTTGGCAGAGTTGGCTCTTCACAATGGATCTTCACAATGGATCCTGAACTCAAGATCTGGGAAAGAAGAAGAACAAGTTATGGTACCAGATACTCGAGGAAGGATTTACTAGATAAGAAGAACTTGAAAGTTGATGTTGCTGAAATCCTGATTCTACTGGATGCTGATCTGACTTCCTCTGGGATTTGCTTTGTATTCAAAGTAGCCGATCTGGACCTGGATGCTGGTGGTCGGCCTCTACTTGGAAGAGATGGGCCATGAGAATATGGGGTAGGTTAGGGTTTGGTAGAATGAAGAAGATGATGGGCGGCTAGGGTTTGGAAGTGAAGTGGCTAACCTAGGGTTTTGAGGTTGGAGATCTCACACCTCCTCAAGGTTCCTAAGGAACCCAGATTTACTCCCTCACGGAGCTCAACACTTGAATGCAAGTGCGGAAGAGAGAAACACAAAGTTGCTCACACAGAAATTGAATTCATTCATCAATGTCCTTTAAAACTTACAAGAGGGGCTTATTTTATAGGTCTTTACAAGAGATCAGGATTTTACATCTTTCCATGTCGGAATAATAGGATGGATCCTCAAATTAGGCTTGTAGAATCAAATCCTCTCATATGGCTGGCCAAGAGCTTCCTTAAGTGTTGATTGGTGGCTCCAAATGGCAAGAAGGTGGCGCCTCCTAGCCTTGCTCTTCAAAAAAATTTTTTCCTTCCATGCTTGGTTTTATTTGGAAGTATTTGGGCGCCTCCTAGTCTTGCTCCTCAAGTTTTGCTCCTTTCTTTTCATAGCTTGGCTCTTATGGAATTATTTTAGGCGCCTCCTTGGATTGAGAATCCTAAATTGATCTCTTCTTAAGTGGCGCATGAAAGAAGGGACCTGCTTTCTTGTGGTGTGGGGACCAAAGCACACTGGATGGAGATGTGGCGCCCCCTGGACTCTGGCGTGTGGCTGGGAGTGTGGCACCCACTTGCTTGGGCCTGGGAGAAAATGTGGCACCCTGGACCTTGACTTGAAAAAGGTGGCACCAACCTGGAGAAGACCTAGACCACTACTAGGACTTGTACTGAGTCACATATTACTCAACAAAATTTAAATTGCAGGAAAATACAGACTCAACTAAAATTAGTTGACCAAGTCAACCTTATTACAAAACCAGAAACCCTAATTCTTCGGGCAAGGTCATCAGAGATCCAGATGGAGCCCTGAAGTCTTCTTCTGAGTCTGGTGCCCGCACCAATTCTCTCCGGGGGTGGAGGAACTCGACCCTGTCGAGTATGGATCAAGTGGCTCTGGTATCTCTCCAAGAGGTCTGGGTCCAATTCTTGTAATTATTCTCGGGAGATCCAAGAGTTATCAGAATCTGGCCTTCCTTGCCAGTGGACCAGGTATCTTTGGTATCATCAATTACGAGTAGAGATAACCTGATCATCCAGGATCTTTTCAATCTCTCTTTTCCCCACAGGCCAGTTTATTGGTGGACATATAGGGTTGGGTTCACTCTCAAGAGCAGGATTAGGCTCAAAAGGCTCACTGGGAATCACAGCTGGCTCTCTATACTCTCACTAGGTCTGTAATGTTGAAAATGGAGCTAATGCCTAGTTCTGAAGGCAACTCGAGCACATTGGCATTGGACCCTACTCTCTTCACCACTCTAAATGGTCCAGCTCCTCTAGCATGTAACTTTCTAATAGTTTCAGGAGGAAATCATTCAGGCCTTAACCTAATCATTACATAGTCTCCCTCGACAAAAGTTTTGACTCGTCTTTGAGAATCAACCAACTTCTTATAAGTTTCATTACTTAAATTTATTTTGGCATTAATTTCTTTATGCAAGTCCTTTACATGCTATGCAAAAGCATCAAGAGACTTGTGTGTGTGGACTAATAGTGAAATCAGATCAAGTGGTGTGTGAGGCTTGTATCCATGAACATTTCAAAGGAACTCTAGCCTATAGACCTATTGATCGAAACATTATATGCAAATTTAGCCCTGGGTAAATACAAATCCCAATTCCTGGTATTCTCACTCAACCAAAATCTGAGACAATGTCCTAAACTCGACTGACGATGCATTCCTAAAGATAGACTTTTTCAAAGGAACCCTAGGTCTAAACCTAACAAACTACGGCTCTCTAGGTTTGACCTTGGGTCGGAGGATGGCATTCAGAGCATGAAAACTTATCATGGGTGCCTAGTAGGTGCCATAAGGTCTTCCAGAAGTAGGTGGCAAACCTAATGGTTCTGACACGTGGTTCATTCTAAAGACTTCGACAAAGTATACTTTGATGGTGTAAGAAGCATTGGAAGTCCTAGAGAAAGGGAGAAAATATGAGGTGGAGTTTCGAATTACTTGCTGACTAAAGGTGGTGACATGAAGGTTTGAATGGTTCTCTATGAGTGTCAACTGGTCATCCTTACGGAAGGAAAAGTTTGCTACTCCCAGGAATGGATTAAGAGATGGTTCAAGAAGTAGCTTAGGACATGTGATTGCAATAGTTAAGGTTTGTTCTCTAAGAAAATAATGATCCACTTTCTCAAGAAATGGATTAGAGAATGATTCATGGAAGGGCCTATGGATGACGACCTCAAGACTTGAAATTTGACCTATGGGTGCAGAAAGGTATACTCTATAGAAGGGTAGGTCAGTCATGCGAAGGAAGGGGTCTGGGGCCATAAGGAGGACTTCTACAGGACTGGGTGAATCAATCCGCTCAAGACAAGGATGTTCAACTGAGATTACGGGAGAGGCCTTAGTGGCTGGGCATGGGACAAGGTCCAATTGTAAGAGGCTTGATTCAGTCATCCTAAGGAGAGGATCTACCATAGGGTGGGCAAACTTAAACAGTTCAGCGCAAAGATCTTCAATTGGTACTTGGGGAATGACTGTCATTAGAGGATACGAACTGATAGCTCGGGTAACACTATGAGTTCTTCCTGGGGGTATTTGACTAAAGGAACCTGATTCTCACAAATCTCTTGAATTTCTGAACTAGGTCCTACCGCTTGGTTGCTCTCCAAGGTCTCCTCAGGTAAGGAACCAATAGTATCGATGTCACATTCTTCAAGTTTTTCCCCCTCATATTCATCAACTAGACTCAAGCCAGCATCATATACTTTCTCGATGCCATCTTCAATGGGTTTCGGTCAGTGATAATCGGGTCAACTGATTCTGGGCTTGTCATACCTAACCTTTCTTCCTCATTGGTAGGCTTGGGTTCTCCCTCATTAATGTCATCCTTAGGATTCTTATCACTTAGCTGTGCACAAGCCAGTCCTATGCATGGGCACTGACTAGATTTATGGCCTCTTTCTCCATAAAACCAACATTCTTGTGATATGGGAACCTGGGTCACACTGGGTTTCAAGCTAGTAAAGACCTTACTTGGGCATGGGTGTGGATCTAAATGGTTTGATCTAGAAGACTTGGGTTGTTGAGTGACTGGTCTAGAATATTGTAAGGACCTCTCATAGACATGATCCATACTATAGATATCATGGTTAGGCTTCCTAGGGTTATGCTTGGGATCACGATATAAGGTCCTCCTAGGCTCCTGGTGTGGGTGAGGTTGAGGCACATTAAAATCTGGGTCAGGAGTCCAATTCTGATGTCTAGGTTCCCCAAGTTCTTGGACTCGATCCCTAAGCTGGGTAAGATCCTCATGGACTTGTTCCTTAAACTGGGCGACAGTAGCAGTCATATCCTGACTTAATTTGTTCATACTTTTGGTAAGAGTTCTAACCATGGCCTCTAAATCAGGTTGGATTTGACCAGGTTGGGAGGGTACTCCATTCCGGATGGACATGATGATGCAAGCAAGCACACAGAATGTGACTGACTAAAGCAACTACTGGCTCACTAGACCTAGAGTCCAAACTAGATGCCCAATCAGAGTGGCAGCTAGCCTGTAAACTCGGGACTCAGCCAGGCAGGTGTAAGGGGAGTGTTAGGTCCCTAATTGCCAATCCTAGACACCAATCAGTGATTGACCAGTAGGCAGACCTGCACACAAGTCCTTCGGGACATAGTCCCTGAACCACCATTCTAGACACTGAGTACAAAGCACACACAGAGTAACCAGACAAACTGACTAAACACTAGCCTAGACCCAACTTGTTGGTGTCCCTAGCCCACTAGGGCAAATTAAGTCTAATAAATTATAAAATTAGGCTTAGGATCGAATGAATGGGTGGTGGTTTTGGGCTAAGGAGAGGTTATCAACTCCTCCCCTTATCTTAGATGCTCAATTGCCCTTAAGATGAATTAGGAGATGATCACTCATAGAAATAGAATTACTGTAATTTAACTCTCAAAAATTTTATAGAAACCAATAAATTACAGTAAAATTATGTAAAATAGTTTCAATTATACTAGTTCCAGAAAAAAAAATCATGCAATTTGGAGTTACCTGCAATGAGAAACAATTCCTGCAACAGAGTAGTTACATACTGAAAATAGAATGCTTACCCCGTTTACAATTCCTGCTACGAAGTTGTAACCCAGCGCATCCCCTACACGCCCTAGGAACACCCCGTGGAATGGGAAGAGGAGGCTTGCACCTCACTTCGTTCCTAGGACCGGACATCCTGGGGAGTCTACTTCGAGCAGACAAAGTAAAAAGAGAGACACTCAAAACAAGCAAGCAAGTCAGAAACCCTAGACAGGGCTCTGATACCAAAATGATGCAGAGCGAAAGCTCTGATACCAAAATGATGCAGAACGAAAGAGATGATGTGATGAGGAAGTGAATTAAGACTATTTTTTTTTTTCTCTTTCCTTTTTTTTTTTTATACTTTCAGAAGTCGGCTTTGACTCAAAGGAAAGTTAAACTAAATTGAAATAAACTATGTAATAATTGAAATCACAATTTAAAGGAACTAGATTATCAGAGTAGTTCAGAAGTAAAGGATCGCTGGGGGTTGAGAAACTCCCAGACCTAGGGTTTCGCTCTGAACTTTCAACAGGACAGAAGTAAAGAGAAGAGAAGGGTTATGGACCAGACAATGATCTTCACAGAGTTTAGTGGAAGGACTCTCTTGAGCAGATTGTTGGATCCTCGGATTCGGAAATCTTCACAATGGATCCTCCAATACTGGTCCTTTGGCAGAGTTGGCTTCTCCTAAACTCAAGATCTGGGAAAGAAGAAGAACAAGTTATGGAACCAGATACTCAAGGAAGGATTTACCAGATAAGAAGAACTTGAATATTGATGTTGCTGAAAACCTGATTCTCGTGGATGCTGATCTGACTTCCTCTGGGATTTGCTCTGTATTCAAAGTAGCTGATCTGGCCTTGGATGCTGGTGGTCGGCCTCTACTTGGAAGAGAGGGGCCGTGAGAAGATGGGGTAGGTTAGGGTTTGGTGGAATGAAGAAGATGATGGGCGGCAAGGGTTTGGAAGTGAAGTGGCTAACCTAGGGTTTTTGGGTTTGGAGATCTCACACCTCCTCAAGGTTCCTAAGGAACCCGGATTTACTCCCTCATGGAGCTCAACACCTGAATGCAAGTGCGGAAGAGAGAAACACAAAGTTGCTCACACAGAAATTGAATTCATTCATCAGTGTCCTTTAAAACATACAATAGGGGCTTATTTTAAAGGTCTTTACAAGAGATCAGGGTTTTACATCTTCCCATGTGAGACTAATAGGATGGATCCTCAAATTAGGCTTGTAGAATCAAATCCTCCTCATATGGCCGCCAAGAGCTTCCTTAAGTGTTGATTGGTGGCTCCAAATGGCAAGAAGGTGGCGCCTCCTAGCCTTGCTCTTCAAGAAAAATTTTTTTCCTTCCATGCTTGGTTTTATTTGGAAGTATTTGGGCACCTCCTAGTCTTGCTCCCCAAGTTTTGCTCTTTTCTATTCATAGCTTGGCTCTTATGGAATTATTTGGGGTCCTCCTTGGATTGAGGATCCTAAATTGATCTCCCCTTAAGTGGCGCATGAAAGAAGGGACCTGCTTTCTTGTGGTGTGGGGACCAAAGCATACTGGATGGAGATGTGGCACCCCCTGGACTCTGGCGTGTGCCTGGGAGTGTGGCGCCCATTTGCTTGGCCTGAAAGAAAATGTGGCATCCTGGACCTTGACTTGAAAAAGGTGGCACCAACCTGGAGAAGACCTAGACCACTACTAGGACTTGTACTGTGTCAACATAACTCAACAAAATTTAAATTGCTGGGAAATACAGACTCAAACTAAAATTGAGTTGACCAAGTCAACCCTTTTTACAAAACCAGAAAATCCTAATTCTTCGGGCAAGATCAATCAGAGATCCAGATGGAGGCCTGAAGTCTTCTTCTGAGTCTGGTGCCCGCACCATACTCGAGCATATGCCCAAGTACCATCAATTCTATTTCTGAGTTAGAAAAATTGTTTGTCTTGCATTTCAGGACTTGCCGCAAGACCTCTGGGAATACGAACACACTGTTCCTCCTTCACCAAAATGAAGGAGAAAGCATGCGAGATTATATCTGCAGGTTTAACGCGGCCATACTCGAGATCCCTGATCTCAACGAGCATATGGCCATGTCTACACTGAAGAAGGGAGTTCGTACATCCAGGCTCACCTTTTCCCTGGATAAGGAGTTCTCCAAAAGCTACGCTGAGCTCCTGTCAAGGGCTCAGAAATATACAGATGCCGAAGAGCAGGCAGCAATCGATGACTAATCAAAGGGAAACCCCCTTCAAAGAAAAAAATAATAGGGGACAAGTGCCCCCTGTTTTCAACAACAACAACAAATATGCTGACCGCCAAAGAAGTCCTCCCAGGCCCAGAGCATCGGCGGGAGAATCATGGTGTGGGCACTAGGATCCGATAGAGGCTCCTCAACCCTCTGGGATCTCAGATTAGGGTTCCACTTCTGTGAGTCTTGTAATAAGGCTATGAGCCAAAGTAATTTTATAATTTTTAGTCATGTACCAAGTCTAAGTTTGTTTAATCTTGTACCTTGACCAATTTGGGTCAAGTTTAGGTCTTGAGTCTTGTATCTATTTTTGGTTTGAGTCTGAGTTTGGATTGGGCCCAAGTCCAATTGAAGTCAACATGGCTTTCAAGACCAAGACAAGTTCCTTGTGGGCCAACCCACCTCTTTCACTTGGAAAGATGCCAACATAGGCGCCACCTCAGCCACCTATGTGGCACCACATCGGTTGCCACTTGGGCATCCAAGGAAGGAAACAAGGAGGTGCCCTCATGCATTCCACACGTCCTCTCCATACCTTTTTTCTTTTGGGCAACCTTGGAAGGAGGAGACATCATCCCCTCTTCCCTCCCCCACATCATACCATGATCCATCATTAAATGGGGCGTTGAAAATTTCATGAAGAAACCAAGCCACAAAGTAAGCCATCTTCCAAGTCTTCTTCCCAAAGTATTCATGCAAGAATGGAAGGTCAAGGGACACACTCCCCTTTCCAATCCTTCAACCATGCAATGCCCAAAGCTCCCTCCACTTTGGCCGGTCATGAATCACTCCAAGTGGGCACTGAAGGATCAAAGGAAGCACATCCCTACAAGCAAGCCTTGTTCCGTGTTTTCTTCCCAAAATGAACATGCAAAGAAGGAAGTCAAGAGGCCAATCCCCCTCTCCAAGCCCTCCCATATGCCACGCCAATCCTCTCCTCCATTTGGTCGGCCATGAAGAGCTTTCCCCATCCATATGGGTGCCAACTTTTGGGGTTGTAATTTGGGTTCAAGGGTTTTGAATTATTTTGAATTCAAATGGGCCTTGGGTGCCTATTTAAAGGTCCCAATCCCTCCATTGTAAAGCATTGAATGATTGAATGAAAAGAGAGTTTGAGTTTGTTTATCCTCCAACCATTATCTTCTAGACTAGGTTTGAGTGAAGTTGCCTTCATCCCCAAGGACGTCGAGTGTTGTGAGGCCACCTGTCTGTCGCCCCAAGGCGTCGCGAGTCCTTCATCCTCCTGGATGTTGAGTGGTGTGAGGCCACAATCCTTCGTCCTCCGGGACGTCGTGGGATGCAAGGCCCCAAGTTATCTCCTTCTTCGACTTTGGAATTCGGCCAGACACCAGGCTCGAAGCCCCTTCTTAACCCCATCTTAGTCCCTTTCAGTACATCCCTCCATTTCACTAATCCCTACTTTGTTTGCCTACAAGTCCTCCCTGGCATCTCGGGCACTGGAGACAGTCTGCTTTCCATCGTGACCTTCCGACCGAAAGCCAGTGCTTCCACGGGTTCGACTGCTCGGGCATCCAGGCCGCATCCATCGAGTAGAGCGATCTCTGCATCCGGTGCTTCAGACGTGTGAGGTTTGCTCTATCTATCTCCTAAGTAGGTATTGTGTTTCGAGCTTAGTCCTATCAAGATTTCTTAATCCGGGGATCCTGTTCTCGTTTTCACTATTTAGGGATTTGAACTGCTAGTGTAAGCTTCCGTCATTCATTTATCTTATTTCTAGTTTTTGATTGTGATCGGGAATCAAAATCCTAAGAAAAAAACATCTAAAAGTCTTCAACTACAAAAAAAATTCTTTGCATCATAAGCATCCATACTAACCTCCCTACCCCCCCCCCCCCTTTTATTCCACACCAATTCGACTCCTATACCCCCCTCAACCTCCCTCATGAGAAGATTCTCTTGGAGATAGAAAAAGAAAACTACCTCCAGCGGCCACGTCCCATGAAGGCATCCTCTTCTTCAAGGAACAGGAACAAATCCTGCCAATTCCACTGAGACCATGGCCACAATACTGAATAATGCCAACTGAGAGATGCGGTAGAGGATCTCATCAAGAGAGGGTATTTGGGATGATACATTGGTCGCCAAGGACCTCGATCAGAAGCTACTGTTCCCCAATCGGCTCCTGAAGAAGTTGAACTACAAAATCAATGGCCCACCAATGGAGGCATGGGGATGATACGTCGACTTATCAACAGGATAAGAGATGAAGACGATGTCCCAAAGTGACTCAAGGATAACAATGCCAATCTCTTCTCCGACGATGACCTTATGGGAGTCCGGCTCCCAAACGATGACCCTATTGTAATTTCGACCATTGTGGCCAATTATGATGTATAATGAATCCTAGTTGATAATGGAAGTTCGACTGATGTCTTGATCTACGATGCATTCTCTCGGATGAGTTTGCCTAGAGACAAGCTACGAAGGTCCCCTATACCACTTACCGGCTTTGGAGGGAATCAGGTTGATGCCGAGGGAGAAATAATACTGCTTGTAACCCTCAGTATCGAACCTCAATAAAAGACAATGCCGATCAATTTTATGGTAGTTCGAATCCCTTCAGCCAACAACATCGTTCTGGGATGACCTGCCCTGAACAGATTCCGGACCGTAGTGTCATCCTAGTACCTCCTAGTGCTCTTTCCCACCAGAAATGGTGTTGGAGAAATAAGAGGAGACCAAAGAGTGGCACGATAATGCTTGATGATCCAAGACAAGCACTCTAACAATCCCACCACTTGGGATTAGCTAGATCCAAGGGACTCGACTATAGATTCTGACGAGCCTATGGCGAGAACAATCTCGGTACCCTTAACTAAACATGACCCCACCAAGGTTGTGAAGATCGAAAGTATGCTTGATGAAAAGACCATAATGGAGCTGATCTGCTTCCTCAGTGATAATGCTGATGTCTTTACCTGGTCAGCTTCGGACATGCCAGGAATTCTCGTCAAAATAATCACTCATCGGTTGGAAGTTGTCCCTGTGTATAAACCAGTCTGGCAAAAGAAGAGAAGCTTCACCCCTGAAAGATAAAAAGCAATAGATGAAGAAGTGAGGAAGCTCCTCAGGGCAGGGTTCATCCGGGAAGTCTACTACCCTGAGTGGTTGGCTAATATGGTAATGATAAAGAAAGCTAGTGGCAAATGGAGGATCTGTATCGACTACATAGACCACAATAAGGCTTGCCCAAAGGATAGCTTTCCTCTTCTAAAAATTGACCAACTGTCGACGCCACTACCAGCCACCAATTGTTAAGCTTTATGGATGCTCTTTCTGGCTACAATCATATCCAAATGGAACCCCGGGATGAAGAAAAGATGGCCTTTGTCACTGACAAAGATCTGTATTGCTACAAGATGATGCCATTTGGGCTTAAGAATGTTGGACCAACCTTTTAGACGTTGATAAACAAGGTGTTCAAGGAGCAGTTAGGGAGAAATCTGGAGGCCTATGTCGACGACATGATCATCAAAAGCCTTCTTAAAAAGACCACATCCAAGATCTGAGGGAATCATTCAACGCCCTGCATCGTCACCGAATGAAGCTAAACACGATGAAGTGTACCTTTGGGGTTAGTTAAGGCAAGTTTCTAGGTTTCCTCGTTACCAAGCGAGAAATTGAAGCAAATCCTGAGAAAATTCAGGCCCTCAAAGATATGAGGCATCCATCCTATAAGAAGGAAGTCCAGCAGCTGACAGAGAAGATCGCCTCTTTAAGCAAGTTCATCTCTCGCTCAGTCGAGAACTGTCTTCCATTTTTCAAGGTACTTCGACAATCTTGAATTTTAGAATGGACCGAAGACTGTCATACTATGGTGCAAACACCAAAGGCACCAGAATAAGACAGAGGTTTCTCAACCCACTGTGGATCACATAGCTACATTCAAGTCCATTGTAATAAAGCTTAGTTCATCTAAGTCGTATTTATTTGAGTCTTGTATCAACTCATGTTGAGCTAGTCCAGTCCAATGTTAGTCAGCTCATGTTGAGCTAATTTTAATTTTTTTGAGTCCTGTTCAAGTACATTGAAGACTCAAGACCACATCATACAAGTGAAGACCAAGTCCAACCAGATTGAAGACATGGAAATGTAGCCCAAGTCCAACCTAGCTTGAAGATTCAAAGACCTCAGGAGGAGAAATCAGACACCTTGAAGCCCTAGACCAGCTAGAAGCAAATTGGGCCAGTCCAGGCCTAGGAGGGAGCTAGGGCACGCCTTGCTTAGGGTGACCCTCCTCTTGGTCGGCCACTTAGAGTCACCCTCATAGCCGACCAAGGCAAGAAAAGAGGGAGATATTGTAGGGATTTTTTCTACCCAGGATTTTCTTATTTTCTAGCTAGGGTTTGGGTGGGAGTAGAATTCCTATATAAATACTTTTGTATCCTTACTTGGGGCCCAAGACTATGAGTATATTTAAAGGACCAAAGTCTCTAGTATGAGAACTAATTTTTGATATGAAATACAATTGAGTTTTCTACAACTGCTGTGTGCCTCCCTACTATGTGCATCAAGAGATCTCTTGTGAGTCTGAAGTCTTGCCGAAGTACTACTCGAAGAAACCCTAGCCGACCAACCTTCCTCCAAGCTTCTTCTTCCCATGCCCTTGCTACCTTTTTTTGAGCTTTTATTGTTTCCATCCTTGTTTTCACTCCCTTGATGGTTGTTTGCAGGTCTCCAAGTTCCTACAAATCCAACGACTCTAACCGGGCCGCAATCGGACCATTGAGCAGAAAGCCAAGAATTCGCGGGTCTTTGGCTTGATTTTCCAGGCCACATCCATAGAGGAACGAGTGATCTCTTCACTGCGATCTTCACCAGGCATATCAGATATTGCCAGGTACACCCCCTCTACCACCAGTAGTTTTATTATAGGTAAACTAGCCCTAACCGAGGCTTCTCAGCCCCGGCGATCCCTCTTTACTGCTTTCTTAGGTCCTGATCTGCATGCTTAGTTTCTAAAATTCATATAGAATTCTCTACATCTTATTTTGATATGATATTCAGGATTTAAGCACCTCACCCCACATATAAAACATACAAAAATAATCACATGCATATTAGTACCGCATTATATTGCCTTTGAAGAGTTGAAGAAGTACTTGGAAACCCCACCTTTACTTTCCAAACCTTAAGAGGGGGAGGTGCTCTATTTATACCTTTCTGCTTCGGATGAGGTAGTTAGTTCAGTCCTTGTCCAAAGAGAAGAATATGGCTCCCATAAGCCGATCTACTACATCAATAAAGTTTTGCATGATGTTGAAACAAGATATTCAAAGATGCAGAAGCTGATCTACTCTCTGATAATTTTGGCAAAGCGACTACAGCCATACTTCCATGCCCTTACCATCATGGTGCTGACCGATCAACCCCGCAAAGCCATTTTTCGATGCCTTGATACGTTTGGAAGGATAGCCAAGTGGGCTGTGAAACAAAGCAAGTTTGACATCAGCTTCCAGCCTCGATCGGCTATGAAGGCCTAGGTTCTCTCAAATTTCCTGGTTGAGTGTACCTGGAAGTCCGAAGACGAGGTGCCTCCCGTAGAAGAAGGAGACTCGAAGAATACGGAGTCCGATTGGGTGCTTCATGTAGATGGAGCTTCCAATTCTGCTGGATGCAGAGCCAGCCTCATATTGGCTGAGCCCAATGGCCACATGGTGGAATACGCACTCCGGATCTCCTTCCATGCTTCAAATAATCAGGCCGAATATGAAGCCCTACTTGCAGGTCTTCGGATCGCCAAAAGTTTAGGAGTTCGGAGACTCCAGGATTTTTCTGATGCTCAGTTGGTGGTAAATCAAGTTAAAGGAGAATATGAAGCCAGAGATCCCATCATGGTACAGTACCTGGAGAAAGTACAAATCTTATCTTCTTAACTGGAATACGTTGAAATCATTCATGTTCCCCGATTGGAGAACTCCTGGGTAGATGTGTTGTCTTGACTTGCTACCACCACCCCGGAATCTCTCAGTCACACTTTCGTTGAGCACCTTGAAGCCCCAAGTATAGCTGAAGAAGCTATGGAGGTGCACCAAATTGAGATCGAGCTAAGCTGGATGGATCCTATTGTCAAATTCTTAAACGAAGGTGTATTACCAGAAGACAAGGCAGAAGCCAAAAAGATCTGCTGGATGGCATCTTTATATGTCATCTTGGATGGTGCTCTTTACAAAAGGTTATTCTCTTAGCCCCTGTTGAAATGCTTAGGACCGTCAGATGCTGACTATGCCTTGAAAGAGTTCCACGAGGAGATATGTGACGATCATTTGGGAGGTAGGGCCTTAGCATATAGAATTATACGCCAAGGGTACTATTGGCCCTCCATCCAAAAGAACTCGATCGACTTCGTGCGAAGATGTGATCAATGCCAGAGATATGCCAACATTCAGAGGCAACCAGCAAGTCGCTTGATCCAATTGACAGCCCCCTGGCCTTTTGTTCAATGGAGAATGGATATTCTTGGCCCATTTTTGCCCATATCTGGGTAGAGGAAATTCCTCCGTGTGGCTATTGACTACTTCACAAAATGGGTCAAAGTCAAACCACAAGCCCAAATCACGGAGGGCAAGGTTGAGAACTTTGTAAGAAACTCCATCATATTTTGGTTTGGGATTCCACACACAATATTACTGACAACGGGAGGCAATTCGATAATCCGAAGTTCAAAAACTTCTGTGCTCAGTACTATGTGCAACACAGGCTGACTTCCGTTGCCCACCCACAGTCCAACGAAGAAGTCGAAGTAACTAATCGGACCATTCTCCACGATCTGAAGACGAGGTTGAATGTTGCCAAGGGACTTTGGGCAGAAGAGCTAACCTCCATCCTCTGGGCATACAGAACTATCCCAAGAATGGCCACCGACAAGTCTCCGTTCAACCTAGCATACGGTACTGAAGCCATTCTTCCTATCGAAGTCTCTCTCCAATCTCCAAGAATCGATAAGTATGAAGAGCCTGGAAATTTCGATCGCCGAAGAGTCGACCTTGATCTATTACAAAGCACCAGACTCTAGGCCCAGATGAAAATGGCAACGTATCAACAAAAGGTCACCAAATACTGTAACTCCAGGGTAAAGGAACAGATTTTTCGCATTTGGGACATGGTGCTGCAAAGAGCTGAAGTATCTAGGCCAACTAATAAGGCAAGCTTTCTCCCAACTAGGAAGAATCATACCAAGTTGAAAAAGTCATACATCCAGGAACGTATCAACTCAAAATCTTGGACAGTAAAATGGTGTTCCAGTCATGGAATGTGCAAAATCTTCACAAGTATTATCAATAAAATCCTCAAATTTTTTTTTGCAAATTTGTCCAACTTTAAATGACTTGCAACAGCAGAATGGTAGCAATTTTTTTCAGCTTGATCGAAGAGATCGGCTAATGGCACAAGGGAGAGTCTGATCCACTCACCTTATTGGTATGTCTGACAAGCACAATGGATGGCCCAATCAGGTTGCCAAAATGAACTAAGGCACGAGGATGGTTCATGTAACCTGCCCTATGGAAAACTCGAGAACGTGCCGGGACGAGCATAACCAGCCTACCTTATGTTTAAAAGGTGTAGGGATGGTTTCCATAACCTACACTATGAAAAATCTGAAGACGCACCGAGGAGGCCTTGAATAGTCTACCTTAACAATGGCAGAGATGCACAGGGGTAGCATAGACGCGATACCCTACATAAAACTTGAAAACGTGCAGGAATGATTTCACATCACTCACTCTGCCAACATTAAGCTTTTGAGTTCACACTTCACGGGATTCAAAGAAGTATCATTGGTGGGGAAACCAGGATTAGACACAGATCCCTGGATCGTATATGGTTTACTTAGTCATGTGTCAAAGTTTTGAAAATTTTGTAATCAATTAAGATTGAGTCCTATAATAAGTTGAGGTTAGTTGATTTGTCTCCACCCTCAACCTAGTCAGTATTTTGAGTCCCGTATATCAATTATGAGTCCAGTATGAGCCTAATTTTTGCACAAGAGAGGAGGTCATCCTATTTTGGAGTTCCACCAGGCCAAATCCAGGAGTCAGAGGCCGCTACATCAGTCCATTGGATCTTGTGTGGCAACCTAGGATCCAAGATGCTTCCAGAAATCCTGATTCTTTCCAGATGTCCTCTAGATACCCTGATTCCAGTCCAGATGCCAGAGCATATTTTCAAACCAGGCATCCATGATTCCAAAGGTCCCTCTATATCCTAGTCCAAGAAATCAAGTCCAAGTGCCAAGCCCAAGCCCTAAAAAAGCAAGATTCTACGGAATATTCCTGCTATTAAGCTACCAGGCCATCCCAGCGTCCAGAGGCCCAAACCCATGCACCCAAGCCCCTTTGGGCCAGCCCCTTGCTGCCCCTAGAAGCTCAAAATGCCCTCCTTTGCATCCTTGAAGTGTTGACCAAGTCCAAGAGGTGTCCTTTAGTGGAATAGTCAAAGCATGAAGAAAAAAGGAGAAGACTAGGTCAATTCTGAACCTAATGGGGATTTGTTTTTCTAACCTAGCTAGGAAAGGACTTGTATTCTAATTTGGAAGGGGACTTGTAACCCAAGTGTAACTATGGTTATTGAGGGCATGGAAACTCTATAAATACCCCATTCCTCCCTCTCTTGTAATCAACTTTTATTCATGATATGAAAACCCTAGTGAATTTATTTTGAGCTTGTGAGCTTGTGTTACTTTGTTTTTTTGGTTCCTTGGTTTGTGTTTGTGTTTTTTACTGCCCTAGCATCCTTCCACACCCTAACTCACTGCCATCCAAGACTTCACACGTCCAAGAAGGAGTGCCCTAGGCCACCAAGCAAGGAGATCTTCATCAAGCTTCAAGCCGCCCCGCTTCTAAACCCTAACCTGATTCTTCTAAGCCGAATCCCTTTCTTTTTCTTACTTTCTATTTTGATTGACCCTTGATTATTTGCAGGATCTCAAAGGTATTTCACCACCCCAGAGGAAGCTTTCCTTGCATCCAGAACCATCCAAAACAACCATCTAATCAAGGGAATCAAACTTCATCATCTAGACTCCAATCAGAGTACTGTGTGATCTCTTCATCGGACGATCTTCAAATCATTGATTCGTAACATCCTTCCCTTCTTTTAATTTCTGATTTGATGAAGATAAGCTATCATAATCTGGGAGTTTCTCAATTCTCGGGTCCTGAAATTATTTATTATTTTGCTTGAGTTTGCCTACGATATGACGATTCTATGCATTGCTCTTCTTCTTGCTAGTTCTTACTTTTATTTGGGATTTAGCTTACAAACTAAATTATAAAAATCACAAAAAAAACTATTTTACTATTTTTCCTACATGTTTAGCAATCTTAGAGTCATCCCTCATTAGTTTGGTATTAGAACGAGTTGTGGATTAGGGTGTGCTCCATTTTTCGAACTTGACGGAGTCGAGTTCTTCGCGATCGAGGAGAATGATGGGGATCCAGCCATCGTCCGGTATTTTTTCCCAATTTTTTTTAATTTTCTCATATTTTTTTTATTCCCTATTCCCGCTATTCCATCTATCCCGCTATTCTAGTTTTATTCTTTGTTTATCCCGAGTTATCCCAGCATTATTCCATCTAATCCTTCTCTCGTGATTTTTTTTAAAACTTCCGAACCCTAGTCGCCGCCCCCCCTCCAGCACCAGATCAGAGCCACCTGACCCCGACTGCTCTCGCCGGACCATCGCTGACACTCGCCAGCCCCACCCTCGTCGGAGAAGCGCCGTCGCCGCCGCCACACCGTGGGAAGATGATACGGATGCGGGAGGCATCCGTCAGCCCACCTGCTGCCGTGCCGCCGTGCACCGCCACCGGCCTGCTGCCCACCACCGTTCCCACCGCCCGATGGTCCCCGCCCGACTGTTGGTGGGGTCCACCGCCGCCCATGCCTGTGGGAAGACGAACGGTTTCAGGAGGTGTCCGTCCGCCCCTGTGCATCCGTGTGACACAGTCGCCCACCGACTGATGCCGCTGCCGACGCCCGCCTGCCGCTGCCCGCCGTCCGCTGGCCAAGGCCCAGCCGCCGGTGCCCAGGAGTTTCCATGCCATGGAAGGCCAAACGGCACACACAGGGCATGCCGTACCCCCCGTGCCACCTCGCTTGCAGCCCGCCACCAGCCATCTGTCGCTCACCATCCGTCGGCCCCGTCTGCCCCCGCTTCCCGACCGTCTGCCGGTGCCCCGTCGGAGTTGGTTCCCTCCCTATCCAGGCCATGATTTGGAGTTTGCATGGATTTCAGAGCATCCCACTATTCAAAGCAGCATGCTTTCTGGAGCAGATCATCAAGCTGACACACTTCTCAGAGTAGATCAGCACCAATATTGATGCAGCATTTTTGATGTAATTTATTTTCTTTTTTTGGATTTATTATTGGCTAAGTAACTGAGAGTTTGGTTTTTTCTATATAAAGGCCCCCTCTCCCCTGTAAAGTTTAAGATTTGTTATGAATTTTTGGGTTTTCCATTAGTTCCGATTCTAGGTTGAGGCCCATCTTTCCTTCACCTGCGAGTGTTGAGTGGTGTGAGACCCCACTTCCTTCGCTTGCATGCGAGCGTCGAGGGGTGCGAGGCCCTAGTTATCTCCCTTTCCATCGAGTCCCCTCTAGGTCTTAGGGATTTTTCTTTACGGCCCCAGGTAGCGATTTGGGTGGGATGCCCTAGGCTCCGCGTATAGTGAGATGGTTGGGACACCCTAGACTACATGTAGTGGGATGGGTGATCCAGAACCCACTTTAATAATGAAGAATTAAGTAAGCCAGGATCAAACTTTATGGGTGAAATTGAGAAATTACAAGAGAGTATTCATAGAGGAATCCCAAGATCAAAATCCCTAAAGAACAACAAAAAAAAAAATAGGTATATGTAATGTGAAACAACATCTGAATGTGAGTCCATAGACTCAATCTATTTTGTCTTCACCTACACTAGCCTCTGCATAGCATATGCATCATAAAAATTAGTCAAGAGCTGAATATTAATTATGAAAACTAAATAACAACTTAGCTAATTTCCGAAATAAATATGAAGAATTTCTTGCAGAGGAATATGTGACTGTCAGAGAATTTTGCATGCAAAGCTGGCCCATCCAATAATGAATAGTAGTGGATCCCAATGCCTATTGTGCCTGAGATATCACCTGATTTAGGTATTAGCTCCACCTTCATCATCTCAGACTTTGTAAAGTCTAGGGAGCCAGTAGTAATACCCAGCGAGCCCCTTGAGCCACTCCCATTCTTTGAGAGAGAAACTCATCCAGAGCGACCAATATAATTTGGCCTTATGGTGAGGTAAAGATGAAAGAGCTCTGGATGATCAAGCTATCAGAACCTAGGATAGAGACTGTCAGCGATATTTGGTCCGGTGGCACGGTATGCCAGAATCTGACGACTTATGGAATGCTGGTGCGGATTGCAATGCCTCAACCCAGAACCTCCTTGAGCCAAATTGACCCATACTCGACGGGGTCGAGTTCTTCCCGCCCCGTGAGAATTGGTGGGGACACCAGGATCAGACATAGATCCCTGGATCCCATATGGTTTACTTAGTCATGTGTCAAAGATTTGAAAATTTCATAATCAATTAAGATTGAGTCCTGTAATAAGTTGAGGTTAGTTGAATTGTCTCAACCCCAAACCTAGTCAGTATTTTGAGTCCTGTACATCAATTATGAGTCCAGTATGAGCCAAATTTTTCTACAAGAGAGAAGGTCACCCTATTCTGGAGCTCCACCAGGCTACATCTAGGAGTCAGGCCACTACATCAGTCCATTGGATCTTGTGTGGCAACCTAGGATCCAAGATGCTTTCAAAAATCCTGATTCTTTCCAGATATCCTCTAGATACCTAGATTCCAGTCCAGAAGCCAGAGCTTATTTCCAAACCAGGGCATCCATGATTCCAAAGGTCCCTCTACATCCTAGCCCAAAGAAATCAAGTCCAAGTGCCAAGCCCAAGCCCTAAAGAAGCAAGATTCTATGCAATATTCCTGTTACCAGGTTACCAGGCTGCCCCAGCTTCCAGAGGCCCAAACCCATGCACTCAAGCCCTTTAGGCCAATCCCTTGCTGCCCTAGAAGCCCAACATGCCTTCCTAGGCATCCTGAAGTGTGTGACCAAGTCCAGAGGTGTCCTTGAGTGGAATAGTCAAGTATGAAGGAAAAAAGGAGAAGACTAGGTCAATTCCTAACCTAATGGGGATTTGTTTTCTAAACTAGCTAGGAAAGGACTTGTCTTCCAATTTGGAAGAGGACTTGTAACCCAAGTGTAACCATGGTTAGGAGGGCATGGGAACTCTGTAAATACCCCATCCCTCCCCCTCTTATAATCAACTTTTATTCATGATATCAAAACCCTGGTGAATTTATTTGAGCTTGCGAGCTTGTGTTACTTTATTTTTTGGTTCTTTGGTTTTTATTTGTGTTTCCTTGCTGCCCTAGCATCCTTCCATACCCTAACTTACTGCCATCCAAGCCTTCACATGTCCAAGAAGGATTGCCCTAGGCCACCAAGCAAGGAGATCTTCATTAAGCTTCAAGCCACCTCGCTTCTAAACCCTAACCTGATTTCTTCCTAAACCTAATCCCTTTCTTTTCCTTACTTGCTATTTTGATTGACCCTTGATGTTTTGCAAGGTCCTCGAGGTGTTTCACCTCCCCAGAGGAGGCTTTCCTTGCATCTGGAACCATCCAAATCAGCCATCTAATCAAGGGAACCGAACTTCATCATCCAGACTCCAAATCAAAGTGCTGTGTGATCTCTTCATCAGACGTTATTCAAATCATGATTGGTAACATCCTTCTCTTCTTTAATTTTTGATTTGATGAAGATAAGCTATCCTAATCTGGGAGTTTCTCAATTCTCAGGTCTTGGAATTTATTATTTTGCTTGAGTTTGCCTGCGATACGATGATTCTATGCATTGCTCTTCTCTGCTTGTTCTTAATTTTATTTGAGAATTTAGCTTACAAACTAAATTATAAAAATCTCAAAAAAAATTATTTTACTATTTTTCCTGCATTTTTAGAAATCTTAGAGTTATCCCGCATCAATCATTCACAGAAAAAAAAAAAAAATGGGAAGAAAATTAGTGCCTTCATTTTTTTTGTAGTCTTACCCCCCAAAAAAAAAGATTATAGGAAATGGGAAAGCACATCTAGTAACCACCCACTGGCCCTTTCCCATGTCGGTAGGCGGTGCCCTGCAAGGAGGATGAAGGGGCCCCAGGGTTCTCATCTGGATTAGAATCTGACTCCTCCTCAAAGTCAGAATTGAACTCATGTCCAGGAAAGGGAACGGAGGGTTTGATGTTGCCAAGGCCCTTCAAGTTTAATACTTGAAGGCCTTATCCCTACACTTCCGGAACCCCTGATGATAAGAATCTAGAGCCACCTTGGCAACCTACTCTTTCAAAGTAGAAGATGCCTTGAAGTCCGAGATGGCATCTGCCACCTTCTTCTTGGCCTCTACCGCCTCCACGACGACCGTCTCGACCTGAGCCCTGGCCTCCTCCAGTTGAGCCTCCAGGACATGGACTTTTCTCTCCAAGCGATCGACGATTCGGTCATCATCATCGCTCAACCCGATAAATCCTGGGCTACCCCTTGCTCCAGCACTGATGGCTCTCTTCTTTGCCATCTTTAGAAGCTCAGGAACACCGAACTTCATTTTGCTGGGACACTGGAGAAAGAAGAGAAATTTTGGTGCGGGCACCAGACTCAGAAGAAGACTTCAGAGCTCCATCTAGATCTCTGATTAACCTTGCCTGAAGAATTAGGGTTTTTTGGCTTGTAATAAGGGTTGACTTGATCAACTCAATTTTAGCTTGAGTCTATAATACCTGCATTTTATTTTGTTGAGTCATGTTGACTCAGTAGTGGACTAGGGCTTCAAACCTGGGGTGTTACATTTTCTCCCAAGGCCAAGCAAGTTGGCGCCACACTCCCAGCCACACTCCCAGCCATACGCCTGAGTTCCAAGGGGCGCCACATCTCCATCCAGCAGGCTTTGGTCCCCACACACAGATAGCAGCTCCCTTCTCTCATGCGCCAATTGAGGAGAAATCCACCAGGGGTCCACAAATCAAGGGGCAGCCCAAGACATTCCCAAAAGAACCAAACTATGAAAGGGAAGAAATTCTCTTGGAGAGAACTTCAAGGAGGTGCCCATTACCTGCCAAAAATACTCAAAACAAAGTTAAAAGAGCCATAACTTGGGGAGAAAGAAAAAGAGGTATCCGAAAAGGGTGAGCCATGGAAGGAAGGAGATTTCTCTTGAAGAGCAAGGTTAGGAGGTGCCCTAGTCATTCCAACTATAGCCAGATATAAAAGGAAACAAATTTTCTCTTGGTGGGCAAGGTTAAGAGGCGCCCAAACACTTCCAGATAAGGCCAAGCATAGAAGGAAAAAAATAATTTCTTGGAGGTCAAAACAAGGAGGCGCCACCCACTTTCCTTTTTTGAAGCCTCAATCATCTTTTGGCCAGCCATATGAGTAGGGATTGATCCTACAATCCTAATTTGAAGATCCCCTCCTTTAGTCCCACATGGGAAGATGTAAAACCCTACTCTCTTGTAATGTCCTATAAATTAAAACCCCTTTGTAAGTTCTAATAAATCAGATGAATGAAACCAATTTTTTTTTTTTGAGCAAACTTTGTGTTTTCTTTCTTCCGCACTTGCATCCAGGTGTTGAGCTCCGTGAGGGAGTAAATCCGGGTTTCCCAGGAACCTTGAGGAGGTGTGAGATCTCCAAAACCCAAACCCTGGGTTTTCCCGAAGATAAGAGAGAATAGATCTAGGGTTCTATAGTAATAAGAAATTCAACTAGCAAGTAAGCCTCAAAACAGGATAAGGAGAGGATCCCGGGATTGAAAAAACCCCATAGGACTTAGCTCTCGAATCAATACCTATGTAGGAGTTAGGGTGGCAAACCTCAAAAGATATGAAGCGCCCGATGTCGAGTTCACTCGCTCTTGAGGATGCGACCTGGATGATCGAGCCTTCAACCTCGCAGATGTGCCAGCTTGCTATCCAAAGGTCAAGAAGGCAAGGGAAACAAACTCCGTGTTCATGGAACCTAAAGCACCTACGAGCATTCAAGAGAAGAGTTAGGATTCGACCAAAAGAAAGCAATAGATAAAGTAATGAGAGTTAATGTGGTGATGGATGGAGTTCTTCTTGCTAGGCACCCGATTGGATGATCCCAATGGACTCCGACTCAAAGTTGGAGGATGGATTTGTGGAAGAGATAGTAACCTGAGACCTCACACCTCTCGATGCCCGAAGGAAAAGGAGCTCCTTCACAGAGATTGACATTCTTAAGGAATGAAGGCAACTAAAAGAGAATGTCTCTCAAAACTTGTTTTTTTATTCATCATTATTTGCATACAAATGAGGGGTAAGGTCCTTTATATAGGCACCTTAGGACCCAATTTAAATTTCAAATGAAAATACAAGTCTTCTCTCGATGGGGCACCCAAAAATTCAGAAATTTCTCCTCCTTGGCTGACCAAGAATTTGAATTTGATTGGGCATGGCTTGACTTGAGGCTTGGAAGAAGGATCTTGGCGCCCTTGGACTTGGAAGGTTGTTCTTCCATTTTGGAAGAAGAACTGAAATGGGGCTTGTAGCAAGGCTTGTGTCCTCCTCCTTCACCTGGTTGTTCATCCATCTTTGGTACAAGACATGATATGGGTAGTGGGAGATGGAGGTTGTCTTGGTGCCCATGGATTCTTGCTCTTCCTTCCATAGTGGTCAAATAGTTTGGGAAGAAAGCTTGATATGAGGGCTTGAAGCAAGGGATTTAAACTCTTCAAATTTCTAACACCCTTTGACCTTCCATTGGCCGGCCCCTATACTTGGAAAAGAGCATGATAGGGGAAGGGAAGGAGGGAATGTATCAAGTGTTGTTGTCCCCCTTTGGCATCCAAAAACTTGACTTGTGCTGCCCACTTGGCAAGGTGAAGTGGCACCACATATGATGATGAGATGGTTCCCCTAGGCTTAGTTGGCATCCTTCATGGCTTGGCTCAAAAGTGACTAGACTTCAAGACCAATCTTGCTTGGACCCATACTTCAAACAGACTCAGACTGGACTCAATACAGGACTGGACTCAGTACAGGATACAACTTGACCAAATTGGTCAAAGTACAAGACTAGACAAAAACACTTGAGACTCAATTCATAGCTAAAAATACTACAAAGTTTAGGCTTGAAGCCTTATTACAGGACACAAAAATTGAAACCCTAATCAGAGGTCTAGTGCCCACACCACCTCTCCCTCGTATTCATCTACTAAACTAGGATCAACCTCATACACTTCTACCTCAGGCTTATTAATGGGTTCTGGGGTCTTTGCCTTACAAACTAATATGATAGGAGTAGTAGGCTGGTCTAAAAGAAGTCAGCTAGGTTTGGACATAGGTTTAAGGGAATTAACCTTATTGGATTTATATTGACTGATCATGAGTTCCCTTTAATATAACTCGAATTCTCTAGCTAGGTGATAGGCTTCCTCTAGGTCCTAAATTTGCCAATGAAATTGCTATCACCGGATATCCCTATGCTGGCCATCTTGAAATCTAGCCATGATCATAGACTCAGGTTCAACTATGTTACATTTCCTATTAAACTCGTTAAATTGGTCAATGTACTCAGACACAATCTTATTCCCTTGTTTCAATTTGTACCATTGGTCTAAAAGTTGTTACTCATAAGATTTACCTAGGTACTCCTCTCTCAATTTACTTCTCTTGGCTTTCCAGGTAAGTATTTCATTTCCTCGTCGATAACATTCATCCTCATTATGTTCCCAATGTTGCTTAGCATATCTAATTAACCCATGTGTAGCCAGACTAATCTTTTCTAACTCTGACATCCTAGTATACTCAAAGTACGAATCCATCATATCCTCCCATTCAGTATACACATTAGGATCTGGTCTTCCATAAAACATGGGTGCATAAGGTTGGGTACTCCTAATGGGTCGTTCATCTTGGTTCAGGTAATCATAATTGGGTCTCGTATGGTTAGGTTCTAAGGATGGATCATGGTATGGGGTTCTCCTAGGGTTAGGCTCCATATATGGGTCAGAGTATTGGGTTCTCCTAGGGTTGGACTCCCTATATGGGTTAGAGTATTGGGTTCTCCTAGGATTGGACTCCCTATATGGGTCAGAGTATTGGGTTCTCCTACGATTGGACTCCATGGTCACATTAGTTGAATTGGATTAAGTCTACTAGCATTAGGTTCCTAATCTAATGGTCATGCAATCAACACACACATCGACTCCTAAGCTAGTGCTCATGTAAGACTCAACACTGACTCGACTATAGCTGCCTAGACCTAGAGCCCAATCAGAATGAGTTGACTCTACTTACACACAACTCAAATCCTAGTCCTTCAATCTGGCCAGGTAAGAGGTGGAATGGTGGGAGGCCCCCCTGCTCTCACAGGGACCCAATTAATGAACCACCGATCTGCTTAGGTCGTTTGATACTATACCTCTTGCCTAGACACCAGTATCTAGTAATAGAAAGTGAATTGGGTGCACTAGTCACCCCACAAAATAGAACCCGACCGATGGGTGTCCCTAGCCCACCAGGGCAAATTAAGTTTAGTTAATTTTAAATTAGGCTTGGGACCGAATGCAAGGGATATAGTTTTGGGCTAAGGAGATGTTATCAACTCCTCCCTTATCTTTCATAAAGAATGTGCCATTAAAGTAATTTATGCAATGATGGCAGGTAGATGAAGATGCAAATTAGGATTTAGATGTTTTGGTATTTTGAATATATATATATATATATATATATATATATATATATATTGTTTTGAGATTTTTTCTAAATAGAAGATAATTGTAGATTATGTTCTAATATGTAAGAAATATGCTAAACATAAAGATATGCAAAGATTATACTAAAAAACCCTAAACTTTTCAAAATCGGGTTTGCTGCCAAAATAGAGCAGAATTATTCTCAGGCAGTGTTTCGGCTAGGAGAAAATATATAGACTGAAATAACTCTTGAGAAAATTTTGAAAAATACTTTAAATAATGAGGAATCCATCAAATATATTTGAGAATTTCTGAGTTCTATGAAGGTAAAAACAATGAAGAAAATAGAGTATATTTTAAAAAGCCAAAAATGAAAAAAATCCTAAGGAACTCTTTGCGTTCTTCATCAGGGGTCAATTCACAATGGCACCCCTACCACCATAGGAGATCCCATCGATTGAGAAATAAGGTTTTGAAGCCCTACTAGTCTCCTATGACCGGACGGCCATGGTGAAGCACCCAATCCAAATATCCAACGAGAACTGAGCCCAAACAAGCTTTGATACCAAATGATGTGGAACTATATATGCATGCAATGATTTTTTTTTTGTGTTTTTAAGATTAAGTTATAAGTTTAGATCCTAAAGAGCATACCAAGTATCGATGTAAAGAGTTCTACAAGAAAACAAGAAACTAAAGCACGCATAATAGGACCTAAAAGTAACAGAAAAGAAGGACCGTCGAGGCTAAAAAGCCTCGGTTGGGCTAGTTCACCTACAATAGGGCTACTGGTGGCAGAGGGGGAGTACCTGAAAATGGTGGATATGCCTAGTGTAGATCGTATGCGAAGAGATCGCTCTCACTCTAGATGCGGCCTGGAAAATCAAGCCAGAGACCCGTAGATTCCTGGCTTTCTCCTCGGTGGTCCGATTGCGGCATGGCTGGAGTCGTTGGATTCGTTGGAGTCGAGGGATTTGTAAACAACCTTCCAAGGGTTAGAAAACACAGTAGGGAAGAAGAAAACAAGGAAAAATAGCAAGGGGAAGTGATTGTTTGAAGAGGGCAGCTAGGGTTTTTGACAGCAGGATGGCGGTTGGAAGCAGTCACAGGATATCGGGAAAAGGAAGGGCTCACACAGAATCCCTTCAAGCACACAGCAAGTAGCACACAAAATTGGAGAATTCAAGTATTATTTCATAATAAAATTGTTATTAAATCTTCATACAAGGGGTCCCTTATATAGAGTCATGAGACTTAGGGCCCAAGCAAAAGAAAACAAGGAAATAATATTTGACCACTTTCTTCCTAAAGTGTGGGGCTAAATACATGGAATAAAATACTCTCATGCCATACAAAATCCCTCCAAACAAGGTAGGTGTGGACATCCAAAGGGGACGACCACTTCTTTCCTAAGCAAGCTAGCATGAATCAGGGGATTCATGTTTATCTATTTTGACTTTCCTTCTTGTTATGCTGGCATGTGGAGTTGGTGTGCTTAGAGTGTGGAAGGGGTGTGCTGGTGTGTGGTCATCAACTCCTCATGCATGGGCCAACTTCATGATCCTCCAAGTAATCGTAGGTGGTGCAATCCACTGTGTGACCGGGCTCCATGCGACTGCTGAGGTGGCATGCTGGGTGGTGTCCTTCACATGCTTGAGTCTTCTTTGGCTGGGCTTGACTCAAGTAGACTCAATATAATTGAACATGATTACAAGACTTGGAAAATGATTAGCTCAACATGAACTGACTAGTATAGGACTCGAGTAAGAAAAAGACAACTCAAATGGACTAAGCCTTTATTATAAATGGACTCAAATGCGACTAAGTAATCCACAGAGGGTTGAGAAATCTATCTTATTCTTGTGACTATAGTATCCCCACCACCCGGTCACTAGAGAGCCGGGTCAACGAGGTATTGGCAGAGCTGACGATGGCCAAGAAGAAGGCCCCTACGTCTCGAGGCTACTGGAGGTCGCGTAGAGGGATGTCCAAGCGGCTGTGTCGATGTTTTGAGCCTCCCAGGAGTTTAAGGATAGGGTCCACGAGGCTACCATGGACTCCTTCCTGAAATGCTTCGGGGACTACCTAAAGAAGGTGGCCTCCTTCTTCTCGGAGCTGGATTTGGCTGGGGTCATTCTGGGCAGCCCCAGGGAGCGGCCTGAGGGGGTAGTAGTGCAAGGAGCTGCCAATGATTAGACTGCCGGGCAACCTATCGGGGAGGCAACTGGCAACGCGGAGGCTTCCCAGCGTGGGGTGGTGCCGGTGGCGAAGTAACCTCGGGTCAACCACTTGTATTCTAGTATAGGGCTACTTTTTTGTTCTTTTGGGTCACCCAGTCTGTTGGGTCCCTTTTGTTTGTAAGAAACCCTTACACTGGAAATGAAGTTCTTCTTCCCTTCACTTCTCATGATTTTTGTCTTGACTCTTTGTTATGCTTTTTGTTAATGGTGTGTCTGAATTCCTTCTCGTTGTTTGTTGTTGTTTTTCATGGGAGCCAAGTTTGCAAATCTGATTTGTTGTTCGACGTCGACTCTTAGTTAGAAACCAGATTTATGAGGCCTCCAGGCTTTGGGAAGGAATCCTTGGAGCTTCTGGCTTGTATTTTATATGTCTTTGGTGCTGGGACTTTGGTTGCCGGAACTAATTTCCATCCTTTGCACCAGAACTGGGTTTCGGGCCATCTTTCAGACTGAGGCCCACGATCTCGAAGGAATTGGGTTCTGTGCCATCTTCTGGACTAAGGTCTGGGACTTCATGGAGGAACCGGGTTTCGTGCCATCTTTCGATCTATGGTCCAAGACTTCATGGTGTAACTAGGTTCCATCCCATCTTCTGGACTGAGGTGTGGGATTTTATGGAGGAACTAGGTTCCGTGACATCTTCTAAACTAAGGTCTAAAATTTCATTGAGGAACTTGGTTTCGTGCCATCTTCCGGACTGAGGTCCAGGACTTCATGGAGAAACTAGGTTCCATGCCAGCTTCCGGACTGAGGTTCGAAACTTCATGGAGGAACTAGAATTTGTGCCATCTTCCAGATTGATGTCCAAGATTTCATAGAGGAACTAGGTTCCGTGCCATCTTTCGGACTGAACTCCGAGACTTCGTGCCAAAACTGGGTTTCGTGCCACCTTCTGGACTGAACTCTGAGACTTCTCATTTTCCATGGACCGTTCACAAGACTTCTGCCTTGCTTTTGTTCGCCAGACTTAAGGCTGAGTGACACTAGTCCTACGAGACAAAAACAAGCATTGCAAAAAAAAAGGGAATTTCATTATTAATGTTCAAGAAGTATTACATCATTGGTAATACATCCTCAAGTATGCGGTGTTCTATGTTCGATGAAATCGAGCTCTGTCAAGCTTGGCAAGATACTAGGCACCGTGAGGGAGTGCTTCGACCACCCTTTAAGGGCCTTCCCAGTTTGGAGAGAGCTTACCGCATTCTCGAGGTTGGGAGGCTTCGACATGGTGCAACATCATAAAAGGATTATGCCCTAAAGGCCAATCGAAATATTGTATTTCGATGGGATTTCTTTTGTATCCCAAACCAGTGTATTGACATTATCAATTAATAAAGGTATTTTATTTCATCATATGCTGTGTCTTATAAATTTTATTAAGATATGATGAACCCCATAGATTAGGGCTGTGGTTTTAGGATTATAATGAGATCATACTAGTGAGACCTAAAGCCTTAAAACCCTAATCTAGAATATTCCTGGTCGATGGGACATCGAGTAGGGGATCAATGTTTCCGGCAAGACCAGCACATCCTATGTATACTTGGTAAAGAGAGTGACTGATCTCACAGTCACTTGTGTTTGACACTAATACTAGGATGTGGGAGCTCACTAGAGAATGAGTTCACTGAATGGATCCAGCTTGAGAACATCTAATGGAACCTTATCTATTTGCCAATAGATAGTTCTCATAGTGGCAGTAGTGCATGTGATCCTTTGACCTTAGACTGCAATGGTACCTTGTATGCATGAATCCATACTTTGGTTCACACTCAATCATGACACTGAGTCATGCACGGGATGATACTGGGTATGGTGGATTGCATATGGAGGTTGTGAGTAGGTCAAAAAGGAATCGATCAACCCTAGTAAGAGGGAAGCGCATCCAACTGATTTCAATCAAATGATGATTCAGGAAATCTTTGATCAAAATATGAACATTAGAAATAGTTTCTAATCTTTCATTAATGAATCATCATTATCAGATTGAGCGAGGAATGAATATGAAATTAGATTTGACAAGTATCTATATCCATAGTCATATTCAGGGTGCAAGTAGATCGAAGGACTAAATTGCTCGGTGACTCACCACTGAAGGGTATTTTTGTAAAGCCACAGAAATTTCTCATCTTCTGGGTAGGCATGATACATTGCTAGACATCAATCTTATCTTGTAGGTCTTCATGAACCAATTGATTTGGTTTCATGAGTCAATTCGATGTGTGATTCGAATTGGACAATTAGGTTAGCCGATTTGATGTAATTAGGTCAATCGGGTTCGATCGGATCGAATCGGCTCAAACCTAAACCTACTACTGGCTAGATGTGGAACCCAATGGGTCACACACAATAAAGACTTGGCCAAGAAAGTCATTCATGATTTAATTAGGGTCATAGGATCCTAATTGGTTAGCCGGATTACATACTAGCATATGTAAGCTAACCAAATTCCTAACCCAATTGGATTGGGTCTAGTTGCTTGCTAATTGGGCTAACCTAATTCTGGAAAACCTAAATTAGGTTGAGTCCTAAGTGGGGCTAGCCTAATCAGAGCTAAATCTGATTTTAATTTGGATTTAAGGGCATTTTAGGTGCCATACATGAAGAGTCCCAATGGCATGGGACTCTTGATACCTAAATGATACCTTAACTTCAAAAGGGCACAGAATGAGCTATAGATCTCTGATTTGAATATAATTTATATGGTCAGAAAGAAAATATTATGCTCTTTCCAATGACACCCATATTGTTTATATTTTGACTGGTCAACATTCTTTGAAATTTGCATGGAAGAAGGATGGCACGTGCGGTGCATGAAGAGTCGCAACTCTTCATGTGGCATGCGGTTCTGATGGAGAGTCCTTCTGCTATCATGACTGTTCATAATCACCAATGTTTAGAGATTGAAGAGGCACCTCTTGGCTTTTTAGGGACCGGTAATTGACATGTCGCAAGTAAGAATTCGTCCAGATAAAAGAAGGGACGTGAATAAGGCCTTTGGTGCATGAATGGGCTTATTATATATGATTTTTCATGCCAGATAACTTCGCTTCGGTCTTGAAAAATCATATCTGATAAGTTGATGGGAGGACATATCACACGCCCCTCTTGCATCTATAAATAGGAGGCGGTGAAATGAGTCTGATAATAAGAACTCCACCGAAGTATTATTCTAAGTATCTCTCTCCCTCCTTCTTTCTTTAAGACAAGACTTGTCTTGTTAAGACAAGGTCTTTTCTAATAGGACAAGGCTTTGTTTTAGGATATAAGCCTAAGTGGTCCTAGAGGAGGGTTGTCCTAAAACCAAGAGTGGTTTAGGAGAGTGTCTTTAGTGCCCTACAATAGGACAAGGTGTCCTACAATGGTCAATAGGCCAAAGGCTTCTGAAAGAGTTCCACTTCTCCAAGCAACTTGAAGAAGGAGTTCTTCTTTGGTCCGAGTTTCATGTGGATCACCATTGGAGGGTGAACTTTGGGCACCTGGTGGAGAAGAAGGCTGAATCAGGGTTTTCTTCATCGGATTGGATACTGGCGATTCAGGTTGGTGCCTAAACTCTAGTTTATATTATATATGCATGTTTGTTGTTTTAATTTCTAGTAAGGAGGTCTTGGGTTAAGGGTTTGGTAGTGGTTTCATAATAAATTTTTGAAATCCACGCTTCCGCTCTGGTCACCAAAACCGTACAGTAGTATCAGAGCCACCTTATTAGGGCTAAATCATACAAAATTTGAAGTTGCCAAATTTTGTAGGACTCTTAAGGTTGGCCATTTTGGTAGGACTCTGCAAAATTTATAGTTGCCTAGTTTTGTAGGACTCTTGAGGTTGCCCATTTTGGTAGGACTCTACAAAATTTGAATTTGCCCAATTTTGTAAGACTCTTGAGGTTGCCCATTTTTGTAGGACTCTACAAAATTTGAAGTTGCACAATTTTGTAGGACTCTACAAAAGTTTAAAGTTATATATGATTGATATGTTTATGTATATATGTATGTCACTAGTTAGGGTTTTCACTTAAACCTTAACCGATATAGCGATTGTTTAGCTTTCTAGTCATCATACTGAAATAAGGTTGCCCTGGAATAATGGTGGATCCATTATGTGGTAGATGGTTGTCTTAGTATGATGACACACTTGGCACATTATAAAATGTATATGATGCATGGTTGATGAATGGTAATGTAGAATGTGCTTATTTTAATAATAAAGCCCTTTTTAAAATTATATTAAGTTGTAGTGTCATATACCAAAAGCAAAATGATCTAGATGATTAGTTGATCATTCGGTGTCTAGGAAGAGTGGTTCATGATCGGTAAAGAGGACGTAGTTTTTAATTGGTTACGTTGACTGACCTGGCCAATTTTTATTGGTGTCTAGGAAAGCAACGGGGGGCTCCCACTACTCTCCCACTTACCTGGCCGATAAGATTAACTTAATTCTTGATTGTTATGCTTAGTATAATATTCACTACATTAGGCCTTCCTTCATGCCAGGTCATTATTATGTCATGATCCATATTAGGTTTGTTGTATACACACAAGAGCTATTATGGTGACTAACACAATTTTGGCTTGGTGCATTTGATGCTTATGGCATGATTTAATATAATACTTTGTTGTGTACACACAAGGGTATTATTATTATAATCATGACTATAAAGGAATGAAGGGTCTTACTTAACTAAAATATTATAGTTTGTTGTGCACACACAAGGCTATTAATATTTTAGAGGCCAAGATATGTTGAGAATTGTAAGAGTTACAATTGGAAAGAGTTTTCCTACCTTTGAACTTATATAAGACTTGTTGTGTACACACAAGGTCTTTATAAGGAATTAAGATCTCAACCCCACTAAGAAAACCAATTAGGGTTTCTCGATCATCGTATAGAGGGTTATGATGCTCGATAAAATAGTGGGAGACATAATTAAGTTAAAGTCCTAATTTAATTATGTTTTATCAACATTGGTTGTTTGCTTATGTTATGTTCTTTGTTAATATAGATTAAATAGCTTCTTCACTCTCACTCCATAGTATACTTGATGCCAATAAATTAACTGGACCAAACTATGTTGACTGGTTGAGAAACCTAAAGATAGTACTAAGCCAGGAAAAACTTTCCTACATTCTTGATACCCCTACCTTGGAACCTTTAGGGGTTGATGCCTCGCAAGAGGAAAAGACCACATATATGATATGGCAAAATGACTCTCTCACTGTCAAATGTTTCATGCTTGCCTCTATGACCAATGAGTTGCAAAGGCAACATGATAGCATGGACACTAACTCCATACTGCTCAATCTAAAAGAGCTATATGGAGAACATAGTCAAACTGCTAGTATGAGATATCTAAGCAGTTGTTCCATGTGAGAATGATAGAAGGTATATCCGTATAAGACCATGTACTGATGGTTATTGACCTGATTACTCCATTAGGTCAATTGGGTTTTGTTATGGATGGGGAGTTAAATCAAGATTTGATCCTATAGTCACCCGGAGTCATTTTCACAATATGTTCTTAATTATCATATGAACAAACTTAACACTTCCTTGCCTGAGCTGTTAAACATGTTAAAAATAGCAGAGAGCCATTTAAAGAAAAATAAGGCTCCACTTCTTCTTGTCGATGGGATCAACAAGAAGAAGTCAGGTAGAAAGGGTTCCAAGAGGAGATTGAACCCAAAAAGGGGCATCAAGAAGAAGAAAAAAAAAGAAGGCCTCTGGACAGATGACCTGCTTTCACTATGGCAAGCCAGGTCATTGGAAGAGGAACTGCAAGGCTTACCTTGCAGGTGTAAAGCCTGGTGCATCGGATGCACCAAAAGGTATGAAAGAAGTTCATACTATTTTGTCATTGGATTCTTCCATTTCAAATACTTGGGTATTGGATACCGCCTGTGGTCATAATATCTGCAAATCATTGCAGGGGCTGCAGAGGCTTAGATTATTGAATGAAGGAGACTTCGAGCTCTACGGTGCTGGAGGAGAGTCCATCCAAGCAGAGGCCGTAGGGACTTATATCTTGAAGTTACCTTCGGGAAAGATTTTAGAGCTGAGAGATTGTTACTATATGCCTAAGGTCATTAGAAATATTATATCTGTACCCTTGTTACTTAGACAAGGTTATACTATGAATGTGATGAGCAATGGTTGCTCAATCAGCTTTTCTAATGAAATTATATGTTGTGGCGTATTTTTCAATGGTCTTTTAACTCTATCCACTAATGACAATATACTTCATGTAAGTAACAAACGAAAGAGAGATGATGTAAACAATACTTTACTCTGGCACTGTCAGCTTGGACATATTAGTGAGACTAGGATTAGCAAGTTATATTAGGAAAACTTCCTTAATCCTTATGATTATGATTCATTAGGAACATGTGAATCATGTCTCATGGGTAAAATGGTCAAGACTCCATTTAGTGGACATAGAGAAAAGATAACTGAGTTATTAGGACTCATACATACAGACGTATGTGGGCATATGACAACTCAGGACAAGGGTGGATACTGTTATTTCATCATGTTTACTGATGATTTTTCAAGGTACGGATTTGTGTATCTTATGAAACATAAGTCCGAAGCATTTGAAATTTTTAGAGTATCAAAGTATGGTAGAGAAACAAATGGGGAAAAGTATTAAAATCCTTCGATCAGATCGAGGAGGTGAATACTTATCCATCGAGTTTCTTGATCACCTTAAAGAAAAGGGGATTATCTCTGAATGGACCCTTCCTTACACACCATAATTAAATGATGTTGCCGAAAGGAGGAACCGTACCTTATTAGATATGGTACGGTCCACGATGTGCTTCACAGAGTTACCTGTTTACTTCTGAGGAAATGCCTTGGAAATCATGGCTAATATCTTAAATAGAGTACCATCTAAATCTGTCTCTAGCACTCCATATGAGATATGGAGGGGTAAGAAACCCAATCTTAAGTATCTTAAGATATGGGGATGTCCAGTCTATGTCAAAAGAAATTTTGGATATAAGCTGGATGCTAGAGCAGATAAGTGTCTATTTGTAGGATATCCTAAAGATAGTATAGGATATTTGTTCTACCACCCTACTGAATAAAATATTTTTGTCAGTAGGCATGCCACTTTTTTAGAGAAAGAGTTCATCCTACAAAAGGGCAGTGGGAGAAATATTGAACTTGAAGAAGTTCAACAAATAGATACATCTCAACCAAATGATAACATAGTTAGTATAGAAATAGAACACACCACTCCTATCCATAGGTCTGATAGGGTGCATCATGCACCTGAGAGGTATGGGTTCATTATTGAGAATAATGAAGCTCGGATCATTGAAAATGATGAGCCTCTGACCTATATGGATGCTGTCATGAGTAGGGACTCAGATAGATGGCTGGAAGCCATGAGATCCGAAATAGACTCCATGTATGTCAACAAAGTGTGGACTTTGGTTGATGCACCAGAGGGTGTTAACCCTATTGCATGCAAATGGGTCTATAAGAAAAAGATTGGGGTAGATGGCCAAGTCGAAACTTATAAAGCCAGATTAGTGGCTAAGGGTTTCAGACAAAAACAGGGAAAACATTATGATGAAACATTTTCTCATGTTGCCATGCTCAAATCTATTCGGATCATGCTTGCTATAACAGCATATCATGATTTTGAAATCTGGCAGATGGATGTGAAAATTGCATTCCTTAATGGTTTCCTTGAGGAAGAGGTCTATATGTCATAGCTAGAAGGTTTTGTCATGGAGACTAAACCTAATCAGGTATGTAGGCTGAAGAAATCCATTTATGGATTAAAGCAAGCATCCAAGAGTTGGAACATCCGATTTGATAAGACAGTCAAAGAGTTTGACTTTATCAAAAATGAAGATGAACCTTGTGTGTATAAGAAGACTAGTGGGAGTGCCATAGTTTTCTTGGTTCTGTATGTGGATGACATATTCCTCATTGGAAATGATATCCCAATGTTACAATCAGTCAAGGTATGGTTATCTAAACAGTTTTCCATGAAAGACTTGGGAGAAGCATCCTATATACTGGGTATCAAGATCTATAGAGATAGATCTAGGAGGATGCTAGGCATATCCCAGTCTAGGTACATTGACCAAGTGCTAAAGAGATTTAGCATGGAGGGAAGTAAAAGAGGTTACTTGCCTATTGGTCATGGCATACATCTTTCTAAGAAAATGTCTCCTAAGATACCTGAAGAAAGAAATAGAATGAGTTCTATACCTTATGCTTCGGTTGTAGGATCTATAATGTATGCTATGTTATGTACCAGGCCTGATGTGGCATATGCCTTAGGTATAGCCAGTAGATTTCAGGCTGATCCAGGAGAGGATCACTGGAAGGCTATGAAAAAAACTCTTAGGTACTTGAGAAGGACTAAGGATATTTTTCTGATATACGGAGGATCTGATCTTAAACTGGAAGCTTATTCAAATTATAGTTTTCAATCGGATCCAGATGATAGCAAATCTATTTCAGGATATGTTTTTACCCTAAATGGAAGAGCTATATGCTGGAAGAGTTCTAAACAGCAGACTGTAGCTGACTCAACAATTGAGGCAGAATACATTGCTGTTAGTGAAGCTGCCAAGGAAGCTATCTGATGAAGAAGTTCATTTTAGAGTTGGGCATTGTTCCGGAGATTGAAGGTCTAGTACCACTTTACTGTAATAATACTGGAGCCTTCTTTCAAGCTAAGGAACCTAGAGCTTATCACAAATCAAAGCACATTCTAAGATGCTTCAATCTCATTCGAGAGATTGTCGAAAGACAAGAAGTCTGCATTAAAAGAGTAGAAATGAAGAACAACATAGCAGACCCGTTCACTAAGTCTCTACCAGAGCAGGAGTTTGATCCCCACCTCGATTGTATGGGGTTAAAATTTAAAGACGATTAGCTTTGGTGCAAGTAGGAGATTGAAAGGATTATGCCCTAAAGGCTAATCGAAATATTATATTTTGATGAGATTTTCTTTTATAACCCAAACCAGTGTATTGACATTATCAATTAAAAAAGGCATTTTATTTTCATCATACGCTATGTCTTATTAATTTTATTAAGATATGATGAACCCCATAGATTAGGGCTATGGTTCAAGGGTTATGATGAATCATACCAGTGAGACCTAAAGCCTTAAAACCCTAATCTAGAATATTCCTAGTCGATGGGACATTGAGTAGGGGATCAATGTTTTCGGCAAGACCAGCACATCCTATGTATACATGGTGAAGAGCATGACTGATCTCAAAGTCACCTGTGTTTGACACTAATACTAGGATGTGGGTGTTCATTAGAGAATGAGTTCACTAAATGGATCCAGCATGAGAACATCAAATGGAACCTTATCTATTTGTCAATAGATAGTTCTCATAGTGGGAGTACTGCATGTGGTCCTTTGACCTGAGACTGCCATGGTACCTTGTATGCATGAATCCATACTTTGGTTCACACTCAATCATGACACTGAGTCATGCACAGGGTGATACTGGGTATGGTGGATTGCATATGGAGGTTGTGAGTAGGTCAAAAAGGAATCGATCAACCCTAGTAAGAGGGAATCGCATCCAACTGATTTCAATCAAATGATGATTTGGGAAATCTTTGATCAAAGTATGAACATTAAAAATAGTTTCTAATGGTTCATTAATGAATCATTGTTATCAGATTGAGCAAGGAATGAATATGAATTTGGATTTGACAAGTTTCCATATCCATAGTCTTATTTAGGGTGCAAGTAGATTGAAGGACTGAATTGCCCGGTAACTCACCACTAAAGGGTATTTGGTAAATCCACCAAAATTCATCATCTTTCGGGTAGGCATGACACGTTGTTAGACGTCAATCTTGTCTTGTAGGTCTTCATGAACCAATTGATTTGGTTTCATGAGTCAATTCGATGTGTTATTCGAATTGGACAATTAGGTGAGCCGATTTGACCTAATTAGGTCAATCTGGTTCGATCGGATCGAGTCGGCTCAAACCTAAACCTACTGCTGGCTAGATGTGCGGTCCAATGGGTCACACACAATAGAGACTTGGCCAAGGAAGTCATTCATGATTTAATTAGGGTCATAGGATCCTAATTAGTTAGCCGGATTGCATACTAGCATATGTAGGCTAACCAAATTCCTAACCCAATTGGATTGGGTCCGGTTGCTTGCTAATTAGGCTAACCTAATTATGAAAACCTAAATTAGGTTGAGTCTTAAGTGGGGCTAGGCTAATAAGAGCTAAATCTGATTTTAATTTGGATTTAAGGGCATTTTAGGCGCCATACATGAAGAAACCCAATGGGATGGGACTCTTGGTACCTAAATGATACCTTAACTTCAAAAGGGCACAGAATGAGCCATAGATCTCTGATTTGAATATAATTTATATGGTCAGAAAGGAAATTTTATCTCTTTCCAATGACACCCATATTGCCTATGTTTTGACTGGTCAACATTCTTTGAAATTTGCATGGAAGAAGGATGGCGCGCGCGGTGCATGAAGAGTCGCAACTCTTCATATGGCATGCGGTTCTTATGGAGAGTCCTTCTACTATCAGGACTGTTCATAATCTCTGATGTTTGGAGATTGAAGAGGCACCTCTTGGCTTCCTAAGGATCGGTAATTGACATGTGGCAAGTGAGAATTCATCCAGATAAAAGAAGGGACGTGAATAACGCCTTCGGTGTATGAATGGGCTTATTAGATATGATCTTTCAAGCCAGATAACTTCTCTTCGATCTTGAAAATCATATCTGATAAGTTGATGGGAGGACATATCACACACCCCTCTTGTATCTATAAATAGGGGGCAATGAAATGAGTCTGATAATAAAAATTCCATCGAAGTATTATTCTGAGTGTCTCTCTCTCCGTCCTTTCTTTAAGCCAAGACTTGTCTTGTTAAGACAAGGTCTTTTCTAATAGGACAAGGCTTTGTTTTAGGACATAAGCCTAAGGGGTCCTAGTGGAGGGTTGTCCTAAAACCAAGAGTGGTTTAGGAGAGTGTCTTTAATGCCCTACAGTAGGATAGGGTGTCCTACAGTGGTCAATAGACCAAAGGTTGCCGAAAGAGTTCCACTTCTCCAAGCAACTTGAAGAAGGAGTTCTTCCTTGGTCCGAGTTTCGTGTGGATCACAATTGGAGGGTAAACATTTGGGCGCCTGGTGGAGAAGAAGGCTGAATCAGGGTTTTCTTCATCGATTGGATACTAGCGGTTCAGGTTGGTGCCTAAACTCTATTTTATATTATATATGCATGTTTGTATGTTTTAATTCATAGTAAGGAGGTCTTGGGTTAAGGGTTTGGTAGTGGTTTCATAATAAATTTTTGAAATCCACGCTTCTGCCCTGGTCACCAAAACTCTACACACAAGGTCTCCCGGGTGGAAGGACTTCGATCTCACCCTGGAGTTGTGGTATCGGCTACCCACTGCCAGTAAGCTACCATACAACCCGAGCCTTGTCTTTTTTTCCTCAAGGATCTAGATTGAGTAGTAGTCATGCTGGGTTCTCAGCATCGTCGTATTGCTCCACATGCAACATTGGCAGGCTAAGTTTCACCAGAATTATTGCTTTTGCACCGAAGATGAGGTTGAAGGGAGTTTCATTCATGGCTATCCTTGGGGTTGTGTGGTATGCCCATAGGATGTTGGGAAGTTCTTCAGCCCATCTTCCCTTGGCCTGATCCAATCTAGTCTAGAGCCCTTGAAGGATGGTCCGGTTGGTCACTTCGGCCTCCCCTTGGTCGAGGGTGTGCTACCGAGGTGAAGCGATGATGAATATCAAAGTCATTGCAGAACCCCTTGAATTCTCGACTATTGAACTAGCATCCATTGTCGGTGATGATGGTGTGAGGGAGCCCAAAGTGGCATATGATTGATTTCCAAAAGAATTTGCTAACATTTGCTTCCGTAATCCGGGCTAATGGCTTGGCCTCGACCCACTTGTGAAGTAGTTGATGGTGACTATCAGGAACTTACACTACCCAGACACCAGAGGACATGGACCTAGGATGTCCATGCCCCATTGGGCAAAAGGCCAGGGGAAAGAGTTGGGCCAGCGACGCAGCCAGCATGCGTTACACAATGGGGTGACGTTGACAGTAGTCATACCTCTTGACAAAGTTGGCTGCATCCTCCCTCATCATTTTTCAAAAGTATCCTTGACGAAGGGCCTTGTATGCCAAAGTCCTGCCCACCACATGGTTCCCACAGAGGCCTTCATGGATCTCTTGGAGCATGTGCGCTACCTCCATGGGCCTCAAACATTTGAGGAGTGGATAAGAGTTGGACCTCCGGTAGAGCAACCCATCCATCAACACAAAGCTCGTAGACCGAACTCTATCCGATCCTCGGGCAAGGTACCATTGGTGATGTATTTGACATACTTGTCCATCCAGCTGGGCTTCGATGTGACTTGTTGGACCACTCTAGGTGACTCATAGCTTGGGGCCTGAAGATGCTCGATGTAGGCACGGCCCAATGATGAGTCCGATAAGGCTATGATGCGGGTCGGACACACGATGAACCCATGGCTATTGTGAAAGGGAAAAATAGAAAGCAAGCTAAGGACCGTGGGATGGCTAAGAAGACTCCCGAGACTAGGATAGAACAACACTAAAACAAAATTCCTAAAATGGCTGGACTCTTTTGGTTTTCACTTTTCTTGATGGATGATGAAGGAAGAATGGAAATATGGAGGGGGAACAGGAATTAAACTCGAACCTAGGATCTAGATCCGACGGGAAATAAAGAGATGGAGGGAAAAAGGGTACCTAGGGCTTCGAGCCCCATGTCAGCTATTTGGTAGTGAAGACCTTATTTGGGATCACATTCTGCCATCATGCACGGCGGCATTGATGACTTGGAGATCACACCCTGCCATCATGCATGGCGACACTGATGACTTGGAGTGGCGTCATGCTCCTCGATGCTCTCACTGGAGTGAAGGCATTGGGCCTCACACCCCTTGACGTCCCGCAAGACGAAGGAAAGATGGGCCTTAGCCCACTCCAAACAGAAATAGAACCAACAACTCTTTCAAAAATTCAATTTCATTACTCCAATTACTAGAGGGGATGCCTTTTTATAGGCTTACAAGACTTAGAAACCAAGTAGGATGTGCATGAAAATTTTATTTTATTTTATTTTATTTTTAAATCCTAAATTCTAAAACTTTGAGATCCATGCAAGTCCTTCTCCTACGATCGTGGAATGGAGGATTGGTGGACAGTGCGGAGGGGAGCTGGGGCAGATCCGATGAGGATGAGGGAGATCCTCCACATCCAATGCAGCCAATATGGAAACCGAGGCAAAGTCCTGGGAGGTGATCATGGGATCGACCATGCCGGGAATTATTCCTGCAATTCTGACCTCCAGGTCGAGTGAATCAACGTCTGTTCAGCAAGGCAAGCAGAGGCCGTTAGGTCCTGCGGGCAGTGCTCGTGGATCTGGAGAATCATCCATGAGATACGGTGGCTATGAAGATGGTGTCTCCGTCGCAGCTATGGAGGCTGGCAGCCTAGAGGAACCTCAGGAACCAATGGTTGAAGCTTCTCTCTAGCAAGGACTGGTGGGCAGAGGACGCACCCTTGGTCATCCTTTAAGGCATTCTTGGAAGTGGTTAAGAGCAGGAACTTGCCGTGGGAAAATGCAGAGATGGATGCCATACACTCGTTGCAATGATGGACAATGGAGATCCGGCTTGGGTTTGGGCAGGGAACAGCCGGCGGCTGGGAGGAAAAGGTGATGGCTCGGCGGCGGAGGGGTTGCCAGCTGGAGGTGACTCCGGGTGGAGGGATGTCGGGCATGGGCATGGGCGGCATCACAGACTTGGGCGGCGTCCTTGGGTTGCTCCAGTCACAGGGATCTCGTGGTCATGGGCGGAGGAATGGTGGATGATGACCTCTCAGGTGGCAGTGGAAGGGGGCGGCGGAGCTGGTGCGGCGAGTGATGGATGGCTAGAGAGGTTCTCGGGCATCACGACATGACAACAGGGGAAAGTCGGTGGGAGGTGGACAGCGGCATGGGAGGGAACGTGATGCAGGGTCATCGATCGTGGTCTAAAATGAGGGGAAGCGAGATGGGCTGCCGGAGTCTAGTCCGAGTCGAAGCGGATGGTGGAGGGGGTCTTGCCGGTGCCGGTGGTGGCACGGAAGGAGAGAAGGCTAGCATGGTGAGCGTCTGGGCCGGTCTCCTCGATCAGGAAAAGGCCACAACTTTCGTCTTGACCTGGGCATGCATCCGGAGGAGTCCGGCATCGTCGTCGGGTATTTCCGGTTGCAGGCTTAGCGGGGAACGGGGCGGGTGGCAGATGGAAAGCAGGGCAGCGGCCGGGTGTGGCGGCATCGTCGGCGTCGTTGGCAGCGGGAGGATGCCGGGAGCAGATCTGGCACTCTTTTCTTCCATCCGGCCCCTTCGATCATGCTGGCATCCTCTCGCTGGGAGGAGGAGGCTAAGATAGGAGCTGAGATGGATCTTCCCAGGGGTGACATGGGCGACTAGATCGGTGGACCGCATGCAAAAGTATGCAGCATGGGGTTCCGTCTACTGGGCATTGATTGGGGTGATGGAGATCCGAGGTGCCAGAGGAGACGGGCTTCATGGCATTGGAGAGGAGTGGGGATCGGGTGCGTGGGCGTTGACGAACCTCGGTGACTGATCGAGGTTTGAGAAGTTGCACAGGGTTCTGGACAGGAGGAAGGATGCAGTGCCAGAAGGAGGAATAAAGCCCTAATCCTCTAGCTCTGATACTAAGTTGATGCGGGACAGAGCGGCGTGGAGGATTGCTGGCGAGCGTAGAAGTCACTATATGATTAGGGCTTGTACTCAAGAACCTGGAACTCGGGCGTCACACCCACTCCAATCCGGAGAAAACTCAAAACTCATACACAATAATTTTTAAGTTGTATTCATGAGAAGAAGATTTTTAATACAAGAGGGGAGGGGTGGTATTTATAGATTCACCCTAGGGTACATTACTTGAGGGCTAAGAAATCCTAACTTGTGGGCCAAGAATCCCTGGTGGACCAATCAATAGTAGGCCTGTCTTGGACCGGAGTTCTCTCTTGCAGGCTTGGCGGCATGAAAGGGTCCAGGTGCATGAAGGCCAGCTCTGGTTGGAGGGGTCTGGTGAATCTCCTAGCTGCTAATGACTCTCCTCTTGACTTGAACAACTTAACTGGACTCTTGACTGAACTAAAATGACTGGACCTTACTAAGTGGACTCAACTGACTCAGTTGCCCCACTTTATTACAGGATTCAAGTGGCTCACTTTGACTTAAGTGACACAAGACTAATGGACTCAAATAAAATAAAATAAAATAGGTTTTTGGGTCCCCATCAGAGCGGCGGTGGGCAGGGGCGGCGGCAGCGATGGGGAAGGTGGATGACCGTCGATGGGGGGTCGCCGGTGCTCGGGCACGGCAGATCTGGGACCAGTAGCAGAAAAAAAGAAGTTATGGGCGATGGTTTTGAGGAAGAAGAAGACATGAATAGAAGAGGGATAAAATAGAGATAAACATGGAATAAAATGGTAATAAAGGGAATAAGTGGAATAGCTAGAATAAAAGAATGTAAAAAAGTAAAAATCTAGGAGAAAAGAAGAAAACCATGATGGGTTTCGGGTCCCCCCATCATTCTCCTATAGCGCGTAGAACTCGACTTCGTCGAGTTTGAGGACGATGCAAATTCAAGTCTACTGCTGGCTTTGATACCAAGTTGATGCGAGACGGACACGCGATGAACACATGGTTATTGTGAATGGGAAAAACATAAAGAAAGCTAAGGACCTGGGAGGGCTAAGAAGCCTCCCGAGACTAGGATAGAACGACACTGAAACAAAAATCCTAAAATGGCTGGACCCTTTTGATTTTTACTTTTCTTGATGGGATGACGAAGGAAGGATAAAAATATGGAGGGGGAACGGGAATGAAGCTCGAACCTAGGATCTAGATCCGATGGGAAACAGAGAGATGGAGGGAAAAAGGGTACGTAGGGCTTCGAGCCCCATGTCAGCTGTTTGGCAGCGAAGACCTTATTTGGGATCACATCTTGCCATCATGCACGGCGACGCTGATGACTTGGAGATCACACCTCGCCATCATGCATGGTGACACTGATGACTTGGAGTGGCATCACGCTCCTCGATTCTCTCACTAGTGCGAATGCATTGGGGCCTCACACCCCTCGACGTCCCGAAGGACAAAGGCAAGACGAGCCTAAGTCCACTCCAAACGGAGACAAAACCAACAACTCTTTCAAAAATTCAATTTCATTACTCCAATTACTAGAGGGGATGCCTTTTTATAGGCTTACAAGACTTAGGAACTAAGTAGGATATGCATAAAAATTTTATTTTATTTTATTTTATTTTTTTAATCATAAATTCTATAACTTTTGAGATCCATGCAAGTCCCTCTCCTACGATCGTGGAACGGAGGATCGACGGACAGGGTGGAGGGGAGCTGGGGCAGATTCGATGAGGATGAGAGAGATCCTCCACATCCAAGGCAGCCAATGTGGAAACCAAGGCCAAGTCCTGGGAGGTGATCACGGGATTGACCATGCCGAGAATTATTCCTGCAATTCCGACCTCCAGCTCGAGCGAATCAACGTCTATTTAGTGAGGCAAGTGGAGGCCATTATGTCCCGCGGGCGGTGCTCGTGGATCTGGAGAATCATCCGTGAGATCCGGCGGTTATGGAGATGGTGTCTTCATCGCGGTTATGGAGGCCGGCAGCTTAGAGGAACCTCAGGAACCAGTGGTCGAAGCTTTTCTCTAGCAAGGACCAGTGGGCAGAGGATGCACCCTTGGTCTTCCTTTAAGGCATTCTTGGAAGTTGTTAAGAGCAGGAGCTTGTCGTGGGAGAATGCAGAGATGGATGCCATACACTCGTTGCAGTGATGGACAATGGTTATCCAGCTTGGGTTTGGGAGGAGAATAGTCGGCAGCTGGGGTGAAAAGGTGGCGGCATGGCGGCGGAGGGATTGCCAGTTGGAGGCGACTCCGGGCGGAGGGGTGTCGGGCATGGGTATGGGCGGCATCATGGGCATGGGCGGCGTCCTTGGGTTGCTCCAGTCGCAAGGATCTCGTGGTCATGGGCAGAGGAACGGTGGACGATGGCCTCTCAGGTGGCAGTGGAAGGGGGCAGCGGAGCTGGCGTGGTGAGTGATGGACGGCAGGAGTGGTGCTCGGGCATGGCAGCGAGATAACAGGGCCGTCGATGGGAGGTGGACGGCGGCACGGGAGGGAGCGGCGGTGGGCAGGGGCGGCGGCAGCGACGGGGATGGTTGTCGGCTGTCGGTTGGGGGTCGCCGGTGGTCGGGCACATTTGATTTGGGACCAGCAGTGAAAAAAAAGAAGTTCTGGGCGATGGTTTTGAGGAAGAAGAAGACAGGAATAGCAGACGGATAAAATAAGAATAAACATGGAATAAAACAAGAATAAAGGGAATAAGTGGAATTGATGGAATAAAAAATGTAAAATAAAAGCTACAAGTGGTCGACCAAGGAGTGTTTTCAAATTCAAAGGAGGTCGGCCAACTCCATCCATAAATCATGCAACCAGCTCCACCAAATCCTCCACATTCCATGTAACCCTCCACCAAATCCTCCACATTTCATGTAACCCCCCTAATATTTCTCCATGATATGGGGAATTTCAAATTGATTGAAAGGCCATTAAAAGCCTCTTGTACACCCATGGTAGAAGGAGTTTTTTTTTTGGATGAAATGAAATTTAAGTGAAGTAGTAGTTGAAGAAGGTATTTTTTTGGTAGTATCCTCTTGTTTTCTTTGGGTGTGTTTGATTTTCTCTTCTCAAGCTTTCAAGTGTCCAACGCCAACATCCACCTTTAGGGATCCATGCCTCCATCGAAGTTCCCTTGCCTGTTTGGTTTCTTTGTTGATATCTTTCAAATTGGTCCCAGTCTAACCCGTTCATTGTGCAGGATCCTTCTACGATTCGGAGTTCAAGAAAGGGTTCTCTTGCCAAAGATCAATGTTGAATGAAACTAGTTTCTTTGGAATGCCAATCTTCCACTTCAGGGCTAGTTCGTCTAAGAGCTTCAATGGATCTACCAGGGAGTGATCATCTTGGATAAATAACACCTCCTAATTTCTTAAGTCTGAGTTATTGAAGATCGTTGCTAAGGTTTAAATTCAATATTCATTAGCCCTAATCTTCTCTAGGATTTAAATAACTACATCGCGGCGTAAGTTCCAAATTTCAGTGCTCCTTCCATAGCTTTACCTTAGTACTTTTGATCTAAAATTTAGTACCTATTAATAGGCTTCATTGCTCTCATTTCTCAATCCATCATTTAGATTTCATTCTCATCATCGTGCCGCATCAGTGTGACCCTTTGGGTTCTACATCTAGCCAACAGTAGGTCCAGATCCAAGCTATTTCTATCCAATCAAAATCGATTGACCTAACTAGGTTAAATCGAGTTAACCCAAGTTGCTAATTGGAATCAATTACCAAATTGACTCAGGAATCCATCCAATATGATTCATGAAAACCTACAAGACATGATTTACGTCTAGCAATGTGTCATGCCTACCTTGGAGATGAGAAATTTGGAAAAAATTATCAAAATATCCTTCAGCAGAAAGTTACCATATAACTCAATCCTTCGATCTTCCTTTATCTCAATTAAGTGATGGACATGGATAAATGTCAAACCCTAGCACTTAATCTGATACGAGATCTAGGATGATATGCATGTGAGTGATTTTCTTTTGTTGTTTTATGTTTTAATTGATTGATTGATTCCTGAAATCAAGCTAAGAATGGATCTAGAGATTTGCATAAGGACAAGAAACTCTTAGCATGTAGACATAGCCCCTAAACAGTGATAAAGAAAGGACCCCGGGATTGAAAAACCCTGGTAGGACTTAGCTCTAAATCAATACCCTACTTAGGAGACTAGGGAGTGCAAACCTCTCAAAGCTCTGAAGCACCCGATACCAAGTTCACTCACACTCACGGATACAGCCTGGAAGATAAGCCCTTGAACTTGTGGACTCGCCGGCTTTCCGTCAGATGGTCCTGAAGGCAAGGGAGGCCGACTCCTTTATTCATGGTACCTGAAGGACCTGCGAGCAACCTAGAGACGAGTTAAGAAATAGCAAGAAGGAAGGGGAAGGCAATGAAATAAGGGAGGGTGAAGAGATGGGGGTGATCAAGGAAGGCTCTTCTTACTGGGCGTACAAGAGGATTTTCCAGGAGGTGTCCAAGCTTCGGAAGAAAGGTTGGTGGCTTGCGTAGGATGAAGGTAACTAGGGCCTCTCACCCCTCGATGTCTCAAAGGACAAAGGAACACTCTCTCACAGAGTTCCAAGTTAAAGACAAGGGCTAGGATGAAGAAACTTCAGAAATTTTTTTTTCATTCATCAAAATTAATTTACAAAAGGGTTAGGGCCCTTTTTATAAGCACCCAAGTCCACATTTTTGAACATTTGAACTCAAATTTGAAAGAGGGGGTTACAAGACTTGATTTGGGAAGGAGAAAGGGGTGGGTTGTCTTCATGAATCAAGGGGCGCCCATTTGAAATTTGAATTCCTCCTTCATGAAACCTTGGAGTCTAACTTTTGAATTTTGAATCCTTTCATGAAGCTTGGTGTCCTACTTTAAATTTTGAATCTCTTCTTGGCCAACGATGATAGCTTGATTTGGGAGTGTGGAGTGAGGATGTTGTTGAATAGGATCAAAGGGAGGTTAATAGGCATCAACATGGCTTTTGAATTTTAAATTCAGCTTGAACTTTGCCTTCCAAGGTGCTTAGTGAACTAGTGCTGCCCATGCCATGTGGTATTGATGATGTGGCACTCCATGAGCTGAAGTGGTGCCTCCCATGCCATGTGGCATTGATGACATGGCATTCCTTGAGTTGGCACTCTTACTTAGCATGGAGGAGAGGTGGCTTGACTCATCTTCAATTGGGCTTGACTTGATTGCCCACTTGCAGACCCATCTTCAAACTAGCTTTAGCCCATCTTCAAACTAGCTTGAGCCCATCTTCAAATTGACTTGAGCTTGAGAACCAATTCGGCTAATTATAGGACCAATTTATCCTTACTTGACCAAATTGGCCAAATTACAAGACCAAACCAAAAGTTAAAAACCAACTAGATACTAATTACATGCCTCGAAAGCAAATTACTCAGGCTTTAAGCCTTATTACAGGACCAAAAAGACTTAGAACCCTAATCAAAAATTAATAGAGGGTTAAGGAGCCTTTGTCTAATCCTGGAGCTCGTACCAATTCTCCCGGGGTGGGAGGAACTCGACCCTATCGACTAGGTTGACTTGGCTTTGGTATATTTCAAGAGGGTCGGGGTCGAGGCGCTGCAAGTCCTCTCAGGTAATCCACGAATCATCGAACTCCGGTCGACCTTGCAAACTGACCAAGTGATGCTAATAGCCTTTGCCCTTGGTTATGATAGTTTGATCATCCAGGATATGCTCGATCCATTCCTCTCTCTCAAATAAAATTGGAGGTGGACACTCAAAGTCGGTTCACTCTCAAAGGATAGGTCAGGCCCAAATGGCTCGCCGGTATTATTGCCGGCTCCCTATACCCGACTAAGTCTGAGACATTGAAAGTCGAGCTAATGCCAAAATTGGGGGGAAGCTCAAGCATATAGGCATTAGGGCCAACTCTCCTTATCACTCTAAATGGGCCAGCTCCATGAGCATGTAGTTTTTAACGGTCCTTGGTGGAAAACGTTCAGGCCTAAGCCTAATCATATAGAATCCCCTATTTCAAATCTTTGGCTTACTTTCGAGAATCAGCCAATTTCTTGTATGTATTATTACTTGGATTAAATTTTTGGCTAATCTTCTTATGCATGCTGTGCGAATGACTTTACGAACTCTGAGACTCGTACTGACACCTAAAAAATGCAGACTCAACTATGCATTCCTATTGAGAAGAATTTTATTGGACTCTCTGGGCTTAAACCTAACAGACTATAGACTCTCTAGGTTAGACCTTGGTCTGGCATGCACATGAAAATTTACAATGGATCCCTAGAAAATGTTATAAAGTCTTCCAAAAGTAGGTCGCAAACCTAACATACTCAAAGAACTGGTGTAACTGAACGACCTCAACACAGTGTGATTTGAATGTTTAGGGAATAGTAGAAGCCTTAAGGTATGATAGGAAATAGGAATCGAAGTCTTGGGACAATCTCTTGGAAGCATGAAACAGACCTTGGTTACTCAGGATGACCTTAAGATTTAAACATTGATCTATGGGTGTCATGTGGTCTACTTGTTTTTGTAGTTTTTGGGGCTTTATGGGGTTCATCCCATAATGAGGAAGGTTGGTAATGAAGATTCTGGGACCAAGCTTATAGCATGCTGGATGTTCCTAAGGGATGGTAGTTGATCAAGTAACTCATTGGAAACAAATCCTCAAATTCTTTCAAAGCCTCAACTACTTCTTGAGGGTGTTCTCTTTGGGTCAGCTCTTAGACCTCTTTAGTGATAGGGGTTCCCTCAGTAATCTCATCGGGTAGTAGTTGATTAGGTAATTCATCGAGAAGTACATCCTCAAATTCTTTCAGAGCTTCAACTATTTCTTGAGGATGTCCTATTTGGGTCGGTTCATGAATCTCTTTAGTGGTAGGGGTTTCCTCAGTAATCTCCTTCTCTAACTCCTTGGCCTTGATCAGGTTAACCCCTGGCTCCCTTTTTTTTAGGCTACTTCCTCAGTAATCTCCTTCTCTAACTCCTTGGCCTTGATCAGGTTAACCCCTGGCTCCCTTTCCTTTAGGCTACTAGATCCTCTTTTAACTTGATCCTTAGGTTGAGTTGGACTGATTACAAATTTCTTCCCATGGTGACTAAAGGCACAAGTATTGATCTGACCAAAAAGGGTGGCATCATGATCGTAAAGCCAGGGTCGTCCTAGGATAATGCTACTGAGTCCCATGGGAAGGACATCACACCAAATCTTCTTCTTATATGATTGCAATTTGATCAAGACTTGGCATCTAGACTTGATAGGTTTGAAAGTCGAATCTATCTATGAGACTTTATAGGGGTTGGGATGGGGAATTGGGGTCAATCCTAGGGACTTGACAGTACTTAATGAGATGGTGTTGACATAGCTCCTACTATCTACTATGATCTTGCATGCCTTATCCCCTAATTTGACGAAGGTTTGTACAATGTTAGTCCTACGCCAATCTTCTTGCACTATGTTCTGGGTTAGGATGTACCTAACTACTCCTAACAGGTCATCAGACTAATGCAATCTTTCCTCTCCCTCATACTCTTCTAAAAATTGATCCTCTACTTCATAAACTTTTTTTTTCAGCTCAGTAGTGGGTTCTAACTCATTTTCAACTAGCTCTTCTATGAGTAGGGCTTTGGATGTACATTGGCTAGCATAATGCCCTAGTTTATGGCATCGAAAACACGTGTTGTGAGGATTGGGGCTTCTCTGGAATTCAATTGACTTACCTTTATCCTCTCTACTGAAATTGGGTCGACTTGGGTCGAGTCGGCTCGGGTTGGGTCGACTCAGGTAGACTTTATTAGATCCTAGGGTTCAGCTAAGGTTCCTAAAAGGTTCAGGTCTACGATAAGTGGGTGTCCTTCAGAAATGCTCATAATTCCTAGCAATTTGGTAAGCCTGCTCTAAGTCCTGGACTTCTCTAAAATAAAGCTCCCTTTGGATATCCTCATGTAGGCTATCCCTAAACCAAGTCAGGGTCACAGATTTAGATTCATTGATGTTACATCATATGACATACTCATCAAACTTTGTGATGTACTTGACCACGCTCTTGTTCCCTTGATTCAAATTTTGCCATTGATCCAATAACTTCTAGTGAAAAGACAATGGGAGGTACTTATCTTTAAGCCTAGTTTTCATGGCCCCCCAAGTTGCTACGAGCTCTTCTCCTCTTTGCCTGATCATCCTCTCAATACTATTCCAATATAACCTAGCCTGGCGAACCAACCTAAGTTTGGCAAATTTGAACTTCATCCCTTCTGACATCATATACCACTCGAAGTATTGTTCCATTTCCTCCCAATCTATGTAAACTTTAGGATCTAGACTATCATCGAAGGTAGGTGCCTCTAACTTGATGTTTCTGATGGCTCTCTCTTCCTGGAACATGAACTCCTAATTGGGTCTCCTAGGGTGAACCTCTAGGGCTGGGTTAGGATGTGGGACTCTTCTCGGCTCAGCCTCTAAGGAGGGATCATGCTGAGGGAATCTCCTAGGGTTAGGAGGTGATTTAGATTCTAGTTGGCTCTCGGGTCCTCTCCAATGTTCCTAGCCTTGTTTCAAACCCATTAAATCGTTGGTTCATCTGGACAATCTGCTCAGTGAGGATCCTAATCTGATTTTTGAGGTTATCCATGGGTTCACCTGACTGAGAGTGATGTGGGTGATACTGGACTCCTGACCTAGTTGACATGCAACACACAAACGAAGGTACTACGATTTTGCTAGACCTATGAGTTCAAACAGAATGGGTAACTTAGATTACACACAGTATAACAACTAGCCCTTTCACTGGCCAAGAAGAGGTGGCAGTTTGGGAGGCCCCCCTGCTATTCGTAGGGACCCAATTAAGGAACCACAACACCACTTAGGTCATTTCACACTAGACATCTTGTATTAGACACCAGCTTCCCAGTGCTAATTAAAGGGTTGTATGCAATATTTTCCACAATGGTTAAACCCGACTCATTGATGTCCCAAAGCTATTAGGTTGCTAATAGATTTTAAGTTAGGCTTAGGTTCGAAATACAAAGGTGGTGATTTTCGGCCAAAGGAAAGGTAATGACCTCCTTCCCTTATCTTATGATATTGTCACCCTTAAAGTAAGTTATGCATATGATGGCATACACATGAAACCTAAAGAAGTGCACTATAGTTTTTTTGTGTCTTGATGTGTATAGGTAGAAATATGAGTTGCTAAAAATTAAATGAGATGAACCTAAGTGCAGAAATTAAACTATGCAGAAAACAAGTAATTAACTTTTAAGTATGCAAAAATGAAAGCACGCTAAAATTAGATTTGCTGGAATTTTAGGATAGAATTATTCTCAGGCGGTAATCAGTCATGCAAAAGTTCTATAGATCGAAATAAATTTTGAGAAGATTCTAAAAAATACTATCAATTATGAGAAATCCAACAAAATAAGAATCAATAGTTTTTGAATTTCTTACATGCAGAAACAATCAAAAAAATAGACTATGTACTGGTTGGACATGATGCAGAATTTAATGATGCAGATATCTAATGATGCAAAACTTAGTTATACAGATATTTTCTTTAGGGCGTAAGCTACCTATCTTTTTGTTTTCTTCTTCAAGGGTCAATCACATTGGCACCCCTACATGCTATAAGAAATCTCCTTTGAATGGGATGTGAGGGTCTTGTAGCCCTACATTTTCCTATGACCAGATGGCCATGGTGAAGCACCTGATCTGAGTACTTAAAGAGAAACTATGTCCTAACCATGCTCTGATACCAAACATGATGTGGGACCTAGGATGATATGCATGCGAGTGATTTTCTTTGTTGTTTTATATTTTAATAGATTGATTGATTCCCGAAATCAAGCTAAGAATGGATCTAGAGATTCGCATAAGGACAAGAAACTCTTAGCATGCAGACATAGCCCTTAAATAGTGATAAAAAAATAACCTCGGGATTGAGAAACCCGGTATGACTTAGCTCTAAATCAATACCCTACATAGGAGACTAAGGAGTGCAAACCTCTTAAAGCTCTAAGCGCCTGATGCCGAGTTCGCTCACACTCACGAATACGGCCTGGAAGATCAAGCCCTCGACCCTGTGGATTCGCTGGATTTCTGTCAGATGGTCCTGAAGGCAAGGAAGGCCGACTCCTTTATCCATTGCACCTAAATGACTTGCGAGCAACCTAGAGACGAGTTAGAAAATGGCAAGAAGAAAGGGGAAGGCAATGAAATAAGGGAGGGTGAAGAGAAGGTGGCGATCAAGGAAGGATCTTCTTGTTGGGCATCTAAGAGGATCTTCCAGGGGGTGTCCAAGCTTTGGAAAGAAGGTTGGTGGCTTGCATAAGAAGAAGGTAACCAGGGCCTCTCACCCCTCGATGTCCCGAAGGACAAAGGCACACTCTCTCGTTGAGTTCCAGGTCAAAGACAAGGGCTAGGAAGAAGAAACTTTAGAATTTTTTTTTTCATTCATCAAAATTAATTTACAAGAGGGTTAAGGCCCTTTTTATAAGCACCCAAGTACTCATTTTTGAATATTTGAATTCAAATTTGAAAGAGGGGGTTACAAGACTTAATTTGGGGAGGAGAAAGGGGTGGGTTGTCTTCATGAATCAAGGGATGCCCATTTGAAATTTGAATTCCTCCTTCATGAAACCTTGGTGTCAAACTTTTGAATTTTGAATCCTTTCATGAAGCTTGGCATCCAACTTAAATTTGAAATTTGAATTCCTCCTTTATGAAACCTTGGCATCGATCTTTTGAATTTTGAATCCTTTCATGAAGCTTGGCATCCAACTTTAAACTTTGAATCTCTTCTTGGCTGACCATGATAGCTTGATCTAGGGGCATGGAATGAGGATGTTGTTGGCTAGGATCAAGGGGAGGTTAATGGGCATCAACATGGCTTTTGAATTTGAAATTTTAGTTTGAACTTGGCCGCCCAAGGTGCTTGGTGAGGTGGCACTCTTATGCCATGTGGTATTGATGATGTGGCACTCCATGAACTAATGTGGCACCTCCCATGCCATGTGGCATTGATGATGTGGCACTCCATGAACTAATGTGGCACTCCCTGAGTTGGCACTCCTACTTGGCATAGAGGAGAGGTGGCTTGACTCATCTTCAATTGGGCTTGACTTGATTGTCCACTTGTGGACCCATCTTTAGACTAGCTTGAGCACATCTTCAAATTGACTTGAGCTTGAGAACCAATTCGGCTAATTATAGAACCAATTTATCCTAACTTGATCAAATTAGCCAAATTACAAGACCAAACCAAAAATTGAAACCAACTAGATACTAATTACATGACTTGAAAGCAAATTACTCAGGCTTTAAGCCTTATTACAGGATCCAAAAGACTTAGAACCCTAATCAGAAATTCACAAAGGGTTAAGGAGCCTATGTCTAATCTTGGAGCCTACACCATAATTTTTTCTAATCTTAATTCGATAATGAAGACTTGATTGATGAAAGATTAAAAACTCTATCAAATCTCATCTTTCTTTGATCAAAGACTTTCTGAGTCAATAATCGAAGAGATTACATGGGATAAGTCCTCTTTTTAGAAATGATCTATTCCTTGTTGACCTACTCATTACCTTATACATAATCCACCATATCCAGAAGCACACCGTACATGACTTAATTGCCATGAATTAGTATGCACCAAAACATGGATTCATGTGGATAAGATATTATGGTAGTCACAGATCTAAGGAACTTATTTGCAAGTGTCCACACATGCCATACCCAAATGGCAACTAGTCTAGTGCATTTATGAGAGATTATCAGAAAAGCACATGTAGATGATTGATGATCTTGCGATGGGACATTCTAGCTCAGAAGTGAAAGAATTGTGCCCTAAAAGCCAATCTTTATATGGGCATTTCTATAATCTTCCAGCTTATGTATGATATATTTACTAATAAAAAGTTATTTGATTCATCATACTACTGAATCTTATGAAGATTATGATGAATCCCATAGGTTAGGGCAATAGAATTAGGGTTATGATGAAAATTATAATGGTGAGACCTAAGTTCTTATAAACCCTAATCTAAAATGTTCCTAGTCTTTGGATCATTAATTCGAGGATCGATGAATTGGAAAGACTAGCACATCCTATGTATGCTCAATGAAGAGGGTGGTTGGTCTCATAAACTTATGTAGGGATTCTAATATAAGAATATGCGTGATTATTAGTGAAAGTTTAAAAGGCATAGCAAGCAGACAGACTTTATTTTAAAACTATTTTAAAGTACAGCATAGTGGAATACTTGGTAGATCGATCAAGTCGATCTATCAATCTGCCTGCAACAGGATCTGACATAATAAAAGTGCATGTAGAGATATCAAGAGCAAAGAAAAGGAAAGGGTACATTACCTTTAACCTTTAGATGCAGGTGATGAAGGTTACTGAGCCATACAAATGTCTAGCCTCTATGAGTAGTTCACAAATGTCTAATCTTAAGGAGTGCTAGCTCCTTAAGATCCTTGAGGCTCATCTTTTCACACCAGGGCTCGATCCCATTTTACTCCCTTGGAGTGCTAGCTCCTTAAGATCCTTGAGGCTCATCTTTTCACACCAGGGCTCGATCCCATTCTACTCCCTTGGAGTGCTAGCTCCTTAGGATCCTTGAGGCTCATCTTTTCCTTCCTCGAACCTGCAAGACTTTCTTAAAGCTGCCGGAAGATCTGGTTGGGGAACAATGGGGAGATGTAGAAGTGAAACCCTTCCCAACTAACTCTTTCTTCCCAAACCCTAGCTTGATTGCTAGGTAGGCTCACACCCAAAACCCAAGTCCTCTCAAATCTCACTCTAAAGATACCTTTCCTCCAACTCATAAAAAGCCTAGCAAAAGTCAACCTCAACTAACTCTGCTGCCCCCACAAAGACACCTATTTATAGTAGTGGCAAAGAGGGAAAGAGATATGGAAGGAGGGGTGATTAGGGGAGAGGGTTAAGGGTTGAACCAAATTAGCTCTAGGTTTATATGGGAGAAAATATGCATTCCAAATAATGCATTCCATAAAAATACCTTGAAGCCAATATCAACCAAGATTTGAAATTTGAATTCAAAATTCAAATATGAATCTTTTAAAAGAAAGTGAGCATGACAAATCAAATCTAATTTGATCCTAAGCCAAATCACATGTGGCTTGACCCATTAGATTGCAATCATATTGCAAATAAGTCCTCCAAAAATTCACTAATCAAATTAGTGAAAAACTTCGTCACAGCCAAGTGTCAACTTATGGAAGTGTCGACATTTGGGTCATGGTCAATCATATTGACCCCATAGTGATGCTAAACGATTCCCAATCATCGATCGACCTTTAGATCAGGTAGAAACCCCTATGGTGTGTGACCCTATAGGTTCGAACACTAAGCCAATAGCATTGGAACATTTCTAATACCAGTCAAAGTTATCATCTAGCAATGATACTCGACATCCAGATAGGTCGAAAATGCGGAGCAACTCTCTAGAACCTCTAGTATATGGTTACTGCATAATTCATCCCTTTGACTTTATAATGCCTAGGATGACTCCTCACAAGAAATATCTGGCCAAGGTTTTGCTAAATTGAGATATAGTAAGTCATTCACTCCAAACCATTTGGAGGGGTCGATCCCATCTTGATCCACCACTGCTCCACAAGTACTTGACTATATCCAGAAAACTTCCATCACTATATTTGAAATCCAGGTAGTCTGGTACCAAATTATAGTGAGTTGCTTGCTAGCTACCATGGTGACCTCAGGTCTGAGGGACACATATACCCATATCCCTTCACGAGTAATCCTTTGGTAGAATAGAGCTCCACGGATGGTCACATTTAGTGAGACGTCATACATTTCACCTTTATGTTATATCAGTGTCTCTACACTCCTTGGTTAAGAGGATAACCAACCAATGTGATATACAACAACCTATGCTTGATACATCATCATCTTATAAGAATGTATCATTACCCAAGTGGCTTTCCCAAGATGGGGTGAATTGGGAGTTTAAAGAATTTAAATATATATGTGCTCTTTTGAATCTACATTTGTGTGGAGGTTCTGTGTTTCAAATAATTAAGAGAAAAATCAAAATAAATAGAAAAAGCATAATGCAAACATAGCAAATTTGTAGTGGTTCGGAGCACCCTCGCTCATACATCCACTATCCAAGATACCAATTGGAATTTCTACTATATTCACCACAGGATACAGTTGGATTGTTTTACCAAGATCACAATCCAAACCTAACTTGGTTTTCCAACCATGCTCACCAAAAACCCAACACTTGGTTTTACACAGGATCACCAAGAACCCAACTTGATTTTGAACAGGATCACCAAAAACCTACACTTGGTTTTGAATAGGCTAACCCAGAACCTATACTTGGTTTTGAATTGGCTAACCAAGAACCTATACTTGGTTTTTAAACCGGGCTCACCAATAACACAAGAACTCATAAAAGAGTTAAAGAAAATAAGCAACAAAATGACAAACTAATGTTGTCTGATGGTTGCCAATGCATCTTGAGAAAAGCCTTCTTAATTGCACTTTAATGCTCCTCAGTGGCTTCTTCAACTTCTTCAATGTATGCTTCAAGCTTCAGATTTGAGTTGGTGAAGTTTTGATGACTGACTTGAATGCTCTCTAGTGCTCTCTTGCTTATAAGCTCATTTAATGTTCAACTAAGCAATAGCCTTTTCAAAACTTATCCCAATCCCTCATTTATAGAGTCTTGTACTCTTCTCAGGTGCATAGTCATTGTTGACCATGGGATGTGACATTTGACCATTGGAGCACATTTCAAATTCAAAAATGAAGTTCTGGAACTAGTCGTTACCTGCTTGGAATCAATCTTTGAGTTGGCTCAGATCCCTTGAGTCAGCTCAGTTTCTCAGAGAAGTTTTGGTTGAGTCACCTCGCCTCATTCAGGTCGACTCAGTTTCATAGTGTTCTTGATTCCTTACTCTTGATGAGTCAGCTCGTCTTAATTTGAGTTGGTTCAGATTCACAAGTCTTCAAAAATATACTCAGGAAGAGTCGACTCTTCTCATTGGAGTCGGCTCACCTAGCTATTCTCTCAGACCTGATTTTTCATGAACTCTAGAGGAGTTGGCTTGGATCTCTGAAGGGTCAACTCGGATGCCTTACTAAATGGATAAGTCAGCTCGGACTTCCTTTAGGTCGGCTTACCTGTCTGATTCAAGAAATGATGCACTGGACAAGTCAGCTCGAGTTGCTACGAGTCGGCTCAGATCTCTACGTGCCAGAATCCTTCATGCATGCCATGAATTAGAGTCGGCTCCCTTTACTTGAGCTAGCTTGGATGAGTTTTTCAGAAAAACTTTTGTATCTTCTCTAGATTTCATCCAATAAAATTTTATCATTCAAGATTATTCCCAACTCAACTAGCAATTGATTCTAAGAAATTTAAGCTTGAAAATGTTGCCCAGTGATGATGCAACCCAAGAGAGGAGGTGAACTGGATTTTATAAAAATTTCTTACAATGATTTATAATGAACTAATGAAGTATGTGCTAATTGAAATTAAGTACTTGTGTTTGTCCAAAGTATTTGTGTGCTTCAAAATAATATGTAGCGAAATTAATAAAGTAAATGTACAAAGAAAACAATCACACAAATATAACAAAATTATAGTGGTTCGGTGCACTCCAAGGAACCTACATCCACTCCTTAAGGTCCACTTGGGAATTCATTATAGTCACCATGATTACAGCTAATTAGTTTTCCGGGCTCACTAATCAAAACCCAACTTGTTTTTACCAGGCTCATAAGTCAAACCCCTTGGTTTTCCAGGCTAACCAAAACCTTGGTTTTGCGGGCTGACCAACAACCTAGTTGGTTTTGCGGGATGACCAACAACCTAGTTGGTTTTGCAGGATGACCAACAACCTAGTTGGTTTTACTGGCTCACCAACAACTTATTGGTTTTGATACAAAGGCTAACCAACAACCTCAAGTTGGTTTTTCATAAAAGCTCACCAACAGAACCTGAAGATAGAGATGATAGGTTCATTCGGAACATCAAGTTAGATGCACCCACTTTTGATGGTAGTTTAAATCCTAAGGTGTATTCTGATTGGGAGGGTGAGATGGACCAGTACTTTGAGTGGTATTCTATGTCTGAGGAGAGGAAATTCAAGTTTGCCAAAATGAAATTAATACGTCAAGCTAGGTTATACTGGGGGAACATTGAGCTGACCACTAGAAGACGAAATGTAGAGCCCATAGCCACTTGGCAGGGTATGAAAGAAAAACTTAAAGACAAGTACCTACCCATTTCATACCAGCAAAATCTGTTAGACCAATGGCAAACTTTGAAACAAGGGAATCGATCTGTTTCAGACTACATAACCACCTTTGATGAATACCTAATGAGATGTGATGTGAGTGAAGCCCATGAAGTCACTTTGTCTAGATTTAGGGCTGGGCTTAGGGAATATATTAAGAGAGAGTGTTTCTGAGAGAGGTTACTGACCTAGACCAAGCCTATCAGATTGCACTGAACACTGAGAAGTTTCAGAGAGGACCCATGCCATCTAGGGTTAGTACCCCAATCCCAAGAAATGGACCTAGCCAGGTTACCCCTAGCAAGCCTAATCAGGGTATCCCCACCCCTAGGCCCATGGACAAAGGTAAGGCACCTGACACCCAGAGAACCCCTAGTATCGTCTGTTTTAAGTGCCAGAAGCCGGTCATATCTCCACTCAGTGCACAGCCATAGCTTGTTTTAAGTGTCATAAGGTAGGTCATGTTTCTAGCCAGTGCCCTCGTAGATCCCTATATATAGAAGAGGGAGGAGAAGAGAATTCCGAGCCTAATGAGGAGTTTGAAGAAGAAGTTTATGAGGCCGGAATGAATTTGGTTGATGAGTATGAAGGAGAGGAAGAATCCACTGAATCTGACCACTTGGGTTATGAGATGCATCCTGTCCCAGACTAAAGTTCAGGAAGATTGGCGTAGGACTAACATCCTACAGACTTTCCTTAAACTAGGGGATAAGGTTTGTAAAATCATCATAGATAGTGGGAGCTGTGTGAATGCCATTTCTACTAGCACTGTTAAAATGTTTTAAGCTAGACCAGAAAAAATGATCTTCAATAGCCAGGGTGGTCTTATCTTTTCCGAAATGGCCAGCTAAACCTCCAGCATGGCTTTCCCAAATCAAGAATTCCCTAAGAGAGGTTCTAGGGATGCAAAGCCTATTCTTAAAGAACAGAAAGCCATCTAAAAGGGAATAATCCTTATGTTCACTAGATGGTCCTTGAGTTAGATCCTGGTATACAGTCTTGAAAATCCGGACACGACCCATATCTTTCTTTGATTTGCTCAAACCCTATGACTTCAGCCCTAACAGAATTCAACAACAAGAGCACGCGACTAAGGGCATCAGCTACCTTATTTTCAGACCCAGCCTTATGCTTCAAAACAAAAGTATAGGACTGGATATACTCTACCACTTAGCATGCCTAGGGTTAAGCTTCTTCTGAGAATTCAAGAATCTAAGAGCCTCATGGTCCGAAAACAGCATAAATTCTTGCGGTAGTAAATAATGTCTCCAGTAACGCAAAGCTTGCACTACCGCATAAAATTCCTTATCATAGGTAGAATACCTAAGCTTAGCATCATTAAGTTTTTCACTAAAGAATGCTACGGGATGGTTCTCTTGGCTTAGGACTCCACCTATACCTACTCCTGAAGCATCACAGGCAACCTCAAATACCTTTGAAAAGTCTGGTTGTCTCAAATGGGTGCCTGGGTCATCCTATCCTTAGATATAGGAAGGCTTTATGGCTGCTTTGGTCCACTGAAATTCTCCCTTCCTGATGCAGTCTGTGATAGGAGCAACTACGTTACTAAACCCTTGATGAATCGCCTATAGAAGGTAGCCAAGCCATGGAAATTTCTGACTTCATGCACACTGGTCAGCTCTGGCCATTCTACTATGGACCTAATCTTTCAAGATCGGCAGCCACGCCGTCAGGGGTTACAACAAATCCAAGGAAGATAATCCTACTGGTCATAAATTCACACTTTTTGAGATTACCGTAGAGACTATCATTCCTCAAAACTTGACAGACTTGTCTAAGGTGGCCTAGGTGATCTGCAGGGGTTACTATAGATCAGGATATCATCAAAATAGACACTACAAACTTCCCTATGAAAGCTCTAAGTACTTGGGTCATAATCCTCATGAAAGTACTAGGGGCATTGGACAACCCAAAGGCATAACAACCCATTCAAAGAGACCATCCTTAGTTTTGAAGGCTGTTTTCCACTCATCCCCTGGTCTAATCCTAACCTGATGATAGCCGCTCTTGAGATCAATTTAGAAAAAACCATGGCACCGGCCATCATATCAAGCATGTCATCTAGTCTAGGGATGGGGAACCTATACTTGATTGTGATTTTTATGATGGCACGACTGTCAACACACATCCTCCACGTGCCATCCTTCTTCGGGGTTAGAAGTGCAGGGACTGCACAAGGGCTAAGAATCTCTCTAATGAACCCCTTCCTCAACAATTCGCCAACCTGCTTTTGTAGTTTTATGCTCCGATGGATTCATCCTATAATGGGGCAAGTTGGGTAAAGTAGCTCCTGGGACTAAATCTATAGAATGCTGAATATCCCTAAGAGGTGGAAGGTGGTCTGGCAGATCCTCGGGAAAAACATCCTCAATTCTTCTAATAAAGGCTTAACTTCCTGAGGAGGCTCTGAGGGTGTAGGAATCCTATGTTCCTTAGCAGTCAACATCCAAATGGGTGAACCATTATGAATTTCTTGTTCTAGATCCTTGGCACTAATCAGGTTCACTCCAGTCTTCATTTCCCTAACATACTGATTCCTTAGCTACCCTGTCCTTAGGAGGGACTGAATGGATTGTGATTTTTTCCCATTGAAACTAAAGACACAGGTGTTGGATTTTCCTAAGAGGGTGGCATCAGATCACAACAACCAGGGTCTTCCAAGAATTATACTGCTCACCCCCATGGGCAAGACATCACACCAAATCTTCTCTTGATAGGATTGCATTTGGATTTGGACCTGACATCTCTAGACTGGATGGGTATAGAAGTAGAGTCTACCCAAGAAACCTTATAGGGGTTGGGGTGGGGGACTGGGGTTAAGCCTAACATTTTGACAGTGCTAGTAGAAATGGCATTCACACAGCTCCCACTATCTATGATGATTTTACAAACCTATCCCCTAGTTTAAGGAAAGTCTGTAGGATGTTAGTCCTACGCAATCTTCCTGAACTTAGTCTGGGACAGGATGCATCTCACAACCCCTAAGTGGTCAGATTCAGTGGATTCTTCCTCTCCTTCATACTCATCAACCAAATTCATTCCGGCCTCATAAACTTCTTCTTCAAACTCCTCATTAGGCTCGGAACTCTCTTCTCCTCCCTCTTCTATATATAGGGATCTACGAGGGCACTGGCTAGAAACATGACCTACCTATGACACTTAAAACAAGCTATGGCTGTGCACTGAGTGGAGATATGACCGGGCTTCTGGCACTTAAAATAGACGATACTAGGGGTTCTCTGGGTGTCAGGTGCCTTACCTTTGTCCATGGGCCTAGGGGTGGGGATACCCTGATTAGGCTTGCTAGGGGTAACCTGGCTAGGTCCATTTCTTGGGATTGGGGTACTAACCCTAGATGGCATGGGTCCTCTCTGAAACTTCTCAGTGTTCAGTGCAATATGATAGGCTTGGTCTAGGTCAGTAACCTCTCTCAGAAACAACTCTCTCTTAATATCTTCCCTAAGCCCAGCCCTAAATCTAGACAAAGTGACTTCATGGGCTTCACTCACATCACATCTCATTAGGTATTCATCAAAGGTGGTTATGTAGTCTGAAACAGATCAGTTCCCTTGTTTCAAAGTCTGCCATTGGTCTAACAGATTTTGCTGGTATGAAATGGGTAGGTACTTGTCTCTAAGTTTCTCTTTCATACCTTGCCAAGTGGTTATGGGCTCTACATTTCGTCTTCTAGTGGTCAGCTCAATGTTCCCCCAGTATAACCTAGCTTGACGTATTAATTTCATCTTGGCAAACTTGAATTTCCTCTCCTCAAACATGGCATACCACTCAAAGTACTGGTCCATCTCACCCTCCCAATCAGAATACACCTTAGGATTTAGGCTACCATCAAAAGTGGGTGCATCTAACTTGATGTTTCGAATGAACCTATCATCTCTATCTTCAGGTTCTGGGTCAGGCCTCCTATGATTAGGTTCAGGATCTCGGTATAAAGGTCTTCTAGGCTCTTGGTGTGGGTGAGGTTGAGGTACATTAAAATCTGGATCAGGAGTCCAGTTCCGATGCCTAGGTTCCTCAAGTACTTGGACTCGATCCCTAAGCTGGGCAAAATTCTCATTCATATCCTGACTTAATTGTTCATACACTCAGTAAGAGCTCTAACCATGGCCTCTAAATCAGGTTGGGTTTGACCAGGTTGGTAGGGCACTCCATTCCGGGTAGACATGATCCAAGCAAACACACAAAATGAGACTCAACTGAACGACTATGGGCTAACTAGACCTAGAGCCCAAACTAGATGCCCAATCAGAGTGGCAAGCTAGCCTGTAGTAACTCAGGACTCAGCCAGGCAGGTGTAAGGGGAGTGTTAGGTCCCTGAATGCCAATCCTAGACACCAATCAGAGATTGGCCAGGTAGGCGGACCAACACACAAGCCCTTCGGGATGGAATCCCTGAACCACCATTCTAGACACTGAGTACAAAGCACACACAGAGTAACCAGACAAACTGACTCAACACTAGCCTTGACCTGACTTGTTGATGTCCCTAGCCCACTAGGGCAAATTTGGTCTAATCAATTTTAGATTAAAGGCTTAGGATCGAATGAAGGGGTGGTGGTTTTGGGCTAAGGAGAGGTTATCAACTCCTCCCCTTATCTTAGATGCTCAAATGCCCTTAAGTTGAATTAAGAGATGAACACTCAAAAATAAATGGATTGCAGAATACAAAAATAGAGTTGCAGTAATTTAATTCTCAGAAATTGCATGGAAACCAATAAATCATGAGAAAATTATGCAATTAGTTTCAATTATATTGGTTTCAGCAAAATAAAAATCACTGAATTTGGAGTTACCTGCAATGAGAAATAATTCCTCCAACAGGGAAATTACGGACTGAAAACAGAGCGCTTCCCCGTTTACAATTTCTGCTACGAAGTTGTAACCCAACGGATCCCCTACATGCCCTAAGAACACCCCGTGGAATGGGAAGAGGAGGTTTGCACCTCGCTTCGTTCCTAGGACCGGACGTCCTGGGGAGTCTACTTCGAGCAGACAAAGTAAAAAGAGAGAGGACTCAAACAAGCAATCAAAACAGAAACCCTAGATAGGGCTCTGATACCAAAAATGATGCAGAACAAAGAACAAAGAAGCGTATGCGGAAGTAAAATTAAGATTAATTCATTTTTTTTTTTTATATATTTTTTCAGAAATTGGCTTGACTCAAAGTAAAGCTAACTAAGTTGAAGGAAACTAAGTAAAGATTGAAAGCACAGTTTAGAAGGAACCAAATTATCAGAGTAGTTCAGAAGTAACGGATCGCTGGGGTTGAGAAACTTCCAGACCTAGGGTTTCACTCTGAACTTTCAACAGAACAGAAATAGAGAGGAGAGATGGTTTACTAACCAGACAGTGATCTTCTCAGGATTTGGTGGAAGAACTCTCTCGAGTAGATTGTGGAATCCTCGGAGTCGGCTATCATCGCAATGGATCCTCTAATACTGGTCTCGTGGTTTGGTCAGCTTCTCTGGACTCAAGATCTAGGAAAGAAGAGGAACAATGATGGAATTCAGAAACTCAAGAAAAGATTTTACCAGTTGAAGAACTTGAAAGCCGAAGTTGTTGAAATCAGGATTCTCCTGGAGGCCGATCTGACTTCCTCTTAGAATTGCTGTAGATCTGAAGTATCTGGACTGGAGCTGGATGCTGGTGGCCGGCCTGGACTTGGAGAGGGTGGCCGTGAGAAGGGAATAGACTAGGGCTTGGTGGAAAGAGAAGGGTGATGGCGGCTAGGGTTTGGGAGTGGAGTGGCTAACCTAGGGTTTGGGGTTTTGGAGATCTCTCACCTCCTCAAGGTTCCAGGGGAACCGGATTTACTCCCTCACGGAGCTCAACACCTGGAAGCAAGTGCAGAAAAGAGAAAAACACGAGTTTGCTCATAAAAAATTTCTTTCATTCATCTGATCGATTTAAACTTACAAGAGGGGTTTAATTTATAAGACTTTACAAGGGAGGAGGGTTTCACATCTTCCCATGTGGGACTAAAGGAGGGATCTACAATTAGGGCAAATCATTCACATATGGTCGGCCAAGGTACCAAAAAAAATGGATTTGGGTTATAAAAGGCAGGTAGATGGCGCCTCCTTGCTTCGATCTTCAAGAAAATTTTTTTCCTTCCCTGGATCAACTCTTTGGACTCCTCCTTTTCTTCCTCCTAAGTCAAGGTCGTTCCCATCTTTGTTTTGGATGTTTTTGGCAGGTAGTGGGCGCCCCCTTGAAGTTCTCTTCCAAGAGAATTTCTTCCCATCTTTGCTTTGGAGTTCTTGGGAAAGTCTTGGCCGCCCCCTTGATTTGTGGACTCTTGGTGGACTTCTCCTCATCTGGCGCATGAGAGAAGGAGTTGCTATCTGTGGAGTGGGGACCAAAGGCTGCTGGATGTAGATATGGCGCCCCCTGGACTGGAGTGTGGCTGGGAGTGTGGTGTCCACTTGCTTGGTCTTGGAGAAAATGTAACATCCCAGGTTGAACCCTAGTCCACTACTGAGTCAACATGACTCAACAAAATAAAATGCAGGTAATGTAGACTCAAGCTAAATTAAGTTGATCTAGTCAACTCTTATTACAAACCAAAAACCATAATTCTTCGGGCAAGGTTAATCAGAGATCCAGATGGAGCTCTGAAGTCTTCTTCTGAGTTTGGTGCCCGCACCAATGCGCTCCTCCCATGGCCGTCCCGCCCTGCGGCTCTGCCCCCATGCAACCCCCTCTCCCCCGCGTCGCCGTCCACCCTCTACCCTCCATGTCAAGTTCCGTGACCACTCCCTCCTTTGGTCCTACAACTTCCACTCCCAGCATGCCTCCGTGCTCCATGTCCACCTCCTCCGCAAGTGGTGCTTCCAAGAGGCCGTCGAGCTCCTCTACCACCAACGCCGCCTCCCTGACACCCTCCGCATTCACAAACCACACCAGCACACCGACCGACTCTTTCCTTTCCCCTCTCTCCCCGCTCCTCCCCATCCATCTGCCATGCCCCCTGTTCCACAGTCACAGGGAGTTTCCTCCTGCACAGATGTTAGAGCAGGAATGCCGTCTCCGTCGTGTCCATCATCTTGGCCGTGCTAACCGTCTACCCTAGCATTGACGCCAGCAAAGCCACCCTGCAGCCCCTCTTCCCTGTCCGCCGCCTCCCTCTGTTCCACAGGAAGGAGTTTTACTGCACGGATCTCAAATCCTAAGAGTTTGCATGGATCTCGGAGCACAGGAGGAACTTGAATTTAAGTTTGAAATGGCCACAATTCCTCCACAAATGCAGCCGCTCTTCATGGAAACACCCACCATTCTCTCCACCATTCTCTCCCCTAATTTTGTAATTATTTGAATTTTGATTTTGTATTTCAAAAATGGCTTGGTGTCTATAAAATAAAATCCAACCATTCTTGTAAAAATAATTGAGAAATGAAATTTTTGTTTTAGAGAAGAGTGGTTCTTCCTCACTCCATGAGGAAAGGGTGTGAGGCCCAACCCCAGGACATGATGTGAGGTCATGCCCAGTTATCTCCCTTCCCATTCCATCTTCTCTATCCCCTCGTGGCCTTTGAGATCCATCCTAGCACCTTTAAGTATCGAGGAGGGTGTAATGCCTTAGAGGTGAGAGGTCTCTTTGTTTTGGTGAGTCCCAAAGTCCATGAGATCCAGACCCCTATCTTTCATCCCATTATTCCTTCGCCATCAATTTTGGTTTCCCATTGAGCCTCCCTCTAGGTCTTAGGGACTTTCCTTTACGGCCCCAGGTAGCGATTTGGTGAGATGCCCTAGGCTCTGTATGTAGTGAGATGGGTGTGATGCCCTAGGCTACATGTAGTGGGATGGGTGAGATGCCCTAGAGGTGTGAGGTCTCTCCGTGAATGTAAGTCCCCAGTCCTAGAGTATCCAATTTTCCTACCCTCCATCCCCATTGTTCATTCATCAAATTAGAAAATCCAAAATAAAAAAGTAGAATACCCTAATCTAGGTGACTTTTAGGCTCACCGTTTGATCCTCCCTAGCCCTACCAGTCTCGCATCAACTAAGATCTAATAAACACACTTAAGAATAAAATTAGTACTCATATATACATAAACATTTTGTCAATTATCAAAATAAAGATCAGAGTGGTGCAGGCACCAGACTCAGAAGAAGACTTCAGGGCTCCATCTGGATCTCTGATTGACCTTGTCCAAAGAATTAGGATTTTCTGGTTTTGTAATTAGGGTTGACTTGGTCAACTCAATTTTAGTCTTGAGTTTGTATTTCCCTATAATTTAAATTTTGTTGAGTCATGTTGACTCAGTACAAGTCCTAGTAGTGTCTAGGTCTTCTCCAGGTTTGTGCCATTTTTTTTAAATCAAGTCAAGGTCCGGGTGCCCAATTTTTTCTCCTAGGCCTAAGCATGTGGGCGCCACACTCCCAGCCACACGCCAGAGTCCAGGAGGCGCCACATCTCCATCCAGTGTGCCTTGGTCCCCACACCACAAGAAAGCAGGTCCGTCCTTTCATGCACCACTTGGGGGAAAATCCATCAAGATACCTCAATCCAAGGAGGAGCCAACTTCTTTCCAGATAAACCCAAGCTAGTATGGCAAGAATTTTTCTTGAAGAGAGGATCAAGGAGGTGCCCCACAATGTTCCATAAAAATCCAAGTTATAAAAGGGAAGAGAGCATGTCTTGGGGAAAAATCAAGGAGGCATCCAAAAGTTTCCTAAAGTGCCAAAGCCATGAAAGGAAGAAGCCTAAACTTGTGGAGCAAGACTAGGAGGTGTCCAAAAGAGCCAAACCATGAAGGGAAAATCCTTGATTCATGGAGAGATACTAGGAGACACCCCCATAACCTGCCATTTGGAGCTGATTTTCAAGTTTTCTTGGAGTTTTTTGGGCTGCCCACTCATGGAAGGAGTCTTGGGAAGAGAATTTGATGCCTAAAGTGTGGGTTAGTCCGATTAGTCCCACATGGGAAGTGTTGGGGACACCTGAGGCACCAGAATAAGACAGAGGCTTTTTCAACCCTCTGTAAATTGATCAATAATTTATGAGTCCATTTGTAATAAGGCTTAGCTCATCTGAGTCCATTTTAGTTGTTATTTAGTATTTTTAGTTGTTATTTCAATTCTGTACTAGTCAGCTCATGTTGAGCTAGTTCAGTCCAATGCTAGTCAACTCATGTTGAGCTAATTTTATTTTTTGAGTCCTGTCCAAGCATACTGAAGACTCAAGACTATATCATACAAGTGAAGACTAAGTCCAACTAGATTGAAGACATGGAAGTATAGCACAAGTCCAACCCAGCTTGAAGATTTGAAGACCCCAAGAGGAAATTCAGAAAACCCTGATTTCTTGCAGATGCCCTCCAAATGCCCAGATTCCCTTCCAGATGCCAAAGTATATTCATAGATAAGGGCATCCATGATTCCAGAGGTCCATCTGCATCATAGCCCAAAGAAATCAAGACCAGGTGCCAAGCTCAAGCCCCTAAGAAGCAAGATACCAGGGAATATTCCTGCTACCTGGCTACCAGGCCACCCCAGCTTCCAGAGGCCCAAACCCATGCACCCGAGCCCCTTTGGGCCTGCCTTTTGCTGCTCCTAGAAGCCCAACACGCCCCCTAGGCATCCTTGGAGTCTTGACCAAGTCAAGAAATTTTTTAGGGATTTTTCTACCTAATATTTCTTTATTTTCTAGCTAGGGTTTGAGAGGGAAAGGATTCTTATGTAAAGACTTATATACCCTTACTTGGAGCCCAAGGTTAGGGTCTATTTAAGGGACCCTAGCCTCTTGTATGAGGAGAATTTTTTGATGAATGAAAACCTTGAGTTCTTTTATTGAGTTGTGTGATACCCTGCTGTGTGCATAAAGGGTTTGCGAGAGTTTTTCTTCCCAGTGCTGCAATCATCTTCCTGCTGCCAACAAGCATCTCAGATCCCTGGACGCCCATTCCAAGAAGCCTTCCCTTGCTGTTTTCCCTTTGCTTTCTTGTTCCTTTGAGTTTTCTAACCCCTGATAGGTCGTTTGTAGGTCCCTGAGTTCCTACGAATCCAACGACTCCAGCCAAGCCTCAATCGGATCACCGAGCAAAAAGCCGGGTATCCGCAGGTCTTTGGCTCGATTTTCCAGGCCGCATCCGTCGAGAAACGAGAGACCCCTTCGCTGCGATCTTTACAGACATTGTCAGGTACACCCCTCTACCTCCAGTAGTTTTATTGTAGGAGAACTTGCCCTAACCGAGGCTTCTCAGCCCCGGCGGTCCTTCTTTGCTACTTTTCTAGGTCCTAATCTGCATGCTGATCTTCAAAAATTCATACAAATTCCCTATAAATAATTTTGATCTGAAATTTGGGAATTAACCACCTAAATCAACATGTAAACATACAAAAAAAATTGCATGCATATTAGTTCCCCATCATTTGGTATCAGAGCTTAGATTAGGGCTTATTTTCTACAATTTTTTAGTCTGTATATACTCTGTTTTTTTAATTATTTCTCCCTGTTAAAACTCTAAAAATTCTAAAATTTATTTACCTAGATTTATCATAATTCATAGTAATTTTAAAAATTCTTCCAGATTTTATTATGGCCTGTGAATTTTCTTCAAGCCGAAATAGGGCCTGCAAATTTTCAGCTCTGTTTTTTTTAGCAAGACAAGTTTGGAAGTTTTAGGGTTTTGTTTAGGAGTTTTTGCATATTTCTTATTTTAGTATATTTCCAGTATATTATGCCATGATTTGAAAGTTTTCTTCTATTTAAAAAAAATATCAAAAAAAAAACACATATTTTCCAAAAATACCAAAAAAAAAAATATCTAAACCCTAATTTGCATCCTCATCTGCCTGCCATCATTGCATAATTTACTTTTAAGTGCACTCTTGCTATATCAGATGGGGGGAGGATTTGATCACCTCTCCTTAGCCCAAAACCACATCCCTTGCATTCAGTCCCCAGCCTTAACCTAAAATTAATTAGACTTAATTTGCCCTAGTGGGCTAGGGACACCAACTGGTCGGGTCCGGGCTAGTGTTGGATCACTGTGTCAAGTTAACCTGTGTGTGCCTTATGCTCAGTGTCTAGAACGGTAGTTTTGGGATTCAATCTCGAAGGGCCTGTGTGCTGGTCTGCCTACCTGGCTAATCTCTGATTGATATCTAGGATTGGCAATCAGGGACCTAACACTCCCCTTACACCTGCCTGGCTGAGTACAGGGTTACTATAGGCTAGTTTGCCACCCTGATTGAGCATCTAGTTTGGACTCTAGGTCTAGTCAGCTATAGTCGGTCTGATCGAGTCTTGCATGAGCACTAGATTAGAAGTTTCATATCACCCACATCCTTCACAAATGTCTGAACCCATGGAAAATTTACAAGCCCAAATAAAAGCCCTAGCTGATCAAATGGCCCATATGACTACCCAGTTAACTCAGTCTGCTACCCAAACCAACAATAGAATTGACCATCTTGCCAATAGGTTTGACCAGTTAGGAGGCCATGTAGGGACCATAGCAAGAACCCATGGGTCACGATCTGAGCCAGATCCTGAGTCCCCTCAACCTAGGAGAACCCCAAACCCTGATCTATACCATGAGGTCGAACCTAGGAGAGCCCCTTATCCTGACCCGTACTACAATCCTCAACTAGGAGGACCCCAAACCCTGATACATACCGAGAGGTTGAACCTAGGAGAGCCCCTCAGCCTGACCCATACTATAATCCTAAACCTAGGAGGACCCCAAACCCTGAACCATATCGTGAGGTTGAACCTAGGAGAGCCACTCAGCCTGACCCATACTATGATACTGAACCTAGATCCTATGACTCTAGATCCTATTTACCCACATCCTATAAGCCTAGTATACCCACAACCTATAGATCTTATGACTTCAAATCCTCTGACTCTAAAATCTACGAACCCATATCCCATGAGTCCAGTAGACCCAAGACCCATAGAGCTGAACCCAAATCCTATGACCCCAGATCTTATGATCCCGTGACCCATAGATCTGCTCCCTTATCCTATGAGTCTAGGGAGCCCATAATCCCTAGATATCAATATAGTACTAGTTAGGTTTTCCATAGTCAACTTGAACCCCATAGGATTAGCACCCCTAAATATGAGCCCAGTAGTGAGCCACTACCCCTTAGACAACCTGAACCTACTAGGATTAGTATCCATAATCAGAAACCAGGACCTAGCCAACTTTTTCCTAGCCGACCTTCTCCAACCATTCCTGAGATTGACAAGGCTTACATTAATACGGAAGTGTATGAAGCTGATGCGAGCCTAGTGGATGAGTATGAAGGAGAAGAGGAGACACCTTTAGTAGACCTAGAATTAGCTGACCCAGTAGATACCCAGGTAGAAACCACCCTAGAGCTAGTTGACCTTGACCACATCCAACCTAAAGCTATAGTGGAAGAACAATTAGAGGAAGAGAACTATGATACTAGGATTTTACCTGAGAAAACTCTAGAAAAGGATCTAATTGTAGAGCCTATTCCTAAATTGCATGAACAAGAAGACTTTATTCAGGATTTGGCTTACTTAACCCATTCCCCTCAGGATGAATCCCTTCCTGCCATTCCTATTGAAGATCTCTTCCCAGAAATTGTTGACCCATCCTTCCATAGCATGGACCTTTCATGCCCATAGAAATTCCACATCTCGTAAGATTAGCCTCATTAGTCTAGGATTAGTCCCTGACATGCCATCTTATATCGAACTTTATCCAACTAACTTTGAACCTTTTTTCCTACCCTACCAAACTAATTCTGAACCCACTTCCTATTTTCTACCCTTGCCTAACACCTCCAGCATTTCTAGGATTATTAGATTGCATTTAACTAAGATTAGCATACTGCATGCATTCATCACACATGTTAGGTTTGCATCTTACTTCTGGCATACTCATTGGAATTTGCTAGGAGTTCACTGTAAATTTTCATGTGCATGTCAAGCTAGGATCAAACCTAGAGAACCTATAATCTATTAGGTTTAGATCCAAAGAGTTCAATAAATTTTTCTTCGATAGGAATGCATAGTCGAGTCTTTAGGTGTAGGTTTGAGTCCTTTGCATCATCTTGTTAGGAGTCTGCATGTGCCTAGCATGTTCACCACCCGCACTAATGTTAAAACAACTGGCTAATTCCCGAAGATGGATCAAAAAATTTGATGTAGTGGATTTTATCTTGGTTAGGCTTAGGCCTAAAAGAAGCTTCATGCTCGCAGAGCCGGACCTTTTAAAGTGATAGAGAAGGTTGGATCAAATGCCTAGGTGTTAGACTTGCCTTCGGATTTGGGCATTAGTTCTACCTTCAATATTACAGACCTGGTTGAGTATAGGGAACTGGCAGCGCTACCTAGTGAGGCCTTTGGACCTATTCCTTTTCATTGTGAGTGACCCTAACCTAGAGTGTCCACAAACAAATTTGGCCTGAGAGAGGAGAACGGATCGAGCGTATTCTGGATGATCAAGCCATCACGACCCAGGGCCATGACTATCAACGCTTCCTGGTCCGATGGCAAGGCCGGCCAGAGTCGGACGATTCATGGATTTCTCGAGAGGACTTGCAACGCCTCAACCCAGACCTTCTTGAGAGATATATGAGCCAGTCTAACCTTCACTCGACAGGGTCGAGTTCCTCCCACCCCGGGAGAATTGGTGGGGACACCTGAGGCACCAGAATAAGACAGAGGCTTTTTCAACCCTCTGTAAATTGATCAATAATTTATGAGTCCATCTATAATAAGGGATTAGCTCATCTGAGTCCATTTTAGTTGTTATTTGAGTATTTTTAGTTGTTATTTCAGTTCTGTACTAGTCAGCTCATGTTGAGCTAGTTCAGTCCAATGCTAGTTAGCTCATGTTGAGCTAATTTTATTTTTTTGAGTCCTGTCCAAGCATACTGAAGACTCAAGACTATATCATACAAGTGAAGACCAAGTCCAACTAGATTGAAGACATGGAAGTATAGCACAAGTCCAACCCAGCTTGAAGATTTGAAGACCCCAGGAGGAAAATTCAAAAAACCCTGATTTCTTGCAGATGCCCTCCAGATGCCCAGATTCCTTTCCAGAAGACAAAGTATATTCATAGATAAGGGCATCCATGATTCCAGAGGTCCATCTGCATCCTAGCCCAAAGAAATCAAGCCTAGGTGCCAAGCCCAAGCCCCTAAGAAGCAAGATACCAGGGAATATTCTGCTACCTGGCTACCAGGCCACCCTAGCTTCCAGAGGCCCAAACCCATGCACCCGAGCCCCTTTGGGCCGGCCTTTTTCTGCTCCTAGAAGCCAACACGCCCCCTAGGCATCCTTGGAGTCTTGACCAAGTCAAGAAATTTTTTAGGGATTTTTCTACCTAATATTTCCTTTTTTTATAGCTAGGGTTTGAGAGGGAAAAGGATTCTTATGTAAAGACTTATGTACCTTACTTGGAGCCCAAGGTTAAGGGTCTATTTAAGGGACCCTAGCCTCTTGTATGAGGAGAATTTTTGATGAATGAAAACCTTAAGTTCTTCTATTGAGTTGTGTGATACCCTGCTGTGTGCATAAAGGGGTTTGCGAGAGTTTTCTTCCCAGTGCTGCAATCATCTTCCTGCTACCAACAAGCATCTCAGATCCCTGGACGCCCACTCCAAAAGAAGCCTTCCCTTGCTGTTTTCCCTTTGCTTTGTTGTTCCTTTGTGAGTTTTCTAACCCTGACAGGTCATTTTTAGGTCCCTGAGTTCCTACGAATCCAACGACTCCAGCCAAGCCTCAATCGGATCAACGAGCAGAAAGCCGGGTATCCGTGGATCTTTGGCTTGATTTTCCAGGCCGCATCTATCGAGGAACGAGAGACCCCTTCACTGCGATCTTTACAGATGTTGTCAGGAAACACCCCTAACCTCCAGTAGTTTTATTGTAGGAGAACTTGTCCTAACGAGGCTTCTCAGCCCTGGCGGTCCTCTTTGCTACTTTTCTAGGTCCTAATCTGCATGCTGATCTTCAAAAATTCATACAAAATTTCCTACAAATAATTTTGATCTGAAATTTGGGAATTAACCACCTAACTCAACATGTAAAACATACAAAAAAAATTGCATGCATATTAGTTCCCCATCAGGAAGTGTATGAAATTTTATTTCTTTGTTATGTCTATATATTCAACTCTATGTAACTCTTAAAAAATGATGAATGAAATCAATTTCTTTGTGAGCAACTTTGTGTTTCTCTCTTCCGCACTTGTATTCAAGTGTTGAGCTCCGTGAGGGAGTAAATCCGGGTTCCCTAGGAACCTTGAGGAGGTGTGAGATCTCCAACCCCAAAAACCCTAGCTTAGTCCACCCATCTCTACTCCACCACCACCAAACCCTAATTTTCCATCTTCATCCCATGGCCCCTCTCTTCTACATCGAAGCCGGTCACCAGCATCCAGGTTCAGATCAACTGTTTCAACTACAGAGCCAGTTCAAAGGAGAGTCAGATCAATATCAAGATCTCCGGAACTTCTACATCAATAATCTTCATTAAGTACTCAGGTCAGTGTCTTTCTTTGAGTTTCTGGTTCTTTTTTTTGTTCTTCTTCTTCCAGATCCTGAGTTCAAGAAGAAGACCAACCTTGCCATAGGACTACAATCCGAGGATCCATTGCGAAGATATCCCATCTCCAAGGATCCTACAATCTGCTCGAGAGTATTCTTCAATTGAAGCAACGAGAGATACACAGTCAGGTATAAAACCTTCTCTTCTCTCTTCGTCTATTTCTTGAAAGAGGAGTAAACCTAGGTCTGGGGGTTTACAATCCCCAGCGATCCTACTTCTGAGTTACTCTGATAATCACTCTTTTAATTGTGCTTGCTGTCATTTCTTAGTTTCTTTCAACATTAGTTTATCTTTCCTTTGAGTCAAAGCCGACTTCTAAAATAAATAAAAAATAAAAATATATTAATTTTAATTACTTCCGCATCGCATCATCTCTTTGTTTCGCAAATTTTTGTTTCAGAGCTTCGTTCTACATCATTTTTGGTATCAGAGCCCAGTCTAGGGTTTCTGTTTTGCTTGCTTGTTTTAAGTCTCTCTCCTTTTTACTTTGTCTGCTCGAAGTAGACCCCAGGACGTCCGGTCCTAGGAACGAAGCGAGAGTTGCAAACCTCCTCTTCCATTCCACGGGGTGTTCCTAGGGCGTGTAGGGATCCGTTGGGTTACAACATCGTAGCAGGAATTGTAAACGGGGGAAGCATCCTGTTTTCAGTCCGTAAACTATCCTATTGCAGGAATGTTTCTCATTGCAGTTAACTCCAAATTGTATGATTTTATTTTGCTGGAACCTGTCTAATTGAAAATATTTTACATAATTTTCTATGATTATTGGTTTCCATAAAATTTTGAGAGTTAAATTACAGCAACTCTATTTCTATGTTCTGCAATTCAATTATTTTGAGTGATCATCTCCTAATTCATCTTAAGGGCAATTGAGCATCTAAGATAAGGGGAGGAGTTGATACCTTCCTTAGCCCAAAACCACCACCTATTCATTCGATCCTAAGCCTAATTTAAAATTTATTAGACTTATTTGCCCTAGTGGCTAGGGACATCAACAAGTCGTGTCAAGGCTTGTGTGAGTCAGTTTGTCTAGTTACTCTGTGTGTGCTTTGTACTCAGTGTCTAGAATAGTGGTTCAGGGATTCTATTTTGAAGGGCTTGTGTGCTGGTCCGCCTACCTGGCCAGTCTCTGATTGGTGTCTAAGATTGGCATCTAGGGACCTAACACTCCCTTACACCTGCCTGGCTGAGTCCCGAGTTACTATAGGCTAGCTTGCCACTCTGATTGGGTCTAGTTGGGCTCTAGGTCTAGTTAGCCCGTAGTTGTTCAGTGGAGTCTCATTGGTGTGCTTGCTTGCATCATCATGTCCACCCGGAATGGAGTACCCTACCAACCTGGTCAAACCCAACCTGATTTAGAGGCCATGGTTAGAGCTCTTACTGAAAGTATGAACAAATTGAGCCAGGATTTGACTGCTACTATTACCCAGTGTAAAGAATAAGTCCATGAGAATTTTACCCAGCTTAGGGATCAAGTCCAAGTACTTGAGAAACGTAGACATCAAAATTGGATCCCTGATCCAAAATTTAATAGGTCCCAACCTCATCCATGCCAGGAGCCTAGGAGGACCTTATACCATGATCCCGAGCATAACCTTAGGAAGCTAACCATGATATCTATAGTGTGGATCGTGTCTATGAGAGGTCCTTACAATATTCTAGACCAGTCACTCAATAAACCAAGTCTTCTAGATCAAACCATTTAGATCCACACCCATGCCCAATAAGGTCTCTACTAGCTTGAAACCCAGTGTAACCCAGGTTCCTATATCGCAAGAAAAGAATGTTTATTTATGGAGAAAGAGGCCATAAATCTAGTCAGTGCCCATGCATAGGACTGGCTTGTGCACAGCTAAGTGGTATGAATCCTAAGGATGACATTAATGAGGGAGAACCCAAGTCTACCAATGAGGAAGAAAGGTTAGGTATGACAAGCCTAGAATCAGTTGACCCGATTACCACTGACCCGAAACTCATTGAAGATGGCATCGAGGAAGTATATGATGCTGGCTTGAGTCTAGTTGATGAATATGAGGGGGAAGAAACTTGAAGAATGTGACATCGATACTATTGGTTCCTTACTTGAGGAGACCTTGGAGAGCAACCAAGTGGTAGGACTACTTCAGAAATTCAAGAGATTTGTGAGAATCAGGTTCCTTAGTCAAATACCCCCAGGAAGAACTCATAGTGGTAGCCCGAGCTATCAGTTCGTACCCTCTAATGACAGTCATTCCCCAAGTACCAATTGAAGATCTTTGCACTGAACTGTTAAGTTTGCCACCCTATGGTAGATCCTCTCCTTAGGATGACTGAATCAAGCCTCTTACAATTGGACCTTGTCCCATGCCCAGCCACTAAGTCTCTCCCGTAATCTCAGTTGAACATCCTTGTCTTGAGCGGATTGATTCACCCAGTCCTGTAGAAGTCCTCCTTATGGCCCCAGACCCCTTCCTTCGCATGACTGACCTACCCTTCTATAGAGTATACCTTTCCGCACCCATAGGTCAAATTTCAAGTCTTGAGGTCATCATCCGTAGGCCCTCCCATGAATCATTCTCTAATCCAGTTCTTGAGAAAGTGGATCATTATTTGCTTAGAGAACAAACCTTAACTATTGCAATCACATGCCTAGGCTACTTCCCGAACCATCTCTTGATCCATTCCTGGGAGTAGCAAACTTTCCTTTCGTAAGGATGACCAGTTGACACTCATAGATCACCATTCAAACCTTCAGGTCACCACCTTTAGTCAACAGGTAATTCGAGACTCCAACTCATATCTCCTTCCATTCTCTAGGACTTCCAATGCTTCTTACACCATCCAAGTATACTTTGTCAAAGCCTTTAGAGTGAACCAGTGTTAGAACCTATTAGGTTTGCCACCTACTTCTGGAAGACCTTATGGCACCTACTAGGCATCCATAATAAGTTTTCATGCTCTGCATGCCCTCCTCCGACCCAAGGTCAACTAGAGAGCCTTAGTTTGTTAGGTTTAGACTTAGGGTTCCTTCGTAATAAAGTCCATTCTTTAGGAATGCGTCGTCAGTCTAGTTTAGTTTTTCTTGACCCTTTACTAGGCTTTGACTCAGATTTTGGTTTGATTAAGAGCACAGGAATTGGGATTTGTATTTTGTCCAGGGCTGAAATTGCAATCAATGTTTCGATCAATAGGTCTATAGGCTAGAGTCCCTTTGAAATTGTTCATGGATACAAGCCTCTCAACCACTTGATCTGATTCACTATTAGCCCACACACACAAGTCTCTTGATGCACTTGCATAGCATGTAAAGGACTTGCATAAAGAAATTCATGCGAAAATAACTTTAAGTAATGAAACTTATAGAAGTTGGCTGATTCTCAAAGGCGAGTCAAAACTTTTGTTGAGGGAGACTATGTAATGATTAGGTTAAGGCCTGAACGGTTTCCTCTGGGAACGTTAGAAAGTTACATGCTAGAGGAGCTGGACCATTAGAGTGGTGAAGAGAGTAGGATCCAATGCTATGTGCTCGAGTTGCCTCCAGAACTAGGCATTAGCTCCACTTTCAACATTACAGACCTAGTAGAGTATAGAGAGCCAGCTGTGATTCCCAGTGAGGCTTTTGAACCTAATCCTGCTCTTGAGAGTGAACCCAACCCTGTGTGTCCACCAACAAACTGGCCTGTGAGGAAAGAACAGATTGAAAAGATCTGGATGATCAGGTTATCTTACTTGTAATCGAGGATACCAAAGATACCTGGTCCGCTGGCAAGGAAGGCCAGATTCTGATAACTCTTGGATCTCCCGAGAAGAATTACAAGAATTGGACCCAGACCTCTTGGAGAGATACCAGAGCCAACTTGATCCATACTCGATAGGGTCGAGTTCCTCCCATCCTGGGAGAATTGGTGCGGGCACCAGACTCAGAAGAAGACTTCAGGGCTCCATCTGGATCTCTGATTGACCTTGCCCAAAGAATTAGGATTTTCTGGATTTGTAATAGGGTTGACTTGGTCAACTCAATTTTAGTCTGAGTCTGTATTTCCCTATAATTTAAATTTTGTTGAGTCATGTTGACTCAGTACAAATCTAGTAGTGGTCTAGGTCTTCTCTAGTTGTGCCATTGTGCTATTTTTTTTAAAATCAAGTCAAGGTCCAGGGTGCCAATTTTTTCTCCTAAGCCCAAGCATGTGGGCGCCATACTCCCAGCCACACGCCAGAGTCCAGGAGGCGCCACATCTCCATCCAGTGTGCCTTGGTCTCCACACCACAAGAAAGCAGGTCCCTTCTTTCATGCGCCACTTGGGGGGGAAATCCATCAAGATACCTCAATCCAAGGAGAAGCCAACTTCTTTCCAGATAAACCCAAGCCAGGATGGCAAGAATTTTTCTTGAAGAGAGGATCAAGGAGGTGCCCCACGATGTTCCATAAAAATCCAGTTATAAAAGGGAAGAGAGCATGTCTTGGGGAGAAAATCAAGGAGGACCCAAAAGTTTCCTAAAGTGCCAAAGCCATGAAAGGAAGAAGCCTAAACTTGTGGAGCAAGACTAGGAGGTGTCCAAAAGAGCCAAACCATGAAGGGAAAATCCTTGATTCATGGAGAGATACTAGGAGACACCCCATAACCTGCCATTGGAGCTGATTTTCAAGTTTTCTTGGAGTTTTGGGGCTGCCCACTCATGGAAGGAGTCTTGGGAGAGAATTTGATGCCTAAAGTATGGGTTAGTCCTATTAGTCCCACATGGGAAGTGTATGAAATTTTATTTCTTGTTATGTTTTATATTCAACTCTATGTAACTCTTAAAAAATGATGATGAATGAAATCAATTCTTTGTGAGCAACTTTGTGTTTCTCTCTTCCGCACTTGTATTCAAGTGTTGAGCTCCGTGAGGGAGTAAATCTGGGTTCCCTAGGAACCTTGAGGAGGTGTGAGATCTCCAACCCCAAAACACCTAGCTTAGTCCACCCATCTCTACTCCACCACCACCAAACCCTAATTTTCCATCTTCATCCCACGGCCCTCTCTTCACATCGAAGCCGGTCACCAGCATCCAGGTTCAGATCAACGTTTCAACTACAGAGCCAGTTCAAAGGAGAGTCAGATCAGTATCAAGATCTCCGGAACTTCTACATCCAACAATCTTCATTAAGTACTCAGGTCAGTGTCTTTCTTTGAGTTTCTGGTTCTTTTTTTTGTTCTTCTTCTTCCGATCCTGAGTTCGAGAAGAAGGCCAACCTTGTCATAGGACTACAATCCGAGGATCCATTGCGAAGATACCCATCTCCAAGGATCCTACAATCTGCTCGAGAGTGTCCTTCATTGAAGCAACGAGAGATATCATAGTCAGGTATAAAAACCTTCTCTTCTCTCTTCGTCTGTTTCTTGAAAGAGAGTAAACCCTAGGTCTGGGGTTTCTCAATCCCCAGCGATCCTACTTCGAGTTATTTTGATAATCCACTCCTTTTAATTATGCTTTCTGTCATTTCTTAGTTTCTTTCAACATTAGTTTATCTTTCCTTTGAGTCAAAGCCGACTTCTGAAAATAAATAAATAAATAAAAATATATTAATTTTAATTACTTCCGCATCGCATCATCTCTTTGTTTCGCATCATTTTTGGTTTCAGAGCTTTCGTGCTCATAGAGTCAACAATCTCCCCCTTTTGATGATGACAAATCCTTAAGTATAAAATAAGGTAAGCTTAAAAAAGATTAAACACAATATAAATATGTAAGCTCAAAATCAAAGTATCAATCTCCCCTACAAAATATAGTTTCAAAATTTTTTTTCAAAGTATTTAAAAATTTTCAATTTCTCCCCTTACTAATCTTCATTAAGATTATAATATTTTGCTTTCTTCTTACACTTTTGTACTTTTTTCATTTCTCTTATAATTTTCATGTTTATCATATCTTCCTCTTCATACTTAACATGTTATCCCCTTTTTGTCATCATGAAAAAGGGTGAAAGGCAATACAAAATGGGAATGAAGGTGGATAGAATGGCAAGTAGATCATCATCAAAATCAATACATGAAATCAATAATCATGATACCAATTAAATATGATACTAATTGAACATGATACCACAAAATGATAAGCACATGCAAAAAATAATCAATAGACATTAGATCTAATATGCATAACTGATATCTATTCACCTCACTTGTTCATGGGATAAGGCCATAGTGGCATCCTAACATGTCATAAAAGACCTCATTGAATGGAAAGAGAGGATTTTTAAACTTTGCTTAGCTCCTATGACCAGATGGCCATGGTGACTAACCCAATCTCAAATAGTTATTATGAGCTTTTCTCTTTTTTTATAAGATTATTAATAAATCTTGATACCAATTGAATGTAACTCACTTAAAGAATTAGATTTGAAAATAAGGAGGAGTATCAGACCAATATAAGTATGATATCAAGAAAACATTAAAAGTATCATATATATATAATGACAATAAATCTTTGGATGCTCCCCCTAAATGTTATTCCCCCTTAAAAATATGCATCATTGAGGAATAAAATATGAAAGCACAAGCATCATAATTTTAGACAATTGAGATATGAACATACATACTAAGTCTAACATCAAATATTTAAATTTTCAAGATATACAAGATTTTTAAAATACAAGAGGTTGACTTTTAAAGATTCAATTAATATGATTTCAAATTTATTTGAAGTGATTTGATATCCATACAAATGCTAGAAGTATATAATATCAAGTCTAGCTACTGGATTAAGGGTTTATCAATGTGCATACCTTCTTCTTAAATGTAATCCTTAGCTACCAATTCTAGTCTTGATCCAAATCATATCTATCTTAAGCATAGATGCCAAAAATGAAAATACATATTCATAACATTTCACTTGAAATAGTTTTAAACTATATTAATCAACATCAAGTGAAAGTCTAATAATTACAAGTTTAATCATGAGAGCATGAAATCCATCAACATCAAAAAGTTTATGATCATAACAAATGACTATTAGTCAAGATTGATTCTAATTAATCAATTGAAACAATTTTAAAGCAATATGCAACTTTAAAAATATTTTCAAGAAGTAATTTAAGATACATTAATTAAAATCAAGTGAAGGTCTTATAATCACAAGTTAATCATGATAGCATGAAGTTCATGAACATCAAAGAGTTCATGATCATAACCAATGACTATAAATCTAAACTTTATTTTAATTAATCATAAAAAATAAATTTTGAAGTAATTGATGCAAATATTCAACTACAGTTTTAATTATAGATGGAAATATTTAGAATTACCAATACGTATAATCTTCCTTTACCATTTAGTCCAAAAGTATAACTTGTCCACTCTTTGCATTGTCTTGTACAGCCACTTTCAAAAACTTCCTTTTTCATGTTGGGCTGTAAGACATTCCTACAAAATAAATTGGTGGACAATTTTGTAATGGAAATTCTCCAAGGTGCCAGGAATCATGCAATATGCGGAAGTGGATTTCAAAACAAAAATTCTAAGCATGAAATCCTAATGGCTAGAAAACCCTAATCCTATGAACCTCTCATGCAATACCAATTAATGAAACATAAATGAAGTCAGAAAAATATACCTGGATCACTGAAATCCAATCCTTTTCCATGAGGCTCACAAGTGCAAGCCCTCCAATGGTGATCCACATGAGAATGGTACCAAGGAAGAATCCCTATCGGAGTACTGCTTCAATAGAACTCTTAGGGCAACCTTTGGACCTTGACCACTGTAGGACCCTGTCCTACTGTAGGGCACTAAGAACACTATCCTAAACCACTTGATTTTAGGACAAACCTCCTCTAGGACTCCTTAGTCTTATATGCAAGAATAAAGCCTTGTCCTAAAGACTAGACCTTGTTTTAACAAGACAAGTCTTGTCTTAAAGAAAGGAGGGAGAGAGAAGCAGAAAGAGACACTCAGATGACTCTAAAAAAAATGGGACTCCTGTTTCTGATGACCGAATCATGAATGAATTTAAATAATAGTTTAAGGGGCATGAATAGCATCCTGACATTTCTTATCAGATATGTTATTTCATATCTGATAAGACTCTTCACGATTCAAGAGTCTTATCTAAGTCCTTCTCATTTCCAGGTTAAATCCCCTTATGCCATGTGGCATATACCAGTCAAGAAGAATGGAAGGAGGCATCTTTTCAGATTTAAAACCATGGGAAAAGTAGAGCCCTGAGAGAAGAAGGACTTGCCTCAGAACCATGCACAGATGAAGAGACGCGACTCTTCATCTGCGCGCGCTAATTCCTTTCTCATTTCACACCGCCTCTTGTCCTCTTTCGACCGGTCATTCAAAAACCAAACAGTGTGGGGATTAAGTGAAGAGGCACCTCATAAAAAAAACTCCAAGAGTTTCATCTATAGAAGGACGCTCAGTCCTTCTGTTCGTGTCCCCTTCTTCCGCTTGCACCAAGAGGTGCCAAGAGTCCATAGCGCCTTGGACTCTTCATAAAATTCAGTATAATGCCCAAATAAAACTAGATAAAACCTAGTTTAAGCTGCCCCACTTAGCACTCAACCTAATCTAGGTTTCCCTTAAATAAGTTAGCCCAAATACCAAGCAACCGGACCCAAGCCAATTGGGTTATGAATTAGGTTAGCCTACATATGCTAGTATGTAATCTGAATAACCAATTAGGATCCCATGACCTAACTAACTAAATCATGAATGACTTCTTTAGCCAACTCTCTATTATGTGTGATCCATTGGGTTCCACATCTAGCCATTAATAGGTTTAGGTTTGAGTCGATTCGATCTGATCGAACTTGATTGACCTAATTAGGTCAAATTGGCTCACCTAATTGTCCAATTCGAATCACACATCGAATTGACTCATGAAACCAAATCAATTCGTTCATGAAAACCTAAAAGACAAGATTGATGTTTGGCAACGTGTCACGCCTACCCGAAAGATGAGAAATTTGATAAAAATTACCAAAATACCCTTCAGTAGTAAGTACCGTGAAATTCAATCTTTCGATCTCCTATTATCCCGATTAAGTGATGGTACAGATATATGTCAAACCCTAACACTTAGTCATATCAAATCTCAACTAAATCATGAGGGGTTCAGCTGATGACTAATTAGAAACTAATTCTAATCTCATCCTGCTTTGATCAAAGGCTCCTTGAGTCACTCATCGAAGAGATTACATGGGATAATAATACCTCTTATCACGAACGATCGATTCCTTGTTGGTCCACTCACATCCTTCATACACCTTCCACCATACCCAAAACATCCCGTACATGACTCAATGTCATGAATGAGTATGAATCAAAAATATGGCTTAGTATGCACAAGGAACCATGGTGACCTCAAGTCTAAAGATCACATGCACAACTCCTACTTTGAGACCAATCTTTTGACAAGCAGTAAGACTTCCATAAGATAGTCCCGGTGTGGATCAATTCAGTGTAATCATACTCTGATGAGCACCATTATCCTTGTATTAGTGTCTCTACATAAATGGTTGTAAGATCAGCCACTCTTATTAACTGAGCATACATAGGATAAGCTAGTCTTACCGGATTCATCAATCCCCAAATCGATGGTCCATTGACTAAGAACATTTTTTATTAGGGTTTATAGGAACTTAGGTCTCACTATTATGATCTTTACCATAACTCTAATTCCGTTGCCCTAATCTATGGGGTCATTATAAATCCATAAATAAGACACAGCAGTATATGATGAAAATAATGCTTCATTAATATAATGTCATACAAGAGTTGAAAGATTACAAAAAGCCCTTACAATGATTGGCTCTTTGGGTACTTTTCTTTCAATCTCCCACTTGCACTAAAGCCAATCATCCTTAGACTTTATACCCATACTATCTAAGTGGTGATCTAATTGCTACTTGGGTAATGCTTTAGTAAATGGGTATGCTATATTGTTCTTTGTATCAACTTGTTCGATGACAACATCTTGTCTTTCTATTATCTCTTGAATGAGGTGGAACGGTCTTAGAATGTGCTTGGACATATGATGAGACCTCGGTTCCTTTGCTTATACAACAGCTTCAATGTTATCACAATATAATGGTACTGGCTGATGTACATCAGAAACCACGTCCAATTCCATGATGAATTTTTTCATCCAGATATATTTCCTTTGTGGCTTCACTCGTAGCTATGTATTCTGCCTCAGTGACTGAGCCAGCTACTGCTGGCTACTTTGTACTATTCCAACTCACTGCACCACCATACGGGTGAAGACATATCCCGTATATTGATTTGCTATCATCTGGATCTGATTGAAAACTAGAAATCTGTATAGCCTTTCAGTTTCAACTCAGATCCACCATATACTAAAAAAATATCTTTAGTCCTTCTCAGGTACTTGAGAATATTTTTCACAGCTTTCTAACGATCCTCTCCTGGATCTGCTTGAAATCTGCTCAATATGCCCAACGCATAGGCAACGTTAGGTCTGGTACATAACATAGCATAATATAATCCTATAGCCGAAGCATAAGGAATCATAGCCATTCTCTCTCTTATTTATATATCTTAGGAGACATTTTCTTAGTGAGATGTATGCCTTGACTTATAGGCAAGTAACCTTTCTTACTTCTATCCATGTTGAATCTTTTCAACACTAAGTCTATATACCTAGACTGGGATAAGCCTAGCATCCTTTTAGATCTATCTCTATAGATCCATACACCTAGTATATAGGATGCTTCTCCCAAATCTTTCATGGAAAACTTTGATGATAGCCAAGTTTTATTTGATTGTAACATTGGGATATCATTTCCAAAAATTAGTATGTCATTAACATATAAGACCAAGAAAATAAGTGCACTCCGACTTGTCTTCTTATACACATATGGTTCATCCTCATTTTTGACAAAACCAAAACTCTTGATTGTTTCATCAAAACGGATGTTCCAACTCCTTGACGCTTGCTTTAGTCCATAAATAGACTTCTTTAACTTGCATACCTAGTTTGGTCTCCCATTTGAGATAAAACCCTCTGGCTGTATCATATAGACTTCTTCCTCAAGGTTTCCATTGAGAAAATCAGTCTTGACATCCATCTTCCAGATTTCATAATCATGGTATGCTGCTATGGCAAGCATAATCCAAATGGATTTGAGCATGGCTACTGGAGAAAAGGTTTCATTATAGTCAATGCCATGTTTTTATCTAAAACCTTTTTGATGCAGAACGAAAGAAGAGACGATGCGATGCAGAAATAAATCAAGATTAATTCTCTTTTTTCTTTTTTATATATTTTCAGAAATTGGCTTTGACTCAAAGGAAAGCTAAACTAAATTGAAAGAAAACTGGTAATAACTGAAAGCACAATTTAAAAGAAACTAGATTATCAGAGAGGGTTCAGAAGTAACGGATCGCTGGGGGTTGAGAAACTCCCAGACCTAGGGTTTCGCTCTGAACTTTCAATAGGACAGAAATAAAGAGAAGAGATGGGTTACCAACCAGACAGTGATCTTCACAAAGTTTGGTGGAAGAACTCTCTCGAGCAGATTGTTGGATCCTCGAATTCAGATACCTTCGCAATGGATCCTCCAATACTGGTCCTGTGGCTGAGTCGGCTTCTCCTGGACTCAAGATCTGGGAAAGAAGAAGAACAAGTGATGGAATCAGATACTCAAGGAAGGATTTACCAGATTGAAGAACTTGAAAGCTGATGTTGCTGAAATCGGATTCCCCTAGAGGTTGATCTGGCTCCCTCTGAAATTTGCTCTGAAGTGAAGTATCCGGACTGGACCCGGATGCTGGTGGTCGGCATGACTTGGAGAGAGTGGCCGTGGGAGGTGGGGTAGGCTAGGGTTTGGTGGAGGGAGGAGAATTATGGGTGGCTAGGGTTTTGGAGAGAAGTGGCTAACCTAGGGTTTGGGGTTGGAGATCTCACACCTCCTCAAGGTTCCTGGGGAACCCGGATTTACTACTCCACGGAGCTCAACACCTGGATGCAAGTGCGAAAGAGAGAAAACACAGAGTTTGCTCACACATAAATTGGATGCATTCATCAGATTACTTTAAAATTTACAAGAGGGGTTTTAATTATAGGACTTTATAAGAGAGTAGGGTTTACATCTTCCCATGTGGGACTAAAGGAGGGGATCTTCAAATTAGGTTTGTAGGATCAATCCATACACATATGGCTGGCCGAAGGTTCCAAAAAAGTGGATTGGAGGTTTAAATGGAAGGTAAGTGGCGCCTCCTAGCCTTGTTCTTCAAGAGAGAATTTCATTCCTTCCATGGCTCAACTCTTTGGACTCCTCCTTTTCTTCTTCCTAAGTCATGGTTCTTCCCATCTTTGCTTTGGGCATTTTGGCATGGAATGGGCGCCCCCTTGAAGTACTCTCCAAGAAGAGTTTCTTTCTTTTCATAGCTTGGCTCTTATGGAATATTGTGGGCCGCCCCCTTGAGTTGTGGATCCCAGATTGCTTTCTCCTCAAATGGTGCATGAGAAAAGGGACCTGCTATCTTGTGGTGTGGGGACCAGAGCATACTGGAAGGAGATGTGGCACCCCCTGGACTCAGGCGTGTAGCTGGGAGTGTGGCTGGGAGTGTGGCGCCCACTTGCTTCGCCTTGGGAGAAAATGTGACACCCCAGGTTGAAGTCCTAGACCACTACTGAGTCAACATGACTCAACAAAATAAATTGTAGGGAATACAGACTCAAGCTAAAATTGAGTTGATCAAGTCAACCTTATTACAAACCAGAAAACCCTAATTCTTCGGGCAAGGTCAATCAAAGATCCAGATGGAGCTCTGAAGTCTTCTTCTGAGTCTGGTGCACGCACTAATTCTACCGGGATGGGAGGAACTCGACCCTGTCGAGTATGGATCAAGTTGGCTCTGGTATCTCTCCAAGAGGTCTGGGTACAATTCTTGTAATTCTTCTCGGGAGTCCAAGAGTCATCAGAATCAGGCCTTCCTTGCCAGCGGACCAGGTATCTTGGTATCCTCGATTACGAGTAGAGATAACCTGATCATCCAGGATCTTTTCAATCTGCTCTTTCCTCACAGGCCAGTCTGTTGGTGGACACACAGGGTTGGGTTCACTCTCAAGAGCAAGATTAGGCTCAAAAGGCTCACTGGGAATCACAGCTGGCTCTCTATACTCTACTAGGTCTGTAATGTTGAAAGTGGAGCTAATGCCTAGTTCTGGAGGTAACTCGAGCACATAGGCGGATCCTACTCTCTTCACCACTCTAAATGTCCAGCTCCTCTAGCATGTAACTTTCTAACGGTCCAGGAGAAAACCGTTCAGGCCTTAACCTAATCATTACATAGTCTCCCTCATCAAAAGTTTGACTCGCCTTTGAGAATCAGCCAACTTCTTATAAGTTTCATTACTTAAATTTATTTTGGCATGAATTTCTTTATGCAAGTCTTTTATATGCTATGCAAAAAGTTCAGTAGATTCGGAGACTCGTGTGTGGACTTGTAAAGGAGCTAGGTCAAGAGGTGTGTGAGGTTTGTAACCATGCACAATTTCAAATGGACTCTTACCCGTAAACCTATTGACCGAGTCATTGTATGCAAATTCAGCTCTAGGTAAGTACAAATCCCAGTTCCTAATGTTTTCACCAACAAGACACCTTAACAGATTGCCTAAACTACGGTTCACTACTTCAGTTTGGCCATCAGTCTGGGGATGATAGGCAGTTGAAAACTTAAGTTTTGTCCCTAACTTATGCCAAAGGGTTTTCCAGAAATAGCTGGTGAACCGGACATCCCTATCGGAAACAATTGTCTTAGGTAGGCCATGGAGTCGAACTATCTCATTAAAGAACAGGGTGGCTACCTTAGACGCATCAAATGTTTGGGAACAAGGCAAGAAATGGGCCATCTTGAAAAATCGGTCGACTACAACACAGATAGAGTCATCTGCCTCTCTGGATCTTAGGCAAACCTAACACAAAGTCCATGCTCACATATTGCCAAGGACGATCTGGGACAAGGAGTGCGGTATAAAGGCGGTGTTCTGTTTTCGCTGTTTGGCAACAGCGCAGGTCCGACACCTAGCCACAATGTGGTACATCTCTTTTTAAGCTAGGCCAGACGAAAAAAGTGGTCTTTAATAGCCAGGGTGGTCTTGTCTTTTCTAAAATGGCCAGCTAAACCTCCAGCATGACTTTTCCAAATCAAAATTCCCTAAGAGAAGTTCTAGGGATGCAAAGCCTTCTTAAAGAACAGAAAGCCATCTAAAAGGGTATAATCCTTATGGTCACTAGATGGTTCTTGAGTTAGATCCTGGTACACAGTCTTAAAATCCAGACACGACTCATATTCCTCTTTGATTTGCTTGAACCCTATGACTTCAGCCCTAACAGAATTCAACAATTAAGATCGACGACTAAGGGCATCAGCTACCTTATTTTCAGACCCAGCCTTATGCTTCAAAACAAAAGTATAGGACTGGATATACTCTACCCACTTAGCATGCTAGGGTTAAGCTTCTTCTGGGAACTCAAGAATCTAAGAGCCTCATGGTCCGAAAACAGCACAAATTCTTGCGGTAGCAAATAATGTCTCCAGTAACGCAAAGCTTGCACTACCGCATAAAATTCCTGATCATAGGTAGAATACCTAAGCTTAGCATCATTAAGTTTTTCACTAAAGAATGCTACGGGATGGTTCTCTTGGCTTAGGACTCCACCTATGCCTACTCCTGAAGCATCACAGGCAACCTCAAATACCTTTGAAAAGTCGGGTAACCTCAAAATGGATGCCTGGGTCATCCTATCCTTAAGATCTAGAAGGCTTTATGGGCTGCTTTAGTCCACTGGAATTCTCCCTTCCTAATACAGTCTGTGATAGGAGCAACTACAGTACTAAACCCCTTGATGAATCGCCTATAGAAGGTAGCCAAGCCGTGGAAACTTTTGACTTCATGCACACTGGTCGGCTTTGGCCATTCTACAATAGACCTAATATTTTCTGGATCGCAGCCACGCCGTCAGGGGTTACTACAAAACCAAGGAAGATAATTCTATTGGTCATGAATTCACACTTTTTGAGATTACCGTAGAGACTATCATTCCTCAAAACTTGGCAGACTTGTCTAAGGTGGCCTAGGTGATCTGCAGGGGTCTTACTATAGATCAGGATGTCATCAAAATAGACCATTACAAACTTCCCTATGAAAGCTCTAAGTACCTGGGTCATAATCCTCATGAAAGTACTAGGGGCATTGGACAACCCAAAGGCATAACAACCCATTCATAGAGACCATCCTTAGTTTTGAAAGCGGGTTTCCACTCATCCCTGGTCTAATCCTAACCTGATGATAGCGCTCTTGAGATCAATTTTAGAGAAAAACCATTACACCGGCCATCATATGTAGCATGTCATAGTCTAGGGATGGGGAACCTATACTTTATTGTGATTTTGTTGATGGCACGACTATCAACACACATCCTCCACGTGCCATCCTTCTTCGATGTTAGAAGTGCAGGGACTGCACAAGGGCTAAGACTCTCTCAATGAACCCCTTCCTCAACATTCTCACTGCTTTGCAGTTCCTATGCTCAGATGGATTCATCCTATAATGGGGCAAGTTGTGTAAAGTAGCTCCTGGGACTAAATCTATGGAATGCTGGATATCCCTAAGAGGTGGAAGGTGGTCTGGCAGATCCTCGGAAAAACATCCTCAAATTTTCTAACAAAGGTTTAACTTCCTGAGAGGCTCTGAGGGTGTAGGAGTCCTAAGTTCCTTAGCAGTCAACATCCAATAGGTGAACCACTATGAATTCTTGTTCTAGATCCTTAGCACTAATTAAGTTCACTCCAGTCTTCATTTCTCTGACTATTGGTTCCTTTAGCTACCTTGTCCTTAGGAGGGACTGAATGGATTGTGATCTTCATCCCATAAAACTAAAGACACAGTGTTAGATTTTCCTAAGAGGGTGGCATCATGATCATATAACCAAGGTCTTCCAAGAATTATACTGCTCACCCCCATGGGCAAGACGTCACACCAATCTTCTCTTGATAGGATTGCATTTGGATTTGGACCTGACATCTAGACTGGATGGGTTTAGAGGTAGAGTCTACCCAAGAAACCTTATAGGGGTTGGGGTAGGGGACTGGGGTTAAGCCAAACATTTTGACAGTGCTAGCAGAAATGGCATACACAGCTCCCACTATCTATGATGATTTTACATACCTTATCCCTAGTTTAAGAAAAAGTTTGTAGGATGTTAGTCCTACGCCAATCTCCTGAACCTCTATTCTGCGATAGGATGCATCTTACAACTCCTAATTGGTCAGACTCTATGGATTCCTCCTCTCCTTCATACTCATCGACCAAATTCATTCTGGCCTCATAAACTTCTTCTTCAAACTCTTCATTGGGTCCGGAATTCTCTTCTCCTCCTTCTTCTATGTAGAGGATCTACGAGGGCACTGGCTAGAAACATGACCTACCTTGTGGCACATTAAAACAAGCTATGGCTGTGCACTGGTTGGAGATATGACGGGCTTCTGGCACTAAAATAGATGATACTAGGGTTCTCTGGGTGTCAGGCGCCTTACCTTTGTCCATGGGCCTAGGGGTGGGGATGCCCTGATTAGGCTTGCTAGGGGTAACTTGGCTAGGTCCATTTCGTGGGATTGGGGCACTAACCTAGCCAAGGTATAGGTCCTCTCTGAAACTTCTCAGTGTTCAGTGCATCTAATAGGCTTGGTCTAGGTCAGTAACCTCTCTCAGAAACAACTCCTCTTTATGTCTTCCCTAAGTCCAGCCCTAAACCTAGACAAAGTGACCTCATGGGCTTCACTCACATCACATCTCATCAGGTACTCATCAAAGGTGGTTATGTAGTCTGATACAGATCGGTTCCCTTGTTTCAAAGTCTTCCATTGGTCCAAAGATTTTGCTGGTATGAAATGGGTAGATTATTATCTCTAAGCTTCTCTTTCATACCCTGCCAAGTGGTTATGGGCTCTACATTCGTCTTCTAGTGGTCAGCTCAATGTTCCCCCAGTATAACCTAGCTTGACGTACTAACTTCATCTTGGCAAACTTGAACTTTCTTTCCTCAGACATGGCATACAACTCAAAGTACTTGTCCATCTCACCTCCCAATCAGAATACACCTTAGGGTTAAGCTACCATCAAAAGTGGGTGCATCTAATTTGATGTTCGAATGATCCTATCATCTCTATCTTCAGGTTCTGGGTCTGGCCTCCTATGATTAGGTTCAGGATCTCTATATAAAGGTCTTCTAGGCTCTTGGTGTGGGTGAGGTTGAGGCACATTAAAATCTGGGGGAGTCCAATTCTGATGCCTAGGTTCCTCAAGTACTTGGACTCGATCCCTAAGCTGGGCAAATTCTCATAGAATTGTTCTTTAAACTGGGCAGCAGTGGTAGTCACATCCTGACTCAATTTGTTCATACTCTCAGTAAGAGCTCTAACAATGACCTCTAAATCAGTTGGATTTGACCAGGTTGGTAGGGTACTCCATTCCGGGTAGACATGATGATGAAAGCAAACACACAAAATGAGACTCAACTGAACGACTACGGGCTAACTAGACCTAGAGCCCAAACTAGATGCCCAATCAGAGTGGCAAGCTAGCCTGTAGTAACTCGGGACTCAGCCAGGCAGGTGTAAGGGGAGTGTTAGGTCCCTAATTGCCAATCCTAGACACCAATCAGTGATTGGCCAAGTAGGCGGACCAGCACACAAGCCCTTCGGGACGTAGTCCCTAAACCACCATTCTAGATACTGAGTACAAAGCACACACAGAGTAACTAGACAAACTGACTCAACACTAGCCTTGACCCGACTTGTTGATGTCCCTAGCCCACTAAGGCAAATTAAGTATAATAAATTTTAAAATTAGGCTTAGGATCGAATGAGTGGGTGGTGGTTTTGGGCTAAGGAGAGGTTATCAACTCCTCCCCTTATCTTAGATGCTCAAATGCCCTTAAGATGAATTAGGAGATGATCACTCAAAAAAAAAAAAAATTGAATTGCAGAAATATAGAAACAGAGTTGCAGTGATTTAACTCTCAGAAATTTCATGGAAACCAATAAATCACAGGAAGATTCTAAAAATAGCTTCAATTATACTGGTTCCAGCAAAATAAAAATCATATAATTTGGAGTTACTTGCAGTGAGAAACAATTCCTGAAACAAGATAGTTACAGACTGAAAATAGGGTGCTTCCCCATTTACAATTCCTGCTACGAAGTTGTAACCCAACGGATCCCCTACATGCCTAGGAGCACCCCGTGGAATGGGAAGAGGAGGTTTGCACCTTGCTTTGTTCCTAGGACCGGACATCCTGGGGAGTCTACTTCGAGCAGACAAAGTAAAAGGAGAGAAACTTAAAACAAGCAAGCAAAACAAAAACCCTAGACTGGGCTCTGATACCAAAATGATGCAGAACGAAAGAAGAGATGATGCGATGCGGAAATAAATTAAGATTAATTCTTTTTTTTTTATATATATATTTTCAGAAATTGGCTTTGACTCAAAGGAAAGATAAACAAAATTGAAAGAAACTAGGTAATAACTGAAAGCATAATTTAAAAGAAACTAGGTTATCAGAGTGGTTCAGATGTAATGGATCGCTGGGGGTTGAGAAACTCCCAGACCTAGGGTTTCGCTCTGAACTTTCAACAGGACAGAAATAAAGAGAAGAGATGGGTTACCAACCAGACAGTGATCTTCACAAGTTTGGGGGAAGAACTCTCTCGAGCAGATTGTTGGATCCTCGGATCGGATACCTTCGCAATGGATCCTCCAATACTGGTCCTGTGGCTGAGTCGGCTTCTCCTGGACTCAAGATCTGGGAAAGAAGAAGAACAAGTGATGTGATCAGATACTCAAGGAAGGATTTACCAGATTGAAGAACTTGAAAGCTGATGTTGCTGAAATCCGGATTCTCCTGGAGGTTGATCTGGCTCCCTCTGAATTTGCTCTGAAGCTGAAGTATCCGGACTGGACCCGGATGCTGGTGGTCAGCCTTGACTTGGAGAGAGTGGCCGTGGGAGGTGGGGTAGCCTAGGGTTTGGTGGAGGGAGGAGAATTATGGGCGGCTAGGGTTTTGGAGAGAAGTGGCTAACCTAGGGTTTGGGGTGGAGATCTCACACCTCCTCAAGGTTCCTGGGGAACCTGGATTTACTCCCTCACGGAGCTTAACACCTGGATGCAAGTGCGAAAGAGAGAAAACACAGAGTTTGCTCACACATCAATTGGATTCATTCATCATATTACTTTAAAATTTACAAGAGGGTTTAATTTATAGGACTTTACAAGAGAGTAGGGTTTTACATCTTCCCATGTAGGACTAAAGGAGTGGATCTTCAAATTAGGTTTGTAGGATCAATCCATACACATATGGCCGGCCAAAGGTTCCAAAAAAGTTGATTGGAGGTTTTAAAAGGAAGGTAAGTGGCGCCTCCTAGCCTTGTTCTTCAAGAGAGAATTTCATTCCTTCCATGGCTCAACTCTTTTGGACTCCTCCTTTTCTTTCTCCCTAAGTCATGGTTCTTCCCATCTTTGCTTTGGGCATTTTTGGCATGGAATGCGTGCCCCCTTGAAGTGCTCTCCAAGAAGAGTTTCTTTGTTTTCATAGCTTGGCTCTTATGGAATATTGTGGGCCACTCCCTTGAATTGTGGATCCCAGATTGCTTTCTCCTCAAATGGCACATGAGAGAAGGGACCTGCTATCTTGTGGTGTGGGGACCAGAGCATACTGGATGGAGATGTGGCGCCCCCTAGACTCAGGCGTGTGGCTGGGTGTGTGGCACCCACTTGCTTGGCCTTGGGAGAAAATGTGACACCCTAGGTTGAAGTCCTAGACCACTACTGAGTCAACATGACTCAACAAAATAAATTGCAGGGAATACAGACTCAAGCTAAAATTGAGTTGATCAAGTCAACCCTTATTACAAACCAGAAAACCCTAATTCTTTGGGCAAGGTCAATCAGAGATCCAGATGGAGCTCTGAAGTCTTTTTCTGAGTCTGGTGCCCGCACCACTTTTGCTACCAACCTGGCCTTGTAGGTTTCCACTCGACCATCTGCTCCTATCTTCTTCTTGAAGACATATTTACACCATATTAGGTTAATTCCATCAGGTGGATCTACCAAGATCCAAACCTGATTGGAATACATAGAATCCATTTCAGATTTCATAGCACTTAGCCATTTGTCGGAGTCTTTTCTCTCGACATCTTTCGAATAGGTCACAGGATCATCATCCTGAATAATACTGGCTTCGTTGTCATCCCCGATGACAAAACCATATCTCAGAGGTGCTCCCCGCACCCTGTTTGACCTTCGAAGAGGAGGTGTGTATAGTGGCTATTCTTGATCTACAAGAACTTCTGGTTGTGGAATTTCATTTGAAGGCTCAATAGTAACAGTTCTATTCTTCACATAACTCAAGTGAAGAATCACTACTTCTTTCTTGGATAAATTCTTGCTCCAAGAATGTGGCATGCCCACTAACAAAAATCTTTTGCTTAGTAGCATTATAAAAGAGGTATCCAATACCTCCTTTAGGATAACCAACAAACCTACACTTATCAGCCCTAGCACTAAACTTATGTCCAAAGTTATTTTTGACCTGAGCATAGCAACCCCAAATCTTTAAGTACTTAAGACTTGGTCTTTTGCCATTCCATAACTCATATGGAGTGCTACTTACTGAATTAGATGGAACTCTGTTCAAAATAAGGGCAGCAATTTCTAGGGCATGTCCCCAAAAGGAAATTGGAAGGGTTGTGAAGCTCATCATGGACCTCACCATGTCCAACAAGATGCAATTTTTTCTTTTCTGCCACACCATTTAACTGGGGTGTATAAGGAGGGGTCCATTCAGAGATTATGCCTTTGTCTTTAAGATTATTTAGAAACTCACTAGACAAGTATTTACCTCCTCGATCAGAACAAAGAGCATTAATACTATGTCCAATTTTTTTTCAACCATACTTTGATATTCTTTAAACTTATCAAAAGCTTCAGACTTGTGTTTCATAAGATACATAGTGTGGGCACCAGACCTCTGATTAGGGTTTCAATTTTTGGATCCTGTAATAAGGCTTCAAGCCTAAGCATTGTAATTTTTAGTCATGATTTGGTCTCAATTATTTTTGTTTAGTCCTGTACATTGACCAATTTGGTCAATTTGCATCCTGTATTGAGTCCAGTCCCATATTGAGACCATTCCGAGTCTGAGCCCAAGCCAGAATGGTCTTTGAGTCCAGCTCAACTACTAGTGGGCCAAGCTTTGAAGGTCAACATTTCAACCCTAGGGCGCCACTTCACCATCCCATATGGTGCCACTTCACCATCCCATGTGGCACCACCTCTTCTTGCCAAATGGAGACACATCAAATATTTTTTCCTCTTTTCCCTCCCTCTATCAAACCACTTACTAAAGGAGTCTTGGGAAACCAAGGAAAGGTTGAAGACAAAGGCCTTGATCCAAGCCTCATTTCAAGCTTCTCTCCAAAGAAGGGTGAGCAACCAAGGAAAGGTTGAAGACAAAGGCCTTGATCCAAGCCTCATTTCAAGCTTCTCTCCTAAGAGGGTGAGCAACCAAGGAAAGAGGGAGACACAAGTCTTGCATCATGCCTTCTTCCCAAATTGAAGGTCAACTTTCCAAGTCCAGGGAGCCAAATTCCTTCTTCCAAGCCCTTTATCATGCCACGCCCAAATCCAAGAAGCTTTGGTCGGCCAAGGAGTTTGAATTTCAAAATTTTGGGATTTTGAATATTTTTTGGTGCCTTAGCAAGAGAAGAAATGGGTTTTTTCATTCAAATTTTTGAAAGGTTCTAAGGTGCCTATATAAAGGACCTTACCCATCCTTTGTAATGTTAATGTTGATGAATGAAAAGAAAAAGATTTGAGAGCTACTCTTCTACTTAGTTGCCTTTGTTCCTTAAGAACGTCGATCTCCGTGAGGGAGCGCCTTCGCCTTCGAGCGTCGATAGGTGTGAGGCCTCAAGTTACCTTCTCTTCTGCCAATCTATCTTCTATCTTCGAGTTCGGAGGCCAACTGGATGATCCATCTAGGTGCCCAACAAGAAGACCCACAATCAACATCATCTTCAACTTTTCTTCCTTTATTTCTTCCTGCTACCTATTGATTCCTAATCCTTCCCTTGATTACGAACAGGTCCTCCAGGTACCATGAATACAGAGATGGTCTCCCTTGCCTTCGAGACCTTCGAATAGAAAGTCGGCGCATCCGCGGGGGTTGAAGACTTGATCATCCAGGCCGCATCCACTAGAACGAGTGCACTCGGCATCGGGCGCTTCAGAGCTTTTAAGGTTTGCAACCCTAAAACTCCTAAGTTGATATTGATCCAAAGCTAAGTCCTACAAGGTTTCTCAATCCCGGGGTCCTCTTTTTATCCTTGCTTAGGGGCTAATTTGTGTGCTAGTAGTTCTTATCATTATCGAATCCCAAGATCCGCTGTTGTCTTTTCTTCGGAAATCCTAAATCCTTAAGAACACTTAAAAATCAAAAAAGAAAGAAAAACCACTTGCATCATTCTTCATCTTCGCATATAGTTAGCCCAGCATCATGCTTGGTATCAGAGCATGGTTAGGACTTAGCACTTCTTAAGTACTTGGATTAGGAGCTTCACCAGGCCATCCAGTCTTAAGAGAAAAGTAGAGTTTCAAGACTCTCTCCTCCCATTCCACGGGGATCTCCTAAGTTGTGTAGGGGTGCCACTATGATAGACCTTTGAAAAGGAACACAAGAAAAAAAGTTTTAAAAAAAACCAAAAGAAAACTCATGCATCATTAGATCTCATCTTCTTTAATTTCTGTATTTTTTTCCTTTCCATACATGGTCTATTATTTTAGGTGTTCCTGTTTGTAGGAACCTCCAAATCTTCTAATTTTTATTTTGTTGGATTGCACATAATTGAAAGTACTTTTGATATTTTTTAAAATTTTATTGCAGCCTGTAGAATTTCTATAAGCTAGAATACTCCCTAAGAGCAAAATCTGTTCTGTGATTTTTAGCAAGTGCATCTTTTCATGTTTTCTTTTTTTTAAATAGTTTAATTTTGCATTTAGTTTCATCTCTTGTCATTTCATCATTTTATTTCTTCTATCATCCATCAAAAATCCAAAAACACAAATTAGATCCATCTCATTAGATCATTTGTATGCCATCATTTCCATAATCATCTTTAGGGCATCAATTTGACATAGGGTCAGGAGTTTGTTACCTGTCCCTATGCCAAAAATCATCAACCTGCATAACGAACCCAACCCCTAAGTAAAATAGAGTAGACACTTAACTTGCTGTAGTGAGCTAGGGACACCCACGAAGTCAGGTCGAACCAAGTGTCAAGCCAATTTAGACAACTTGTTTGTGTGTGCTTGAGTATCTGTGGTGCGGGCACCAGACTCAGAAGAAGACTTCAGAGCTCCTCTGGATCTCTGATTAACCTTGCCCGAGAATTAGGGTTTGTAATAAAGGTTGACCTGGTCAACCAGTTTATTTATTTTTATTTATTTCTTGAGTCACCATTTAATTTTGTTGAGTCATGTTGACTCGGTGCAAGTCCCGATGTGGTTTCAATTTTATCCAATATGGTGCCGCAATTGTCTTCCAATCAAATCAAGGTCCAAAATGGTGCCACATTTATCTTCCAATCAAATCAAGGTCCAAGCAAGTGGAGGCCACACTCCAAGCCACACCCCAGCCACACTCCGAGCACACGCCAGGGTCCAGGAGGTGCCACAGCGGCATTCCAGTGTCATGGTCTCCACACCCAAAGAAGAAAAAAATCAAATTGGAAGCTAATTTAAAGGAGGCGCCCATACCTGCCAATTTTGTCTAAGCAAAGAAGGAAGGGACTTCTCTTGGAGAAAAAATCAAAGAAGGACATCCAACCTACTCCTAATTGAAGTTCAAATCAAAATCAAAGAGCTTAACTTGGAGTGGAAAAAGAAGAAATGCCATAAGAAGAAGAGGACTCCAAATCCAAATCCAACTCCAAAGAAGGCGCCATAAAAATTCCAAAAAAATTCCTTTATGGCCGTCCCAAATTTTTTTGAACTCTTGGTCGGCCAAGAGAGGAGATTTTCTACCTAATCTAGAGGTTGGAGGAGTTTAGTCCCACATGGAAATTTGTACAAGCTTGGAGAAAATTTTAGGTCTATATAAGACCTCTCTTTGTAACTTTGAAAAAATAAATGAAGAAAAATTATTTTTGCTATTCTCTTGTGTTGAGTGACCTAGGTTTCTCTTCTTCCGCACTATTCTAAGTGTTGAGCTCTGAGAGGGGGTAATCCGGGTTCCATTGGAGCCTTGAGGAGGTGAGAGATCTCCATCTTTATCCAAAACCCTAGGTTAGCCACTTAAAAATCCAAAACCCTATAGCCACCCTTCATTATTTCCAATCCATCAAACCCTAGCTCCTCCCATCTCCCACGGCCTCTCTCTCTCTACAAGTCCAGGCCATCCACCTTCATCCAGATCCAGTCTGGCTACTTCAGATCCAGAGCAAGTTCCAAGGAAAATCACATCAGCTTCCAGGAGAATCCAGTTTTCAGCAATTTCAATCTTCAAGTTCATCAACCTGGTAATTCTTCCCTTGACTCTCTGATTCCATCAATTGTTTTTCTTCTCTTCCAGATCTTGAGTTTAGGAGAAGCCAACCCGCCAAAGGACCAGTACTGGAGGATCCATTGCGAAGAAATCTGAATCCGAGGATCCAACAATCTGCTCGGGAGAGTTCTTCCACCAAAATCTGTGAAGATCATAGTCTGGTTGGTAAACCATCTCTTCTCTTTATTTCTATTCTGTTGAAAGTTCGGAGCGAAACCCTAGGTCTGGGAGTTTCTCAACCCCCAGCGATCCGTTGCTTCTGAACTACTCTGATAATTTAGTTTCTTTAAATTGTGCTTTCAATTATCATATTAGTATCTTTCAATGTTAGGTTAACTTTTCTTTGATTTGAAGCCAACTTCTACAAACATATAAAAACAACAAAAAAAAATTTAGTTAATCTTAATTTACTTCCGCATCGCATCCCTTTATTGTTCTACATCATTTTTGGTATCAGAGCCCAGTCTAGGGTTTCTGATTTGCTTGCTTGCTTATTTTGATTGTTTTCTCTTTTTATTTTGTCTGCTCGAAGTAGACTCCCCAGGACGTCCGTCCTAGGAACTAAGCGAGGTGCAGCCTCCTCTCCCATTCCACGGGGTGTTCCTAGGGCGTGTAGGGGATCCATTGGGTTATAACTTCGTAGCAGGGATTATAAACGGGGAAGACAATCTAGTTGCAGCCCGTAATTGCCCTATTTTCTAATTATTTCTCCCTGCATAAAACTCCGAATTGCATGATTTTTACTTCGTTGAAACCAGTATAATTGAACTTATTTTCCATAATTTTTCTGTGATTTATGGTTTCGGTAAAAATTCTGAGCATTAAAATACAACAACTCTATTTTTGTGTTCTGCAATTCAATTCTTTTTGGAGTGATCATCTCATAATTTACTTAAGGGCAATTGAGCATCTAAGATAAGGGAGGAGTTGATTACCTCTCCTTAGCCCAAAACCACCATCCAATCATTCGAACCTAGCCTAATTTAAAATCAGTTAGACCTAATTTGCCCTAGTGGGCTAGGGACACCATTGGTCGGGTCTAGGCTAGTGTTGAGTCAGTTGCCGAGTTATTCTGTGTGTGCTTAGCACTCAGTGTCTAGAATGGGGTTCAGGGATCCATTCCCGAAGGGCTTGTGTGCTGGTCCGCCTACCTGGCCAATCACTGATTGGTGTCTAGGATTGGCAATCAGGGACCTAACACTCCCCTTAACCTGCCTGGCTGAGTCTTGAGTTACTACAGGCTAGCTTGCCACTCTGATTGGGCATCTAGTTTGGACTCCAGGTCTAGTGATCCAGTAGTCAATTAGTCTAGTCTCATTTTGTGTGCTTGCTTGAATCATCATGTCTACCAGAAACGGAGTGCCATATCAACCTGGTCAAACCCAACCTGATTTAGAGGCCATGATCAGAACTCTTACTGAGAGTATGGCTAAAATGAATCAGGATATGACAAACACTGTGGCCCAGTTTAGCGCACAAATTCATGAGGATCTTACCCAACTTAGGGACCGAGTCCAAGTACTTGAAGAACCTAGACATCGGAATTGGACTCCTGACCCCGATTTTAATGTGCCTCAACCTCACCCACATCAGGAGCCTAGAAGGCCTTAATATAGAGATCCTGAACCTAATCATAGGAGGCCTGACCCAGAGCCTGAAGATAGAGATGATAGGTTCATAAGGAACATCAAATTAGATGCACCCACTTTTGATGGTAGTCTGAACCCTAAGGTGTATTCTGATTGGGAGGGTGAGATGGACCATACTTTGAGTGGTATGCTATGTCTGAGGAGAGGAAATATAAGTTTGCCAAGATGAAATTAGTGCGTCAAGCTAGGTTATACTGGGGGAACATTGAGCTAACCACTAGGAGACGGAATGTTGAGCCCATAACCACTTGGCAGGGTATGAAAGAAAAACTGAGAGATAAATACCTACACATTTCATACCAGCAAAACCTGTTAGACCAATGGCAAAACCTGAAACAAGGAAACCGATCTATCTTAGACTACATAGCTACTTTTGATGAATACCTAATGAGATGTGATGTGAGTGAAGCCCACGAAGTCACTTTGTCTAGATTTAGGGCTGGACTGAGGGAAGATATCAAGAGAGAACTATTTCTGAGAGAGGTTACTGATCTAGACCAAGCCTACCAGATTGCACTGAACACTGAGAAATTTCAGAGAGGACCTATACCTTCTAGGGTTAGTGCCCCAATTTCAAGGAATGGACCTAGCCAAGTTATCCCTAGTAAACCTTTTCAGGGTACTTCTACCCCTAGGCCCATGGACAAAGGTAAGGCACCTGACACCCAGAGAACCCCTAGTTCAAATATCACCTGTTTTAAGTGTCAGAAACCAGGTCACATTTCCAGTTAGTGTACTGCCATAGCCTGTTTCAAGTGTCATAAGGTAGGTCATGTTGCTAGCCAGTGCCCACGAAGATCCCTTTACATAGAAGAGGGAGAGAATGATAATTCCGAGCCCAGTGAGGAATTTGAAGAAGAAGTTTATGAGGCCGAAATGAATTTGGTTGAGGAGTATGAAGGAGAGGAGGAACCCAATGAATCTGACCAATTAGGAGTTGTAAGATGCATCCTATCCCAGAATCTAGTTCAAGAGGATTGGCGTAGGACTAACATCCTACAGACTTTTCTTAAATTAGGGGATAAGGTATGTAAGATCATCATAGATAGTGGGAGCTGTGTAAATGCCATCTCTACTAGCACTGTCAAGATGTTAGGCTTAATCCCAGTTCCCCATCCCAACCCCTATAAGGTTTCTTGGGTAGATTCTACCTCCATACCCATCCAGTCTAGATGTCAAGTCCAAATCCAAATGCAATCTTATCACGAAAAGATTTGGTGCGATGTCTTACCCATGGGGGTGAGCAGTATAATTCTCAGAAGACCTTGGTTGTATGATCATGATGCCACCCTCTTAGGAAAATCCAATACCTGTGTCTTTAGTTTCAATGGGAAGAAGATTACGATCCATTCAGTTCCCCCTAAGGACAAGGTAACTAATGGAGCCGGTAAGGTTAAGGAGATGAAAACTGGAGTGAACCTAATCAGTGCTAAGGATCTAGAACAAGAAATTCATAGTGGTTCACCCATCTGGATGTTGACTGCTAAGGAACTTAGAACTTCGGAACCCTCAGAGCCTCCTCAAGAAGTTAAACCTATGTTAAAAGAATTTGAGGATGTCTTTCCCGAGGATTTGCCAGACCACCTTCCACCTCTTAGGGATATCCAGCATGCCATAGATCTAATCCCAGGAGCGACTTTGCCCAACTTGCCCCATTACAGGATGAATCCATCTGAGCATGAAGAACTGCAAAAGCAGGTTGGAGAATTATTGAGGAAGGGGTTTATTAGAGAAAGTCTTAGCCCTTGCGCAGTCCCAGCCTTACTGACCCCAAAGAAAGATGGCACGTGGAGGATGTGTGTTGACAGTCGTTCCATCAATAAAATTACAATCAAATATAGGTTTCCCATCCCTAGACTAGATGACATGCTTGATATGATGGCTGGTGCAATGGTTTTTTCTAAGATTGATCTCAGAAGCGGTTATCATCAGGTTAGGATTAGACCCGGGGATGAATGGAAAACTGCTTTCAAAACTAAGGATGGTCTTTATGAATGGGTTGTTATGCCTTTTGGGTTATCCAATGCCCCTAGTACTTTCATGAGAATTATGACCCAGGTACTTAGAGCTTTCATAGGAAATTTGTGGTGGTCTATTTTGATGACATCCTGATCTATAGTAAGACCCCAGCAGATCACCTAGGCCACCTTAGAGCAGTCTGCCAAGTTTTGAGGAATGATAGACTCTACGGTAATCTTAAGAAGTGTGAATTCATGACTAGTAGAGTTATCTTTCTTGGTTTTGTAGTAACCCCTGACGGCGTGGCGGCCGATCCTGAGAAGATTAGGTCCATGGTAGACTGGCCAGAGCCAACCAATGTGCATGAAGTTAGAAGTTTCCACGGCTTGGCTACCTTCTATAGGCGATTCATCAAGGGGTTTAGTACTTTAGCTGCTCCTATCACTGATTGTATTAGGAAGGGAGAATTTCATTGGACTAAGTCAGCCCATAAAGCCTTCCTAGATCTTAGGATAAAATGACCCAGGCACCCATTCTGAGATTACCCGATTTTTCTAAAGTATTTGAGGTTGCCTGTGATGCTTCAGGTGTAGGAATAGGTGGAGTCCTAAGCCAAAAGAATCATCCCATAGCATTCTTTAGTGAAAAACTTAATGATGCTAAGCTTAGGTATTCTACCTATGATAAGGAATTTTATGCGGTGGTGCAAGCTTTGCGTTACTGGAGACATTATTTGCTACCGCAGGAATTTGTACTATTTTCGGACCATGAGGCTCTTAGATTTCTGAACTCCCAAAAGAAGCTTAACCCTAGGCATGCTAAGTGGGTAGAATATATCCAGTCCTATACTTTTGTCCTGAAACATAAGGCTGGAGTTGAGAATAAGGTAGCTGATGCCTTTAATCGCCGATCCCTGTTATTAACTTCTGTTAGAACTGAGGTCATAGGGCTTGAGCAAATCAAAGAGGAATATGAGTCTTGTCTGGATTTCACAACTGTGTATCAGGATCTAGTTCAAGGACCATCTAGTAATCACCAGGATTATGCCCTTGTAGATGGTTTTTTGTTCTTCAAAAATAGGCTTTGCATCCCTAGAACTTCTCTTAGGGAATTTTTGATTTGGGAAATCCATGCTGGAGGTTTAGCCGGCCATTTTGGAAAAGACAAGACCATTCTAGCTATTGAAGACCACTTTTTCTGGCCTAGCTTGAAAAGGGATGTAGCTAATATTGTAGCTAGATGTCGAACCTGCGCTGTTGCCAAACAGCGAAAACAAAACACTGGCCTTTATACCCCACTCCCTGTCCCAGATCGTCCTTGGCAAGATGTGAGTATAGATTTTGTGTTAGGTTTACCTAAGACCCAGAGGAGACATGATTCTATCTGTGTCGTAGTCGACCGATTCTCTAAAATGGCCCACTTCTTGCCTTGTTCCCAAACCTTTGATGCATCTAAGGTAGCCACACTTTTCTTCAATGAGATAGTTAGACTCCATGGCCTACCTAAGACAATCATTTCAGATAGGGATGTCCAGTTCACTAGTTACTTTTGGAAGACCCTTTGGCATAAGTTAGGGACAAAACTTAAGTTTTCAACTGCCTATCATCCCCAAACTGATAGCCAAACTGAAGTAGTGAACCGTAGCCTAGGAAATCTGCTGAGATGTCTTGTTGGTGAAAACACCAGAAATTGGGATTTATACCTACCAAGGGCAGAATTTGTGTACAATGACTCGGTCAATAGGTCTACGGGTAAGAGTCCATTTGAAATTGTACATGGGTACAAACCTCACACACCTCTTGACCTAGTCTCTTTACCTGTCCACACTCGAGTCTCCGAGTCTGCTGAGAATTTTGCACAGCATGTAAAAGACTTGCATAAAGAAATTCATACCAAATAAATTTAAGTAATGAAACTTATAAGAAGTTGGCTGATACTCAAAGGCGAGTCAAATCTTTTGTTGAGGGAGACTATGTGATGATTAGGTTAAGGCCTGAACGGTTTCCTCCTGGAACCGTTAGAAAGTTACATGCTAGGGGAGCTGGACCATTTAGAGTGGTAAAGAGAGTAGGATCCAATGCCTATGTGCTCGAGTTGCCTCCAGAACTAGGCATTAGCTCTACTTTCAACATTACAGACTTAGTAGAGTACAGGGAGCCAGCTGTGATTCCTAGTGAGCCTTTTGAGCCTAACCCTATCATTGAGAGTGATCCCGACCCTGTGTATCCACCAACAAACTGGCCTGTGAGGAAAGAGCAGATTGAAAAGATCCTGGATGATCAGGTTATCTCTACTCGTAATCGAGGATACCAAAGGTACCTGGTCCGCTGGCAAGGAAGGCCAGATTCTGATGACTCTTGGATCTCCCGAGAAGAATTACAAGAATTGGACCCAACCTCTTGGAGAGATACCAGAGCCAACTTGAGCCTTACTCGACAGGGTCGAGTTCCTCCCACCCCGGGAGAATTGGTGCGGGCACCAGACTCAGAAGAAGACTTCAGAGCTCCATCTGGATCTCTGATTAACCTTGCCCAAGAAATTAGGGTTTGTAATAAAGGTTGACCTGGTCAACCAGTTTATTTTTTTTATTTATTTCTTGAGTCACCATTTAAATTTTGTTGAGTCATGTTGACTCGGTGCAAGTCCCGATGTGGTTTCAATTTTATCCAATATGGTGCCGCAATTGTCTTCCAATCAAATCAAGGTCCAAAATGGTGCCACATTTGTCTTCCAATCAAATCAAGGTCCAAGCAAGTGGAGGCCACACTCCAAGCCACACGCCCAGCCACACTCCGAGCACACGCCAGGGTCCAGGAGGCGCCACAGAGGCATCCCAGTGTCATGGTCCCCACACCCAAAGAAGAAAAAAATCAAATTGGAAGCTAATTTAAAGGAGGCGCCCATACCTGCCAATTTTGTCTAAGCAAAGAAGGAAAGGGACTTCTCTTGGAGAAAAAATCAAAGAAGGACATCCAACCTACTCCTAATTGAAGTTCAAATCAAAATCAAAGAGCTTAACTTGGAGTGGAAGAAAAGAAGAAATGCCATAAGAAGAAGAGGACTCCAAATCCAAATCCAACTCCAAAGAAGGCGCCATAAAAATTCCAAAAAAACTCCTTTATGGCTGTCCCAAATTTTTTTGAACTCTTGGTCGGCCAAGAGAGGAGATTCTCTACCTAATCTAGAGGTTGGAGGAGTTTAGTCCCACATTGGAATTTGTACAAGCTTGGAAAAAATTTTAGGTCTATATAATAGACCTCTCTTTGTAACTTTGAAAAATAAATGAAGAAAATTATTTTTGCTATTCTCTTGTGTTGAGTGACCTAGGTTTCTCTTCTTCCGCATTATTCTAAGTGTTGAGCTCCGAGAGGGGGTAATCCGGGTTCCATTGGAGCCTTGAGGAGGTGAGAGATCTCCATCTTTATCCAAAACCCTAGGTTAGCCACTTAAAAATCCAAAACCCTAGCCACCCTTCATTATTTCCAATCCATCAAACCCTAGCTCCTCCCATCTCCCACGGCCTCTCTCTCTCTACAAGTCCAGGCCATCCACCTTCATCCAGATCCAGTCCGGCTACTTCAGATCTAGAGCAAGTTCCAAGGAAAATCACATCAGCTTCTAGGAGAATCCAGTTTTCAGCAATTTCAATCTTCAAGTTCATCAACCTGGTAAATTCTTCCCTTGACTCTCTGATTCCATCAATTGTTTTTCTTCTCTTCCAGATCTTGAGTTCAGGAGAAGCCAACCCGCCAAAGGACCAGTACTGGAGGATCCATTGCGAAGAAATCTGAATCCGAGGATCCAACAATCTGCTCGGGAGAGTTCTTCCACCAAAATCTGTGAAGATCATTGTCTGGTTAGGTAAACCATCTCTTCTCTTTATTTCTGTTCTGTTAAAAGTTCGGAGCGAAACCCTAGGTCTGGGAGTTTCTCAACCCCCAACGATCCGTTGCTTCTGAACTACTCTGATAATTTAGTTTCCTTAAAATTGTGCTTTCAATTATCATATTAGTATCTTTCAATGTTAGGTTAACTTTTCTTTGATTTGAAGCCAACTTCTACAAACATATAAAAACAACAAAAAAAATTTAGTTAATCTTAATTTACTTCCGCATCGCATCCCTTTATTTGTTCTGCATCAATCTGGTGTCTAGGCAAGTGGTTCAGGGACAAGAGCCCGAAGGAAGGTGGGTTGGTTTGCTTACCTGGCCAATTTCAAATTGGTGTCTAATCCAAGCAAAGAGGAACCTATTGAACTTGGTGTGGTTCCACTGAGAGGGGGGGGTGAATCAGTGGATAAATAATCTTCTTCTCTTTCTTTTGGAATAATCACAAACACTTGATGGAGAAATATTATAGAGCAATAGTAAAATAACACCAATTAAACCAAACACACAGAGGATTGTTCACCCGGTTCATCTTAATTCCCAATCAAGAATACATACGGTTAGGGTACTCAATCGATGTACCCCCAATACATTCAACTTCAAGGTTTGTCAATTACGTTGGTCTTACATCCACATAACCCTCTAGGCTATAACCTGAGTACCTCTAGGATTTGATCATGACAACTGCAAACACAGTATCACCCTCTACTCAAAAAAGCAGATCAAAAGGAATAGACCCCTCTATGTAAACAAGAGTAGATCAACAGAGCAATAGTCCCACTATTTCAGGACACATAGAAATCACAATTATAAAGACAGGAGTAGATATCACTAAGAAGATGCTGCATCATAAGAAGGACCGTTGAAATCCGTCAGTCTAGGGTTTCTCCACAATAGCTGCAACGTCCATTTCAAATTTCTCCACCCTAGCAGCAACTTTTCTTTTTGTTTTTATTTTTCACAGCCGCCATAACTCTTTCGTCACTTAGGTTTCTCCAAAGCATTTCTCACCAAAAAACCTATTTTCTATCCTTTCCTTTTTTACTCAAGAATCCACCTCATTCATGTGTTGCCCAAAAACCAAATCCTTGTCCAGCTCAAACTCCTCTTCCACTTTTTCCGGTTCAGCCAGTTCTGACTCATTGCATAGACCACTGTCACGATTTTGGCTATAACTTTCTTGTCCAAACTCCAAATCAAGAGAACTTAGTCTTGATTTAAAGCTAAGACATAGGGCTACAACTTTTGTATGCACTACAAGACGCAATTCTTAACACATTGGAACCAGTTTTAATTGGAAGGGAGAAGATTGAGTTATAAAAATCTAGACAGCAATAATCTCTGTTGTAGTCACCCGACCTTAACCCCCTCTATGCTGGTTACATTCTTCGGGCAGCAATAATCTCTATCATGTCTAAGCACACAGACTACTCATGTTGCCAACAAGCTCAATCAAACTCAACTTGGCACAACAATCTCCCCCTTTGAGATTGTTTGGCAACATCCATACACACGAGTAAAATTCTCCCCTTTGCCAACAAAATCAAAGTAGTCGTTCATCTCTGCAATACACCTATAACTTATTGCATCAAGATCTGAGAGTAATGTACAACTACACAAGCATAGTTGCAGTGTTCAATGTATGATGGTCCCCTGGAACATGTCCGGTTAAAAGTGTACACAAACATTAACAACATGCAATTTAGATTGTACAACTCCACTGCTAACCATGTGTCTGTGCTCCCCCGCACTTGAAACACAGAAATAGAAGCTCGATCAGAAACAAGAAGTTTATCGACTTGTCAGTCCCTGGGTAGTTTAGGGTCATTTCAGACCGAAGCTAGTTTAGGGATTAGGCTTCAGCAATTACTTCTCCCCCTGTCTCTTAGACATCTTGTAGAGTAGCCAAACTTTTTAGCCCCAACTTGGCACATAGATGATCGAATTGCTCTTTTGGTAGAGATTTTGTGAACACATCTGCAACTTGATCACTTGTAGGCACATACTCTAATTTTATCTCTCCTCTGGCAACTTTGTCTTTCAAGAAGTGATACCTTAGCTATATATGCTTCGTTCTTGAGTGCTGCACTGGGTTCTTGGAAATGTTGATTGCACTAGAGTTATCACACAGAATCACTACTGGCTTTGGACTGTCAACACCAAAATTCTTTAATAGCTCTACCATGTATAGAACCTATGTACAACTAGATGTGGCTGCCACAAATTCAGCTTCTGCTATGGATAGAGATATTGATTCTTGCCTTTTAGAATGCCATGACACATGATTATCTCCCAAGTAGAAACCTCCACCACTTGTGCTCTTTCTATCATCAACACAACCACCCCAATCTACATCAGAATAAGCATATAATGTTGAAGAAGAATCCCTTTTGTAATACAACCCATGCTCTTCTGTTCCCTTCAAATATCTGAATATGTGCTTTACTGCTTGCAAGAGAGCCTCTCTAGGATCTGTTTTATATCGTGGTGCTAGGCAAACTGCATAAAGAATATATGGGTGAGTGGCTGTCAAGTAGAGTAGACTACCAATCATTGATCTATATAGCTTCTAATCAACACATGGTGAATTCTCCTCTTTGGATATCTTGCAACTTGTAGAAGTAGGCGTTCCCACAGGCCTGCAATCATCCATTTGAAACTTCTTCAACATGTCTCTGGTGTACCTTGCTTGCGAAAAGAAAATGACATCTGTTAACTGCTTCACCTGAAGATCCAAAAAGTATGATAGTTTACCAAGCATAGACATTTCAAACTCAGATTTCATCAATTCAGCAAACTGCATGCATAATACTTCAGATTTTGCAGCAAAGATAATGTCATATACATAGACAATCACAATATTTTCTAATGATCCTCTGATTTGACATATAGATTATTGTCAACTGTACCTTTGTAAAATCCACTGCCTATCAAAAATCTGTAAAACGACAATACCATGCCCTAGGAGCCTATTTCAACCCATATAGAGCTTTCTATAGTCTACAAACATAAGTGGGGTCATCACCATACTGAAATCCCTCTGGCTGCTCCAAGTAAACTTCTTTTTCTAGCTCACCATTCAAGAACGCAGATTTCACATCCATTTGATAGATCATGAAATTCATGTGTGCCATTAAAGATAGAAAAATATGAATAGCCTCAAGTCGTGCCACTAGAGAAAATATCTCATCAAAGTCAATGCCCTCCACTTGAGTGTATCCTTTGCATACAAATCTGGCTTTGTTTCTAATTATCTTACCATCCTCGTCATGTTTATTTCTGAAGACCCATTTTGTACCAATGATATTCTTTCCAATGGGTCTTGGGACCAGCTTCCATGTATCATTCTTTTCAATTTGGTCAAATTCCTCTTCCATTGCTTTTAGCCAAAATTTATCTTCTGTAACTTCAGCGATAGATCTGGGTTCAATTAAGGAAAATAAAGAATAAAGATTTATGGCCACCATTCTTATAGTTTGCACACCTTTGCCAACATCACCAAACCTTCAGGATGATCCTTAGAATACCTCATCTCATCACCATCATAATGAGAATCATTATTGGATTCTGGGACATCTTCAATCTCTTTTTTAGATTTGGATATAATTTCTTCAGCACCGCTATGCACAAGTGAAGCTGGAACACTAGGAGTGAGCGATGTAGGTTTTTCTTCTACTTTCACATCATGACTCTCCAGGATTTTATCAGTCCTCCTATTGTCTGTACTCTCGATAGCTTCCAAATATATCACAGGATCATCATCCTGTATGATACTGGCTTCATTGTCATCCCCGTTGACAAAGCCATATCTGAGAGGTGCTTCCCGCACCCTCTCTGACCTTCAGAGAGGAGGTGTATATTATGGTTATTCTTGATCCACAAGAACCTCTGGTTAAGGAATTTCACTTGAAGGCTCATTGATTTGTTGGTTCTATTCTTCACATAACTCTAATGAAGAATCACTACATTTTTCTTGGATAAATTCTTGTGTCAAAAATTTAGCATGCCTACTGACAATTATCTTTTGCTCAGCAGCATTATAAAAGAGGTATCCAATACCCTCTTTTGAATAATCAACAAACCTACATTTATCAGCCCTTGCACTTAGCTTATGTCCAAAGGTATTCTTGACATAAGCATGGCAACCCCAAATCTTCAAATACTTAAGATTTGGTCTTTTGCCATTCCATAATTCATATGGAGTGCTATTCACTGATTTAGATAGAACCCTATTTAATATGTATGTAGCAGTATCCAGGGCATATCCCTAGAAGGAAATGGGAAGATCAATGAACCTCATCATGGACCTCACCATGTCCAACAAGGTACGATTTCTCCTTTTTGCCACTTCATTTAACTGGGGTGTATAAGGAGTGGTCCATTCAAAAATAATGCCTTTGTCCTTTAGATGGTTTAGAATCTCACTAAACAAGTATTCCACTCCTCGATCAGACCGAAGAGCTTTAATACTAAGTCCAGTTTGTTTTTCAACCATACTTTGATATTTTTTAAACTTATCAAAGGCTTCGGACTTGTATTAGATACACATGACCGTACCTTGATAAATCATCAATAAAAGTGATGAAATAAGAATATCCTCCTCTGGCCTAGACACCAATTGACTGATCAAACTCTAACTGGTTTTGCATCTTGACTAAGTTTTATACTATGACTAAATATTATTTTTGATGAGGGCTTTGATGGTATCAAAATGCATTCTAAATACTATCTTGATAATAATGTTTATTACTACAAGTATAAACATTGAACACGATAACCAATTTTATAATAAACACAATGCATATCACTCTTGCATATGCATAAAAATTCATGTCATCAAGCATATTTCCCTAATATGCATAGCATTATATGACAACAAGCATATTACCCTAATATGCAAAACATGGCTTGATATTTCAATATCCCGTTCACCTCACTTGTTCATGGGATATGGCCACAGCGGCACCCCTACACACCATAGGAGATCCCTTGAATGGGAGGAGAGGGCCTTTAAACCCTACTTGGCTCCTATTACCTGACGGCCATGGTAACCCAATCCAAAGCAGTTACTAGGGTAAAGCCAACATGCATAATTTTATACTTGACATAATATCATGCATTCCATAAAACTGAAATTAAACATATTATCTTAATATGTAAATTTCATATAATTGCATTATCATGTCATTTCATAAAGAAACAACAAATCATGCATATGAATTTGGCCGCGTCGACTCGACATGGTTCGGGTCGGCCCAGTAATGAAATTTCATCAAACTTCAAATAGATTCATAATTGGTATGCCACAAGGTGGGCTCTGATACCATCGATGGGAATTCTCCCAGGGTCATGGGGATCATGCAGCATGCAGAATTGACTTTCAAAATAAAATTTCATAGCATGATACCCTAACATGTATAACATGTATAAAAAACCCTAATTCCCAGGAACCCCTTGGGCAATTACAACTAATGAATCATAAAATAAAGTCAATTAACATACCTGGATCACTAAATCCAATCCTTTCCATGAGGATCACAAGTGCAAGCCCTCCAACGATGATCCACATAAGACTTGAACTAAGGAAGAATTCCTACCGGGGTTGCTTGCTTCAATAGGACTCTTAGGACAGCCATTTGACCTTTGACCACTATAGGACACATTGTCCTACTGTAGGGCTCTCTGGACACTCTCCTAAGGCACTCTTGGCTTTAGGACAACCCTCTCCTAGGACCCCTTAGGATTATGTCCTAAAACAAAGCCTTGTCCTAAAAGATAAGACCTTGTCTTAACAAGACAAGTCTTGTCTTAAAAGAAGGATGGAGGGAGACAACAGAAAGAGGCACTCAGATAACTCTCGGGAAAATGAACTTCTATTTCTGATGACCTAAAATATCAAGTCTCATTTCACCGTACCCCCTTTATATAGATTCAGATGGGGCGTGAAAAGCATCCCGAGACTCCTTATCAGATATGACTCTTCATGTCTGATAAGGCTCTTCATGCTTCAAGAGTCTTATTTGAAGTTCTTTCCCTTTCCAGAGCAGTTCTCCATATGCCATGTGGCATATACCGGTTATGAAGAATGGAAGGAGGTGTCCTTTCAATTTTGAAGAGCGTGGACTAGGCAGAGTCCTAAGGGCAGAACGACTCTGCCAAAGAATAGTGTGCGCGCAGATGAAGAGAAGCGACTCTTTAACTGCGAGCCAATATTTCTTTCTGCTTTCACGCCGCCCCTTCCACTTCTTTGATCGGTCAATCCTCTCCAAGAGGTGTGGGCATAAAGTGAAGAGGCGCAACTTTGATGAAGCTCCCAGAGTTTCATCTACAGAAGGACTCTTAGTCCTTCTGCGCATGCCATAGTTCTCCTAGGTGCGCCATAAGGGTGCCACTTTCCTTTCCCACTTTTCTCTCCACCCAAAACAGCATATATTGATCAGTGAAATATATGCAGTATGGGTGTCATTGGAAAGAGCATTAAATAATCTTTCTGACCATATAATTCATTTTCAAATCAGAGGTCTATAGCTCATTTGTGCCTTTTTGAAGTTTAGATATCATTAAGGTACCAAGAGTCCCATGCCATTGGGACTCTTCATAAATGGCACCTAAAATGCCCTTAAGCCAAAATTAAAATCAGATCAAGCTCTGATTTTGCTAGCTCCACTTAGGAATCAACCTAATTTAGGTCTCCCATAATTAGGTTAGCCCAATTAGCAAGCAACCGAATCCAATCCAATTGGATTAGGAATTAGGTTAGCCTACATATACTAGTATGTAATTCGGCTAACAATAAGAGTCCTATGACCCTAATTAAATCATGAATGACTTCCTTGGTGAAGTCTTTATTGTGTGTGACCCATTGAGGTCCACATCTAGCTAGCAGTAGGTTTAGGTTTGAGCCGATTCGATCCAATCGAACCCGATTGACCTAATTAGGTCAAATTGGCTCACCTAATTGTCTAATTCGAATCACACATCGAATAGACTCATGAAACCAAATAAATTGGTTCATGAAAACCTACAAGACAAGATTGACATCTAGCAACGTGTCATGCCTACCCGAAAGATGAGGAATATTCTGGAAAATACTAAAATACCCTTTAGTAGTAAGTTACCGTGAAATTCAATCTTTCGATCTCCCATTATCTCGATTAAGTGATAGGTATGGATAGATGTCGAATCCTAACACTTAATCATATCGAATCTCAGCTCGATCATGAGGACTTAGCTGATGAATGATTAGATTCTACTAATCTCGTCCTGCTTTGATCAAAGGCTCCTTGAGTCTCTTATCGAAGAGATTGCATGGGATAACAATTTTTATTTCTAGGAATGATCAATTCCTTGTTGTCCACTCACATCCTTCGTACACCTTCCACCATACCCAGAATACCCCGTACACGTCGCAATGCCATGAATGAGTATGAACCAAAGTATGGCTTAGTGTGCATAAAGAACCATGGTGACCTCAGGTCTAAAGATCACATGCACAACTTCTACTGTGGGATCTATCTTTTGACAAGTAGTAAGACTTCCATAAGAAAGTCCCGGTGCGGATTAGTTCCAGTGTACTCATACTCTGATGAGCACCCTTATCCTTGTATTTGTGTCTCTACACATGTGGTTGTGATATCAACCACCCTGATCAACTGAGCATACATAGGATAAGCTAGTCTTTCCGGATTCATCGATCCCCGAATCGATGGTCCAACGACTAGGAACATTCTAGATTAAGGTTTATAGGAATTAGGTCTCACTGTTATTTTATCATAACCCTAATTCCATTGCCCTATTTTATGGGGTTCATCATAATCATCAGAAACATGATACAGCAGTATATGATTAATCACATGCTTTTATTAATATGAAAATATGTCATACATGAGTTGGAAGTTTACATAAAGGCCATCATAATGATTGGCTCTTAGGGCACTTTTCTATCAAACTCCCACTTGCACTAAAGCCAATCGCCCTTGTATTTTATGCCCATATAATCTAAGTGACGATCTAACTACTGCTTGGCTAATGCTTTAGTGAATGGGTCTGCTATATTGTTCTTTGTGTCAACTTATTCCATGACAACATCTTGTCCTTGAACAAGGTGGAAGTATGTTAGAATGTGCTTGGGCTTATTATGAGACCTTGGTTCCTTAACTTGCACAACAACTCTAGTATTTCCATAATGAAGTGACACTACTTGTTCAATAACAGGAACCATGTCTAAATCTATGATGAATTTCTTCATTCACACAGCTTCCCTTATGGATTCACTTGTAGCTATGTACTCTGCCTCAATGACTGAGTCAGCTACTGTTGGCTGCTTTATAGTTTTCCAACTCACTGCTCCACTATTCAGGGTGAAGACATATCCTGATATGGATTTGCTATCATTTGGAACTGATTGAATAATAGAATCTGTATAACCTTCTAGTTTCAATTCAGATCCTCCATATACTAGAAAAATATCTTTAGTCTTTCTCAAGTACTTAAGAATATTTTTCATAGCCCTTCAATGATCCTCTCCTTGATTTGCCTGAAAACTGCTAACTATGCTCAAGGCTTAAGCGACATCAGGCCTGGTACACAACATGGCATACATTATCGATCCTAAAACCGAAGCATAAGGAATTATATCCATCCTCTCTCTTTCTTCTGATGTCTTAGGAGACATTTTCTTAGAGAGTTGTATGCTTTGACTCATTGGCAAGTAACCTTTCTTACTTCTATCCATGTCGAATCTTTTTAACACCAAGTCAATGTACCTGGATTGGGATATGCTCAGCATCCTCTTGGATCTATCTCTATAAATCCTTATACCCAGTATATAGGATACTTCTCCCAAATCCTTCATGGAAAACATTGATGATAGCCAAGTTTTAACTGACTGCAATATGGGGATATCATTCCCAATGATCAGTATATCGTCCACATAAAAAACCAAGAAAATAAGTGCACTCCCACTTGTCTTCTTATACACACATGGTTCATCCACATTTTTGACAAAACCAAATGCTTTGATTATTTCATCAAAATGGATGTTCCAACTCCTCGATGCTTGCTTAAGTCCATAAATGGACTTCTTTAATTTGCATACCTGATTTGGTCTCCCACTTGAGATAAAACCCTCTGGCTGTGACGTATAGACTTCTTCTTCAAGGTTTTCATTGAGGAAAGCAGTCTTTACACCCATCTGCCAGATCTCATAGTCATGGTATGCTGCTATGGCAAGCAGTATCCGAATGGACTTGAGCATAGCTACTGAAGAAAAGGTTTCATCATAGTCTACACCATATCTTTGTTTGAAACCTTTTGCTACCAGTCTAACCTTGTAGGTCTCAACTTGACCATTTGCTCCAATCTTCTTCTTGTAGACCCATTTACACCCTATTGGGTTAATTCCTTCAGGTGGATCTACCAAAGTCCAAACCTGATGGAATACATGGGGTCCATTTCAGATTTCATGGCACCAAGACACCTGTCAAAGTCTCTACTCTCGACAGCTTCCAAATAGGTCACAGGATCATCATCCTGTATGATACCGGCTTCATTGTCATCCCCGATGATAAAGCCATATCTGAGAGGTGCTTCCCGCACCCTCTCTGACCATCGAAGAGGAGGTGTGTATTGTGGTTATACTTGATCCACAAGAATCTCTGGTTGAGGAATTTCACTTGAAGGCTCATTGATTTGTTGGTTCTGTTCTTCATATAACTCTAGTGAAGAATCAGTACATTCTTCTTCAATAAATTCTTGTTCCAAGAATGTAGCATGCCTACTGACAATTATCTTTTGCTCAGCAGCATTATAAAAGAGGTATCCAACACCCTCTTTTAAATAACCAACAAATGTACATTTATCAGCCCTTGCACTTAGCTTATGTCCAAAGGTATTCTTGACATAAGCATGGCAACCCCAAATCTTCAAATACTTAAGATTTGGTCTTTTGCCATTCCATAATTCATATGGAGTGCTATTCACTGATTTCGATGGAACCCTGTTTAATATGTATGTAGCAGTATCCAGGGCATGTCCCTAGAAGGAAATGGAAAGATCTGTGAAGCTCATCATGGACCTCACCATGTCCAACAAGGTACGATTTCTCCTTTCTGCCACTCCATTTAACTGGGGTGTATAAGGAGGGGTCCATTCAAAAATAATACCTTTGTCCTTTAGATGGTTTAGAAACTCACTAGACAAGTATTCCCCTCCTCGATCAGACCGAAGAGCTTTAATACTAAGTCCAGTTTGTTTTTCAACCATACTTTGATATTCTTTAAACTTATCAAAGGCTTCGGACTTGTATTTGATACACATGACCGTACCTTGATAGATCATCAATAAAAGTGATGAAATAAGAATATCCTCCTCTGACCTGAGTCGACATAGGTCCACATACATCAGTATGTACTAGACCTAACAATTCAGTTGCCCTATCTCACTATCCATTGAATGGAGACTTGGTCTTTTTTTTTTTGAGACAAGATTCACAAGTTCCTAAAGATGGGAAATCATCATAGTCAAAGTAATTATCTTTGACTAACTTGTTTATCCTTGACTCACTGATATGACCCAATTGGTAGTGCTAGAGATATGTGACATTCTCATTATCTCTTTTTCTCTTCTTACCATCAATAAGAAAAATTTTATCATTGAGTTCCAAAGTTAGAAGACCATTAACTAAACTACCATGCCCAAATATTGTATTATTTTGAAGAATAGAGCAGCCAGTGCTCTTTACATTTATTTCATATCCCTGTTGTAATAACAAGGATATAGAAATAATGTTTCTTACAATATTTGGCACATAGTAGCATTCTTCCAACTTTATAATATTACCCGAAGGTAATAACAGAATATAAGTGCCCATTGCTTAAGCATATATGGGTTCTCGACTTGCCCCATATAATTTGAAGTCAACTTTCTTTATATTTCTAATTCTGTGGAGTCCATGCAATGAATTGCATATGTAAGATCCACATGCGGTATCCAATACCCATGAATTAGAAATGGTATTACTCAATGATAAATTGGTTTGTATCATGTAAAAACCCCTAGATGCACCACTTGCATCTAGCTTCACATTTGCAAGACAAGTATTGCAATCCTTCTTTCAATGCCCAAACATGCTGAAATGGAAACAGGCTCCATCAGCCTTCTTCCTCAACCAATCCATATAGTTTGGACCGGTTAACTTGTTGGCATCAAAGATGCCTCTCAATGATAAGTTTGAAGCCATTAAAATAAATGTCCTACATTTAATTAAAGAACAATATTAGCAGACCACTCAATTATGACATTCATAATTAGATAAGGACTTTATATCTAATTATGTCTCCCATTATTTTCTTCAAATACCAAAATCCTCAACTATGGTAAGCGAGAAACCTTCATGGTTTCCTTAGTGGGGTTGAGATCCTTATTCCTCATGAGTGCCTTGTGTGTACACAACAAACACACATGAGTTCAAAGGTAGGACAACCTTCCCAATTGCAACTCGTGCAATTCTCAACAATTATCTTTTTCTCTAAGACACTTATGGCCTTCTGTGTATACAACAAACCATAAAGTCTTAGTTTAGTCAGACCCTTTATTTCCATATAGCCATGATTAAATTATGTGGCCCTTGTGTGTACACAACAAAGCAACATATCCAACCATGCTATAAAGCACTAAGTGCACCAAGACAAATCTTATATCAAACCCTAGAGTAGGCCTTGTGTGTACACAACCAACCTACTATAGCTTTGACATAAATTTGGCTTAGCATGAAGGAAGGCAACTTTATAGTATACTTAACCAATTAGCATTACCAAATTAAGATTTAGATAAGACCAAATTGGCCAGGTAAGTAGGAGGGGTGAGGGGGTCCATGCATTGCTTTCCTTAGACACCAATTTGATTGGCTAGGTTAGACAACGGAACCAATTATAAACCTCATTCCCTTTACCTTCCCAGAACCACTTGCCTAGACACCAATTGGCTGATCAAACTCTAACTGGTTTTGCATTTGACTAAGTTTTATACTATGACTAAATATTGTTTTTGATGAGGGCTTTGATGGTCTAAAAACACATTCTAAATACTATCATGATAATAATGATTATTACTACAATTATAAACATTGAACAAGATAACCAAGTTTATAACAAACACAATGCATATCACTCTAGCATATGCATAAAATTTGATGTCATCAAGCATATTACCCTAATATGCATAGCATTATATGACAACAAGCATATTACCCTAATATGCAAAACATGGCTTGATATTTCAATATCCCATTCACCTCACTTGTTCATGGGATATGGCCACAACGGCACCCCTACACACCATAGGAGACCCCTTGAATGGAAGGAGAGGGCCTTTAACCCTACTTGGCTCCTATGACCGGACGGCTATGATGGCTAACCCAATCCAAAGCAGTTACTAGGGTAAAACCAACATGCATAATTTCATACTTGACATAATATCATGCATTTCATAAAAATTGAAATTAACCATATTACTCTAATATGTAAAATTTCATATAATTGCATTATCATGTCATTTCAAAAAAAAACAAGAAATCATGCATATGAATTTGGCCGGGTCGACTCGATAGGGTTCGGGTCGGCCCGGTAATGAAGTTTCATCAAAATTCAAATAGATTCTTAATTGGTATGCCACAAGGTGGGCTCTGATACCACTGATGGGAATTCTCCCAGGGTCACGGGAATTATGCAGCATGCAGAATTGACTTTCAAAATAAAATTTCATAGCATGATACCCTAACGTGTGTAACATGTATAGAAAATCCTAATTCCCAGGAACCCCTTGGGCAATTACAACTAATGAATCATAAATTAAAGTCAATTAACATACCTGGATCACTAAATCCAATCCTTTCCATGAGGCTCACAAGTGCAAGCCCTCCAATGGTGATCCACATGAGACTTGAACCAAGGAAGAATCTCTACCGGGGTTGCTTGCTTCAATAGGACTCTTAGGATAACCATTGGACCTTTGACCACTGTAGGACACACTGTTCTACTGTAGGGCTCTCTGGACACTCTCCTAAGGAACTCTTGGCTTTAGGACAACCCTCCCCTAGAACTCCTTAGGCTTATGTCCTAAAACAAAGCCTTGTCCTAAAAGATAAGACCTTGTCTTAACAAGACAAGTCTTGTCTTAAAAGAAGGATGGAGGGAGACAACAGAAAGAGGCACTCAGATAACTCTTGAAAAAATGGACTTCTGTTTCTGATGACCGAAAATCTCAAGTCTCATTTCACCATACCACTTTATATAGATTTAGATGGGGCGTGAAAAGCATCCCGAGACTCCTTATCAGATTTGACTCTTCATGTCTGATAAGGCTCTTCATGCATCAAGAGTCTTATTTGATCTTCTTTCCCTTTCCAAAGCAGTTCCCCATATGCCATGTGGCATATACCGGTTATGAAGAATGGAAGGAGGCATCCTTTCAATTTTGAATATCATGGAATTGGCAAAGTCCAAAGGGCAGAAGGACTCCGCCTCAAAATAGTGCGCGCACAGATGAAGAGAAGTGACTCTTCATTTGCGCCCCAATATTTCTTCTGCTTTCACGCTACCCCTTCCACTTCTTTGACCGGTCAATCATCTCCAAGAGGTGTGGGGATAAAGTGAAGAGGCACCACTTTGATAAGGTCCCAGAGTTTCATCTACAGAAGGACTCTTAGTCCTTCTGCGCATGCCATACTTGTCCCGTGTGCGCCAAAAGGGTGCCACTTTCCTTTCCCACTTCTTTCTCCACCCAAAATAGCATATATTGATCAGTGAAATATATGTAATATGGATTTCATTGGAAAGATCATTAAATAAGCTTTCTGACCATATAATTTATTTTCAAATCAGAGGTCTATAGCTCATTCTGTGCCTTTTTGAAGTTAAGGTATCATTTAGGTACCAAGAGTCCCATGCCATTGGGACTCTTCATATATAGTGCCTAAAATGCACTTAAGCCCAAATTAAAATCAGATCAAGCTCTAATTTGGCTAGCCCTACTTAGGACTCAACCTAATTTAGGTCTCCCATAATTAGGTTAGCCCAGTTAGCAAGCAACCGAATCCAATCCAATTGGGTTAGGAATTTGGTTAGCCAACATATGCTAGTATGTAATCCAGCTAACCAATTAGGATCCTATGACCCTAATTAAATCATGAATGACTTCCTTGGCCAGGTATCTATTGTGTGTGACCCATTGGGTTCCACATCTAGCTAGCAATAGGTTTAGGTTTGAGCCGATTCGATCCGATCGAACCAAATTGACCTAATTAGGTCAAATTGGCTCACCTAATTGTCCAATTCAAATCACACATCGAATTGAATCATGAAACCAAATCAATTGGTTCATGAAAACCTACAAGACAAGATTGACATCTAGCAACATGTCATGCCTACCCGGAAGATGAGAAATTTGGTAGAAATACCAAAATACATTTCAGTAGTAAGTTATCGTGCAATTCAATCTTTCGATCTCCCATTATCCCGATAAAGTGATAGGTATGGATAGATGTCAAACCCTAACACTTAATCATATTGAATCTCCGCTCGATCACGAGGACTCAACTAATGACTGATTAGATTCCACTAATCTCATCCTGCTTTGATCAAAGGCTCCTTGAGTCTCTCATCGAAGAGATTGCATGGGATAACAATTCCTCTTACTAGGAATGAACGATTCCTTGTTGGTCCACTCACATCCTTCGTACACCTTCCACCATACCCAGAACACCCCGTACATGTTGCAATGCCATGAATGAGTATGAACCAAAGTATGGCTTAGTGTGCACAAGGAACCATGGTGACCACAGGTCTAAAGATCACATGCACAACTTCTACTCTGGGATCTATCTTTTGACAAGTAGTAAGACTTCCATAAGATAGTCCCGGTGCGGATCAATTCCAGTGTACTCATACTCTGATGAGCACCCTTATCCTTGTATTAGTGTCTCTACACAAGTGGTTGTGAGATCAACCACCCTCATCAACTGAGCATACATAGGATAAGCTAGTCTTTCCGGATTCATCGATCCCCGAATTAATGGTTCAACAACTGGGAACATTCTAGATTAAGGTTTATAGGAATTAGGTCTCACTGTTATTTTATCATAACCCTAACTCCATTGCCCTATTCTATGGGGTTCATCATAATCATTAGAAACATGATACAGCAGTATATGATGAATCACATGCCTATATTAATAGGAAAATATGTCATACATGAGTTGGAAGTTTACAAAAAGGCCCTCATAATGATTGGCTCTTATGACACTTTTCTATCAAACTTCCACTTGCACTAAAGCTAATTACCCTTGTATTTTATGCCCATACAATCTAAGTGACGATCTAACTGCTGCTTGGCTAATGCTTTAGTGAATGGGTCTGCTATATTGTTCTTTGTGTCAACTTATTCCATGACAACATCTTGTACTTGAACAAGGTGGAAGCATCTTAGAATGTGCTTCGGCTTATTATGAGACCTTGGTTCCTTAACTTGCACAACAACTCTAGTATTTCCACAATGAAGTGACATTAGTTGTTCTATAGTAGGAACCATGCCCAAATTGGTGATGAATTCCTTCATTCACTTAGCTTTCCTTATGGCTTCACTTGTAGCTATGTACTCTGCCTCAATAACTGAGTCAGCTACTGTTGGATGCTTTATAGTTTTCCAACTCACTGCACCACTATTCACGGTGAAGATATATACTGATATGGATTTGCTATCATCTGGATCAGATTGAAATCTAGAATCTATATAAGCTTCTAGTTTCAATTCAGATCCTCCATACACTAGAAAAATATCTTTAGTCTTTCTCAGGTACTTAAGAATATTTTTCACAACTCTCCAATGATCCTCTCCTGGATTTGCCTAAAAACTGCTCACTATGCTCAAGGCATAAGAGAAATCAGGCCTAGTACATAACATGGCATACATTATCGATCCTATAGCCGAAGCATAAGGAATCATAGCCATCCTCTCTCTTTCTTCTGATGTCTTAGGAGACATTTTCATAGAGAGTTGTATGCTTTGACTCATTGGCAAGTAACCTTTCTTACTTCCATCCATGTTGAATCTCTTCAACACCAAGTCAATGTACCTGGATTGGGATAAGCCCAGCATCCTCTTGGATCTATCTCTATAAATCCTTATACCCAGTATATAGGATGCTTCTCCCAAATCCTTCATGGAAAACATTGATGATAGCCATGTTTTAACCGACTACAACATGGGGATATCATTCCCAATGATCAATAAATCCTCCACATACAAAACCAAGAAAACAAGTGCACTCCCACTTGTCTTCTTATACACACATGGTTCATCCACAATTTTGACAAAACCAAATGCTTTGATTATTTCATCAAAATGAATGTTCCAACTCCTCGATGCTTGCTTAAGTCCATAAATGGACTTCTTTAATTTGCATACCTGATTTGGTCTCCCATTTGAGACAAAACCCTCTGGCTGTGAAATATAGACTTCTTCCTCAAGGTTTCCATTGAGGAAAGCAGTCTTTACATCCATCTGCCAGATCTCATAGTCATGGTATGCTACTATGGCAAGCAGTATCCGAATGGACTTGAGCATAGCCACTGATGAAAAGGTTTCACCATTGTCTATACCATGTCTTTATTTGAAACCATTTGCTACCAGTCTAACCTTGTAGGTCTCAACTTGACCATTTGCTCCAATCTTCTTCTTGTAGACCAATTTACACCCTATTGGGTTAATTCCTTCAGGTGGATCTACTAAAGTCCAAACTTGATTGAAATACATGGAGTCCATTTCAGATTTCATGGCACCAAGCCACTTGTCAGAGTCTCTACTCTCGACAGCTTCCAAATAGGTCTCAAGATCATCATCCTGTATGATACTGGCTTCATTGTCATCCTAGATGACAAAGCCATATCTGAGAGGTGCAACTCGCGCCCTCTCTGACCTTCGAAGAGGTGGTGTGTATTGTGGTTATACTTGATCCACAAGAACCTATGGTTGAGGAATTTCACTTGAAGGCTCATTGATTTGTTGGTTCTGTTCTTCACATAACTCTAATGATGAATCACTACATTCTTCTTGGATAAATTCTTGTTCTAAGAATGTAGCATTCCTACTGACAATTATCTTTTGCTCAGCAGCATTATAAAAGAGATAACCAACACCCTCTTTTGAATAACCAACAAATCTACATTTATCAGCCCTTGTACTTAGCTTATGTCCAAAGGTATTCTTGACATAAGCATGGCAACCCCAAATCTTCAAATACTTAAGATTTGATCTTTTGCCATTCCATAATTCATATGGAGTGCTATTCACTGATTTGGATGGAACCCTGTTTAATATGTATATAGCAGTATCTAGGGCATGTCCCTAGAAGGAAATGGGAAGATCTGTGAAGCTCATCATGGACATCACCATGTCCAACAAGGTGCGATTTCTCCTTTCTGCCACTCCATTTAACTGAGGTGTATAAGGAGGGGTCCATTCAAAAATAATGCCTTTGTCCTTTAGATGGTTTTGAAACTCACTAGACAAGTGTTCCCCTACTCGATCAGACCGAAGAGCTTTAATACTAAGTCCAGTTTATTTTTCAACCATACTTTGATATTCTTTAAACTTATCAAAGGCTTCGAACTTGTATTAGATACACATGACTGTACCATGATAAATTATCAACAAAAGTGATGAAATAAGAATATTCTCCTCTGGCCTGAGTCGACATAGGTCCACATACATCAGTATGTACTAGACCTAACAATTCAGTTGCCCTATCTCCATGTCCAGTGAATGGAGACTTGGTCATTTTTCCTTTGAAACAAGAATCACAAGTTACTAATGATTGGAAATCATCATAGTTAAAGTAATTATCTTTGACTAACTTGTTTATCCTTGACTCACTGATATGACCCAATTGGCAGTGCCAGAGATATGTGACATTATCATTATCTATTTTTCTCTTCTTATCATCAATAAGAAAAATTTTATCATTGAGTTCCAAAGTTAGAAGACCATCAACAAAACTACCATGCCCAAATATTGTATTATTTTGAAGAATAGAGTAGCCAATGCTCTTTACATTTATTTCATATCCCTGTTGTAATAACAAGGATACAAAAATAATGTTTCTTATAATATTTGGCACATAGTAGCATTCTTCCAACTTTATAATATTACCCGAAGGTAATAACAGAATATAGGAGCCCATAGCTTCAGCATATTTGGGTTCTCGACTTGCCCCATGTAATTTGAAGTCACCTTTCTTTATATTTCTAATTATGTGGAGTCCATGCAATGAATTGCATATGTGAGATCCACATGCGGTATCCAATATCCATGAATTAGAAATGGTATTACTCAATGATAAATTGGTTTGTATCATGTACAAACCCCTAGATGCACCATTTGCATCTAGCTTCACATTTGCAAGACAAGTCTTGCAATCCTTCTTCCAATGCCCAAACATGCTGCAATGGAAATAGGCTCTATGAGCCTTCTTCCTCAACCAATCCACATAGTTTGGACCGGTTAACTCGTTGGTATCAAAGATGCCTCTCAATGATATGTTTGAAGCCATTAAAATAAATGCCCTATATTTAATAAAAGAACAATATTAGCATACCACTAAATTATGACATTCATAATTAGATAAGGACTTTATATCTAATTATGTATCCCACTATTTTCTTCAAATACCATAACCCTCAACTATGGTAAGCGAGAAACCTTCCTGGTTTCCTTAGTGGGGTTGAGATCCTTATTCCTCATGAGTGCCTTGTGTGTACACACAAACACACATGAGTTCAAAGGTAGGAAAACCTTTCCAATTGCAACCCGTGCAATTCTAAACAATTATTTTTTCCTCTAAGACACTTATGGCCTTGTGTGTACACAACAAACCATAAAGTCTTAGTTTAGTCGGACCCTTCATTTCCATATAGCCATGATTAAATTATGTTGCCCTTGTGTGCACACAACAAAGCAACATATCTAACCATGCTATAAAGCACTAAGTGCACCAAGACAAATCTTATATCAAATCCTAGAGTAGGCCTTGTGTGTGCACAACAAACCTACTATAGCTTTGACATAAATTTGGCTTAGCTTGAAGGAAGGCAACTTTATGGTATACTTAACCAATTAGCATTACCAAATTAAGATTTAGATATGACCAAATTGGCCAGGTAAGTGGGAGGGGTGAGGGGGTCCCCCCGTTGCTTTCCTTAGACACCAATTAGATTGGCCAGGTTAGACAACGGAACCAATTATAAACCTCATTCCCTTTACCTTCCTAGAACCACTTGCCTAGACAACAATTGGCTGATCAAACTCTAACTGGTTTTGCATCTTGACTATGTTTTATACTATGACTAAATATTGTTTTTGATGAGAGCTTTGATGGTCTCAAAATACATTCTAAATACTATCTTGATAATAATGTTTATTACTACAATTATAAACATTGAACATGATAACCAAGTTAATAACAAACACAATACATATCACTCTAGCATATGCATAAAATTTCATGTCATCAAGCATATTACCCTAATATGCATAGCATTATATGACAACAAGCATATTACCCTAATATGCAAAACATGGCTTGATATTTCAATATCTCATTCACCTCACTTGTCATGGGATATGGCCACAGCAGCACTCCTACACACCATAGGAAATCCCTTGAATGGGAGGAGAGGGCCTTTAAACCTTGGCTCCTATGACTGGACGGCCATGGTGACTAACCCAATCCAAAGCAGTTGCTAGGGTAAAACCAACATGCATAATTTCATACTTGACATAATATCATGCATTTCATAAAAACTGAAATTAAACATATTACCCTAATATGTAAAATTTCATATAATTGCATTATCATGTCATTTCATAAAGAAACAAGAAATCATTCATATGAATTTGGCCGGGTCGACTCGACAGGGTTTGGGCTGGCCCGGTAACAAAATTTCATCAAACTTCAAATAGATTCATAATTGGTATGCCACAAGGTGGGCTCTGATACCACTGATGGAAATTCTCCCAAGGTCACGGGGATCATGTAGCATGCAAAATTGACTTTCAAAATAAAATTTCGTAGCATGATACCCTAACATGTATAACATGTATAGAAAACCCTAATTCCCAGGAACCCCTTGGGCAATTACAACTAATGAATCATAAAATAAAGTCAATTAACATACCTAGATCGATAAATACAATCCTTTCCATGAGGCTCACAAGTACAAGCCCTCCAACGGTGATCCACACGAGACTTGAACCAAGTAAGAATCCCTACCGAGGTTGCTTGCTTCAATAGGACTCTTAGGACAGCCTTTGGACCTTTGTCCACTATAGGACATCCTGTCCTATTGTAGGGCTCTCTGGACACTCTCTTAAGGCACTCTTGGCTTTAGGACAACCCTCCCCTAGGACCCCTTAGGCTTATGTCTTAAAACAAAGCCTTGTCCTAAAAGATAAGACCTTGTCCTAACAAGACAAGTCTTGTCTTAAAAGAAGGATGGAGGGAGACAACAGAAAGAGGCACTCAGATAACTCTCGGGAAAATGAACTTCTGTTTCTGATGACCGAAAATCTCAAGTCTCATTTCACTGTACCCCCTTTATATAGATTCAGATGGGGCATGAAAAGCATCTCGAGACTCCTTATCAGATATGACTCTTCATGTCTGATAAGGCTCTTCATGCTTCAAGAGTCTTATTTGATGTTCTTTCCCTTTCCATAGCAGTTCCCCATATGCCATGTGGCATATACCGTATATGAAGAATGGAAGGAGGCATCCTTTCAATTTTGAAGAGCGTGGAATTGGCAGAGTCCTTAGGGCAGAAGGACTCTGTCTCAGAATAGTGTGTGCGCAGATGAAGAGAAGCGACTCTTCATCCGCGCGCCAATTTTTCTTTCTGCTTTCACGCCGCCCCTTCCACTTCTTTGATCGGTCAATCTTCTTCAAGAGGTGTGGGGATTAAGTGAAGAGGCGCCACATTGATGAAGGTCCCAGAGTTTCATCTGCAGAAGGACTCTTAGTCCTTCTGCGCATGCCACACTTCTCCTGGGTGCGCCAAAAGGGTTTCACTTTCTTTTCTCACTTCTCTCTCCACCCAAAACAGCATATATTGATCAGTGAAATATATGCAATATGGGTGTCATTGGAAAGAGTATTAAATAAGCTTTCTGACCATATAATTTATTTTTAAATCAGAGGTCTATAGCTAATTCTGTGCCTTTTTGAAGTTAAGGTATTATTTAGGTATCAAGAGTCCCATGCCATTGGAACTCTTCATATATGGCACCTAAAATGCCCTTAAGCCCAAATTAAAATCAGATTAAGCTCTGATTTAACTAGACCCACTTAGGACTCTACCTAATTTAGGTCTCCCATAATTAGGATAGCCCTATTAGTAAGCAACCGAATCCAATCAAATTGGGTTTGGAATTAGGTTAGCCTACATATGGTAGTATGTAATCCGGCTAACCAATTAGGATCTTATGACCCTAATTAAATCATGAATGACTTCCTTGGCCAAGTCTCAATTGTGTGTTACCCATTGGGTTCCATATCTAGCCAACAGTAGATTTAGGTTTGAGCCGATTCGATCCGATCGAACCCGATTGACCTAATTAGGTCAAATTGGCTCACCTAATTTTCCAATTCGAATCACACATCGAATTGACTCATGAAACCAAATCAATTGGTTCATAAAAACCTGCAAGACAAGATTAACGTCTAGCAACGTGTCATGCCTACCCGTAAGATGAGGAATTTGGTGAAAAATACAAAATACCCTTCAGTAGTAAGTTACGTGCAATTCAATCTTTTGATCTCCCATTATCCCGATTAAGTGATAGGTATGGATAGATGTCAAACCCTAACACTTAATCATATCGAATCTCAGCTCGATCATGAGGACTCACCTAATGACTGATTAGATTCCACTAATCTCATCCTGCTTTGATCAAAGGCTCCTTGAGTCTCTCATCAAAGAGATTGAAAGGAAACAGGTGCAGGTGGTTTGACAAGATTCTACACTAGGCATGCAAACATCTACGGGAGCAGATTGGATTTTAAAATAATTTTTAAAATTTACGTAGTGGGTATCTGCTCCGCCAGGAATTAATCTAAATCTAGTTGCATTTAGGCATGCATAAACATATAAAATATTTATAAAATATTAAACAATTTAATCTATCCATGCATGATTAAAAAAAAAATTTTTCCATACCTTTATTCCACCTGGAATAACTCTGGAATAAACCTGGAATAGACTGGAATAAATGGAATAAAGTTATTCCAGTCGTCTTCCTCCTTGGGACCATGTTTTTGGCTTGCAAAACATCATCGGAACACCACCTTTCAAACCTCCGTTTGCTCCCAAATTTGAGCAGCGGCTTCTTGGACAAGTCTTCTTTGATTTGCCACTGGTTGCTGCAATCAAATCTAAGCCAAAAAAATTAAATAAATCACCAATGTCTGCTGCCAGATTTCTGCAGCAGAACTGGACAGCAGACTTTGGCCTTCATTTCGGAGCAGCTGGGGCAATCCCGGCTCACGTGGTTTGCTCCTAGGAGTAGAGTGGTACTCCCTCTAGAGGGGAGACACGCCCGGGGCTGCGTTTTGGAGGGAGAGTTTTGAGCACTTGAAATGATGGGAAAAACTCTCCCTCTCTCCCTCCAAAACATAGCCTATCTAAGCTCTCAACCAGGGGTAACTCAAAGAAGAACACCTTGCTTTCTTTGGTTCTCATACGCTGGGATTTTTCAACCTCACAACAGGGGATGGCTGGATGAGTTTATACAGGGCAGCAAGGGAGTGGGAGGTGGAGAGGCGGGGATAGGAAGAGGTAGCGGCTACAATTTTTTCCATTTAACAGCCATTAACACAGGTTTAAAGCCATTAAACCAGCTCACGGGCGAGGGAGAGGTGAGGACGAGATGCTAGGGATATTGTTCGGTCGTTTTGGCTTCTTCCAATGCTAGAAAAATAAATTCCCAGCAAAACACCGTGTAAACGGTTATGTGGAGAGGAATAAGCCACCGGTCCAATAAAAAAAAAAATGGTCCAAAATATTTAAACCAAGTGGTTCAATCTAATTTGAACCAGTTTAAAAATTTGGTTCAAGGGAAAAATTTGTTCACAACCAATTGAAGGCCGAAATGAACTCCGAATCAGTTCAAAACTTATTCAGAAAAATCCTGGCGCAGTGCTGGTCAACCCGGAATAATTTTTGGTTAACGCAGATAAGGGAAAGATGGGGAAAAGAGTGCTCAAAAATACTGTGACCATAAAACCGAGACGATTCCCAATCATAATCGGTATCCGGATCAGAGAATAATCTTCTATTGCGTGTGACCTCATAGGTTTGAACCTAAACGGTAGCACTAGAACATTCTAGTACCAGCACAGGAAACCATCTAGCAATGGGTCCCGGCATCCGGATAGGTCAAAGATGCGGGACCAAACTATCGAATCTCTAGCATATGGTTACTGTATAATTCATCCCTTTGACCTCTAATGCTCAGGACGACTGAGATTGGGCTGCCAACCAAGACTGAGTCAGTCGACTACGTGTCTCAACCTCGCAAGCCCAGTGACTCTTCACTAGGGCTACCCCGGCCGAGGATTTGCTAAATCGAGATACTGCGAGACATTCAATCCAAACTGTTTGGACAGGTCAATTCCATCTTGGTCCATCACTGCTCCATAAGTACTTGCCTGTACCCAGAAACCTTCCGTCACTGGATTAAAAATCCGGGTAGTCCGGCACCAAAGCACAGGGAGTTGCTTGCAAGCTACCGTGATGACCTCAGGTCAGAGGGACACATATACCCATATCCAATCATGAGTATCCCTTTGGCAGAAAGGGGCTGCATGGAGTCACGTTCAATGAGATATCAAATATCCTACTTGCAGATCACATCAGTGTCACCACACTCATTTTGTCAAGAGGACAACCAAACGATGTGAACTACAATAACCTATACTTGATATATTGCTGTCCAGTATAATATATCCTTTGATTGTGAACAGGATTTAAGGACCACTCGATACATCCTCTCTGTATCAAACTCAGTGTAGTCCTAAGGACTTCATCACATGGAAAGAGTTCATTTCAGAAAAATTTAGTATGTGATGAGCTATCAATATTATTTTATTAATTCATAAAATGAGTACAATATTGAGCACATCTGCCTACAACCCAGGCGATTGGCTTTGGGACACAATTCCCAACAACTCCCACTTATACTAAAGCCAATCAGAAGAGTATCTAACACCCATTTCCCATTTACAATAGTCGAACTCTTTTATTCCAAGGGCTTTAGTGAAGGGGTCTGCCAAATTTTCTTTTCCATCGATCTTCAGAAGATTGATGTCGCCTCGTTCCACGATCTCTCATACGAGGTGGTAGCACCGCAAAATGTGTTTGGTGCGGTGATGAGCTTTAGGCTCCTTAGCTTGAGCAATGGCTCCAGTGCCGTCACAATACACCGGAACAGGACCATCTAGGGAAGGTGCCACCCCTAGCTCTCCAAGAAACTTCTGCAACCACACAACTTCCTTTGCCACATCTGATGCTGCAATATATTCTGCTTCGCATACCGAGTCTGCAATAGTTTCCTGCTTAGAACTTTTCAAGTAGATCGCTCCTCCATTCAAGATAAAAACAAACCCTGACACACTCTTGCTATCATCTTTATCCAACTGGAAACTGGAGTCAGAGTACCCCACAAGTTTCAAGTCAGGTTCTCCATAAATCAGCCATTGATTTTTAGTATTTCTTAAATACATAAGGATGGACTTAACCACCTTCCAATGCGCCTCACCTGGGTCAGACTGGTATCTGCTCACTACTCCTAGTGAGTATGCCACGTCTGGTCTAGTACAAGTCAAAGCATACATTATAGAGCCTACTACAGAAGCATAAGGTATTATACTCATGCGCTCTCATTCCTCAGGAGTTGTCACACAATCCTTCTTGGAAAGAGTAATTCCAGAACCTATCGGGAGATAGCCTTTCTTGGAATTTTCCATGCTGAACCGTTTCAACACAGTGTCAATATACGTAGACTGGGACAGTCCCAAAAGCTTCTTAGATCTTTCTCTATAGATCTTCATACCTAGTATGTAAGAAGCTTCACCCAAGTCCTTCATGGAGAACTGAGATGATAACCAGACCTTTATTCCTTGTAATGCTGCGACATCATTCCCGATTAAGAGAATATCATTAACATACAGTACTAGGAATACAATCACAGAACCATTATCCCATTTATAGATGCACGGTTCATCTCCGTTCCTAACGAAGCCATACGATTTTATACACCTATCAAACCGTAAGTTCCAACTTCGAGATGCTTGCTTGAGTCCATAGATGGACCTCTGCAACTTGCATACTTTTGACTCATCTGTGGATGTGAACCCTTTAGGCTGTATCATATACACCTCTTCTTCTAGCTCCCCATTTAGGAAAGCGGTTCGGACATCCATCTGCCAGATCTCATAATCAAAATATGCTGCCATAGCAAACATGATCCGAATGGACTTGAGCATTGCCACAGGGGAGAAAGTCTCGTCATAATCGATACCATATCGTTGATGATATCCCTTGGCAACCAGACGGGCTTTATAGGTCTCTACCTTCCCATCTGCGCCCCTTTTTCTCTTGAAGATCCATTTACACCTGATGGGTTTTATTCCTTCAGGCGGATCAACCAATGTCCAAACATTATTGACTTCCATGGACTCCATTTCGGATCGCATGGCTCCAAGCCATGCCTCAGAGCCAGATCTCTAAAGTGCATCCATATAGGTGATCGGATCCTCATTGTTCTCATTGAGCTCAATGGGATCGCCGTCCCGGACCAAGAAATCGTAGTATCTGTCCGGGTGACGCGGTATTCTACCGGATCTCCTAATGGGTTCTGGGTGTGATTCAATCATAGCCAGTTCTATGAGGTCCTAAGAGTGTGAAGGTTCTTCTTCTATTGGCTGAACTTCATCAAGTTCAATATTAGAGGCTATAGTTCCTTCTTCAAGGAACTCCTTTTCCAAAAAGATAGCTCTAAGAGCAACGAACACCTTTTGTTCATTCTCCAAGTAGAAGAAATACCCTTTGGATTCCTTAGGATAACCAATGAATAAACACCTGTCAGACTTAGGGCCAAGTTTGTCTGAGTCTAAATGCTTTACGTAAGCCGGACAACCCCAGACCCGAAGGTGTGAGATTGAGGGTTTACGTCCATTCCACATCTCATACGGAGTGGAGACAATAGACTTACTTGGAACATTATTTAAGAAGTAACAGGCTCTCTGAAATGCATATCCCCAAAAGGATAGCGGCAGAGTTGCAAAGCCCATCATGGATCGAACCATGTCCAACAAGGTTCGATTCCTCCTTTCGGACACACCATTCAACTGTGGTGTTCCTGGAGGAGTCCACTGAGAGAGAATTCCATTCTCCTCAAGATATGTCAAAAAAGCACCAGATAAGTATTCACCACCTCGATCAGATTGAAGGGTTTTAATACTTTTACCAGTTTGCTTTTCTACTTCATTACAGTATCGTTTGAACATTTCAAACGATTTAGACTTATGTCTCATTAAAAAGACATAACCGAATCTTGAAAAGTCGTCTGTAAAAGTAATGAAATATTTATATCCTTCTCTGGCACTAACTGTCATCGGTCCACATACTTCAGTATGTATTAGACTTAGAAGTTCTGTAGCTTGTTCACCCTTTCCAGTAAAAGGTGACTTGGTCATTTTACCAAGTAAACAGGATTCATAAGTGGGCAGTGATTCAGAATCACCGACGTCGAGAAGTCCATCTCCTCGCATCTTGTTTATTCTATTTTGGTTAATATGACCTAGCCTACAGTGCCAAAGATACAAATTATTGACATTATCTAATCTTGGGCGTTTGCTAGAAGTGTACATTACACTAACAGGCCTTGATAGTACGTATATGTCATTATTTAATCTAGCTTTTATTATAACAGAGTTATTCAAAATAATATTGCAAAAATCTCCTTCTCTTGAAAGTTCAAAACCATAATTGGCCAAAAGGCCTACAGACATTATCCTCATAATGAAACTAGGACAATAGTGACAGTCGACTAGTTCGACAGTACAAGATTCAAAGACAAGATGCAGGACTCCGATCGCCAGTACTGAAACATGATTTCCATTCCCGACACTCAAAAATTGTTCTCCATCTTCAAATCTTCTGCTAACTTGAAGTCCCTGTAATGAATTACAAACATGAATTGGACTACCAGTATCCAATACCCAGTTAACAGTATCAACAATTGAGTAATTACAAGGTTTTATCATATAAATATCTTGTTCAGCAGACTTCTGCTTCCTTGGCCTGTTCGGATCAAGGGACGCAATATAAAGAGGACAGTTCCTCTTCCAATGTCCCTTCTTCTTACAGTAGAAACACTCTGCAGAAGACTGATCAGCCTTATACTTCCTGGTCTGACTAGGGCCAGGAACATTCTGCACCTTCTTTCCCTTCTTATTTATTTTCTTCTTCCCTTTCTTAAAGGGACGACGACCTCTACTTCCTCCCACTAAACTCACCACCCCCTAATTCAGTTGGTGGTCTTTCTCGAAAGTCTGCAGTAACCCCAAATTACCATGGTAGTTGACTGCAGGCTTGTTCATTCTATAATGATCAAGAAAGTGAAGATAGGAGGAGGGAAGAGAATTCAGGATCGCATCCTTGCCGAGCTGCTCGTGCAAGGGGCATCCGAGTTTGCCCAACTTTTCAATCAGCTCGATCATGTAAAATACATGATCAGTGACTGAACCACCATTCGGCATCTTGGAGTTGTAGATGGCACAAGACACTTTGTACCATTCTACATCATCCGGGGTGCCGAAGGATTCCTTCAACTTTTAAAGGATTTCATTAGGTTGGGCCTCCTCGAATTTGCGACCGAACTCGTCGTTCATTGCCGCTAACATAATGCAACAAACAGTAGTCCGATCAGAGACCCACTTCAGATAAGCATCTCTGACCGCACTCCATGCATTTGCGGGAGGAATTTCAGGTGCCGGATCCACTATTACATAGAGGATCCGTTCATGCTCCAGAACAATTCTCAATCTTCGATACCAACTATCGAAGTTGTGACCCTTTAACTTCTCGTTTTCGAGAAGTGACCGGAGCGATAAATTGGAAGACATCTGAAAAGAAAACAAGACCAAATTAGTATGTGAATTAATAATTTAACCAAAAGACTTGGACTTTAGTCTAAAGGTTTTTCCCACTAATTTTTCAGATTGGTAGCCTCTAACTCCAATCCATGAAAATACTTTTTCTTAAGTGGGTACTGAAATCCAATAGGCCTCGTATGAGCCCGACTATGGCCGGCACACCCATACGAGTCTAAAGGTAGGTTCGTAAACCAATTGTTTCCCTAAACAATTTTCATTATTTTATTTTGCCACAAAGAGCACCCCAATTGGCCTAGGGGCCTCCTATTGCAGGTCTCTGGTTAGGTCCAACCATTAATATGACAAATCCAATGCTTCCAATTAACTAAAGACCAAGCCCAACTATGGCCGGTCCAGCTGGTCCCGTTAAGGAGGTTACACTGAACCATCATCGATCAGATAAAAATTCCAGTCGCCGGATGTACACCCGTTCTATGGAACTGCCGATGCACACCTTGCTAGTGGACACATTTCTATCTAACTTAATGGGAGGCAAAGACACTATCAACTCCTTGACTAAGTCTTTTAAAGGACCTAATAATTTTATAGGATTTTTAGTTGTGACAGAGGAAAAAGACAAAGACATGGATCATCCTCCCACTAAATCAGTCAGATTCCAGGAGGGTTGATTTGAATCAACAAACGATCCATGGGCACCTATAGATCAGTCAGACCGATCAACCTGGGTGACATGGGTTAACTCGAGTCATTGAGCTTTTCCAATCAGTTCTAGTCGACTCGACTAGCCAGGTAGGTGAGATCATGGGTGAGTATCCGCCGTTAACCATCTTTCCTAGACACCAACCAAGTTGGTCAGGAAAGAGGTAGCCTCATACAGCCATGATCACAATGCCAAACCTACCTCGACACTAGTCGGTTTACCAGACTCGATCAGACTAGCCTAAAGACTCGGGCGTCCACTGAGCCACTAATTGGATCCATTTTAGATGAATGGATCAACTAATCTAACTATTAGATAGTTCTAAAAAAGGGCCTTAAACAACTTTTGTTTAATCTTCTTATTATCCGGTTCAACTAAACTTAGGTCTAACCCAGTTTTGGACCCAACTAGTCAGCTAACCCAATAACCCAAAAATGGCTTATGCAAATTATATTAGATTTCATAAACCTAAAAAATATTTAATAAGCCAAACACTTAATTAAAATAATTTTTAATTAAGTCTCTATGTAAAACAATTTTACATACCAAATCATGCATCAAAAATATTTTACAAATATTTTATATGTTTATGCATGCCTAAATGAAACTAGATTTAGATTAATTCCTGGCGGAGCAGATACTCGCTGCATGAATTTTAAAAATTATTTTATAATCCAATCTACTCCCGCAGATGTTTGCATGCCTAATGTAGATTTTAAAACAATTTTAAAATTCACGCAGCGGGTATCTGCTCCGCTAGGAATTAATCTAAATCTAGTTGAATTTAGGCATGCATAAATATATAAAATATTTTATAAAATATTAAACAATTTAATCTATCCATGCATTATTAAAAAATAAATTTTCAATACCTTTATTTCACCTGTAATAACTCTGGAATAAACCTGGAATAGACTGGAATAACTGGAATAAAGTTATTCCAGTCATCTTCCTCTTTGGGATCCTATTTTTGGCTTGGAAAACATCATCGGAACACCGCCTTCCGGACCTCCGTTTGCTCCCAAATTTGATCAATGGCTTCTTGGACAAGTCTTCTTCGATTTGCCACTGGTTGCTGCAATCAAATCTAAGCCAAAAAATTAAATAAATCACCAAATTCTGCTGCCAGATTTATGCAGTAGAACTGGACAATAGACTTTGGCCTTCGTTTTGGAGCAGCTGGGGCGATCCCGGCTCACGTGGTTTGCTCCTAGGAGTAGAGTGGTACTCCCTCTAGAGGGGAGACATGCCCGGGGCTCTCTGATCCCTCTCCATGCGCGGTGCTAGCCGCTAGAAGAGAGCTTCACGATCACAGGATTTTTCAGCAACAGAGCTTTGCTGAAATGGGATTTTGAGCACTTGAAATGATGGGAAAAACTCTCCCTCTCCCTCCAAAATGCAGCCTATCTAAGCTCTCAACCAGGGGTCACTCAAAGAAGAACACCTTGCTTTCTTTGGTTCTCATACGCTAGGATTTTTCAACCTCACAACAGGGACGGCTGGATGAGTTTATATAGGGCAGCAAGGGAGAGGGAGGTGGAGAGGCGGGGATAGGAAGAGGCAGCGGCAGCAATATTTTCCATTTAACGGCCATTAACACAGGTTTAAAGCCATTAAACTAGCTCACGGGCAAGGGAGAGGAGAAGATGAGATGCCAGGGATATTGTTCGGTCGTTTTGGCTTCTTCCAATGCTAGAAAAAAAATTCTGAGCAAAACACCGTGTAAACGGTTATGTGGAGAGGAATAAGCCACCGGTCCAATAAAAAAAAAACGGTCAAAATATTTAAACCAAGTGGTTCAATCTAATTTGAACCGGTTTAAATTTGGTTTAAGGGAAAATTGGTTCACAACCAATTGATGGCCGAAACGAACTCCGAATCAGTTCAAAACTGATTCAGAAAAATCCTGGTGCAGTGCTGGTCAACCCGGAACAATTTTCGGTTGACGCAGACAAGGGCAAGATGGGGAAAAGAGTGCTCAAAAATACTGTGACCATAAAACCGAGACGATTCCCAATCGTAATCGGTGTCCGGATCAGAGAATAATCTTTTGTGGCATGTGACCACATAGGTTCGAACCTAAACGGTAGCACTAGAACAATTCTAGTACCAGCACAGGAAACCATCTAGCAATGTGTCCCAGCATCCGGATAGGTCGAAGATGCGGGAGCAAACTATCGAACCTCTGTCATATGGTTACCGTATAATTCATCCCTTTGACCTCTAATGCTCAAGACGACTGAGATTGGGCTGCCAACCCAGACTGAGTCAGTCGACTATGTGTCTCAACCTCGCAAGCCCAGTGACTCTTCACCAGGGCTACCCCGGTCGAGGATTTGCTAAATCGAGATACTGCGAGACATTCAATCCAAACTATTTGGACAGGTCAATTCCATCTTGGTCCATCACTGCTCCATAAGTACTTGCCTGTACCGAGAAACCTTCCATCACCGGATTAAAAATCAGGGTAGTCTAGCACCAAAGCACAAGGAGTTGCTTGCAAGCTACCGTGATGACCTCAGGTCAGAGGGACACATATACCCATATCCAATCGTGAGTATCCCTTTGGCAGAAAGGGGCTGCACGGAGTCACGTTCAATGAGATATCAAATATCCCACTTGCAGATCACATCAGTGTCACCACACTCATTTTGTCAAGAGGACAACCAAACGATGTGAACTACAACAACCTATACTTGATATATTGCTGTCCAGTACAATATATCCTTTGGTTGTGAACAGGATTTAAGGACCACTCGATACATCCTCTCTGTATCGAACTCAGTGTAGTCCTAAGGACTTCATCACATGGAAAGAGTTTATTTCAGAAAAAATTAGTATGTGATGAGCTGCCAATATTATTTTATTAATTCATAAAATGAGTACAATATTGAGCACAACAGCCTACAACCCAGGCATTGGCTTTGGGACACAATTCCCAACAGAGATTGCATGGGATAACAATTTCTCTTACTAGGAATGATCGAATCCTTGTTGGTCCACTCACATCCTTCATATACCTTCCACCATACCTAGAACACCCTGTACATGTCACAATGCCATGAATGAGTATGAACCAAAGTATGGCTTAGTGTGCACAAGGAACCATGGTGACCATAGGTCTAAAGATCACATGCACAACTTCTACTCTGGGATCTATCGTTTGACTATTAAGACTTCCATAAGATAGTCCCGGTGTGGATCAATTCCAATGTACTCATACTCTGATGAGCACCCTTATCCTTGTATTAGTGTCTCTACACAAGTGGTTGTGAGATCAACCACCCTCATCAACTGAGCATACATAGGATAAGCTAGTCTTTCCGGATTCATCGATCCCTGAATCGATGGTTCAACGACTAGGAACATTCTAGATTAAGGTTTATAGGAATTAGATCTCACTGTTATTTTATCATAACCCTAATTCCATTGCCCTATTATATGGGGTTCATCATAATCATCAAAAACACGATACAGCAGTATATGATGAATCACATGCCTTTATTAATATGAAAATATGTCATACATGAGTTGGAAGTTTGCAAAAAGGCCCTCATAATGATTGGCTCTTAGGGCACTTATCTATCAGTTTGGTATCAGAGCATGGTTAGGACTTAGCACTTCTTAAGTACTTGGATTAGGAGCTTCACTAGGCCATCCGGTCTTAGGAGAAAAGTAGGGTATCAAGTCCCTCTCCTCCCATTCCTCGGGGATCTCCTAAGTCGTACAGGGGTGCCACTATGATATACATTTCAAAAGGAACACAAGAAGAAAAGTTTTAAAAAAAACCAAAAGAAAATTCATGCACATTAGATCTCATCTTCTTTAATTTCTGTATTTTTTTCTTTCCATACATGGTCTGTTATTTTAGGTGTTTATGTTTGTAGGAACCTCCAAATATTCTGATTTTTATTTTTTTGGATTACACATAATTGAATGTACTTTTGATAATTTTTTAAATTTTATTGCAGCTTGTAGAATTTCTGTAAGCTGGAATACTACCTAAGAGCAAAATCTGTTCTGTGATTTTTAGCAAGTGCATCTTTTCATGTTTTCATTTTTTTTAAAAGTTTAATTTTGCATTTAGTTTCATCTCTTATCATTTCATCATTTATTTCTTCTATCATCGATCAAAAATCCAAAAACACAAATTAGATCCATCTCATTAGATCATTTGTATGCCATCATTTTCCATAAATCATCTTAAGGTCATCAATTTGATATAGGGTCAGGAGTTCATTTCCTGTCCCTATGCCAAAAATTATCAACCTACATAACGAACCCAACCCCTAAGTAAAATAGAGTAGACACTTAACTTGCTCCAGTGAGCTAGGGACACCCACGATGTCGGGTCGAACCAAGTGTCAAGCCAATTTAGACAACTTGTTTGTGTGTGCTTGAGTATCTGGTGTCTAGGCAAGTGGTTCAGGGACAAGAGCCCGAAGGAAGGTGGGTTGGTTTGCTTACCTGACCAATTTCAAATTGGTGTCTAATCCAAGCAAAGAGGAACCTATTGAACTTGGTGTGGTTCCACTGAGAGGGGGGGGGTGAATCAGTGGATAAATAATCTTCTTCTCTTTCTTTTGGAATAATCACAAACACTTGATGGAGAAATATTATAGAGCAATAGTACAATAACACCAATTAAACCAAACATACAGAGAATTGTTCACCCGGTTCGTCTTAATTTCAAATCAAGATTACATCCGGTTAGGGTACTCAATCGATGTACCCCCAATATAGTCAACTTCAAGGTTTGCCAATTACATTGGTCTTACATCCACATAACACTCTAGGCTATAACCTGAGTACCTCCAGGATTTGATCACGACAACTGCAAACAGAGTATCACCATCTGCTCAAACAAAAGCAGATCAAAAGGAATAGACCCCTCTACACAAATAAGAGTAGATCAACAGAGCAATAGTCCCACTATTTCAGGACACATAGAAATCACAATTATAAAGGCAGGAGTATATATCACCAGGAAGATGCTGCAGCAGAAGAAGGACCATTGAAATTCGTCAGTCTAGGGTTTCTCCACAGTGGCTACAATGTCCGTTTCAGATTTCTCCACCCTAGCAGCAACTTTTTTTTTGTTTTTATTTTTCACAGCCGCCACAACTCTTTTGTCATTCAGGTTTCTCCAAAGCATTTCTCACCAAAAACCTATTTTTTATCCTTTCCTTTTTTGTTCAAGAATCCACCTCATTCACGTGTTGCCCAAAAACCAAATCCCTGTCCCGCTCAAACTCCTCTTCCACTTTTTCCGGTTCAACCAGTTTTGACTTGTTGCATTGACCACTATCACAATTTTGGCCATAACTTTCTTGTCCAAAATCCAAATCAAGAGAACTTAGGCTTGATTTAAAGCTAAGACATAGGGCTACAACTTTTGTATACACTAAAAGACTCAATTCGTAACACATTGGAACCAGTTTTAATTGGAAGGGAGAAGATTGAATTCTAAAAATCTGGACAGCAATAATCTCTATTGTATTCACCCATCCTTAACCCCATCTATGCTGGTTACATTCTCCGGGGTAGCAATAATCTCTATCATGTCTAAGCACACAGACTACTCATGTTGCCAACAAGCTCAATCAAACTCAACTTGGCACAACAATCTCCCCCTTTGAGATTGTTTGGCAATATCCATACACACGAGTAAAATTCTGCCCCTTTGCCAACAAAATCAAAGTAGTCGTCCATCTCTGCAATACACCTGTAACTTACTGCATCAAGATCTGGGAGTAGTGTGCAACTAAACAAGCATAGTTGCAGTGTTCAATATATGACGGTCCCCCTGGAACATGTCCGATTAAATGTGTACACAAACATTAACAACATGCAATTTAGATTGTACAACTCCACTGCTAACCATGTGTCTGTGCTCCCCCACACTTGAAACACAGAAATAAAAGCTCGATCAAAAACAAGAAGTTTATCGACTTGTCAGTCCCTGGGTAGTTTAGGGTCATTTCAAACCGAAGCTAGTTTAGGGATTAGGCTTCAACAATTACTTCTCCCCCTGCCTCTTGGACATCTTGTAGAGTAGCAAAACTTTTTATCCCTAACTTGGCACATAGATGATCGAATTGCTCTTTTGGTAGAGATTTTGTGAACACATCTGCAACTTGATCACTTGTAGGCACATACTCTAATTTTATCTCTCCTCTGGCAACTTTGTCTTTCAAGAAGTGATACCTTAGCTCTATATGCTTCGTTCTAGAGTGCTGCACTAGATTCTTCGAAATGTTGATTGCACTAGAGTTATCACATAGAATCACTACTAGCTTTGGACTGTCAACACCAAAATTCTTCAATAGCTCTACCATGTATTGAACCTGTGTACAACTAGATGTGGCCGCCACATATTCAGCTTCTGCTGTAGATAGAGATATTGATTCTTGCTTTTTAGAATGCCATGACACTAGATTATCTCCCCAGTAGAAAGCTCCACCACTTGTGCTCCTTCTATCATCAACACAACCACCCCAATCTGCATCAGAATAAGCATATAATGTTGAAGAAGAATCTCTTTTGTGATACAACCCATGCTCTTCTGTGCACTTCAAATATCTGAATATGCGCTTTACTGCTTGCAAGTGAGCCTCTCTAGGATCTGCTTGAATCGTGCTGCTAGGCAAACTGCATAAAGAATATCTGGTCGAGTGGCTGTCGAGTAGACTACCAATCATTGATCTATATAGCTTCTGATCAACACAAGGTGAATTGTCCTCTTTAGATATCTTGCAACTTGTAGAAGTAGGCATTCCCACAGGCTTGCAATCATCCATTTGAAACTTCTTCAACATGTCTCTGGTGTACCTTGCTTGAGAAAAGAAAATGCCATCTGTTAACTGCTTCACCTGAAAACCCAAAAGGTATGATAGTTCACGAAGTATAGACATTTCAAACTCAGATTTCATCAATTCATCAAACTGCATGCATAATACTTCAGATTTTGCAACAAAGATAATGTCATCTACATAGGCAATCACAAATATTTTCTAATGATCCTCTGATTTGACATATAGATTACTGTCAACTATACCTTTGTAAAATCCACTGTCTATCAAAAATCTGTCCAAACGACAATACCATGCTCTAGGAGCCTGTTTCAACCCATATAGAGCTTTCTTTAGTCTACAAACATAAGTGGGGTCATCACCATACTGAAATCCCTCTGGCTGCTCCATGTAAACTTCTTTTTCAAGCTCATCATTCAAGAATGCAGATTTCAAATCCATCTGATAGATCTTGAAATTCATGTGTGCCATTAAAGATAGAAAAATATGAATAGCCTCAAGTCGTGCCACTGGAGCAAATGTCTCATCAAAGTCAATGCCCTCCACTTGAGTGTATCCTTTGCATACCAATCTGGCTTTGTTTCTAATTATCTTACCATCCTCATCAAGCTTGTTTCTGAAGACCCATTTTGTACCAATGATGTTCTTTCCAATGGGTCTTGGGACCAGCTCCCATGTATCATTCTATTCAATTTGGTCTAATTCCTCTTCCATAGATTTTAGCCAAAATTTATCTTCTATAGCTTCAGCGACAGATCTGGGTTCAATTAAGGAAATAGAGAATAAAGATTTGTGCCCACCATTGTTCTAGTTTGCACACCTTTGCCAACATCACCAATCACCAAACCTTCAGGATGATCCTTAGAATACCTCATCCTATCACCATAATTATGATAATAATTATTGGATTCTGGGACATCTTCAATCTCATTTTTAGATTCGGATATAATTTCTTCAGCACCACTATTTACAGGTGAAGCTGGAACACTTGGAGTGAGCAATGTAGGTTTTTCTTCTACTTTCACATCATGACTCTCCATGATTTTATCAGTCCTCCTATTGTAACATTTGTAAGCTTGTGAATATGAAGAATAACCCAAAACATACCTTCATCACTTCTATCTTCAAACTTGCCCAGATTGGTACCTTTTCTTAGAATCCAACATTTTGACCCAAAATTCTAAAGTAATCAACATTTGGTTTCTTGCCAAAAATAAGTTCATATGGATTTTGGATTCATGAGGATGAAGAAGACATCTGTTCATCACATGAACAGCAGTATGCACAGAAAATGGCCAAAATCTTTTAGATACCTTCCCTTCAGTAAGCATTGTTCTAGCCATCTCTTGAATTGTTATATTTTTCCTCTCGGCAACCCCATTCTGTTGTGGAGTGTGAGGTGCTGTAAGTTGCCTTCAGATACCATGCTTCATGCAATAACAAGTCATCTCATCAGAAGTAAACTCACCTCCTCTATCAGTCCTGATGGATTTGATTCTTTTACTCATTGCATTCTCTATCATCTCTTTGAATGCCACAAAATGCTTGAAAGCTTCATCTTTCTTTCTCAACAACACAATCCAAGTCATTCTAGAGTAGTCATCCACCATCATCATAAAAGATCTTTCACCATTGAAGCCATTATTTCGAGTAGGACCACAAAGATCAAGATGAAGAATATCAAGCGGCCTTCTAGTGTTGTGCTAGATCTCACTGTATCTGAATCTAGTCTGCTTCCCCTTCTGGCATGCTTCACAAATATGATTTCTTGGCTTCTTGATGCTTGATAAGTTTCTTACTGCATTCTTCCTTGAGAGTTTTGTCAGGTTTTCAAAACCAATGTGTCCCAGCCACTTATGCCATAGCCAATCTTGCTCTTCATTCACATGCATACATTGATTTGAAGATAATTCAGCAAGAGTAAAGATTTTCCAAGGTTCTGGAACCTCTTGCAACTAGCTTCCCTTTGCAAGTTTCTCGAATCTCTACACCATCCTTCTTGAAAATCACAGTGTGACCCATGTCACAGATTTGACTAACACTGAGAAGACTATGCCTAAGACCATTCACATATAAGACATTCTGAATTTTGCCTGCAGCTGCACTCACATTGCCTTTTCCAACTATAGCAGCATTTTCATTATTCCCAAACTTCACAGTTCCACCATCATAAGATATCAATTCTTAAAATAGAGATTTATCACCTGACATGTGACTTGAGCATCCATTGTCAAGTATCCAAACTTCAGCCCCTTTCTGTGCTTTCAAAGCAGTTTGCACAACTAGAGAGTCTTGTACTTTCTCTTTACCTTTGGCAATCCATCTCAATTTTTCCTCACTAGTTTCAGATTTTGAGGATGATTCATCTGAAACTTTCTTATTGTTAGATACCTCCTTGCTATTCTCTGAGCTTGAGGATGATAGATCTTCTTCTTCTTGCTCTGCTCATTTTGCTTGTACACTTTCAGATTTTCAAAATGTCCTTGCAAAGCTTTGAGGATGACAAAATTTAAATTGTTGCTTCTACAATTTCTTGCCAAGTGACCCGGTTGACCACAATTATAGCAACCTCAAAATATAAATTGTTGCTTCTACATTTTCTTAGAGAGATGTATGCCTTGACTTATAGGCAAGTAACCTTTCTTACTTTTATCCATGTTGAATCACTTCAACAATAAGTCTATATACCTAGACTGGGATAAGACTAGCATCCTTTTAGATCTATCTCTATAGATCCTTATATCTAGTATATATGATGCTTCTCCCAAATCTTTCATGAAAAACCTTGATAATAGCCAAGTTTTAATCGATTGTAACATTGGGATATCATTTTCAATAATTAGTATGTCATCAACATACAAGACCAAGAAAATAAGTGCACTCCCACTTGTCTTCTTATACACACATGGTTCATCCTCATTTTGACAAAACCAAAACTCTTGATTGTTTCATCAAAATGGATGTTCCAACTCCTTGACACTTGCTTTAGTCCATAAATAGACTTCTTTAACTTGCATACCCGGTCTGGTCTCCCACCTGAGATAAAACCCTCTGGCTGTATCATATAAACTTCTTCTTCAAGGTTTCCATTGAGAAAATCAATCTTGACATCCATCTGCCAGATTTCATAATCATGGTATGCTGCTAAGGAAAGCATAATCTGAATGGTTTGAGCATGGCTAATGGAGAAAATGTTTCATTAATGTCAATGCCATGTTTTTATCTAAAACCTTTTGCTACCAGCCAGGCCTTGTAGGTTTCTACTTGACCATCTGCTCTTCTTGAAGACCTATTTACACCATATTGGGTTAATTCCATCAGGTGGATCTACCAAGGTCCAAACCTGATTGGAATACATAGAATCCATTTCAGATTTCATAGCACTTAGCCATTTGTCAGAGTCTTTTCTCTCGACATCTTTCGCATAGGTCACAAGATCATCATCCTGAATAATACTGGCTTCATTGTCATCCCCGATGACAAAACCATATCTCAGAGGTGCTCCCCGTACCCTATTTGACCCTCGAAGAGGAGGTGTGTATAGTGGCTATTCTTGATCTACAAGAACTTCTGGTTGAGGAATTTCATTTGAAGGCACAATAGGTTGTTGGTTCTATTCTTCATATAACTCAAGTGAAGAATCACTACTTCTTTCTTGGATAAATTCTTGCTCCAAGAATGTAGCATGCCCACTAACAAAAATCTTTTGCTTAGTAGCATTATAAAAGAGGTATCCAATACCTCCTTTAGGATAGCCAACAAACCTACACATATCAGCCCTAGCACTAAACTTATGTCCAAAGTTATTTTTGACCTAAGCATAGCAACCCCAAATCTTTAAGTACTTAAGACTTGGTCTTTTGCCATTCCATTACTCATATGGAGTGCTACTTACTGACTTCGATGGAACTCTATTCAAAATATGTGCAGCAGTTTCTAGGGCATGTCTCCAAAAGAAAATGGGAAGATCTGTGAAGCTCATCATGGACCTCACCATGTCCAACAAGGTGCAATTTTTTCTTTTTTGCCACACCATTTAACTGGGGTGTATAAGGAGGGGTCCATTCAGAGATTATGCCTTTGTCTTTAAGATTGCTTAAAAACATACTAGACAAGTATTCACCTCCTCGATCAGAACAAAGGGCATTAATACTATGTCCAGTTTTTTTTTCAACCATACTTTGATATTCTTTAAACTTATCAAAAGCTTCAGACTTGTGTTTCATAAGATACATAGTGTGGGTGCCAGACCACTGATTAGGATTTCAATTTTTGGGTCCTGTAATAAGGCTTCAAGCCTAAGCATTGTAATATTTAGTCATGACTTAGTCTCAATTATTTTTGTTTAGCCCTGTACATTGACCAATTTGGTCAAGTTGTGTCATGTATTGAGTCCAGTCCCATATTGAGTCCAATCGGAGTCTGAGTCAAAGCCGGAGTGGTCTTTGAGTCCAGCTCATCTACTATTGGGCCAAGACTTGAAGGTCAACATTTCAACCCTAGGGCCCCACTTCACCATCCTATTTGGTGCCACTTCACCATCCCATGTGGCACCATCTCTTCTTGCCAAATGGAGACACGTCAAATATTTTTTCCTCCTTTCCCTCCCTCCATCAAGCCACTTACTAAACGAGTCTTGGGCAACCAAGGAAAGGTTGAAGACAAAGGCCTTGATCCAAGCCTCATTTCAAGCTTCTCTCCAAAGAAGGGTGAGCAACCAAGGAAAGTTTGAAGACAAAGGCCTTGATCTAAGCCTCATTTCAAGCTTCTCTCCTAAGAAGGGTGAGAAATCAAGGAAAGAGGGAGACACAAGCCTTGCATCATGCCTTCTTCCCAAAATTTAAGGTCAACTTTCCAAGTCCAAGGATGCCAAATTCCTTCTTCCAAGCCCATTATCATGCCACGCCCAAATCCAAGAAGCTTTGGCCGACCAAGGAGTATTAATTTCAAAATTTTGGAATTTTTGAATATTTTTTGGCGCCTTAGCAAGAGAAGAAATGTGTTTTTTCATTCAAATTCTTGAATGGTTCTAAGGTGCCTATATAAAGGACCTTACCCCCTCCTTTGTAATGTTAATGTTGATGAATGAAAAGAAAAAGATTTGAGTGCTACTCTTCTACTTAGTTGCCTTCGTTCCTTAAGAACGTCGATCTCCGTGAGGGAGCGCCTTCGTCTTTGAACGTCGAGAGGTGTGAGCCCTCAAGTTACCTTCTCTTCTGCCAATCCATCTTCCATCATCGAGTTCAGAGAACAACTAGATGATCCATCTAGGCGCCAAACAAGAAGACCCACAATCAACATCATCTTCAACTTTTCTTCCTTTATTTCTTCCTGCTACCTATTGATTCTTAATCCTTCCCTTGATTGCTCATAGGTCCTCCAGGTACCACGAATACGGAGATGGTCTCCCTTGCCTTCGGGTCCTTCGAACAGAAAGCCGGCGCATCCGCGGGGGTTGAAGGCTCGATCATCTAGGCCGCATCCGTGAGAATGAGTGCACTCGGCATCGGGCGCTTCAGAGCTTTTAAGGTTTGCAGCCCTAGAACTCCTAAGTTGATATTGATCCGAAAGATAAGTCCTACGGGAATTCTCAATGCCGGGGTCCTCTTTTTATCCTTGCTTAAGGGCTAATTTGTGTGCTAGTAGTTCTTATCATTATCGAATCCCTAGATCCACTATTGTCTTTTCTTCGGGAATCCTAAATCCTTAAGAACACTTAAAAATCACAAAAGAAAAAAAAAACCGCTTGTATCATTCTTCATCTTCGCATATAGTTAGTCCCGCATCATGTTTGGTATCAGAGCATGGTTAGGTCTTAGCACTTCTTAGGTACTTGGATTAGGAGCCTCACAAGGCCATCCGGTCTTAGGAGAAAAGTAGGGTTTCAAGACCCTCTCCTCCCATTCCACAGGGATCTCCTAAGTCATGCAAGGGTGCCACTATGATAGACCTTTGAAAAGGAACACAAGAAGAAAAGTTTTAAAAAAAACCAAAAGAAAATTCGTGCATCATTAGATCTCATCTTCTTTAATTTCTGTATTTTTTTCCTTTCCATATATGGTCTATTATTTTAGGTGTTTCTGTTTGTAGGAACCTCCAAATCTTCTGATTTTTATTTTGTTGAATTACGCATAATTGAAAGAACTTTTGAAAATTTTTTATATTTTGTTGCAGCCTGTAGAATTTCTATAAGCTGGAATACTACCTAAGAGAAAAATCTGTTCTCTGATTTTTAGCAAGTGCATCTTTTCATGTTTTCATTTTTTTAAATAGTTTAATTTTGCATTTAGTTTCATCTTTTCATTTCATCATTTTATTTCTTCTATCATCCATCAAAAATCCAAAAACATAAGTTAGATCCATCTCATTAGATCATTTGTATGCCATCATTTTCCATAAATCATCTTAAGGGCATCAATTTGACATAGGGTTAGGAGTTCATTACATGTCCCTATGCCAAAAATCATCAACCTGCATAATGAACTCAAGCCCTAAGTAAAATAGAGTAGACACTTAACTTGCTCTAGTGAGCTAGGGACACCCACGATGTCGGGTCGAACCAAGTGTCCAGCCAATTTAGACAACTTGTTTGTGTGTGCTTGAGTATCTGGTGTCTAGGTAAGTGGTTTAGGGACAAGAGCCCGAAAGAAGGTGGGTTGGTTTGCTTACTTGGCCAATTTCAAATTGGTGTCTAATCTAAGCAAAGAGGAACCTGTTGAACTTGGTGTGGTTCCACTGACAGGTTGGGGGGGAATCAGTGGATAAATAATCTTCTTCTCTTTCTTTTGGAATAATCACAAACACTTGATGGAGAAATATTATTAAGCAATAGTAAAATAACACCAATTAAACCAAACATACAGAGGATTGTTCACCCAGTTCGTCTTAATTCTCAATCAAGACTACATCCGATTTGGGTACTCAATCGATGTACCCCCAATACATTCAACTTCAAGGTTTGCCAATTACGTTGGTCTTACATCCACATAACCCTATAGGCTATAACCTGAGTACCTCCAGGATTTGATCACGACAATTGCAAACACAGTATCACCCTCTGCTCAAACAAAAGCAGATCAAAAGGAATAGACTCCTCTATGCAAACAAGAGTAGATCAATAGAGCAATAGTCCGACTATTTCAGGATACATAGAAATCACAATTATAAAGACAGGAGTAGATATCACCAGGAAGATGCTGCAGCAGAAGAATGACCGTTGAAATCCGTCAGTCTAGGGTTTCACCACAGCGGCTGCAATGTCCGTTTTAGATTTCTCCACCCCAGCAGTAACTTTTTTTTTATTTTTATTTTTCACAGCCGCCATAACTCTTTTGTCACTCAGGTTCCTCCAAAGCATTTCTCACCAAAAAACCTATTTTTTATCCTTTCCTTTTTTGTTCAAGAATCCACCTCATTCACGTGTTGCCCAAAACCAAATCCCTGTCCCGCTTAAACTCCTCTTCCACTTTTTCCAGTTCAGCCAGTTCTGACTCGTTGCATAGACCACTGTCACGTTTTGGCCATAACTTTCTTGTCCGAACTCCAAATCAAGAGAACTTAGGCTTGATTTAAAGCTAAGACATAGGGCTACAACTTTTGTAGACACTACAAGACCCAAGTCTTAACACATTGGAACCAATTTTAATTATAAGGGAGAAGATTAAATTCTAAAAATCTGGACAGCAATAATCTCTGTTGTAGTCACCCGACCTTAACCCCCTCTATGCTGGTTACATTCTCCATGGCAGCAGTAATCTCTATCCTGTCTAAGCACACAGACTACTCATGTTGCCAACAAGCTCAATCAAACTCAACTTGGCACAACAATCTCCCCCTTTAAGATTGTTTGGTAACATCCATACACACGAGTAAAATTCTCCCCCTTTGCCAACAAAATCAAAGTAGTCGTTCATCTCTGCAATACACCTGTAACTTCTGCATCAAGATCTGGGAGTAATGTACAACTACATAAGCATAGTTGCAGTGTTCAATGTACGACGGTCCCCTGGAACATGTCCGATTAAAAGTGTACACAAACATTAACAACATGCAATTTAGATTGTACAACTCCACTGCTAACCATGTGTCTGTGCTCCCCCACACTTGAAACACAGAAATAGAAGCTTGATCAGAAACAAGAAGTTTATCGACTTGTCAGTCCCTGGGTAGTTTAGGGTCATTTCGGACCGCAGCTAGTTTAGGGATTAGGCTTCAGCAATTACTTCTCCCCCTGTCTCTTGGACATCTTGTAGAGTAGCAAAACTTTTTATCCCTAACTTGGCACATAGATGATCGAATTGCTCTTTTGGTAGAGATTTTGTGAACACATCTTCAACTTGATCACTTGTAGGCACATCTCTAATTTTATCTCTCCTCTGGCAACTTTGTCTTTTAAGAAGTGATACTTTAGCTCTATATGCTTCGTTCTAGAGTGCTGCACTAGATTCTTCGAAATGTTGATTGCACTAGAGTTATCACACAGAATCACTACTAGCTTTGGACTGTCAACACCAAAATCCATCAATAGCTCTACCATGTATTGAACCTGTGTACAACTAGATGTGGCCGCCACATATTCAGCTTCTGCTGTGGATAGAGATATTGATTCTTGCTTTTTAGAATGCCATGACACTAGATTATCTCCCAAGTAGAAAGCTCCACCACTTGTGCTCCTTCTATCATCAACACAACCACCCCAATCTGCATCAGAATAAGCATATAATGTTGAAGAAGAATCTCTTTTGTAATACAACCCATGCTCTTCTGTGCCCTTCAAATATCTGAATATGCACTTTACTGCTTGCAAGTGAGCCTCTCTACGATCTGCTTGAATCGTGCTGCTAGGCCAACTGCATAAAGAATATCTGGTCGAGTGGCTGTCGAGTAGACTACCAATCATTGATCTACATAGCTTCTGATCAACAGAAGGTGAATTGTCCTCTTTAGATATCTTGCAACTTGTAGAAGTAGGCATTCCCACAGGCTTGCAATCATCCATTTCAAACTTCTTCAACATGTCTCTGGTGTACCTTGCTTGAGAAAAGAAAATGCCATCTGTTAACTGCTTCACCTAAAGACCCAAAAGGTATGATAGTTCACCAAGTATAGACATTTCAAACTCAGATTTCATCAATTCAGCAAACTGCCTCCATAATACTTCAGATTTTGCAACAAAGATAATGTCATCTACATAAACAATCACAAATATTTTCTAATGATCCTCTGATTTGACATATAGATTGCTGTCAACTGTACCTTTGTAAAATCCACTGTCAATCAAAAATCTGTCCAAATGACAATACCATGCCCTAGGAGCCTGTTTCAACCCATATAGAGCTTTCTTTAGTCTACAAACATAAGTGGGGTCACACCATACTGAAATCCCTCTGGCTGCTCTATGTAAATTTCTTTTTCTAGCTCATCATTCAAGAATGCAGATTTCACATCCATCTGATAGATCTTGAAATTCATGTGTGCCATTAAAGATAGAAAAATACGAATAGCCTCAAGTCATGCCACTGGAGCAAATGTCTCATCAAAGTCAATGCCCTCCACTTGAGTGTATCTTTGCATACCAATCTGGATTTGTTTCTAATTATCTTACCTCTCATAGTTTGTTTCAGAAGTTTGTTCTGAAGACCCATTTTGTACCAATGATGTTCTTTCCAATGGGTCTTGGGACCAGCTCCCATGTATCATTCTTTCCAATTTGGTCCAATTCCTCTTCCATAGCTTTTAGCCAAAATTATCTTCTGTAGCTTCAGCGACATATCTAGGTTCAATTAAGGAAAATAGAGAATAAAGATTTGTGGCTACCATTCTTCTAGTTTGCACACCTTTGCCAACATCACCAATCACCAAACCTTCAGGATGATCCTTAGAATACCTCATCTCATCACCATCATTATGAGAATCATTATTGGATTCTGGGGCATCTTCAATCTCATTTTTAGATTCGGATATAATTTCTTCAGCACCGCTATGCACAGGTGAAGCTGGAACACTAGGAGTGAGCGATGTAGGTTTTTCTTCTACTTTCACATCATGACTCTCCATGAATTTATCAGTCCTCCTATTATAACATTTGTAAGCTTTTGAATATAAAGAATAACCCAAAAACATACCTTCATCACTTCTATCTTCAAACTTGCCCAGATTGGTACCTTTTCTTAGAATCCAACATTTTGACCCAAAAATTCTGAAGTAATCAACATTTGGTTTCTTGCCAAAAATAAGTTCATATGGAGTTTGGATTCATGAGGACGAAGAAGACATATGTTCATCATATGAATAGCTGTATGCACAACAAATGGCCAAAATCTTTTAGATACCTTCCCTTCAGTAAGCATTGTTCTAGCCATCTCTTGAATTGTTATATTTTTCCTCTCGGCAACCCCATTCTGTTGTGGAGTGTGAAGTGCTGTAAGTTGCCTTCGGATACCATGCTTCATGCAATAACAAGTCATCTCAGCAGAAGTAAACTCACGTCCTCTATCCGTCCTGATGGATTTGATTCTTCTACTCATTACATTCTCTATCATCTCTTTGAATGCCACAAAATGCATGAAAGCTTCATCTTTCCTTCTCAACAACAAAATCCAAGTCATTCTAGAGTTGTCATCCACCATCTCCATAAAATATCTTTCACCATTGAAGCCATTATTTCGAATAGGACCATAAAGATCAAGATGAAGAATATCTAGTGGCCTTCTAGTGTTGTGCTCCATCTCACTATATCTTGATCAAGTTTGCTTCCCCTTCTGGCATGCTTCACAAATATGATTTCTTGGCTTCATGATGCTTGGTAAGTTTCTTACTGCATTCTTCCTTGAGAGTTTTGCCAGGTTTTCAAAACCTATGTGTCCCAGCCTCTTATGAAATAGCCAATCTTGCTCTTCATTTACATGTAGGGCTAGAAATGGGTCGGCCCAAAGACTATATTTTAAAAATTTTTGGACGAAATCCGGGCATTCCTTTGGCCGAAAAATTTAATTGACATTATGTTACAGCCTTAAGACAAGTCCAATATGCTTAAAATTTCATCCGTAGCCTGAATCAACTTCACGCCAGTCCGAAGTTTATTGAGCTGGCCCAGTCCAATTCTAAACAATGGGCTTTTGGGCTTGCACATTTCCAGCCCAATTTACATGCATACATTGATTTGAAGAAAATTCAGCAAGAGTGTAAAGTTTTCCCTTTCCAAGTTTCTCGAATCTCTACACCATCCTTCTTGAAAATCACAGTGTGACCCATGTCACAGATTTGACTAACACTGAGAAGACTATGCCTAACACCTTTCACATATAGGACATTCTGAATTTTGCCTGCACCTACACTCACATTGCCTTTTCCAACTATAGCAGCATTTTCATTATTTCCAAACTTCACAGTTCCACCATCATAAGATACCAATTCTGAAAATAGAGATTTATCACCTGACATGTGACTTGAGCATCCACTGTCAAGTATCCAAACTTCAGCCCCTTTCTGTGCTTTCAGAGCAGTTTGCACAACTAGAGAGTCTTGTACTTTCACTTTACCTTGGCAATCCATCACAATTTTTCCTCACTAGTTTCAAATTTTGAGGATGATTCATCTTAAACTTTCTTATTGTCAGATACCTCCTTACTTGCTATTCTCTGAGCTTGAGGATGATACATCTTCTTCTTCTTGCTCTGCTCATTTTGCTTGTACGCTTTCAGATTTTCAAAATGTCCTTGCAAAGCTTTGAGGATGACAAAATTTAAATTGTTGCTTCTACAATTTCTTGCCAAGTGACCCGGTTGACCATAATTATAGCAAACTCAAAATTTAAATTGTTGCTTCTACATTTTCTTAGAGAGATGTATGCCTTGACTTATAGGCAAGTAACCTTTTTTACTTCTATCCATGTTGAATCTCTTCAATACTAAGTCTATATACCTAGACTGTGATAAGCCTAGTTTTAGACCTATCTCTATAGATCCTTATACCTAGTATATAGGATGCTTCTCCCAAATCTTTCATGGAAAACTTTGATGATAGCCAAGTTTTAATCGATTGTAACATTGGGATATCATTTTCAATAATTAGTATGTCATCAACATACAAGACCAAGAAAATAAGTGCACTCCCACTTGTCTTCTTATACACACATGGTTCATCCTCATTTTTGACAAAACCAAAACTCTTGATTGTTTCATCAAAACGGATGTTCCAACTCCTTAACGCTTGCTTTAGTCCATAAATAGACTTCTTTAACTGGCATACCTGGTATGGTTACCCACTTGAGATAAAACCCTCTGGCTGTATCATATAGACTTCTTTCTCAAGGTTTTCATTGAGAAAATCAGTCTTGACATCCATCTACCAGATTTCATAATCATGGTATGCTGCTATGGCAAGCATAATCCGAATGGATTTGCGCATGGATACTGGAGAAATGGTTTCATTATAGTCAATGCCATGTTTTATCTAAAACCTTTTGCTACCAGCATGGCCTTGTAGGTTTCTACTCGACCATCTGCTCCTATCTTCTTCTTGAAGACTTATTTACTCCATATTAGGTTAATTCCATCAGGTGGATCTACCAAGGTCCAAACCTGATTGGAATACATAGAATCCAATTTAGATTTCATAGCACTTAGCCATTTATTGGAGTCTTTTCTCCCGACATCTTTCGAATAGGTCACAGGATCATCATCCTGAATAATACTGGCTTTATTGTCATCCCCGATGATAAAACCATATCTCAGAGGTGCACCCCGCACCCTGTTTGACCTTCGAAGAGGAGGTGTGTATAGTGGCTATTCTTGATCTACAAGAACTTCTGGTTGAGGAATTTCATTTGAAGGCTCAATAGGTTGTTCGTTCCGTTATTCACAAAACTCAAGTGAAGAATCAATACTTCTTTCTTGGATAAATTCTTGCTCCAAGAATGTAGCATGCCCAATAACAAAAATCTTTTGCTTAGTAGCATTATAAAAGAGGTATCCAATACCACCTTTAGGATAACCAACAAACCTGCACTTATCAGCCATAGCACTAAACTTATGTCCAAAGTTATTTTTGACCTGAGCATAGCAACCCCAAATCTTTAAGTACTTAAGACTTGGTCTTTTGCCATTCCATAACTCATATGGAGTGCTACTTACTAACTTGGATGGAACTCTGTTCAAAATATGTGCAGTAGTTTCTAGGGAATGTCCCCAAAAGGAAATGGGAAGATCTGTGAAGCTCATCATGGACCTCACCATGTCCAACAAGGTGTAATTTTTTCTTTTCTGCCACACCATTTAACTATGGTGTATAAGGAGGGGTCCATTCAGAGATTATGCCTTTGTCCTTAAGATTGTTTAGAAACTCACTAAATAAGTATTCACCTCCTCGATCAGAACAAAGAGCGTTAATACTATGTCCAGTTTTTTTTTCAACCATACCTTGATATTCTTTAAACTTATCAAAAGCTTCAGACTTGTGTTTCATAAGATACATAGTGTGGGCACCAGACCTCTGATTAGGTTTTCAATTTTTGGATCCTGTAATAAGGCTTCAAGCCTAAGCATTGTAATATTTAATCATGATTTAGTCTCAATTATTTTTGTTTAGTCCTGTACATTGACCAATTTGGTCAAGTTGTGTCCTCTTTTGAGTCTAGTCCCATATGAGTCCAGTAGGAGTCTGAGTCGAAGCCGGAGTGGTCTTTGAGTCCAGCTCAACTACTATTGGGCTAAGCCTTGAAGGTCAACATTGAAACCCTAAGGTGCCACTTCACCATCCCATGTGGCACCACCTCTTCTTGCCAAATGGAGACAAGTCAAATATTTTTTCCTCCTTTCCCTCCCTCCATCAAGCCACTTACTAAACGAGTCTTAGGCAACCAAGGAAAGGTTGAAGACAAAGGCCTTGATCAAAGCCTCATTTCAAGCTTCTCTCCAAAGAAGGGTGAGCAACCAAGGAAAGGTTGAAGACAAAGGCCTTGATCTAAGCCTCATTTCAAGCTTCTCTCCTAAGAAGGGTGAGAAACCAAGGAAAGAGGGAGACACAAGCCTTGCATCATGCCTTCTTCCCAAAATTGAAGGTCAACTTTCCAAGTCCAAGGAAGCCAAATTCCTTCTTCCAAGCCCATTATCATGCCACGCCCAAATCCAAGAAGCTTTGGCCGGCCAAGGAGTATTAATTTCAAAATTTTGGAATTTTTGAATATTTTTTTGGCACCTTAGCAAGAGAAGAAATGTGTTTTTTCATTCAAATTTTTGAAAGGTTCTAAGGTGCCTATATAAAGGACGTTACCCCCTCCTTTGTAATGTTAATGTTGATGAATGAAAGGAAAAAGATTTGAGTGCTACTCTTCTACTTAGTTGCCTTCATTCCTTAAGAATGTCGATCTCCGTGAGGGAGCATCTTCGTCTTTGAGCGTCAAAAGGTTTGAGGCCTCAAGTTACCTTCTCTTCTGCCAATCCATCTTTCATCTTCGAGTTCGGAGGCCAACTGGATGATCCATCCAGGCACCCAACACGATGACCAATAATCAACATCATCTTTAACTTTTCTTCCTTTATTTCTTCTTGCTACCTATTGATTCCTAATCCTTCCCTTGATTGCTCACAGGTCCTCCACGTACCACGAATACGGAGATGGTCTCCCTTGCCTTTGAGACATTCGAATAGAAAGCCGGCACATCCGCGAGGGTTGAAGGCTCGATCATCCAGGCCGCATCCATGAGAACGAGTGCACTCGGCATCGGGCACTTTAGAGCTTTTAAGGTTTGCAACCCTAAAACTCCTAAGTTGAAATTGATCCGAAAGCTAAGTCCTACAAGGTTCTCAATCCCGAGGTCCTCTTTTTATCCTTACTTAGGGGCTAATTTGTGTGCTAGTAGTTCTTATCATTATCGAATCCCTAGATCCGCTGTTGTCTTTTCTTCGGGAATCCTAAATCCTTAAGAATACTTAAAATCACAGAAGAAAAAAAACCACTTGCATCATTCTTCATCTTCGCATATAGTTAGTCCAGTATCATGTTTGGTATCAGAGCATGGTTAGGACTTAGCACTTCTTAAGTACTTGGATTAGGAGCTTCACCAGGCCATCCGGTCTTAGGAGAAAAGTAGGGTTTCAACACCCTCTCCTCCCATTCCATGGGGATCTCCTAAGTCGTGTAGGGGTTCCACTATGATAGACATTTGAAAAGTAACACAAGAAGAAAAGTTTAAAAAAAAAACAAAGAAGATTTTGCATCATTAGATCTCATCTTCTTTAATTTCTGTATTTTTTTCCTTTCCATACATGGTCTATTATTTTAGGGGTTTCTATTTGTAGGAACCTCCAAATCTTCTGATTTGTATTTTGTTAGATTACACATAATTGAAAGTACTTTTGATAATCTTTTTAAATTTTATTACAGCCTGTAGAATTTTTATAAGCTGGAATACTACCTAAGAGCAAAATCTATTCTGTGATTTTTAGCAAGTGCATCTTTTCATGTTTTCATTTTTTAAAATAGTTTAATTTTGTATTTAGTTTCATCTCTTGTCATTTCATCATTTTATTTCTTTTATCAACCATCAAAACCCAAAAACACAAATTAGATCCATCTCATTAGATCATTTGTATGCCATCATTTTTCATAAATCATCTTAAGGGCATCAATTTGACATAGTGTCAGGAGTTCATTACCTGTCCCTATGCCAAAAATCATCAACCTGCATAACAAACCCAACCCCTATGTAAAATAGTGTAGACACTTAACTTGCTCTAGTGAGCTAGGGACACCCACGAAGTCGGGTCAAACCAAGTGTCAAGCCAATTTAGATAACTTGTTTGTATGTGCTTGAGTATCTGGTGTCTAGGCAAGTGGTTCAGGGACAAGAGCCCGAAGGAAGGTGGGTTGGTTTGCTTACCTAGCCAATTTCAAATTGGTGTCTAATCCAAGCAAAGAGGAACCTCCACCAACCTTACACTTACTTGGCCACGTGCTAAGTTTCTACCACCAAGATTGTCATCTTGACCTAACATTTGGTTTGAACTCTTAGGTCTAGTAAACCCATAACATCTTTAGTTGTGTGTCGCATGTCGACTAGATCGGGAGTCCCCTATCACCCCCATCATTCCCAATCAAGTGAACCCATGGAGAACGATCGACAGGATCAATTAAAGGTCATCATTGAACAGTCAGCTAGGATGAACAATAAGTTTGATAAGTTTGATAAATATGTAACTAGGCTTGAAACTCTGGAGAGGACCTGGGAGCCTCACACTAAACTAGAGTTTGGGTCACCTCCTCACACTAGGAAATTCCCTCAATATAATCTCTCCTTGGAGGCTGAGACCAGAAGAGTCCCACACCATAACCTAGCCCGAGAGGTTCATCCTAAGGGACCTAATCAATAGTTCATGGACTAGGTTAAAAAAGGATCTAGTAGCCTAAAGGAAAGGGAGCCAGAAGTTAACCTGATCAAGGCCAAAGAGTTAGAGAAGGAGATTACTGAAGGATCCCCTGCCACTGACGAGATTCGTGAACCCACCAGTGAGCCTGAAGTAGAAGTATATGAAGCTGAAGCTCACTTAGTGGATGAATATAAAGAACAGTTAGAGGGAGAAAGCTATGATACTAATACTACAATGGCTTTTCCTGAGTAGACTCTAGAAGAGGATCCAATTATCAAACCTAGTCCTAAAATCCAAGAGAAAATTATTGAGGATATGGTTTCTTTAGTTTGGTATCCTCAGGAGGAGTTCATCTCTTCAATCCCAGTTCAAGAACTCTTCGCAGAAATTGTTGACCCATCCTTCCATAGCATGGACCTTTTCTTGCCCAAAGATATAGAACAATGTCCAAATTTTGAGGTTATCCTGAATAACCAAGGTCTATGTCATGCTGCTCATAGATTGCCCCAAGACTCCTACTCCTATTTCCTACCCTTCCCTGAGCCTTCTCATATTTCGAGAGCCATGGGGTTATATTTTGTTGAGATTACTAGGTTGCATGACTCCTTAGAGCCCATCCCTTTTGCCATCTACTTCTGGTATACCTTATGGCATTTGCTAGGGATCCATGGTAATTTGTCTTGTGCATACCTGACCAGGGTCAAACCTAGAGAGACAATAATCTATTAGGTTTAGGTCCTAGACAGTCCAATAAAATTCTGCTCTATAGGAATGCTTGGTTGAATCTGCATTTTGCATCATGTTAGGATTTTGAATTAAGTACAAATTTTAAAATAATTTGGCTGATTCCCGAAAGAGAACCAAAGAGTTTGAAATTAGGGATTCTATAATGGTTAGGCTTAGGCCTGAATGATTTCTGCCAGGAACCGTTAAAAAACTTCAAGCTCATAGAGCTGGGCCCTTTAGAGTGATAAGGATAGTTGGCCCTAATGCCTATGTGCTTACCCCAAATTATAGCATTAACTCAATTTTCAATATCCTAGACTTAATCGAGTATAGGAAACCAGCAAACATACCCAGAGAGCCATTTGGGCCTAACCTTTCATTTGAGAGTGAATTCGACCTAGAGTCTCCACCTCCAATTTTACCTAAGAGAGGAGAGCGGATTGAGTGTGTCCTGGATGATAAAGCTGTGACCACCCAGGGCAAAGGCTATCAACATTACTTGGTCCGATTGCAAGGTCGACCGCAGTCCGATGATTCATAGGATACCGAGAGGATTTGCAGCATCTCGACCCTGACCTTCTAGAAAAATATCAAAGCCAAATTAACCCTTACTCGACAGGGTCGAGTTCCTCCCACCCGAGAGAATTGGTGTGGGTACTAGGCCTATGATCAGGGTTTCAATTTTTGGGTCGTGTAATAAGGCTTCAAGCCTAGGCATTGTAATTTTTAGTCAGTATTTAGTCTCTATTATTTTTGTTTAGTCCTATACATTGACCAATTTGGTCATGTTGTGTCCTCTATTGAGTCCAGTCTGAATCTAAGTTCAAGTCGGAGTGGTCTTTGAGTCCAGCTCAACTACTATTGGGCCAAGCCTTGAAGGTCAACATTTCAACCCTAGGGTGCCACTTCACCATCCCATATGGCACCACCTCATCTTGCCAAATGGAGACACATCAAATATTCTTTCCTCCTTTCCCTCCCTCCATCAAGCCACTTACTAAAGGAGTCTTGGGAAACCAAGGAAAGGTTAAAGACAAAGGCCTTGATCCATGCCTCATTTCAAGCTTCTCTCCAAAGAAGGGTGAGCAACCAAGGAAAGGTTGAAGACAAAGGCCTTGATCCAAGCCTCATTTCAAGCTTCTCTCCAAAAAAGTGTGAGCAACCAAGGAAAGAGGGAGACACAAGCCTTGCATCACGCCTTCTTCCCAAAACTGAAGGTCAATTCCATGTCCAATGGAGCCAAATTCCTTCTTCCAAGCCCATTATCATGCCACACCCAAATCCAAGAAGCTTTGGTTGGCCAAGGAGTTTGAATTTCAAAATTTTGGGATTTTTGAATATTTTTTTTGGTGCCTTAGCAAGAGAAGAAATGTATTTTTTCATTCAAATTTTTGAAAGGGTCTAAGGTGCCTATATAAAGGACCTTACCCCCTCCTTTGTAATGTTAATGTTGATGAATAAAAAGAAAAAGATTTGAGTGCTACTCTTCTACTTAGTTGCCTTCTTTCCTTAAGAACGTTGATCTCCATGAGGGAGCACCTTCGCCTTCGGGCGTTGAGAGGTGTGAGGCCTCAAGTTACCTTCTCTTCCGCCAATCCATCTTCCATCTTCGAGTTTGTAGGCCAACTGGATGATCCATCTTGGTGCCCAGCAAGAAGACCCACAATCAACATCATATTCAACTTTTCTTCCTTTATTTCTTTCTGCTACCTGTTGATTCCTAATCCTTCCCTTGATTACTCGCAGGTCCTCCAGGTACCCCGAACACGGAGTCGATCTCCCTTGCCTTCGAGACCTTTGAACGGAAAGCCAATGCATCTGCGGGGGTTGAAGGCTCGATCATCCAGGCCGCATCCGTGAGAATGAGTGAACTTGGCATCGGGTGCTTCAAAGCTTTTAAGGTTTGCAATCCTAAAACTCCTAAGTTGATATTGATCCGAAAGCTAAGTCCTACAGGGTTTCTCAATCCTAGGGTCATCTTTTTATCCTTTCTTAGGGGCTAATTTGCGTGCTAGTAGTTCTTATCATTATCGAATCCCTAAATCTGCTGTCGTCTTTTCTTCGAGAATCCTAAATCCTTAAGAACACTTAAAAATCACAAAAGAAAAAAAAAAACCACTTGCATCATTCCTCAACTTCGCATATAGTTAGTCCCACACCAAATTGAGGTTTTGAGAAAAATTTGGTTCTTCCTCCATTTGGAGTGGGCTTAGGCCCGTCTTGCCTTCGTCCATCTGGACGTCGAGGTGTATGAGGCCTTGTTTTGCCTTCATCCTTCGGGATGTCGAGGGGTGTGAGGCCCCAAGTATCACCATTCCACCATCTCTACCACCTTCATGTCCCTTGTGATTCACCTTGACAGCTCCATTAGTGAGGTGAGTAAGATGCCCTAGAGATGTGAGATCTTTCCGTACGGCTCCATTAGGAAGGTTGGTAGGAAGTCCTAAAGGTGTGAGATCTCTCTGTGTGGCTCCATTAGTAAGGTGGGTTACCCTAGAGGTGTGAGATCTCTCCGTGAATGTGAGTCCCAAGGTTCATGAAAGCCCTGACCCCAGTCTTCCACCTTCATTGTTCCTTCACCCCCCTTTTACAAAAAAAATCAAAAGAAGAAAAAAAAAAGTATCCTAATCTAGGTGACTTCTAAGCTCACCATTCGATCCTCCCTAGCCCCCCCAATTGTCCCACATCAATACACATAATGAAACCTTGATAAATCATCAATAAAAGTGATGAAGTAAGAATATCCACCTCTGGCTTGAGTTGTCTAGGTCCACATACATCAGTATGCACAAAACCTAGTAACTCAGTTACCCTGTCTCCATGTCCAGTGAATGGAGACTTGGTCATTTTTTCTTTGAGGAATGACTCACATGTTCCTAATGATTGGAAATCATAAGGGTCAAAGTAATTATCTTTGACTAACTTTTTTATCCTTGACTCACTGATATGACCTAACCTGCAATGCCTGAGATATGTGACATTGACATTATCTCTCTTTCTCTTCTTATCATTAATAAAAATTATTTCATTATTAAGTTCCAAAGTAAGAAGACCATTAATGAAACAACTATGCCCAAATATTATATTACTTTGAAGAATAGAGCAGCCACTGCTCTTTACATTTATTTCATATCATTGTTGTAATAACAAGGGTATAGAAATAATGTTCTTACAATATTGGGTATGTAGTAACATTCTTCTAACTTTAACATATTACTCAAAGGTAATAATAAGATATAGGTCCCTACAGCATCAGCATAAATGGCCTCACCACTTGCCCCATATGGCTTGAAGTCACCTTTCTTCAAATTCCTAATTTGGTGGAGTCCCTACAATGAATTGTAGATATGAGATCCACATGCGGTATCCAATATCCATGTATTAGAATTTGAAGAACTCAATGATAAACTTGTTTATATCATGTACAAACCTTTAGATGCTTCACTTGCATCTTGCTTTACACTTGCAAGATATACCTTGCAATTTTTCTTCCAGTGCCCTTGCTTGCTGCAGTGGAAATAGGCTCCATCAGCCTTCTTAGCTTTCTTGTTATTCTGGAAGCTCTTCTTAGCGTTGAATTGTTTTTTCAAGCCCTTCGTCTTTGCCTGTTTCTTGCTTCCATCAACTAGAAGATGATGAACCTTGTCTCCTTTTGAATGGCTCTATGCTGTCTTAAGCATATTAAGCAGCTCTAGCAATGAAATATTCAGTTTGTTCATATGGTAATTAAGAACAAACTAAGAGAAGGAATCTGGGAGTGACTGCAGGATCAAGTCCTGATTAAGTTCACCATCCATAACAAACCATAATTGACCTAATCGGGTGATTAAGTCAATCATTTTCAATACGTGGGTTTGTATAGATGAACCCTCACTCATCTGTGCATGGAACAACTGCTTTGATATCTCGTATCGAGCAGCCCTACTTTGCTCTTCATATATCTCCTTTAAATTGAGCAATATGGACTGAGGTTCCATACCTTCATGTTGCCTCTAGAGCTCGTTGCTCGTGGAGGCCAACATGATGCACCTGATAGTTATACTATCATTTTGCTACATTCTGTGTGTGGTAATATCCTCCTCAGAAGCATCCTCTCCGATGATCACAGGATCCAGAGAATCAAGAATTTAGGAAAGCTTCTCCTGAGTTAGTATAATCCTCAGGTTCCTTAGCCAGTCCATGTAATCAAGACCGGTTAACTTGTTGGCATCTAAAATTCCTCACAGTAATAAAGTTGAAGCCATTATATAAATTTCATACATTTAATTAAAGAATAATATCAGCAAACCATCCAAGATGACATTCATAATTAGATAAGGACTTTTTATATCTAATTATGTCTCCCACTATTTTCTTCGAATACCATAACCCTCAATCTATGGTAAGCGAGAAACCTTACTAGTTTCTTTAGTGGGGATGAGATCCTAATTCCTCATATATGTCTTGTGTATACACAACAAACACCCATGAGTTCAAAGGTAGGACTTTCTTTCCAATTGCAATCTATGCAATTCTCAACTATTAAACTTTCCTCTAAGATACCTATGGCCTTATGTGTAGACAACAAACCATAATTCCTTAGTTTAGTCAAACCCTTCATTTCTATATAGCCATGATTGAAAAATGTTAACCTTGTGTGTACATAACAAAGCAACAATTCCAATCATGCTATAAAGCACCTAGTGCACCAAGACAAATTTCATGTCAAACCCTAAAGTAGGCATTGTGTCAACACAACAAACTACTATAGTGTTGACATAAATTTTGCTTAGCATGAAGGAAGGCAAATTATAGTATTCTTAATCAATTAGCATTCCCAAATTAAGATTTAAGATATGACCAAATTAGCCAGGTAAGTGGAAGTGGTGAGGGGGGGTCCCTGTTGCTTTCCTTAGACACTAATTAAATTGGCTAGGTCAGATAATGGAACCAATTAAAAAACCTCAATCCCTTTACCTTCCCATAACCACTTTGCCTAGACACCAACTGGCTGATCATAACCCTAATTGGTTTTGAAGGAAAACCAGTGCACCGGATGCCTACCCTAGGCATGCTACACTAGGGAGTATGTATTGCATAATTAAACTTTTAAGCATGCATACGGAAAAACCTACTCATGCATGGGATCTAACATAACATGATGCATATAACAAATACATAGGCATGTATAGGCAAGCATAATAAATATAAACAATATGATAAAATCTATATCTAAGTATGCATGATAACAAAAATGAATAAAATATATACCGATCGAAGCCGACTCCCTCAGTCCTCAGAACAAATCAGCAGCAAATCAAAGCAGCCGGTTGAACTCCTTCAATAGCAAATCAGATCTACAACAGCAAGAATAAGAACAAGAGATCGATCCAATCTCTCAAGGTGTCCAAATGTCCACCCTCTAGAGTATCTACATGCAGGCTCTCACTGATCCAACTCTCAGAAGCATGCTAGTTCTCCAATAATCCAAAAATAGGTCACGGATAGGAGGAAGAGTGAAAGCCAAACAATCCTCACGGACGGTCTTCTCCAAAACTGCCCAAAATCCATCAAAATCACATACACCAAAAAAAAAAACCAGGGAAGGAAAGTCACCGAACACCTAACAAATTACAGCACTAAAAGAAAACATCCCAAAAAAAAAACTCTGCTCTTTTAAGATCATATGCCCTGTTTCTTCTCATATTACATCTCACCTTCCCATCTCACGGCCTGCAACCGAGAGCTAAATCTGGTGGAGAAAAACCATGAATCCAGGGAAGTGACCGATGGCCCACTGCAACACACCATCGAGGGATGAGAATCCCCGATGAACTCATCGCTCTCGCTCTCCACCGCGGAGGGGTCGTTGGAGTCCACCACGGGAAGCAGATCGCTCTCATCCTTGCCGATGGCCCAAAAGAGGCCACCCAGGGATTACGACTTGTTCTCTCGCTCCTCCGAAGATGCCGCCAGCAACCGTGAAAGGAGGAGAAGCAGCACCAGTGATAGAGCGAAGGAATGGACACTGGCCATTACGATCGAGAGATATCCGAACACAGGAGGAGAACAAAGGCAAAATCACCACATGAAATCCAAGAAGGAATGTCATATGGGAGAGAAACACCGAGAGAGATCTACTCCATATCGCTGGCTATTGATGTTAATCGGATATCCAAAGCAACAAACAATCAACAAGCAAATTCAATTCCATGTGGCATCCGATCAACAGCAGACCATATCCATTCACATGGTAAAAACTTGGTAACCGCGCGCAGCGGAAGAGGGAATAAAATGTGTAAATGAGCCAAATGTTAAAACGGTTCATTAAAAAGCAAAAAACTGGTTCAATAAAAGAAACCCCAATCCGACCAAACCCGATCAACAAGAAAACTGGGTCCAGTCCTGGTATACCAGGAACAATTCCTGGTTGATCCAAACCAATCCTGGTCGATCCAAATCAGACCAAGTCGATCAGAAAAAATCCAATGTGTGCTTAATCAAACCGTTTGACCTTAATACCGAAATGATTTCCAATCATTGATCGGTTCCCGGATCAGGTAGAAATCCTCTATGGCGTGTAACCTCATAGGTTCGAACCTAAATGGTAGCACTAGAACACTTCTAGTACCAGCACAAGATACCATCTTGCAATGGATCCCGGCTTCTAGATAGGCCGAAGACGCAAGAGCAATCTATCAAACCTGTAGCATATGGTTACCATATAATTCATCCCTTTGACCTCCAATGCTCAAGATGACCTAGGGTTAGACTGTCAATCCTAACTGAGTCAATCCATAACATGTCTCAACCTCGCAAGTCCAATGACTCCTCACTAGGACTACCTCGGTCGAGGATTTGCTAAATTGAGACACTACGAGATATTTAATCCAAACAACTTGGACAGGTCAATTCCATCTTGGTCCACCACTGCACCACAAGTACTTGCCTGTACCCAGAAACCTTCCATCACTGGATTAGAAATCTGGGTAGTCCAACACTAAAGAATAGGGAGCTGCTTGCAAGCTACCATGGTGACCTCAAGTTGGTGGGACACATATACCCATATCCAATCACGAGCATTCATTTGGAAAAAAGGAGCTCCACGGAGTCACGTTCAATGGGATGTCACACATCCCACTTATAGATCACATCAGTGTCACCACACTCCTTCGGTCAAGAGAACAACCAAACGATTTGAACCATAGTAACCTACACATAATACATTGCCAGCCTGTACAATGTATCCTTTGGTTGTGAACCCTTTTAAAGGACCACTCGATATATCCTCTCTATATCGAAGTCAGTGTAGTCCTAAAGACTTCATCACATAAATAGAGTTCATTATAGGAAAATAAATAATGTGATGAGCTGCTAAAATAAAGTTTTATTAATTCATATTTAAATTACAATATTGAGCACAACTGCCTATAGCTAGGCGATTGGCTTTGGGACATAATTTCCAATAACTCCCACTTATACTAAAGCCAATTAGAATAGTATATAATACCCATTTTCCATTTACAATAGTCGAATTCTTTGATTTCGATGGTTTTAGTGAAAGGGTTGGCTAAATTCTCTTTTCCATCGATCTTCTTAAGATTGATGTTGCCTCATTCCATGATCTCTTGCTTAAGGTGATAGTGCAGTAGAATGTGTTTGGTGCGGTGATGAGACTTTGGCTCCTTAGCTTGAGCAATGGCTCCTGTGCTATCACAATATATAGGCACATAACCATCTAGGAAAGGTGACACCCCTAGCTCTCCAAGGAACTTCCGCAACCACACGGCTTCCTTTGCTACATCTGCTGCTACAATGTACTTTGCTCTGCATACCGAGTTTGCAACTATTGCCTACTTGGAACTCTTCCAGTAGATCGCTCCTCCATTCAGGGTAAACACTACCCTGACACACATTTGCTATCATCTTTGTCTGACTAGAAACTGGAGTCAGTATACCCCACAAGTTTCAAGTCAGGTTCTCCATAAATCAGCCACTGGTCCTTAGTATTTCTCAAATACTTCAAGATGGTCTTAACCACCTTCCAATGCACCTAACCTGGGTCAGACTGGTATCTGCTCACCACTCTTAGTGAGTATGTCATTTCTGGTCTAGTACATGTCATAGCATATATGATAGAACCCACTGCTAAAGCATAAGGAACTTTACTCATGCGCTCCCTTTCCTCAGGAGTTGTCGCATAATCCTTCTTGGAAAGAGTAATTCCAGAACCTATCGGGAGATAGCCTTTATTGAAATTCTTTATGCTAAACTATTTCAGCATGATATCAAAGTACGTAGACTGGCATAATCCCAGAAGCCTCTTAGATCTATCTCTATAGATCTTCATACCCAATATGGAAGAAGCTTCATCTAAGTCCTTCATGGAGAACAGAGATGACAACCAGACCTTTATTCCCCGCAATGCTGCGATCTCATTCCCGATTAAGAGAATGTCATTAACATACAGTACCAGGAATACAATCACAGAACCATTAACACACTTATAGATGCAGGGTTCCTCTCCATTCCTAAAGAAGCCATACGATTTGATACACCTATCAAATCATATGTTCCAACTATGAGATGCTTGCTTGAGTCCATAAATGGAATTCATCAATTTGCACACTTCTGACAATTTTATGGATGTGAACCCTTCAGGCTGAATCATATACACCTTCTCATCTAGCTCCCCATTCAGAAAAGTGGTTCGGACATCCATCTATCAGATCTCATAGTCAAAATGTGCTGCCAAAGCAAGCATGATCCGAATGGACTTAAGCATTGCCACAGGGGAGAATGTCTCGTCATAATCGATACCATATCACTAACGATACCCCTTGGCAACCAGACGGGCTTTATAGGTCTCCACCTTCCCATCCGTGCCCCTTTTTCTCTTGAAAATCTACTTGCAACCGATGGGTTTTATCCCTTCAAGTGGATCAACCAATGTTCATACATTGTTGATCTCCATAGACTCCATATAGGTGATCGAATCCTCATCGTTCTCGTCAAGCTCAATGGGATTACCGTCCCGAACCGAGAAACCATAGTATCTGTCCGGCTGATGCGGTACTCTACCAGATCACCTAATAATTGGTTCTGGGTGTGATCTAATCATAGCCAGTTCTAGATGTCCTTAGAGTGTGCAAGTTCTTCTACTGGTTGAACTTCACCATGTTCAATCTTAGAGGCTACAGTTCCTTCTCCAAATAACTTCTTTTCCAAAAAGATAGCCCTAAGAGCAACGAACACTTTCTGTTCATCCTCCAAGTAGAAGAAATACCCTTTTTTTTTTTTAGGATACCCAATAAATAGGCATCGATCAGACCTAGGACCAAGTTTATCTGAGTCTAAATGCTTTACATAAGCTGGACAACCCCTGACCCGAAGGTATGAAATTGTGGGCTTACATCTAGTCCATAACTCATATGGAGTCGAGACAACATACTTACTCGGAACATAATTCAGTAAGTAACAAGCTGTCTCAAGTGCATATCCCAAGAAGGACAACAACAGAGTTGCAAAGCCCACCATGGTTCAAACCATGTCTAACAAGGTTAGATTCCTCCTTTCGAACACACCATTCAACTGGGGTGTTCCTGGAGGAGTCCACTGAGAGAGAATTCCATTCTCCTCAAGATATGTCATGAACTCATTGGATAGGTATTCACCACCTCGATCAGATCGAAGGATTTTAATACTCTTTCCATTTGTTTCTCTACTTCATTACGATATCATTTGAACATTTAAACGACTCAGATTTATGTCTCATCAAAAGACATAACCATACCTTGAAAGGTCATCTATAAATGTAATGAAATATCTATATCCACCTCTGGCAGTAACTGTCATGGATCTACATACATCAATATGTATGAGACTCAGAAGTGCTGTAGCTCATTCACCTTTTCTAGTAAAAGATGACTTGGTCATTTTACCAAGCAAACAGGAATCACAAGTGGGCAGTGAGTCAGAATCACTGACCTCGAGGAGGCCTTCTCCTTGTAACTTGTTTATCCTATTCGGGTTAATATGACCTAGCCTACAGTGCCATAGATACAAGTCATTGACATTTTCTATCCTTGGACATTTGCTAGACATGTACATTACATTAACAAGCTGTGACATGCTAACCTACAATCCCTGCAACAAATTGTAAACATGAATAGGACTACCAGTATCCAATACCCAGTTAGCAGTATCACAAATAAAAAATTTACAAGGTTTTATCATACAAATACCTTGTCCAGCACCCTACTGATTTCCCTTTCTTGGCCTGTTCAAGTCTAAGGATGCTTGATAAAGAGGACAGTTCCTCTTCCAGTGTCCCTGCTTTTTACAATAGAAGCACTTAGCACTAGCTTGATCAGCTTTCACTTTCTTGGCCTGACATGGGCCGGGAGCACTCTGCACCTTCTTTCCTTTACCTTTGTTCTTCTCTTTCTTAAATGGATGACGACCTCTAGAACCTCCCACTAAATTTACCACCCCTTTATTCAGTTGGTGGTCCTTCTCGTAAGTCTGTAGCAACCCCATCAAACCATGGTAATTGATTGCAGACTTATTCATTCTATAATGATCGAGAAAGTCAAGATAGGAGAAGGTAGAGAATTTAGGATTGCATCCTTACCGAGTTGTTCATGTAAGGGATATCCGAGCTTGCCCAATCATTCGATCATCTTGATGATGTACAATACATGATCAGTGACCGAAGTACTATTCCGCATTTTGGCATTGTAGATGGCACAAGACACTTTGTACCATTCTACATCATCTGGCATGCCGAAAGATTCCTTCAACCTTTGACGAATCTTGTCTAGCTAGGCCTCCTTGAATTTGTGACTGAACTCATCGTTCATCGCCAAAAAACATTATGCATCGAACAGTAGTCTGATCAGAAACCCACTTCAAATAAGTATCCCTGACCAATCTCTGAGCATTGGCAAGAGGGATTTCAGGCTGGATCTGTCATCACATAAAGCATCCGCTCGGGCTCCAGGACCATCCTCAATTTTCGATATCAGTTATCAAAATTGTGACCCTTTAACTTCTCGCTATCGAGAAGTGACCAGAGCGAAAGGTTTGAAGACATCTGAAAGGAAAATTAAGACCAAATAAGTATATGAATTATCTATTAAATCGAAAGACTTGGACTTTAGTCTAAAGGTCCCTCCCACTAATTTTTCAGATTGGGAACCTCTAACTCCAATCCGTGAAATCATCATTTCATAATGGGTACTGAAATCCAATAGACCACGCATGAGCCCGACTTTGGCCAGCTCACCCATACATGCTTAAGGTAGGTTCTCTAACCAATCGCTTCCCTAAGCAACTTCCAGTAATAAATTTTGCCCCACAGAACCCCCAATCGGCCTTGGGGCCTCCTATTACGGGTCTCTGTTTAGGTCCAACCATCAATATGACAAATCCGATGCTTCCAGCTATCGAGTGACCAAGCCCGACTTTGGTCGGCCTACCTGATCACCATTAAGAGGTTGCACTGAACAATCATCTATGGGAGAGTAATTCGAGTAACCAGATGCACACCTATTCTTTGGAACTATCAATGTACACCAAGCTAAAGGACTCATTACTAACCCACTTATTGGAAGGCTAAGACACTATCAACTCATTGACTTAGTCCTTTTTCAGGACCTAATAATTTTATATTATTTTAATTAAATTATGACAGAAGAATAGACAGAAGACATGTATCAACCTCCCACTGATCAAATCAATTCTCAGGAAGGTTGAATTAAATTCAACAAATGGTCTATGGCCACCTAAAGATCAGAAGGTTGATCAACTTGGGTGACATGGGTTAACTCGAATCAATAAGCTCTTCTAATTAGTTCTAGTTGACCGGATTGGCCAGGTAGGTGAGATCATGGGTGAGTATACGCCATTAACCATCTTTCCTAGACACCAACCAAGTTGGCCAGGAAAGAGGTAGCCTCATGCAACCATGATCAAATTGCCAAACCTGCCTAGACACCAGTTGGTTTACCAGACTTGATTAGAACATTTAAGAACTCGGGCTTTCCACAGAGCCACTAATTATATCCATTTAAGAAGAATGGGCTAACCCATATAACTATTAGATAGATACTAAAGAGAAGGTCCTTAATCAACATTTGATTAGTTCTCTTAAGTCCAATTCAACTAACCTTAGGTCTAACCCAATAAACAGACCCAATTAGACAGCTAACCCAATTAACCCAGATGGCTTATTCAAATGACATTAGGTTTCATAAACCCTAATCTGGCTTGTCATTTAATTAATATTTCAATTCATAGTTAGATTATAAGCCAACATTTAATTAAAATATTTTTAATTAAATTCATGTAAAACTCTTTTACATCTTTCATGCATCATATCTAGTCTATCATATCATTTATAATATTCCAAGTCTAAATAATTAAAGACATGTCAATATATGATCATGTATAGGATTAAAACATTTTAAATACCATAGGTTTCTTTTAAAGATCCTTCTAAAAAGGCCAACATAGATGAACTGCCTCATGCCATATAAATTAGGGGTTTTAAACCCAGATTAATCTTGATACATGGCCATGGTGAAGGTCTCAACTAGGTTCCTTAAAGTATTCCCTAATCAAGATAGAGATCCAATTACATGCAATCATGATATGCTACACAGGAACCGTGCTCTGATACCACTGAAGGATAACCAATGCACCGAACGCCTACCCTAGGCATGCTACACTAGGGAGTAGGTATTGCATAATTAAGCTTTTTAAGTATGCATACGGAAAAACCTACTCATGCATAGGATCTAACATAACATGATGCATATCACAAATATATAGGCATGTATAGGCAAGCACAATAAATATAAACAACATGATAAAATTTAGATTTAAGCATGCATGATAACAAAAATGAATAAAATATACCTGATCGAAGCTGACTCCCTCGGTCTTCAGAGAAATCAGCAGCAAATCAAAGCAGCTGATTAAACTCTTTCAACAGCAAATCAGATCTTCAATAGCAAGAATAAGAATACGAGATCGATCCAATTTCTCGAGGTGTCCAAATGTCCACCCTTTAGAGTATCCATGCGCGGGCTCTCGTTGATCCAACTCCCGGAAAGATGCTAGTTCTCCAGGAATCCAAAAATAGGTCACGGATAGGTGAAAGAGCGAAAGCCAGACAATCTTCATGTATGGTCTTCTCCAAAACTGCCCAAACTCCACCAAGAGCACACACACACGGAAAATAATAAACCAGGGAAGGAAGTCACGGGACACCAAACAAATTACAGCTCTCAAAAGAAAACATCCCGAAAAAAAAAAACTCTACTCCTTTAAGATCATATGCCATGTTTCTTCTCATATTATATCCCACCTTCCCATCTCACGGCCTACAACCAAGAGCTAAATCTGGCAGAGAAAAATCATGAATCCAGGGAAGTGACCGATGGCCAACTACAACACTCGTCGAGGAGGAGAATCCCCAGCGAACTCATCACTCTCGCTCTCCACCGTGGAGGGGTTGTCGGAGTCCACCACGGGAATCAGATCTCTCTCATCCTTGTCGGTGGCCCAAAAGAGGCCACCCAGGGAGACGACTTGTTCTCTCTCTCCTTCGAAGATGCCGCCAATGATCGTGAATGGAGGAGAAGCAGCACCAGCGATAGAGCGAAGGAGCGGATGCTGGCCATTGCAATCGAGAGATATTCGAACGCAGGAGGAGAACAAAGGCTAAATCACCGCGTGAAAACTGAGAAGGAATGTCGTACGGGAGAGACACCAAGAGAGATCTAGTCCATATCGCTAGCTATTGATATTAATCAGATATCCAAAGCAACAAACGATCAACAAGCAAATTCAAATCCATGCGTCATCTGATCAACAGCAAACTATATCCATTCACATGGTAAAACATGGTAACCACGAGCAAGGGATGAGGGAGTAAAACCATGTAAATGAGCTAAATATTAAACCAGTTCATTAAAAACCAAAAAATCGGTTCAATAAAAGAAACCCCGATCCGACCAAACCCGATCAACAAGAAAACTGGATTCAGTCCTGGTCTACCAGGAACATTCCTGGTTGATCCAAACCAATCCTGGTCAATCTAAATCAGACCAGGTCGATAAGAAAAAATTCAATGTGTGCTCAATCAAACCGTTTGACCTTTATATCGAAACGATTTCCAATTATTGATCGGTTCCCGGATCAGGTAAAAATCCTGTACGGCATATGACCACAAAGGTTCGAACCTAAATGGTAGCACTAGAACACTTCCAGTACCAGTATAAGATACCATCTAGCAATGGGTTCCGGCGACCGGATAGGCCGAAAATGCAAGAGCAATCTATCGAACCTCTGGCATATGGTTACCATATAATTCATCCCTTTGACCTCCAATGCTCAAGATGACCTAAGGTTAGACTGCCAATCCTAACTGAGTCAATCCACAACATGTCTCAACCTCGCAAGTCTAATGACTTCTCAATAGGACTACCCCGATCGAGGATTTGCTAAATTGAGACACTACGAGACATTCAATCCAAACAACATGGACATGTCAATTCCATCTTGGTCCACCACTGCTCCACAAGTACTTGTCTGTACCTAGAAACCTTCCATCACCGGATTAGAAATCCGAGTAGTCTGGCACCAAAGCACAGGGAGTTGCTTGCAAAATACCATGGTGACCTCAGGTCGGATGGACACATATATGCATATCCAATCGTGAGCATTTCTTTGCAGAAAGGAGGTCCACGGAGTCACGTTCAATGAGATGTCACATATCCCACTTGCAGATCACATTGATGACACTCCTTTGGTCAAGAGGACAACCAAACGATGTAAACCACAACAACCTACACTTGATACATTGCCATCCTGTATAATATATCCTTTGGTTGTGAACCTTTTTAAAGGACCACTCGATATATCCTCTCTATATCGAAGTCAATGCAGTCCTAAGGATTTCATCATGTAAATAGAGTTCATTACTGAAAAATGAATAATGTGTTGAGCTGCCAAAATAAAGTTTTATTAATTCTTATTCAAATTACAATATTAAGCACAACCGTCTATAGGCTAGGCGATTGGCTTGGGACACAATTCTCAACAGGTTTTGCATCATGATTAAGTTTATACCATGACTAAAATAATTTTTAATAAGGGCTTTGATGGTCTCAAACACATCCTAAATAAACATTCAAATAATGTCATAACAACAAGTATAAACATAAAACATATCATTCCAGCATATGCATAACATTGCATGATTACATAGCAATCATATCATAGCATGATATTTCATTACCCCGTTTACCTCACTTTTTCATGGGATATGGCCATAGCGGCACCCCTGCATGCCATAGGAGACCCATTGAATGCGAGGAGAGGGTCTTTAAACCCTACTTGGCTCCTATGATCGGACGGCCATGGTGACTAACCAAATTAAAAGCAGTTACTAGGTTCAATCAACATGCATAATTTCATACTTGATATAATATCATGCATTTCATAAAAACCAAAATTAAACATATTACTCTATTATGCAAAATTTCATACAATTGCATTATCATGTTATTTCATAAAGAAACCAGAAATCATGCATATGAATTTTGTCAGGTCGACTCGGTAGTGGAATTTCATAAAACTCCAAAAATGGTTCATAATTGGTATGCCACAAGGATGGCTCTGATACCACTGATGGAAATTCTCCCACGGTGCCGGGAATCATACAGCATACGAAGTAATTTCATAATAAAAATTCTAAGCTTGAAACCCTAATTAGCTAGAAAACCCTAATTCCCAGGAACCCCTCATGCAATACAAATTAATGAACATAAATGAAGTCAGAAAACATACCTGGATCGCTGAAATCCAATCCTTTTCCACAAGGCTCACAAGTACAAGCCCTCCAATAGTGATCCACACGAGAATGGTACCAAGGAAGATCCCTACCAGGGTTACATGCTTCAAAAGAACTCTTAGGGCAGCCTTTGGAACTTTGACCATTATAGGACACCCTGTCCTACTGTAGGCACTAAGAACACTGTCCTAACCACTCTTGGTTTTAGGACAACCCTATTTTAGGACTCCTTAGGCTTATATGCAAGAATAAATCCATGTCTTAAAAGACTAGACCTTGTCTTAACAAGACAAGTCTTGTCTTAAAGAAAGGAGGAGGAAGAGAAAAGCAGAAAGAGACACTAAGATGACTCTCAGGAAAAATGGACTCCTGTTTCTGATGATCGAATCATGAATGAATTCTCAAATCACCATACACATTTAAATAATAGTTTAACAGGCGTGAATAGCATCCCGACATTTCTTATCAGATATGTTATTTCATATCTAATAAGACTCTTCAGGATTCAAGAGTCTTATCTGAGTCCTTCTCATTTACAGGTTAAATCCCTTTATGCCATGTGGCATATACCGGTCATGAAGAATGGAAGGAGGCATCTTTTCATATTTAGAAACCATGGAAAATTAGAGTCTTGAGAGAAAAAGGACTCTACCTCATAACCGTGCGCAGATGAAGAGACGTGACTCTTCATCTGCACACGCTAATTCCTTTCTCATTTCACGCCGCCTCTTATCCACTTTTGACCGTTCATTTAAAAACCAAATAATGTGGAGATTAAGTGAAAAGGCACCTCATAAAAGAAATTCCTAAGTTTCATCTATAGAAGGACTCTCAGTCCTTCTGCGTGCGCCCCCTTTCTTTCGCTTGCACCAAGAGGCGCCAAGAGTCCATAGCGCCTTGGACTCTTCATAAATTTGGTATAATGTGCAAATAAAATCGATAAAACTTGGTTTAAGCTGCCCCACTTAGGACTCAACCTAATCTAGATTTTCCTTAAATAAGTTATCCCAAATACCAAGCAACCGGACCCAATCCAATTAGCTTAGGAATTGGGTTAGCCTACATATTCTAGTATGTAATCTGGCTAACCAATTAGAATCCCATGACCCTAATTAAATCATGAATGACCTCCTTGGCCAACTATCTATTATATGTTATCCATTGGGTTCCACATCTAGCTAGTAATAGGTTTAGGTTTGAGCTGATTCGATTCGATCGAACCTGATTGACCTAATTAGGTCAAATTGGTTCATCTAATTGTCCAATTCGAATCACACATCGAATTGACTCATGAAACCAAATCAATTGGTTCATGAAAATTTAAAATACGAGATTGACATCTAGCAACAAGTCATGCCTACCCGGATGATGAGGAATTTGGTTAAAATTACTAAAATACCCTTTAGTAGTAAGTTACTGTGCAATTCAATCTTTCGATCTCCCATTATTCCGATTAAGTGATAGTTATGGATATATGTCAAACCTTAACACTTAGTCATATTGAATCTCAGCTCAATCATGAGGACTCAGCTGATGACTAATTAGAAACTAATTCTAATCTCATCCTGTTTTGATCAAAGGCTCCTTTAGTTACTCATCAAAGAGATTACATGGGATAACAATTCCACTTACTAGGAACGATCGATTCCTTATTGGTCCACTCACATCTTTTGTACACCTTCTACCATACCCAAAATATCCCGTACATGACTTAATGTCATGAATGAGTATGAACCAAAAATATGGCTTAGTGTGCAAAAGGAACCATGGTAACCTCAGGTCTAAAGATAACATGCACAACTCCTACTTTGAGACCTATCTTTTGACAAGCAGTAAGACTTCCATAAGATAGTCCCAGTGCAGATCAGTTTAGTGTACTCATACCGTGATGAGCACCCTTATCCTTGTATTAGTGTCTTTAAACAAATGGTTATGAGATCAACCATTCTCATTAACTGAGCATACATAGGATAAGCTAGTCTTACCAGATTCATCGATCCCCGAATCGATGGTCCATTGACTAGGAACATTTTTTATTAGGGTTTATAGGAACTTAGGTCTCACTGTTATGATCTTTATCATAACCCTAATTCCATTCCCCTAATCTATGGGGTTCATCATAATCCATAAATAAGACACAACAGTATATGATGAAAATAATGCCTTCATTAATATAATGTCATACAAGAGTTGGAAGATTAGAAAAATGCCCTTATGATGATTGGCTCTTAGGCACTTTTTTTTCATTTTGGTATCCAAACTTTCTTGGATCCTTTAGGGTTAGTAAATATGGTTCCTTTTGGAACTCAAATTTTTCTTAATTTAGAAGGATATGCATTAAGTCCAAATTTTTCATATTTAAAGCATGCAATATTGGAAGAAGTAGCAACAAAGAAATTCTTGTTTTTCAACTCAAGATTTTTGTTTTTCTTTAAAAGCTCATCATTTGATATAAAAATCTTGGATTTTTTTAGAATTTATATTTCATGTACTAAAATATTTTTCTTATTTGAAAACTTATTGCATGACTTTTTCAAATCAAGATTTTCTTTTTCTAACATTTCTTTTTCTTTAGAAAGATTATTCTTATCAATTTCTAAAACATCAATCTTTATATTTAAATCATGATTTTTATTGGCAAGATTGGTGTTCTTAAGAGAAAAAAATTTACATGTCTTTTTAATTTTTTGTGCTCAATTTTTAATACTTTGTATTCATGCACAAGATCATTAAATGCATTACGTAATTCATCAAAGGTAAAATCATATTCATTTTCAGCACATACCTCTTCCTGATTTATCATGAAGCAAATATTGGCAACTTCTTGTTCATCATCCAAACTTGAATCTTCGCTATCGCTCCAAGTTGTCATTATTGCCTTGAATTTCTTTTTAACCTTGAGGGCTATTATCTTCTTCTTCCCTTGATCATCAACCACTTCTTTGTGCCATAAATTCAACTCATGGAGTCATGAGTGAACTAATAAGCTCCTCCAAAGATAGGGTATCAATATCTTTGGCTTCTTGGATTGCCATTACCTTTGGATCCCATGATATTGGCAAAGATCTAAGAATTTTATTAACCAAATCAGCATTAGTATAGACTTTGCCAAGACTTTTTAATTCATTAATATATTCATAAATCTTTCATACATATCAGATATAGATTCATAGTACAGCATTTTAAACATTTCAAAAGAATGTACAAGCAAATTAATTTTAGTATTTTTCACTTGAAGAGTATTCTCATGAGTAACCTCAAGTGTGTCCCATATTTCCTTCATTGTTTTGCACGTGGAGATCCTATTAAATTCATTAGGGTCCAATACGCAATAAAGCAAGTTCATTGCTTTGAAATTAAGCATGGATTGCTTAATGTCATTTTCATCTCAATCCTCTTTGAGTTTTGGAATGGAAATACCATTAACCAATATTGAAAGAATATGTGAACCATTAACAATCATTTTCCAAAGATAACAATCTATAGATTGAATATAAATATACATTCATGTTTTTCAATATGTGTAATTTATGCCATTGAAAAATGGTGGTCTAATACTAATACCTACAAGGGTTGCCATGATCTTTTACTTAAAATTATTAAATTTTAAATAGAGTACCGGGCTCTGATACCAATTGTTGCTTAGTGATGATGCAACCCAAGACGGGGGTGAATTGGGTTTATAAAATTACTTGCAATGATTTATGATGAGTTAATCAAGTATGTGCTAATTGCAATTAAGTGCTTGCATTTTACCAAAGTATTTGTGTGCTACAAAATAATATGCAGTAGAATTAATAAAATAAATGCACAACAAAAGTAATTACACAAATACAATAAATTTATAGTGGCTTGGTGTACTCCAAGGCACCTACATCTACTACCCAAGGTCTACTTGGGAATTCATTATAATTACCAAGATTACATTCGATTAGTTTTCCAGGCTCACTAATCAAAACCCAACTTGTTTTCACTAGGCTCACAAGTCAAACCCCTTGGTTTCCAAGCTAACCAAAAAACATGTTGGTTTTGTGGGCTCACCAACAACCAAGTTAGTTTTGCAGGATGACCAACAACCTAGTTATTTTTGCGGGATGATCAACAACCTAGTTGGTTTTGCGGGATGATCAACAACCTAGTAGCTTTTACGGGCTCACCAACAACCTTGTTGGTTTTGATACAAAGGCTAACCAATAACCTTAAGTTTTTTTCACAAAGGCTCACCAACAACCTTGAGTAAATAATGTAAAAACAATATTAAAGAGTATAATAAAAGCTTTATAAAATAAACCAAATATCTTTTGAAGCTCTTAGATGATGTTGAAGAAGCTTGCCTTCAATTTGTTGAAGTCTTTGAATGAAGCTTGATATTGTGGACTTAGCTCTCTTTGAAATTGGAAGCTTGAAGGTTCAACTCTCTCAAAATATGAATCTTTAAAGTGTATGGAACTTTTCTCTCAAAGGATTACCTTTCCATTTAATTTGTGTTGATTATATAGCTCTCCAAACCTTAAATGACCATTAGAGATTATTGGAGTGGAAAAACTAGACATTACAAATATTTTGGAAAAGTTTTGCTCTTCAGAAAACTAGCAGTTGTAGAGTTGTCGTTCATTCATGTGTCGATACTTCAGGTCGTGAGTTGAGACTTAGGATCGATACTTGGAATAGTGAGTTGACACTTGATTAAAAATGTCTTTTGAAGTCTTTTGTTCTGCACTGGTGAGCCAACACTTCATCTGATGAGTCGACACTTTAGTTTGTGAGTTGACCTTAACCAAATCCCTGAAATCAGCTCATTCTGTCTTTTGTTTGGTCTCAGGCCTTGAGTCGATACTTTACTATTCATGAGTTGACACTTGGCTAACCATGAGTCGACACTTTAACGTGCCAGTTGAAATTTTCTCTGCGTATCAGCCCAAGCTTTCTATGAGTGGACACTTCAAGTGTCAACTCTTCAAATGTCGACACTTCAAGTGTTAACTCTTCAAATGTCGACACTTCAAGTGTCAACACTTCTAAGTATTGACACTTCCAAGTGTCGACACTTGACTTGACCAATGCCAAAACTTGTCCATATTTAATATTTGAGTCCTTGAAGGTCTTCAATATATATTCCAAGGTCCATAACTTAAAATTCCATGACTTCTTCAACTGAAAATATGTATTTCTTCATTCAACATGGATGAGTACTAAGATCTGATAAACACACTTAAAAATATAATTAGTACTCAAATATACTTAAATATTTTGTCAATCATCAAAATCAAGATCAGAGTCAATAGAAAACACTTAGAAGTAACCCATTTTCAAGAATATTTCTTTAATTTTTCTTTGGACTCTTCTTTACATGGCACATTTACAACATAACTCATGACACATTATAATATTGTAGGCGTTGTAATTTAGCAATGAAATTATCCTACAAAAACTTGTAAAGCACTTGAAAAGTAGTTAGTTACATAAGTGCATGCTCCAATATTTTATTATCATCAAAATCACTCAAGGGGTCAACAATATCTTCCTTTTTGATGATGACAAAATACTGGGCATGTAAAAGCTTTACAATTTCATGTATAAATGTATTTGGAAGTAAATATTAACATGTGTGAACTATATGCTAAGAATGTGTCTGAAATCAATGTATCAAAGCTTGCATACAGACAATGTATCAGAGCTTTTAAGATAAGATCAATATGTATCAGAGCTTTTAAGAATAAGTTAAATATATATCAGAGCTCGTATATCTTTCAGTATGTATCGGAGCTATAATGTACCAGAGCTTTCAGTATATATCAGAGGTGTACTATATTAGAGCTTGTTCAGAGCTAGTAATGGATAGCCATTGACAATATATTAGAGCAATTCAAATTGTATCAGAATAATTAAGTTGAATATATATCAAAGCAATCAGAGCAAATCTATCAAAGCAAATATAAGCAAGTTTCCAATTTTTCAATATTGATTTCATTCTTCCCCTTGTATATTTTCCATGCACATTCATACATACCATTCTCCCCATTTTTGTCATTAATCAAAAAGGTATTTAATTAAAGTTATTCTTCCCCGTTGTTAAGTACACAAAGCATGATTTTTAAAATAGAATTAGAAGATTGATAAGATTGTTTGAGATAATTTGACTTTCTTGAAGAAATTTTTGTATTCTAATTTAAATTTATCTTGAGTTGCATGCATAGATCACATAAACAATACCATTCATTCCACAAGTCTCATTGCAAACATAAGAAACATATGATTTCATTGCATTCAAGGATTTTTAATACAGGTTACAAAAGTTTGAAAGCACAAATACAAACATTAGCCTAGTCACTTCACTAGGCAGTTCTACAATAGGTTCTTGCTTAATGTTAGTGGATGGTCCAGATGGTGGTATGGAAGAGATAGGATCAACAAAAGTGGTGGCTAGGTAGACTGAGGTGGAGACTGTCTAAAGTGTGGTGCATGCTGTCTAGGATGAGGTGCCTACTAACTAGGATAAGGTGCCTGCTATCTAGGAGTTGAAGAGTAGGCTGCTATAACAATGGTGGATAGCTGACAAAGGGTCACCCAGACAGAATTGAGCTCTTCTTTAATCTTCTTGATTCTTGTATTGAGTGCAACTAGCTCACTTGCTTGGGCATTGGTAAATGCCTTTGTAGACCCTCTCAACCTTTCAAATTCAGCTCTAAGAACCTCTACTCCTTTGGTGTAGTCATCTTCTACTTTCTTTCCTTGTTCCATAGACCCTATTCTGTAACTCATTTCTCTCAATTCAGTTATGAAGTCTTTAATACTGTGATCAACAGATTTTTTAATGTCTTCAGAAGTTGCCTTGAAAGAATCTATGATTGACTGTAGATCCACCTATGGTGCAGGTCTTGTGGACTGAACACTGTCCACCCTAGAATGAAGATGTCTAATCTCACCATAGATGTCCTCAAGTTTGGTTTCAATTATTTGATGAAGGTCGCCAAACATCGAACTAAAAGTATTGGTCAAAGACTGAGAAAGTAGACTCATCTGATGTGCAATGAATTCCTTAGATAATGAAGCTCCTGAAGTGTTAGCAGATGGTCCCTGAGTCGATGTAGTCACTAAAAGGTGTAGGTGGTGGAGCTAGTGGAGATTCAGGTGCTGGTGGAGATGCTGGTGCTGGTGGAGATGCTGGTGCTGGTGAAGATGCTGGAGAGATCCTGGGACTCCCATATTCTCTATGCTCTGACTCCACAACATCATGAATAGTAGGCTCAATAGTAGCAACAGTGATAATCTTCGCAGGTAGCTGCTCCTCATCATCATCATCCTCATCACTTCTAGAAGATCTAATAGCTCTCTGATCTGATCCTTTCTTCCTCCAAGCTCCTTCAGTTACTTGGTATCCCATTCTTTGCAAAGATTTGGAGAAGTAGATATTAGTGTGATGAAGTGGCTTTCCATCCTCACCATCTATGTTCACTCTAGAGGCTAGGAAAAATAATGTAAGAACCATTCCATACGATAAACAGGCCTTCACTTTTCGACTGCTTATTTCATTTGGAGTAGCATAATGTGAGGTAAATTGAGGGCCTCCACCTCAATTAGATGTCCCATAAAGCTGAGATCTCTCTCACTTACCCAATCAAACCTACCAATTCTTGGGAGAAAGATCATACTTATAAAGTTATGCAGTAATCTCATTTCAAGGATAGGGTATTAGCCATCACATTTCCAATTTCACTTACTCTGCCCTATTTAAAATTGTCTTGAGGGTTTTCTATTTATCTTTTAGGATTAGATGCTTTAACCCTTCATTTGGCATTTCAAGCATGCTACATAATCTTTCCTTTATCACTATAATTCTCTTTCCCTTAACCATAGACTCAATATGATGCTCTTCCAATCTTAAATTTTCATAAAAACATCTTACCAAAGTGGGATAAGTTGGAACATTTAAGGATCAGAAAAAACTTTAGCCCTGGTCTTCAATCAAATCTCCAATCCAAAGCCCTAGTTCTTTCAAGAATGTAAAGATTATCCATCTTCCACTTGTAACGGGTCAGTTGGTCATGGAAAAATTTTGTGTTGGAGGAGAAGATGCTGCAATCGGTTCCACTTCTTGTTCTTCCACTTAACTAACTGAGTCGGCTCTTCCTACCATCTCTTAGTCCTCCTTTCCTTTTCAATAGAAGGTTCGGCTCGTTTTGACCTCTAGTCGATAGCCCATTTCGGAGCCATTGCACGAGCTCAAGAAGAATGCAAGAAATTGAGCTGGAAAAGGTAGGTTTTGAAGGATGGAAGGAATTTTTAGGTTGGAACAAGGGTTCTAAGCTAGTAGGAAGTGAACACTTAAAGCATAAAACCTTAGATTAAGTCCTACGGCTCTAATAAAAAATTGCTTGCCCGACATCGGAGTCAGCTCGGCAAGCTCTAATTTGCTCGAGTCAGCTCGAGTAGAGATATAAAAGACTTAATCAGGAATTCGAGTAGGCTTGACTTGAGCACAGTAGCTCGAGTCGACTTGAACCAGAACTCTTCAAAAGAGTCAAAAAGGTTCAAAATTAAAATTTAATGGCAAAAATTTATGAGAGATGGTCAATGTTCTTGGTATGATGTAGGAGGCTTTCTAGATAATGTTTCCTTAATTTTTAAGATATTAGGTTAAGTTCTCTATAAAGGCTCACAAAGTCGTAATTCTCCTCTAATCATTTTAAATCTATCTTGATTGAGAGGTTTAGTGAAAATGTCAGCAAGTTGGTTTTTAGTTAAAATAAATTCTAATTCAATTTCATCATTCAAAATATGATCTCATATGAAATATTGTCTTATTTCAATGTGCTTTCTTGAGTGCTGAATTGGATTTTTTGATAAATTTATAGCACTTGTGTTATCATATTTGATAGGAATTTTAGATTATGTAACACCAAAGTCTTCTAGTTGTTGTTTAATCCATAACACTTGTGCACAACAACTCCCAGCAGCAACATACTCTGCTTCAGAAGTGATAGTGCTATCGAGTATTGTTTCTTACAGTGCTATGAGATTAAATTCAATCCTAGAAATTGGAATGTACCATTAGTGCTTTTTCTATCTATTTTGCATCCATCATAATTAGCATCAGAAAATCCAATTAAATTTAATGAAGATTGCTTTGAATACCATAGACTTTAATTACTTGTTCCTCTTAGATATCTTATAATTTTTTTTACTGCAAGCATATGTGATTCTTTAGGATTAGATTGAAATCTTGTACAAACACATACGCTAAACAAGATATCAGGTATACTAGTAGTTAAGTACAATAAAGATCCAATCATACCTCGATATAGCTTTTGATCAATGTTGTTGTCATCTTCATCTTTGTCCAATCTACAGGTAGAGCTCATGGGTGTGCTCATTTCTTTGCTTGTCTCCATACCAAACTTCTTGATGATTTCTTTGATGTATTTAGCTTGTTTTATGAAGATCCCATCATTTAATTGTTTTACTTGAAGTCTAAGAAAGTAGTTTAGTTTACCCATTAGACTCATCTAAAATTCACCCTACATCAACTTAGAAATTTTCTATAAAGTTCTTCGTTAGTTGCACCAAATATAATATCATCTACATAGATTTGCACAACTAATATATCATCATTTTTCTTTTTGATAAAAAGAGTTTTATCAACATTTCCTCTTTGCACAATCATTTTCAAGTAGGAATTTGCTTAGTCTATCATACCAGGCTCTAGGTGATTGTTTCAAACCAAATAATGCTTTATTAAGTTTAAATACATGATTTGGAAAAGCATGACTTTCAGAACCTAGTGGCTGTTCTACAAAAACTTGTTCAGATATAAAATTATTTAAAAAATATTTTTCACATCCATTTGGAATAGTTTAAAATTCATGTAGCAAGCAAATGCAAGTAATAATCTTATGGCCTTTAGTCTTGCTACAATTGTATAAGTTTCATCAAAATCTATTCCTTCTTCTTGGTTATATCATTTGGCTACCAAACTTGCTTTATTTCTAATCACTTTACCTTGTTCATCTAGTTTATTTCTATAGACCCATTTGGTTCCTATGATGGGATGGTCTGGTGGTCTATCAACTAAAGTCCACACATTATTTCTTTCAAACTGGTTTAGTTCTTCATGCATGGCCATCATCCAGTTTTGGTCATTTTCAACTTCTTCTAAGCTATGTGGTTCTATCTGTAATACAAAGGCTAGGTAATCATGTGCATCTCTATGTGATGACCTAGTCCTAACACCTTGTGAAGGATCACCTATAATTAAATCTTTTGGATGAGAAGTTACATACCTCTATTTCCTTAGTAGATCAGCATGATCCTTACTTACCACTTCTTCTCCTTCTTGTGTTGGTTTCTCTTGTATGCCCATATCTTCCATTTTCTTTTGGAGTGTACCTGCATCATTGTCTATATACTTTTCTTTCTTTGAAGGTGAGGGGTTAGTTTCATCAAAAATAATATGTATTGACTCTTCTATAACTCTTCTATAGCTAGAGTTCTTTTATTAAATACTCTATATGCTTTGTATGTAATGAACAACCAAAAACAAATTTACAACATGAAAGTAAATTATTCAACACAAAGTATCAAATTTTTCTAGATTATCCTTGCCATTATTCAACACAAAGTATTTACAACCAAAATATGAAAGTAATTAATGTTGGATTTCTTTTCATTCCAAAGCTCATATGGTGTTTTCTTTAGAATTAGATGAATCAAAACACTGTTTAAGATATAACAAACAGTGTTCACCACTTCTGTCCAAAAGTATCTTGGAAGATTACCTTCACAAAATATTGTTCAAGCCATTTCTTCCAAAGTCCTATATTTTCCTCTCTATAATACCATTTTGTTATGGTGTTCTAGGAGCGAAGAAGTTGTGATCAATGCCATTTTCTGTGCAATAACCATCAAAAAATTTATTTTCAAATTTAGTGTCATGATCACTCCTAATAGATATGATTGAAATATTTTTTTGATTTGAAATTTTTTTGTAAGATTTTTTAAAACTTTAAAAGTTTCATCTTTATGTGCAATAAACAAAACCCAAGTAAATCTTAAAAAATCATCTATTATCACAAGAGCATATTTCATACCACCTAGGCTTGTAGTCCTAGTTGATCCAAATAAATACATGTAAAGTAGCTCAAGGGATGTAGAAGTTGAAATCATATTTTTGGATTTAAAACTCCCTATAATTTGTTTACCCATTTGACGAGCATCACAAACATATTCAAAATCAACTTTAAACTTAGGCAAACCTCTAACTAGATTCTTGGAAATTAACTTGGCAATGGTATGCATGCTAGCATGACCAATCGTCTATGCCAAAGTAAATAAGACTCATTGATCTTAGCATTCATCGCTACTAGACCGGAACTACTAGATATGGCTAGATCATTTAGATCTACCACATAAATATTTCCAAGTCTATGTTTAATGAATTTATTTCTAGAATCAAGAGAGTTTGTTACAATGCACATAGATGATTCAAAGACAACCTTGAAGCCTTTATCACATAATTGACTAATACTTAACAAGTTATGCTTCAACTTGTCTACTAGCAATACATTTTCAATAAAAGTAGTGGGGGTCAATTTGATCTTACTAATTTTGATTATTTTTTCCTTGCCATTATCTTCAAAAGTAACCAAACCTCCTTCTTTCATCTTCAGGATGACGAATTGATCATTGTCACCCGTCATATCTCTTTAATAGCCACTGTCTAGATACCATCTTTTCTTTAATTTTTGGACTACAAGACATTCTTGCAAAATAATCAATAAGTTCTTTAAGGTACCCAAGCTACCTTGGGTCCTTGTAGGTTAGCAGAGGTGGTTCCTTTGGAAATCCAAGTCTTTCTTACTTTAGCTTTAGCATTTCTAAAAATATTGCATTGAAAGGCCTTACGTCCTACCCCTTTGCATGCATAACAAATAATTATAGAATTTTGAAAAGAAGTAAACTTGAAGTTCTAGAAGTAGAAGCATGTGATGCAAATGTAGAAATATTTGACTTCAAAGATTTTTTATTTGAAAACTTAGGAATATACTTTGAAGCCCTAGAAATAGATATTGAAGGATTTGATACAAAAGCTTTTGAGATAAACCTTTTGGAACATAAGCTTTCGAAGGTATAAATTTGGTAGCTGAAATTTCATTTGCATTTGAAGAGTTGTAACCAATTCCATCCTTATTATCAGAAATTCTTTGTTCCTTTAAAATCAACTTAAGCTTATTTAAACTTAATGTAAGTTTTTCAAACAATGGCTTGAGTCTTTCAACCTCCTTTTTCAATTTAGAATTTTCAACATTTAAAGCTTTGTTTTTCTCAAGATATATATTTTTCTCAACTTTCAAAGCTTTATTATTTTTAGAAAAGATAGTTAATTCTTTTTGCAATATCTTGTTCTTTTCTGAAATCTCTTCCTTTTCATTTTGTAAAGAATCATTGATATTCTTTAAAGCTCTAATCTTTACTCCAACCTTTTTAAATTCAGATAATGAGTCATGAAATGCAGAATTTAATTCATTAAAAGTAAATTCTATTTAAGGTTCGGGGGATGTTATTTCGTCTTCGAGACCCATAAGATAGAAGTTTGCAATTTTTGTAGTCTCTTCTTCCGTTGAAGTCGACTCCTCGCTGTCGCTCCAAGAGGTAACCATAGCTTTCTTCTTTTTCTTCTTGAATGTTTTCTTTAGTAAAGTACAATTGAGATGGATATGTGCTGGTTTCTTACATTCATAACATGTGGGTAATTGTTCCTTCTCTTTTTCTTTTTCCTTGTCCTTACTATGTTCCCCTTTCTTATGAAACATTCTAAAATATTTTCCTTTCTTCTTTTTCATAAACCTTTTAAATCTCCTCATGACCATGGCTATATCTTCATATTCTTGGTCATCTTCAGAGGTGGAGCAATCCTCTTTCGATTTCTCATCTTGTTTCTTTGAATTCAATACAGCTTTGAAGGCTATTATTTTCCTCTTCTTCTGATCATCTTCATTTCTCTGCTGCATGGTCAATTCATGTGTGATAGGAGAACCCAATAGTTCATTCGGTGTTAGTGTGATTAGATCTTTTGCTTCCTAGATGGTAGTTACTTTGGGGTCCCATTTGTCCATAAGTGATCTTATAATATTCTATACTAAGTCAGCATTAGAATAAACCCTGCCAAGACTTTTCAAACCATTAATAATATCTGTAAACCATGAAAACATGGTAGAGATAGTTTTTTATCCGAGAAGATGATATGATAGAATAGATAAATCGGTGTAAGGGCTGGTGAGAGGGGATCTGGGGTGATGTGATCGGCATGATTGTTAATTCAAGAGTCACAATGGCTGGGTAGAAACGGGATTAGAGATGAGGGGATCAGTGACGGGGAAGTGGAGGGACTCACTGGGGCTAGTGGGAAAGAAGGGGAATCTGGGGTACCCTAATTTTTTTGGGCTCTGATACCAAAATTTGATGGGGGATAGAGGGTAGGATCGTTGGCGAGCCTAAAAGTCACCAAAATTAGGGTATCATATTTTTTTATACTTTTTTTAGGGGTGGCGAAGGAATAATCGGGATGGAAGACAGGGATTTGAATCTCATGGACTTTGGGACTCACCCTAACGAAGAGATCTCTCACCTCTAGGGCATTCCACCCACCTCGATACTTGGAGGCGTTAGGATGAACTCAAAGAATATGAGGGGATAAAGAGGATGGAATCAAGGAAGGGGATAACTAGACATGACCTAACATCATGTCCTGGGTTGGGCCTCACACCCTCTCCTCACGAAGTGACTCTCTTTCCTAAAAACTCATCTTTAATTGACCAAACTTTTTTTTTTACAAAGGACTGAGAGTGGTATTTATAGACCTGTCCAACCCTCATTTGAATTTGAATACAAGATAATAGGATAGGGATGATTCAAATTCAAATACAAGATATGATATGATAAGCCTATCCATATCTCAATCCAAACCAACCAAATCTTAATTCAAATTTTAAACAAAAGATAAATTCCAAACTAATTTTCTTTGGATATCCTCTAAGATTCGTGCAGCTCCAAGATTCGTGCTGCTTCGAGATCCGTGCTGGCGATATCCCCATCATTCCCCTAAGGTGGGGAGAACTCGACTCCATCAAGTCAGGATCGAGGGGATGTTGGTGAAACTGAATCCAATCAATCAAAGGGGCTCTACTCTGAGATCTATTCGACTCTGAGAATCATGTAGCACTGAAAAACATGCAACTCTGAAATCAATATAGCTTTGAGGATCATGCACGTTGAAGTCAACAACAGGGAGGGCAACTGCTTTAAGGAATGTGTAGTGCATTCACGTTCCTATCGATGCTCCATGGGCTTTCAATCCGTGGAATAAAGGATGTGTACCGATGGTCTTGGAGAGGAAAATGTCGATGGAATGGAAGATTCCGGGGAAGGTTGGTCGCAAGTGGCCCAAGAAGTTGGTGGCACGGAGCATAGATGGGGGAAAACTTGGATTCCGATGGAGTAAGCCAGTGGAGGATGCCACATTGTTGCTGATGCTGGTGGACAGAAAGCAGAGTCATGGTGGCATGCGACATCGATCTGAGGGGCTGAGGATGTTGATGGTCAGGCGGTGGTCGATGCGGCTAAGTCGACGATGATGTCGGAGGATCGGTGTGAAGGCAAGGGCAGTGGTGTGTTCCTGCTCATTGGTGGCTAACGGAGAACGAAGGAGCGATGGAGCTGGTGGATCCGATGGAGGTGGTGGTGACGTGAGGTTGGTGACCGGCTGGAGGGAGGGAGGTCCGATTTAGCTTGGAAAATTATTGGTGGGGCCTCAGTCGGTGGGGTCAGACGGGTTGCCGAGGATGGGAAGATGGAGCGGGACGATGCTCAGGATGGCTGGCAATGATGAAGTTCTCCTCGGATCTAAGGAGGAGAAAGCAACAGTCGACAACTGCTTGGTGTTGACGGTCTATGGCTATTAGGTTGGTGAGAAGATGGCGGGGTGGATGTCGACAGCATTTGGCATTGCAGTAGTGGGGACTCCTTTGTGGACCGTTATACCATGGACCAGAGTTGGCCTTGTGGAGAGGGGTTCTAGTGGATCTTCACCGGCTAGGGCTCTGGCATGGACCAGATGGGAGGAATATTCATGGCGACAGGGGGGAAGATGAAGACATGAGAGCTTGAGGGCAGAGAGGAGGGACTGCTCCTCGGCCTGGCGCTGCCTGATGCAAAGCTCCTCCTCATGCTGGCAGGCGACGGAGGCACAGTCGATGTTGACCTGGCCAAGGTGGTGGCTGGTAATGTAGATTTGGACAATCCAATCAAAAAGCTCTTTGGCAATCTTAGGCTCGGCGTGGGAGCAGATGGCAAGGATGAGGCGGAGGAGCTTGTGAAGAAGGGTGGGGTGGGGGCGGATCCAGAGAAGATGGGCAACCAGAGCAGTCCTTCGATGGGGGAGCTCTCGGTGAGGCGAACCATGGTTCAACCAGCGAGGGCAGATGTCTGCGAGGTGAGATAGATGGAGACCGCGTGAGGAAGCCCAGGGTTTCGAGCCGGAATCTCGAGCTCATCCGTGAGATCGGGAAGCACTCGCGATCGAAGATGTACCACAAGCATGGAATCTAAGCGATCAAGGCCAAGCATGGCGATGTCTTTCCCCGCCATGAGCCCAAGGTGGCGGAGGATCATCGGCTGACCGATTTGGTTGCAGGCAGTGGAGATGTCAGTGAGGCGGCACTGACAGTTTGCCAGAGAGGGGGGTGACTGTGGTGTGGTGGTGGGGCAATAGGGAGGCGACGGTTGCAGTTGGCAGTGGATCACTGGGGAGGAGTCACGGGAGGGAAGGCACAGGTTTAGAGATTTTCTTTTTTTTATTATTCATGAAGATGATAGGATAGAATAGATATATCGGTGTAAAGGCTGGTGAGAGGGGATCTGGGGTGATGTGATCGGCACGGTGGTTAATTCGGGAGTTGCGGTGGCTGGGTAGAAACAGGATTAGAGATGAGGGGATCAGCGACGGGGAAGTGGAGGGACTCACAGGGTTGGTAGGAAAGAAGGGGAATCTGGGGTACCCTAATTTTTCTTGGCTCTGATACAAAAAATTGATGGGGGACAGAGGGTAGGATCATTGGCGAGCTTAGAAGTCACCAAAATTAGAATATCATATTTTTTTGTATTCCTTTTAGGAGTGGCAAAGGAATGGTGGGGATGGAAGACAGGGATTTTAATCTCATAGACTTTGGGACTCACCCTAACAAAGAGATCTCTCACCTTTAGGGCATTCCACCCTCCTCGATACTTGAAGGCATTAGGATGAATCCAAAAGGACATGATGGGATAAAGAGGATGGAATCAAGGAAGAGGATAACTATACATGACCTAACATCATGTCCTGGGGTTGGGCCTCACACCCTCTCCTTACGGAGTGACTCTCTTTGCTAAAAACTCATCTTTAATTGACCAAACTTTTTTTTTACAAAGGACTGAGGGTGATATTTATAGACCTGTCAAATCCTCATTTGAATTTGAATACAAGATAAAAAGATAGGGACGATTCAAATTCAAATTCAAGATAGGATAAGATAACCGTATCCATATCACAATCCTAATCAACCAAATCATAATTCAAATTTCAAACAAAAGATAAATCCCAAACTAATTTATTCTGAATATCATTCGAGACTCGTGCGGCTCCAAGATTCATGCTTGCTCTGGGATCCATGCTGGTGATATCCCCATCATTTAGATCTTTCGCTTCCTGGATGGCAGTTACTTTGGGGTCCTATTTGTCCAGAAGTGATCTTAGAATCTTCTGTACTAAGTCAAATTAGAATAAACCCTGCCAAGACTTTTCAAACCGTTAATAATATCTATAAACAATGAAAACATGATAGAGATAGTTTCAGTTTGTTCCATCTTAAATAATTCATAGCTATGTACTAGAAGATTGATTTTGGAGGTCTTCACTTGGGAAGTTCCTTCATGGGTCACTTCGAGTTTATCCCAGATTTCTTTTGCAGATGAGCAAATAAAATTTGGTTGAACTCATTTGCATCCAAAGTATAATATAGTAAATTCATGGCTTTGGCATTCAATTCCCCCATTTCCATGTCCTGTTCATCCCAATCCTCTTCAGGTTTTGGGATATCCATGCCATCAATTTTAATCATAGGTATTTGTAGACCCTTAAGAATGACCTTCCACAACTAAAAATCAACTGCTTGAATGTATATCTTCATTCTAGCTTTCCAGTATGAATAATTTGTGCCAGTGAACAGTGGAGGTCTATTAGTAGATTGGCCTTTGGCCAAAGAAGTACTCATGGGATGAGCCATCAATCTTTACTCTAATTAAGTTCAGAGAATCTGTTCTGAAACCAGTTGTTGCTCAGGTGGCTTTCCCAATAGGGGTGAATTGGAAATTTAAAGAATTTAAATAGATATGTACTCTTTTGAATCTACTTTTGTGTGGAGGTGCTGTGTTTCAAATAATTAAGAGTGGAAGCAAATATAAATACAAAAAGCATAATGCAAACATGACAAATTTATAGTGGTTTAGAGCACCCTCATCCCTACGTCCATTACCCAAGTTACCACTTGGGGTTTCCACTATATTCACCACAAGAATATGATCGGATTGCTTTACTAGGCTCACAATCCAAACCTAACTTGGTTTTTCAATCGGGCGCACCAAAAAACCAACACTCGATTTTACACAGGATCACCAAGAACCCAGCTTGGTTTTGAACAGGATCACCAAGAACCTACACTTGGTTTTGAAAAGGCTAACCAAGAACCTACACTTGGTTTTTAAACCGGGCTCACCAATAACCCAAGAATTCACAAAAGAGTTAAAAAAATAAGCAACAAAATGACAAACTAGTGTTGTCTGATGGTTACCGATGCAGCTCAAGAGAAACCTTCTTAATTACACTTTAATGCTCTTTAGTGGCTTCTTCAACTTCTTCAATGTATGCTTCAAGCTTCATATTTGAGTTGGTGAAGTCTTGAATACTGACTTGAATGCTCTTTAGTGCTCTCTTGCTCACAAGCTCATTTAATGTTCAACTAAATATTAGCCTCTTCAAAACTTGTCCCAATCCCTTATTTATATAGTCTTTCACTCTTCACAGGTGGATATAGTCATTGTAGACTGTTGGGATGTGACATTTGATCGTTGGAGCACTTTTTAAATTCAAAAAAGAAGTTCTAGAACTAGCCATTACCTGCATTGAATCGACCCTCGAGTCAGCCCGGATCCCTCGAGTCTGCTCGAATTCATAGAGAAGTTCTGGTCAAGTTACCTCACCTCATTCGGGTTTGCTCTGTTTCACAGTGTTCTTGATTCCTTACTTTTCATGAGTCAGCTCACCTTAATTCGAGTCGGCTCGAATTAACAGGTCTTCAAAACTGTACTCTAGAAGAGTCGGCTCACCTGGCTGTTCTCTCAGAACTGATTTTTCATGAACTCTGGCGGAGTCAGCTTGGATCTCTGAAGGGTCAACTTGGATGCCTGACTGAATGGATGAGTTGGCTCGGACTTCCTTCGGGTTGGCTCGCCTATCTGATTCAAGAAATGATGCACTGGATGAGTTGGCTCGGGTTCCTATGAGTCAGCTCGGATCTCTGCATGCCATGAACTAGAGTAGGCTCCCTTTACTTGAGTCAGCTCGGATGAGTTTTTCAGTAAAACTTTCATTTCTTCACAAGATTTCATCCAATAAAACTTTATCATTCAAGATTCTTCCCAACTCAACTAACAATTGATTCTAAGGAATTTAAGCATGAAAACACTTAAAAGTAACCCATTTTCAAGAATATTTCTTTAATTTTACTTTGGGCTCTTCTTTACATGACACATTTACAACACAACTCATGGCACATTATAAGATTGTAGGCATTGTAATTTAGCAATGAAATTATCCTACAAAAACTTATAAAGCACTTGAAAAATAGTTAGTAACATAAGTGCATGCTCCAATGTTTTATTAACATCAAAATCACTCAAGGGGTCAATAGTATCCTTTGGTTGTGAACTAGTTTAAGAACTACTTGATACAACCTCTCTATATCATATATAATGTAGTTTTAAGGACTCCATCACACAAGAGTTCTTTTCAGAAAAATACGCATGTGATGAACAGCCAAAAGAATAACTTTTATTTATTTAAAGAATTCATATACAATTATAAAATAGGACAACCATATACATCCTAGATGATTGGCTTTGGGATACTATTCCCAATAACTCTCACATATACTAAAGCTAATTAGTACAGAATCTTATTCCCATTTTACATTTACAATTGTTGAACTCTTGAACTCCGATGGCTTTAGGGAAGGGGTCGGCCTGGTTCTCCTTTCCATCAATCTTCTAAAGGTCGATGTGATGCAGAACGGAAAAGAGATGATGCAATGCGGAAGTAAATTAAGACTAATTCTTTTTTTTTATATATATATTTTCAGAAGTCGGCTATGTCTCAAATGAAAGTTAAACTAAATTGAAAGAAACTATATAGTAATTGAAAGCACAATTCAAAGAAACTAGATTATCAGAGTAGTTCAGAAGTAAAGGATCGCTGGGGGTTGAGAAACTCCCTGACCTAGGATTTCGCTCTGAACTTTCAACAGGACAGAAGTAAGAGAAGAGAAGGGTTATGTACCAGACAGTGATCTTCACAGAGTTTGGTGGAAGGACTCTCTCGAGCAGAATGTTGGATCCTCGAATTCGGATATCTTTGCAATGGATCCTCCAATACTGGTCCTTTGGCAGAGTTGGCTTCTCCTGAACTCAGGATCTGGGAAAGAAGAAGAACAAGTTATGGAACCAGATACTCAAAGAAAGGATTTACCAGATAAGAAGAACTTGAAAAATTGATGTTGCTGAAATCCTGATTCTCCTGGGTGCTGATCTGACTTCCTCTGGGATTTGCTCTGTATTCGAAGTAGCCGATCTGGACTTGGATGCTGGTGGTCGGCCTCTACATGGAAGAGAGGGGCCGTGAGATGATGAGGTAGATTAGGGTTTGGATAATTGGTGGAATGAAGAAGATGATGGGCGGCTATGGTTTGGAATTGATGTGGCTAACCTAGGGTTTTAGTAAGGTTATGGGGTTGGAGATCTCACACCTCCTCAAGGTTCCTAGGGAACCTGGATTTACTCCCTCACGGAGCTCAACAACTGAATATAAGTGCGGAAGAGAGAAACATAAAGTTGCTCACAAAGAAATTGATTTCATTCATCATTATTTTTAAAACTTACAAGAGGGGTCTATTTTATAGGCCTTTACAAGAAATCAAGTTTTTACATCTTTCCCTGTTGGACTAATAGGATGGTTCCTCAAATTAGGCATGTAGAATCAAATCATCCTCATATGGCCGGCCAAAAGCTTCCTTAAATGTTGATTGGTGGCTCCAAATGGCAAGAAAATGGCACCTCCTAGCCTTGCTCTTCAAGACAAATATTTTCCTTCCATGCTTGGTTTTATTTGGAAATATTTGGGTGCCTCCTAGTCTTGCTCCCCAAGTCTTGCTCCTTTCTTTTCATAGCTTGGCTCTTATGGAATTATTTTGGGCGCCTCCTTGGATTGAGGATCCTAGATTGATCTCTACTTAAGTGGTGCATGAAAGAAGGGACCTGCTTTCTTGTGGTGTGGGGACCAAGGCACACTGGATGGAGATGTGGTGCCTCCTTGACTCTGGCGTGTGGCTGGGAGTGTGGCGCCCACTTGCTTGGGCCTCGGAGAAAAAATGTGGCACCCTGGACCTTGACTTGACCGAAAAAAAAAGTGGCACCAACCTGGAGAAGACCTAGACCACTACTAGGACTTGTACTGAGTCAACATGACTCAACAAAATTTAAATTGCAGTGAAATACATACTCAAGACTAAAATTAAGTTGACCAAGTCAACCCTTATTACAAAACCAGAAAACCCTAATTCTTCGGGCAAGGTCAATCAGAGATCCAGATGGGGCCATGAAGTCTTCTTCTGAGTCTGGTGCCCACACCAATTCTCTCGAGGTGGGAAAAACTCGATCCTGTCGAGTAAGGCTCTAGTCGGCTCTGGTATCTCTCCAAGAGATCTGGATCTAGCTCTTGTAATTCATCTTGGGAGATCCAAGAGTTATCAGAATCTGGCCTTCATTGCTAGAGGACCAGGTATCTTTGGTATCCTTGATTACGAGTAGAGATAACCTGATCGTCCAGGATCTTTTCAATCTACTATTTCCTCACAGGCCAGTTTGTTGGTGGACACACAGGGTTGGGTTCACTCTCAAGAGCAGGATTAGGCTCAAAAGGCTCACTGGGAATCACAGCTGGCTCTCATACTCTATTAGGTCTGTAATGTTGAAAGTGGAGCTAATGCCTAGTTCTGAAGGCAACTCGAGCACATAGGCATTGGTCCCTACTCTCTTTACCACTCTAAATGGTCCAGCTCCTCTAGCATGTAACTTTCTAACAGTTCCAGGAGGAAACCGTTCAGGCCTTAACCTAATCATTACATAGTTTCTCTCAACAAAAGTTTTGACTTGCCTTTGAGAATCAGCCAACTTCTTATAAATTTCATTACTTAAAGTTATTTTGGCATGAATTTCTTTATGCAAGTCCTTTACATGCTATGCAAGTGCATCAAGAGACTTGTGTGTGCAGGCTAATAGTGAAATCAGATCAAGTGGTGTGTGAGGCTTGTATCCATGAACAATTTCAAAGGGACTCTAGCCTGTAGACCTATTGATCAAAATATTGAATGCAATTTCAGCCCTGGACAAAATACAAATCCCAATTCCTGGTGCTCTCGATCAAACCAAAATCTGAGCCAAAGCCTAGTAAAGGGTCAAGAAAAACTAAACTAGACTGACGACGCATTCCTAAAGAATGGACTTTTATTCCAAAGGAACCCTAGGTCTAAACCTAACAAACTACGGCTCTCTAGGTTTGACCTTGGGTCGGAGGATGGCATGCGGAGCATGAAAACTTATTGTGGGTGCCTAGTAGGTGCCATAAGGTCTTCCAGAAGTAGGTGGCAAACCTAATAGGTTCTGACACATGGTTCACTCTAAAGACTTCGACAAAGTATACTTGGATGGTGTAAGAAGCATTGGAAGTTCTAGAGAAAGGGAGGAAATATGAGGTGGAGTCTCGAATTACCTGCTGACTAAACGTGGTGACCTAAAGGTTTGAATGGTGATCTATGAGTGTCAACTGGTCATCCTTACGAAAGGAAAAGTTTGCTACTCCCAGGAATGGATCAAGAGATGGTTCGGGAAGTAGCCTAGGACATGTGATTGCAATAGTTAAGGTTTGTTCTCTAAGCAAATAATGATCCACTTTCTCAAGAAATGGATTAGAGAATGATTCATGGAAGGGCCTATGGATGATGACCTCAAGACTTGAGATTTGACCTATGGGTGCGGAAAGGTATACTCTAAAGAAGGGTAGGTCAGTCATGCGAAGGAAGGGGTCTGGGGCCATAAGGAGGACTTCTACAGGACTGGGTGAATCAATCTGCTCAAGACAAGGATGATCAACTGAGATTACGGGAGAGACCTTAGTGGCTGGGCATGGGACAAGGTCCAATTGTAAGAGGCTTGATTCAGTCATCCTAAGGAGAGGATCTACCATAGGGTGGGCAAACTTAAACAGTTCAGTACAAAGATCTTCAACTGGTACATGGGGAATGACTATCATTAGAGGATACAAACTAATAGCTCGGGCTAACACTATGAGTTCTTCCTGGGGGTATTTGACTAAAGGAACCTGGTTCTCACAAATCTCTTGAATTTCTGAACTACGTCCTACCACTTGGTTGCTCTCCAAGGTCTCCTTAGGTAAGGAACCAGTAGTATCGATGTCACATTCTTCAAGTTCTTCCCCCTCATATTCATCAACTAGACTCAAGCCAGCATCATATACTTCCTTGATGCCATCTTCAATGGGTTTCGGGTCAGTGGTAACCGGGTCAACTGATTATGGGCTTGTCATACCTAACCTTTCATCCTTATTGGTAGGTTTGGGTTCTCCCTCATTTATGTCATCCTTAGGATTCTTACCACTTAGCTGTGCACAAGCCAGTCCTATGCATGGGCACTGACTAGATTTATGGCCTCTTTCTCCACAAAACCAACATTCTTGCATTATGGGAACTTGGGTCACACAGGGTTTCAAGCTAGTAGAGACCTTACTTGGGCATGGGTGTGGATCTAAATGGTTTGATCTAGAAGACTTGGGTTGTTGAGTGACTGGTCTAGATATTGTAAGGACATCTCATAGACATGATCCACACTATAGATATCATGGTTAGGCTTCCTAAGGTTATGCCCAGGATCATGGTATAAGGTCCTCCTAGGCTCCTGGTGTGGGTGAGGTTGAGGCACATTAAAATCTGGGTCAGGAGTCCAATTCTGATGTCTAGGTTCCTCAAGTACTTGGACTTGATCCCTAAGCTGGGTAAGATCCTCACGAACTGGATTCCTAAACTGGGCAACAATATCAGTCATATCCTGACTCAATTTGTTCATACTTTCAGTAAGAGTTCTAACCATGGCCTCTAAATCAGGTTGGATTTTACTAGGTTGGAAGGGTACTCCATTCCGGGTAGACATGATGATGTAAGCAAACACACCAAATGAGACTCGACTGAAACGACTACAGGCTAACTAGACCTAGAGCCCAAACTAGGTGCCCAATCAGAGTGGCAAGCTAGCCTGTAGTAAATCGGGACTCAGCCAGGCAGGTGTAAGGGGAGTGTTAGGTCCCTAATTGCCAATCCTAGACACCAATCAGTGATTGGCCAGGTAGGCGGACCAGCACATAAGCCCTTCGGGATAGAATCCCTGAACCACTGTTCTAGACACTGAGTACAAAGCACACACAGAGTAAATAGACAAACTGACTCAACACTAGCCTAGACCCGACCAGATGGTGTCTAGTGCGGGCACCAGACTCAAAAGAAGACTTCAGGGCTCCATATGGATCTCTGATTGACCTTGCCCGAAGAATTAGGGTTTTCTGGTTTTGTAATAAGTGTTGACTTGGTCAACTCAATTTTAGTTTGAGTCTGTATTTCCCTGCAATTTAAATTTTGTTGAGTCATGTTGACTCAGTACAAGTCCTAGTAGTGGTCTAGGTCTTCTCCAGGTTGGTGCCACCTTTTTCAAGTCAGGGTCCAGGGTGCCACATTTCTCCCAGGCCCAAGCAAGTGGGCGCCACACTCCCAGCCACACGTCAGAGTCCAGGGGGCGCCACATCTCCATCCAATGTGCTTTGGTCCCCACACCACAAGAAAGCAGGTCCCTTCTTTCATGCGCCACTTAAGGAGAGATCAATTTAGGATCCTCAATCCAAGGAGGCGCCCAAAATAATTCCATAAGAGCCAAGCTATGAAAAGAAAGGAGAAAAACTTGGGGAGCAAGACTAGGAGGTGCCCAATACTTCCAAATAAAACCAAGCATGGAAGGAAAAAAAATTTTCTTGAAGAGCAAGGCTAGGAGGCGCCACCTTCTTGCCATTTGGAGCCACCAATCAACACTTAAGGAAGGTCTTGGCTGGCCATATGAGAAGGATTTGATTCTATAAGCCTAATTTGAGGATCCATCCTATTAGTCGCACTTGGGAAGATGTAAAACCTTGATCTCTTGTAAAGACCTATAAAATAAGCCCCTCTTGTAAGTTTTAAAGGACACAGATGAATGAATTCAATTTCTATGTGAGCAACTTTGTGTTTCTCTCTTTCGCACTTGCATTCAGGTGTTGAGCTCCGTGAGGGAGTAAATCCAGGTTCCTTAGGAACCTTGAGGAGGTGTGAGATCTCCAACCCCAAAACCCTAGGTTAGCCACTTCACTTCCAAACCCTAGCTGCCCATCATCTTCTTAATTCCACCAAACCCTAACCTACCCCATCTTCTCACGACCCCTCTCTTCCAAGTAGAGGCCAACCACTAGCATCCAGGTCCAGATTGGCTACTTTGAATACAGAGCAAATCCCAGAGGAAGTCAGATCAGCATCCAGGAGAATCAGGATTTCAGCAACATCAACTTTCAAGTTCTTCTTATCTGGTAAATCCTTCCTTGAGTATCTGGTTCCATAACTTGTTCTTCTTCTTTCTCAGATCTTGAGTTCAGGAGAAGCCAACTCTGCCAAAGGACCAGTATTGGAGGATCCAATGCGAAGATTTCCGAATCTGAGGATCCAATAATCTGCTCAAGAGAGTCCTTCCACTAAACTCTATGAAGATCACTGTCTGGTCCATAACCCTTCTCTTCTCTTTACTTTTGTCCTGTTGAAAGTTCAGAGTGAAACCCTAGGTCTGGGAGTTTCTCAACCCCCAGCGATCCTTTACTTCTGAACTACTCTGATAATCTAGTTTCTTTAAATTGTGCTTTCAATTATTGCATAGTTTCTTTCAATTTAGTTTAACTTTCCTTTGAGTCAAAGCCGACTTCTGAAAGTATGAAAAAAAAAAGGAAGAGAAAAAAAAATAGTCTTAATTCACTTCGCATCGCGTCGTCTCTTTCGTTCTGCATCATTTTGGTATCAGAGCTTTCGCTCTGCATCATTTTGGTATCAGAGCCCTATCTAGGGTTTCTGACTTGCTTGCATGTTTTGAGTGTCTCTCTTTTTACTTTGTCTGCTCGAAGTAGACTCCCCAGGACGTCCAGTCCTAGGAGCGAAGTGAGGTGCAAGCCTCCTCTTCCCATTCTACGGGGTGTTCCTAGGGCGTGTAGGGATCCCCTGGGTTACAACTTCTTAGCAGGAATTGTAAACGGGGTAAGCATTCTATTTTCAGTCTGTAACTACCCTGTTGCAGGAATTGTTTCTCATTACAAGTAACTTCAAATTACATGATTTTTATTTTTCTGGAACAAGTATAATTTAAACTATTTTACATAATTTTACTGTAATTTATTAGTTTTTGTGAAATTTCTGAGAGTTAAATTACAGAAATTATGTTTCTGAGTGATCATCTCCTAATTCATCTTAAGGGCAATTGAGCATCTAAGATAAGGGGAGGAGTTGATAACCTCTCCTTAGCCCAAAACCACCACCCATTCATTCGATCCTAAGCCTAATTTTAAAATTTATTAGACTTAATTTGCCCTAGTGGGTTAGGGACACCAACAAGTTGGGTCTAGGCTAGTGTTTAGTCAGTTGTCTGGTTACTCTATGTGTGCTTTGTACTAAGTGTCTAGAATGGTGGTTCAGGGACAATGTCCCGAAGGGTTTGTGTGCTGGTCCGCCTAGCTGGCCAATCATTGATTGGTGTCTAGGTTGGCAATTAGGGACCTAACACTCCCCTTACACCTGCCTGGCTGAGTCCCGAGTTACTACAAGCTAGCTTGACACTCTGATTGGGCATCTAGTTAGGACTCTAGGTCTAGTGAGCCAGTTGTCGCTTTAGTCTAGTCACATTCTGTGTGCTTGCTTGCATCATCATGTCCACCCGGAATGGAGTACCCTCCCAACCTGGTCAAATCCAACCTGATTTAGAGGCCATGGTTAGAACTCTTGCCAAAAGTATGAACAAATTGAGTCAGGATATGACTGCTACTGTTGCCCAGTTTAAGTAACAAGTCTATGAGGATCTTACCCAGCTTAGGGATCGAGTCCAAGTACTTGGAGAACCTAGACATCAGAATTGGACTCCTGACCCAGATTTTAATGTGCCTCAACCTCACCCACACCAGGAGCCTAGGAGGACCTTATACCGTGATCCCGAGCATAACCCTAGGAAGCCTAACCATGATATCTATAGTGTGGATCATGTCTACGAGAGGTCCTTACAATATTCTAGACCAGTCACTCAACAACCCAAGTCTTCTAGATCAAACCATTTAGATCCACACCCATGCCCAGTAAGGTCTCTACTAGCTTGAAACCCAGTGTGACCCAGGTTCCCATATCGCAAGAATGTTGGTTTTGTGGAGAAAGAGGCCATAAATCTAGTCAGTGCCCATGCATTGGACTGGCTTGTGCATAGCTAAGTGGTAAGAATCCTAAGGATGACATTAATGAGGGAGAACCCAAGCCTACCAATGAGGAAGAAAGGTTAGGTATGACAAGCCCAGAATCAGTTGACCCGATTATCACTGACCCGAAACCCATTGAAGATGGCATTGAGGAAGTATATGATGCTGGCTTGAGTCTAGTTGATGAATATGAGGGGAAGAACTTGAAGAATGTGACATCGATACTATTGGTTCCTTACCTGAGGAGACCTTGGAGAGCAACCAAGTGGTAGGACCTAGTTCAGAAATTCAAGAGATTTGTGAGAACCAGGTTCCTTTAGTCAAATACCCCTAGGAAGAACTCATAGTGTTAACCCGAGCTATCAGTTTGTATCCTCTAATGACAGTCATTCCCCAAGTACCAATTGAAGATCTTTGCGCTGAACTGTTTAAGTTTGCCCACCCTATGGTAGATCCTCTCCTTAGGATGACTGAATCAAGCCTCTTACAATTGGACCTTGTCCCATGCCCAGCCACTAAGGTCTCTCCCGTAATCTCAGTTGAACATACTTGTCTTGAGCGGATTGATTCACCCAGTCCTGTAGAAGTCCTTCTTATGGCCCCAGACCCCTTCCTTCGCATGACTGACCTACCCTTCTATAGAGTATACCTTTCCGCACCCATAGGTCAAATTTCAAGTCTTGAGGTCATCATCCATAGGCCCTTCCATGAATCATTCTCTAATCCATTTCTTGAGAAAGTGAATCATTATTTGCTTAGAGAACAAACCTTAACTATTGCAATCACATGTCCTAGGCTACTTCCCGAACCATCTCTTGATCCATTCCTGGGAGTAGCAAACTTTTCCTTTCATAAGGATGACCAGTTGACACTCATCGATCACCATTCAAACCTTCAGGTCACCACCTTTAGTCAACAGGTAATTCGAGACTCCACCTCATATTTCCTCCCTTTCTCTAGGACTTCCAATGCTTCTTACACCATCCAAGTACACTTTGTCGAAGTCTTTAGAAAGAACCATGTGTCCGAACCTAATAGGTTTGCCACCTACTTCTGGAAGACCTTATGGCACCTACTAGGCACCCATTATAAGTTTTCATGCTCTGCATGCCATCTTCCGACCCAAGGTCAAACCTAGAGAGCCGCAGTTTGTTAGGTTTAGACCTAGGGTTCCTTTGAATAAAGTCCATTCTTTAGGAATGCATCGTCAGTCGAGTTTAGGACCATGTCTCAGATTTTGGTTGAGTGAGAATATTAGGAATTGGGATTTGTATTTACCCAGGGCTAAATTTGCATATAATGTTTCGATCAATAGGTCTATAGGCTAGAGTCCCTTTGAAATTTTTCATGGATACAAGCCTCACACACCACTTGATCTGATTTCACTATTAGTCCACACACACAAGTCTCTTGATGCACTTGCATAGCATGTAAAGGACTTGCATAAAGAAATTCATGCCAAAATAAATTTAAGTAATGAAACTTATAAGAAGTTGGCTGATTCTCAATGGCGAGTCAAAACTTTTGTTAAGGGAGACTATGTAATGATTAGGTTAAGGCCTGAATGGTTTCCTCCTGAAACCGTTAGAAAGTTACATGCTAGAGAGCTGGACCATTTAGAGTGGTGAAGAGTAGGGGTCCAATGCCTATGTGCTCGAGTTGCCTTCATAACGAGGCCTTGCTCCACTTTCACATTACCGACCTAGTAGAGTAAGAGAGCCAGCTGTGAATCCCAGTGAGCCTTTTGAGCCTAATCCTGCTCTTGAGAGTGAACCCAACCCTGTGTGTCCACCAACAAACTGGCCTGTGAGGAAAGAGCAGATTGAAAAGATCCTGGATGATCAGGTTATCTCTACTCGTAATCGAGGATACCAAAGATATCTGGTCCGCTGGCAAGGAAGGCCAGATTCTGATAACTCTTGGATCTCCTGAGAAGAATTACAAGAATTGGACCCAGACCTCTTGGAGAGATACCAGAGCCAACTTCATCCATCCTCGACAGGGTCGAGTTCCTCCCACCCTGGGAGAATTGGTGCGGGCAACAGACTCAGAAGAAGACTTCAGGGCTCTATCTAGATCTCTGATTGACCTTGCCCGAAGAATTAGGGTTTTCTGGTTTTGTAATAAGGGTTGACTTGGTCAACTCAATTTTAGTTTGAGTCTGTATTTCCCTACAATTTAAATTTTGTTGAGTCATGTTGACTCAGTACAAGTCCTAGTAGTGGTCTAGGTCTTCTCCAGGTTGGTGCCACCTTTTTCAAGTCAAGGTCTAGGTGCCACATTTTCTCCCGGCCCAAGCAAGTGGGCGCCACACTCCCAGCCACACGCCAGAGTCCAAGGGCACCACTCTCCATCCAGTGTGCTTTGGTCCCCACACCACACGAGAAATAGGTCCCTTCTTTCATGCGCCACTTAAGAAGAGATCAATTAGGATCCTCAATCCAAGGAGGCGTCCAAATAATTCCATAAGAGCCAAGCTATGAAAAGAAAGGAGCAAAACTTGGGGAGCAAGACTAGGAGGCGCTCAAATACTTCCAAATAAAACCAAGCATGGAAGCAAAAAAAATTCTTGAAGAGCAAGGCTAGGAGGCGCCACCTTCATGCCATTTGGAGCCACCAATCAACACTTAAGGAAGCTCTTGGCCGGCAATATAAGGAGGATTTGATTCTACAAGCCTAATTTGAGGATCCATAGTATTAGTCCCATATGGGAAGATGTAAAACCCTGATCTCTTATAAAGACCTAAAAAATAAGCCCCTCTTGTAAGTTTTAAAGACACTGATGAATGAATTCAATTTCTATGTAAGCAACTTTGTATTTCTCTCTTCCGCACTTGCATTCAGGTGTTGAGCTCCGTGAGGGAGTAAATCCGGTTCCCTAGGAACCTTGAGGAGGTGTGAGATCTCCAACCCCAAAACCCTAGGTTAGCCACTTCACTTCCAAACCCTAGCCGCCCATCATCTTCTTCATTCCACCAAACACTAACCTACCCCATCTTCTCACACCCCCTCTCTTCCATGTAGAGGCTGACCACTAGCATCCAGGTCCAGATCAGCTACTTTGAATACAGAGCAAATCCCAAAGAAGTCAGATCAGCATCTAGGAGAATCAGGATTTCAGCAACATCAACTTTCAAGTTCTTCTTATCTTGTAAATCCTTCCTTGAGTATCTGGTTCCATAACTTGTTCTTCTTCTTTCCCAGATCTTGAGTTCAGGAGAAGCCAACTCTACCAAAGGACCAGTATTGGAGGATCCATTGTGAAGATTTTCGAATCCGAGGATCCAACAATCTGCACAAGAGAGTCCTTTCACTAAACTCTGTGAAGATCACTATCTGGTACATAACCCTTCTCTTCTCTTTACTTCTATCCTGTTGAAAGTTCAGAGCGAAACCCTAGGTCTGGGAGTTTCTCAACCCCAGCGATCTTTTACTTCTGAACTACTCTGATAATCTAGTTTCTTTAAATTGTGCTTTCAATTATTACATAGTTTCTTTCAATTTAGTTTAACTTTCCTTTGAGTCAAAGCCGACTTCTGAAAGTATAAAAAAAAAAAAGAAAGAGAAAAAAAAATTAGTCTTAATTCACTTCCGCATCGCATCGTCTCTTTCATTCTGCATTATTTTGGTATCAGAGCTTTCGTTCTGCATCAGTGTCCCTAGCCCACTAGGGCAAATCAGGTCTAATTATTTTAAGATTAAAGGCTTAGGTTCGAATGCACGGGAGGTAGTTTTGGGATAAAGAGAGGGTCTCAATCCTCCCCTTATATTGCAACTTTGGTGCCCTTAAGATAGATTCAATTTATGCACACTCAAATAAAAAAACAGCTTGCAGAAAATAAAAAATAGAACAGCAGTAAAATTGATCTCAAAAAATCTATAGAAATTAATAAATCATGAAAATTTTATGTAAATTACTTTAAATTATAACAGTTCTAGAAAATAAGAATTACTTAATTTAGAATTTTCTACAGGGAGAAATAATTTGAATAACAGGGAAGTTACTGGCAGAAAATAGAACGTGTGTCCCGTTTACAATCCTGCCTAGAAGTTATAACCCAGCGGCACCCCTACACGTCCTAGGAACCCCCATGGAAGGGGAGGAGGAGGCTTGCATCTCGCTTGTTCCTAGGACCGGATGGCTAGGGGAGTCTACTCCAGGCAGCAAAAGTAAAAGGAACAAAAAAATAATCAAACAAGCAAGAATCCTAGACAGGGCTCTGATACCAAAATGATGCAGAACAGAAAAGAGATGATGCAATGCAGAAGTAAATTAAGACTAATTCTTTTTTTATATATATATTTTTAGAAGTCGGCTATGTCTCAAATGAAAGTTAAACTAAATTGAAAGAAACTATATAATAATTGAAAACACAATTCAAAGAATTAGATTATCAGAGTAGTTCAGAAGTAAGGATCACTGGGGGTTGAGAAACTCCCAGACCTAGGTTTTGCTCTGAACTTTCAACAGGACAGAAGTAAAGAGAAGAGAAGGGTTATGTACCAGACAGTGATCTTCACAGAGTTTGGTGGAAGGACTATCTCGAGCAGATTGTTGGATCCTCGGATTCGGATATCTTCACAATGGATCCTCCAATATTGGTCCTTTGGCAGAGTTGGCTTTTCCTGAACTCAGGATCTGGAAAGAAGAAGAACAAGTTATGGACCAGATGCTCAAAGAAAGGATTTACCAGATAAGAAGAACTTGAAAAATTGATGTTGCTGAAATCCTGATTCTCCTGGGTGCTGATCTGACTTCCTCTGGGATTTGCTCTGTATTCGAAGTAGCCGATCTGGACCTGGATGCTGGTGGTCGGCCTCTACTTGGAAGAGGGGCCGTGAGATGATGAGGTAGATTAGGTTTGGATGATTGGTGGAATGAAGAAGATGATGGATGGCTAGGGTTTGGAATTGAAGTGGCTACCTAGGGTTTTAGTAGGTTTTGGGGTTGGAGATCTCACACCTCCTCAAGGTCCTAGGGAACCCGGATTTACTCTCTCACGGAGCTCAACACCTGAATACAAGTGCGGAAGAGAGAAACACAAAGTTGCTCACAAAGAAATTGATTTCATTCATCATTATTTTTAAAACTTACAAGAGGGGTCTATTTTATAGGCCTTTACAAGAAATCAAGTTTTTTATCCTTCCCATGTGAAACTAATAGGATGGATCCTCAAATTAGGCGTGTAGAATCAAATCCTCCTCATATGGCCAGCCAAAAGCTTCCTTAAATGTTGATTGGGGCTCCAATGGCAAGAAGATGGCGCCTCCTAGCCTTGCTCTTCAAGATAAATATTTTCCTTCCATGCTTGGTTTTATTTGGAAGTATTTGGGCACCTCCTAGTCTTGCTCTCCAAGTCTTGCTCCTTTCTTTTCATAGCTTGGCTCTTATGGAATTATTTTGTGCGCCTCCTTGGATTGAGGATCCTAGATTGATCTCTCCTTAAGTGGCGCATGAAAGAAGGGACCTGCTTTCTTGTGGTGTGGGAACCAAGGCACACTGGATGGAGATGTGGCACCTCCTGGACTCTGGCGTGTGGCTGGGAGTGTGGTGCCCACTTGCTTGGGCCTGGAGAAAAAATGTGGCACCCTGGACCTTGACTTGACTAGAAAAAAAAGTGGCACCAACCTGGAGAAAAACTAGACCACTACTAGGACTTGTACTGAGTCAACATGTCTCAACAAAATTTAAATTACAAGGAAATACAGACTCAAGACTAAAATTGAGTTGACCAAGTCAACCCTTATTACAAAACCAAAAAACCCTAATTCTTCGGGCAAGGTCAATCAGAGATCTAGATGGGGCCCTGAAGTCTTCTTCTGAGTCTGGTGCCCACAACATGATGTCACCTCGTTCCATGATTTCTCACACAAGGTGATAGCACTGCACAATGTGTTTGGTGTAGTGATGGGACTTTGGCTCTTTGGCTCTAGCAATGCTCCAATGCTATCACAATACATCGGGACAGGATCATCTAGGAAAGTGCCACTCCTTGCTCACCTATGAACTTCCACAACCGCATAACTTCTTTTGCTGCATTCGATGCTGCGATGTATTCTGCTTCGCATACCGAGTCAGTAACAGTAGGCTGCTTGGAGCTTTTCTAGCAGATCGCTTTCCCATTTAGGATAAAGATAAACCTTGACACAATCTTTCTATCATCCCGATTTGACTGAAAACTGGAGTCAGTATATCTCACAAGTTTCAAGTCAGGTTCTCCATATATCAGCCATTAGTCTTTAGTACTTTATAGATACTTAAGGATGGTCTTTATCACTTTCCAATGAGCTTCACTTGGGTCAGACTGGTATCTGCTCACTACGCCTAGTGAGTATGTGATGCGGAACTAATATGCATGCAATTTTTTTATATGTTTTACATGTTGAGTTAGTGATTAATTCCCAAATTTCAGATCAAAATTATTTGTAGGGAATTTTGTATGAATTTTTGAAGATCAGCATGCAGATTAGGACCTAGAAAAGTAGCAAAGAGGACCCGCCGGGGCTGAGAAGCCTCGGTTAGGGCAAGTTCTCCTACAATAAAACTACTGGAGGTAGAGGGGTGTACCTGACAACGTCTGTGAAGATCACAGCGAAGGGGTCTCTCGTTCCTTGACGGATGCGGCCTGGAAAACCGAGCCAAAGACCCGCGGATACCCGCTTTCTGCTCGGTGATCCAATTGAGGCTTGGCTGGAGTCGTTGGATTCGTAGGAACTCAGGGACCTGCAAACGACCTGTCAGGGGTTAGAAAACTCACAAAGGAACAAGAAAACAAAGGAAAAAAACAGCAAGGGAAGGCTTCTTTTGGAGGTGCGTCCAGGGATCTGAGATGCTTGTTGGTAGCAAGAAGATGATTGCAGCACTAGGAAGAAGAACTCTCGCAACCCCTTTATGCACACAGCAGGGTATCACACAACTCAATAGAAGAACTCAAGTTTTCATTCATCAAAAAATTTTCCTCATACAAGAGGCTAGGGTCCCTTAAATAGACACTTAACCTTGGCTCCAAGTAGGGGACATAAGTCTTTACATAAGAATCCTTTTCCCTCTCAAACCTAGCTAGAAAATAAGGAAATATTAGGTAGAAAAATCCATAAAATTTTTCTTGACTTGGTCAAGACTCCAGGGACGCCTAGGGGGGCGTGTTGGGCTTCTAGGAGCAGCAAAAGGCCGGCCCAAAGGGGCCCGGGTGCATGGGTTTGGGCCTCTGGAAGCTGGGGTGGCCTGGTAGCCAGGTAGTAGGAATATTCCCTGGTATCTTGCTTCTTAGGGGCTTGGGCTTGGCACCTGGGCTTGATTTCATTGGGCTAGGATGCAGATGGCCTCTGGAATCATGGATGCCCTTATTTATGAATATACTTTGGCCTCTGGAAGGGAATCTGGGCATCTGAGGGCATCTGCAAGGAATCAGGGTTTCTGATTTTTCTCCTGGGGTCTTCAAATCTTCAAGCTGGTTGGACTTGGCTAAACTTCCATGTCTTCAATCTGGCTGGACTTGGTCTTCACTGTATAATATAGTCTTGAGTCTTCAGTATGCTTGGAGGACTCAAAAAAATAAATTAGCTCAACATGAGCTAACTAGCATTGGACTGAACTAGCTCAACATGAGCTGACTAGTACAGAAGTGAAATAACAACTAAAAATACTCAAATAACAACTAAAATGGACTCAGATGAGCTAAGCCCTTATTACAGATGGACTCATAAATTATTGATCAATTACAGAGGGTTGAGAAGCCTCTGCCTTATTCTGGTGCCTTTGGTGTCCGCACCAATTCTCCCGGGGGTGAGGAACCGACCCTGTCGATGAAGATCAGACTGGCTCACATATCTCTCGAGAAGGTCTGGGTTGAGGCATTGCAAGTCCTCTCGAGAAATCTACGAATCGTCCGACTCTGGCTGGCCTTGCCATCGGATCAGGAAGCATTGATAGTCACGGCCCCGGGTCGTGATGGCTTGATCGTCCAGGATACGCTCGATCCGTTCTCCTCTCTCAGGCCAATTTGTTAGTGGACACTCTGGGTTAGGGTCACTCACAATGAAAAGGATAGGTCCAAAGGCCTTACTAGGTATCGCTTCCGGTTCCCTATACTCAACCAGGTCTGTAATATTGAAGGTAGACTAATGCCCAAATCCGAAGGCAAGTCTAACACCTAGGCATTTGATCCAATCCTTCTCTATCACTTTAAAAGGTCCGGCTCTGCGAGCATGAAGCTTCTTTTAGGCCTAAGCCTAACCAAGATAGAATCCACTACATCAAATTCTTTGACCCTTCTTCGGGAATTAGCCAGTTGTTTTAAGATTAGTGCGGGTGGTGAACATGCTAGGCACATGCAGACAAATGATGCAAAGGACTCATACTGACACCTAACAGACTCGACTATGCATTCCTATCGAAGAAAAATTTTATTGAACTCTTTGGATCTAAACCTAATAGATTATAGGTTCTCTAGGTTTGATCCTAGCTTGACATGCACATGAAAATTTACAGTGACTCCTAGCAAATTCCAAAGAGTATGCCAGAAGTACGATGCAAACCTAACATGCGTGATGAATGCATGCAGTATGCTAATCTCAGCTAAATGCAATCTAATGATCCTAGAAATGCTGGAGGGTGTCAGGAAAGGGCAGAAAATAGGAAGTGGGTTCAGAATTAGTTTGGTAAGGTAGAGAAAAAGGTTCATGGTTAGTTGGATAAAATAGGATAAAAGACGGGGTGTCAGGAACTAATCCTATACTAATGAGGTTAACCTTATGAGGTTGAGCTATATCTACAGGATTTGTATAATGAAGGATGGGTCACTAATTTCGGGGAAGAGATCCTTAATGGGAACTATAGGAGGGGACTCATCTTGAAGGTATTGATTCAAAGAGATCAGGTCCTTAATAATTCTTCTGGTTCTTGTATTTTTGGACTAGACTCTATAATTTGGCTCTCCTCTATGGTTTCCTCAGGTAAGGCTCTAGCAGCAGTACCTAGGTTCTCTTCCTCTATTTGTTCTTCCATTATAGCTTTAGGTTGGATGTGGTCAAGGTCAACTAGCTCTGGGTTGGAATCTACCTGGGTATCTACTGGTCAGCTAATTCTAGGTCTACTAAAGGTGTCTCCTCTTCTCCCTCATACTCATCCTAGGCTCACATCAGCTTCATACACTTCCACGTTAATGTAAGCCTTGCGAATCTCAGGAATGGTTGGAGAAGGTCGGCTAGCAGAAATGGTTAGGTTCTGGTCTCTGATTATGGGTACCACTCCTAGTAGGTTCAGGTTGTATAAGAGGTAGTGGCTCACTATTGGGTTCATATTTAGGGATACTCATCCTATAGGGTTCAAGTTGACTAGGGGAAGCATGACTAGTACTAGGCTGATACTTAGGGGTTATGGGTTCTCTAAGCTCATAGGACAAGGGTGCAGATCTATGGGTCATGGGATTATAGGATCTGGGGTCATAGGAATTTGGGTCAGCTCTATGATCAGGTTCTAAGGTTGGATCAAGGTATGGGGTCCTCCTAAGGTTGGGCTCTCTATATGGGTCAGGATATTGGGTCCTCCTAGGATTGGACTCCCTATATGGGTCAGAATACTGGGTTCTCCTAGGGTTGGACTCCCTATATGGGTCAGAATATTGGGTTCTCCTAGGGTTTGACTCCCTATATGGGTCAGAATATTGGGTGTTGGGTCTACTAGCTCATAGGGTATGGGTGTATAGGATCTATGATCATGGGATCTAGAGTCATAGGATCTAGGTTCATAGGTTATGGATTCATAAGTTCTAGGTTCATAGGATTTAGAGTCATAAGATCTATAGGTTGTGGGTATACTAGGCTTATAGGGAGAGGGTAAATAGGATCTATCTTCTTGGTCTATAAAATCCTGATTGGGTCTTCTAGGACTAACCTTAGGGATTGGGTCAGGATGATGGGCTCTCCTAGGTTCAGCCTCAAGGTATGGATCAGGGTTTGGGGTCCTCCTAGGTTGAGGATTGTAGTACGGGTCAGGATAAGGGGCTCTCCTAGGTTCGACCTCATGGTATAGATCAGGGTTTGGGGTCCTCCTAGGTTGAGGGGAGTCAAGATCTGGCTCAGACTGTGACCCATGGGTTTTTCTTGGGGTCCCTACCCGGACTTTTAACTGATCAAACCTATTGGCACGATAGTCAATTCTATCATTGGTTTGAATACGAGACTGAGTTAACTGGGTCATCTGGATAGTTATCTGGGCAATTTGATCAGCTAGGGCTTTTATTGTGGGCTTGTAAATTTTCCATGGGTTCAGACATTTATGAAGGAGGTGGGTGATATGAAACTCCTGATCTAGTGCTCATGCAAGACTCGATCAGACCGACTATAGCTGACTAAACCTAAAGTCCAAACTAGATGCTCAATCAGGGTGGCAAACTAGCCTATAGTAACCCTGTACTCAGCCAGCAGGTGTAAGGGGAGTGTTAGGTCCCTGATTGCCAATCCTAGACACCAATCAGAGATTGGCTAGGTAGGCGGACCAGCACACAAGCCCTTCGGATTGAATCCCTAAACCACCGTTCTAGACACTAAGCACAAGGCACACACAGGTTAACTTGACACAGTGATCTAACACTAGCCCGGACCCGACCAGTTGGTGTCCCTAGCCCACTAGGGCAAATTAAGTCTAATTAATTTTAGGTTAAGGCTTGGGACTGAATGCAAGGGATGTGGTTTTGGGCTAAGGAGAGGTGATCAAATCCTCCCCCATCTGATATAGCAAGAGTGCCCTTAAAAGTAAATTATGCAATGATGGCAGGCAGATGAGGATGCAAATTAGGGTTTAGATATTTATTTTTTTTTTTTGGTATTTTTGGAAAATATGTATATATATTATATATATTTTTTGGTATTTTTTAAAGAAGAAAACTTGCAAATCATGACCTAATATACTGGAAATATACTAAAATTAAGAAATATGCAAAACTCCTAAACAAAACCCTAAAACTTCCAAACATGTCTTGCTAAAAAAAACAGAGCCGAAATTTTGCTGGCCCTATTTCGGCTTTCAGAAAATTCACAGGCCATAATAAAATCTGAAAAAAGTTTTAAAATTACTGTGAATTATGATAAATCCAGGAAAATAAATTTCAGAATTTTAGAGAGTTTTTAACAGGGAGAAATAATTAAAATAACAGAGTATATACGGACTGAAAAATTACAGAAAACAAGCCCTAATCTAAGCTCTGATACCAAATGATGCGGAACTAATATGCATGCAATTTTTTTTATATGTTTTACATGTTGAGTTAGGTGATTAATTCCCAATTTCAGATAAAAATTATTTGTAGGGAATTTTGTATGAATTTTTGAAGATCAGCATGCAGATTAGGACCTAGAAAAGTAGCAAAGAAGGACCGCCGGGGTTGAGAAGCCTCGGTTAGGGCAAGTTCTCCTACAATAAAACTACTGGAGGTAGAGGGGTGTACCTGACAACGTCTGTGAAGATCGCAGCGAAGGGGTCTCTCGTTCCTTGATGGATGCGGCCTGGAAAATCGAGCCAAAGACCCGCGGATACCCGGCTTTCTGCTCGGTGATCCGATTGAGGCTTGGCTGGATTCGTTGGATTCGTAGGAACTCAGGGACCTGCAAACGACCTGTCAGGGGTTAGAAAACTCACAAAGGAACAAGAAAACAAAGGAAAAAACAGCAAGGGAAGGCTTCTTTGGAGTGGGCGTCCAGGGATCTGAGATGCTTGTTGGTAGCAGGAAGATGATTGCAGCACTAGGAAGAAGAACTCTCGCAAACCCCTTTATGCACAGCAGCAGGGTATCACACAACTCAATAGAAGAACTCAAGGTTCATTCATCAAAAAATTTTTCCTCATACAAGAGGCTAGGGTCCCTTAAATAGACCCTTAACCTTGGGCTCCAAGTAAGGGTACATAAGTCTTTACATAAGAATCCTTTTCCCTCTCAACCCTAGCTAGAAAATAAGGAAATATTAGGTAGAAAATCCCTAAAATTTTTCTTGACTTGGTCAAGACTCCAAGGACGCCTAGGGGGGCGTGTTGGGCTTCTAGGAGCAGCAAAAGGCCGGCCAAAGGGCCCGGGTGCATGGGTTTGGGCCTCTGGAAGCTGGGGTGGCCTGGTAGCCAGGTAGCAGGAATATTCCCTGGTATCTTGCTTCTTAGGGGCTTGGGCTTGGCACCTGGGCTTGATTTCATTGGGCTAGGATGCAGATGGACCTCTGGAATCATGGATGCCCTTTTTATGAATATACTTTGGCATCTGGAAGGGAATCTGGGCATCTGCAAGGATCAGGGTTTCTGATTTTTCTCCTAGGGTCTTCAATCTTCAAGCTGGGTTGGACTTGGGCTAAACTTCCATGTCTTCAATCTGGCTGGACTTGGTCTTCACTTGTATAATATAGTCTTGAGTCTTCAGTATGCTTGGACAGGACTCAAAAAAATAAATTAGCTCAACATGAGCTAACTAGCATTGGACTGAACTAGCTCAACATGAGCTGACTAGTACAGAAGTGAAATAACAACTAAAAATACTCAAATAACAACTAAAATGGACTCAGATGAGCTAAGCCCTTATTACAGATGGACTCATAAATTTGATCAATTACAGAGGGTTGAGAAGCCTCTGCCTTATTCTGGTGCCTTTGGTGTCCGCACCAGTATGCCATGTCTAGTTTGGTACATGTCAAGGCATACATGATAGAACCCACTACTGAAGAATATGGGATTCTACTTATATGCTCTCTCTCCTTAGGAGTTATCGTATAATCCCTTTTGGATAGTATAATTCCAGGGCCTATGAGAAGATACCCTTTCTTAGAATTCTCATGCTGAACCACTTCAGCACAGTATCAATGTACGTAGACTGGGACAGTCCTAGAAGCCTCTTAGATCTTTCTTTATAGATCTTCATACCCAGTATGTAAGAGGCTTCACCCAAGTCCTTCATAGAGAACTGGGATGACATCCAAACCTTTATTCCTTTAGTGCTGGGATGTCATTTCCGATTAAGAGAATGTCATCCACATACAATACAAAGAATACAATCACATAACTATTTGCCCATTTATAAATGCAAGGTTTTCTTAATTCATAATGAAGCCATACGACTTGATACACCTATCAAATCACATGTTCCAACTCTGAGATGCTTGCTTCAGTCCATAGATGGAACTTTGAAGTTTGCACACCTTTGACTCGTCTGTAGATGTGAACCCTTAGGTTGCACCATGTATACCTCCTCTGCTAGCTCACCATTTAGGAAAGTAGTTTTGAAATCCATTTGCCATATTTCATAGTCAAAGTGTGCCACTAAAGAAAGCATGATCTGAATGGATTTGAGCATTACCACAGGAGAGAATGTCTCGTCATAGTCAATACCATAATATTGATGATACCCCTTGGCAACCAACGGACTTTATAGGTCTCTACTATCCATCATTGCTCCTTTTCTTTTTGAAAATCCATTTGCATCCAACAGGTTTTATCCCCTCAGGTGGCTCAACTAATGTCCGAACATTGTTGATTTCCATGTACTCCATTTTAGATCTCATGGCTCCTAGCCATAGTTCAGAGTCGGACCTTTACATTGCATCCACATAGGTGATCAGGTCCTCGTTGTTCTCATCGAGTTCAATAGGATCATCGTCCCGGGCCAAGAAACCATAGTATCTATCTGGTCGATGTAGTATCCTACGGGATCTCCTTAATGATTCCTGCATGGGCTCTGGGTGTGATCTAATCACAACCGGTTCTATGTTGTCCCTTAAGTGTGTCGGTTCTTCTACTTATTGAATTTCACTAAGTTCAATCTTAGCAGCTACAGTTCCTTCACCAAGGAACTTCTTTTCCAAAAGGATAGCCCTAAGACTGATGAACAACTTTTGTTCCTCAGCCAAGTAGAAGTAGTATCCCGTAGGCTCTTTTGGATACCCAACAAATAGGCACCTATTAGACCTTGGTCCAAGCTTATCCATTTCCAAATGTTTGACATAAGCTGGGCAACCCTAGAACCGAAGGTGTGCAAGTATCGACTTACGTCCAATCCATATCTCATATGGGGTTTTGCTAACGGACTTACTCGAACCCTATTTAAAAGGTAGCAGGTTGACTCTAGAGCATATCCTCAAAAGGATAGTGGCAGAGAAGCAAAGCCCATCATGGATCGAATAATGTCTAATAGGTTTTGATTCCTCTTTTCAGACACACTATTTAATTGAGGTTTCCCTGAAGGTGTCCATTGAGAGAGAATCTCATTCTCTTCAAGATATGTTAGAAAATCATCGAAAGATATTCACTACCTTGATCTGATTGAAGGGTTTTGATATACTTCCAGTTTATTTTTCTACATTATTACAATATCATTTGAACATTTCAAACGATTCAGATTTATGTCTCATCAATAAGACATAATTATACTTTGAAAGGTCATATGTAAATTTAATGAAATAATTATACACATCTCTAGAACTAATATTCATAGGTCTACATACATCAGTATGTACTAGATTTAGAATTTCTTTGGCTCGTTCACCTTTTGCAGTAAAAGATGATTTTGTCATCTTTCTAAGAAAACAGGACTCACAGGTTGGTAGCGAATCACATTCACTAATCTCGAGAAGACCCTCACTTTTCAAGCAGTTTATCCAGTTCTTATTGATATGACCTAGCCTACAATGCCATAAATATGCTTCACTGCCATTATCTATCCTAGAGCATTTGCTAGATGTGTACACTATACTAATAGGTTATGATAGTACATAAATGCCATTATTATTGTATCCATTCATCACAACAGAACCATTCCAAATGATTTTGCAAATGTCATTCTTTATTGATAGTTAATAACCATACATGGCCAACTGGCCTACAGAAATGACATTCAAAATGAAAGACGAATAATAATGACACTCATTTAAAAGAATTGTACAAGATTCAAAAACTAATTTGAGGGTTCCCAATGCCAGGACTAGAACTTGGCTTCCATTTTCCATGTTCAAGGATCTCTCGCCATCATCGAATCTCCTACAAACTTGAAGTCCCTACAAAGAATTGTAAATGTGAATTGGACTTTCAATATCCAATACCCAGTTAGTAGTATCACAGATAGAGAAACTATAAGGTGTAATAATATAAATATATTTTCTAACACTATCCTGTTGCTTCCTCTTCTTGGACCTGTTCGGGTCAAGGAATGCAATATAAAGAGAATAGTTCCTCTTCCAATGACTTGCCTTTTATAGAAGAAGCACTCTGCTTGGCTTTTATCAGCCTTCACCTTCTTGACCTGACTGGGCCCAAAAGCATTTGTACCTTCTTTCCTTTATTCTTTGTTTTTCTTTCTTGAAGGGACGATGCCCTATAGAGGATCCTCCCACTAGATTTACCACCCCTTTATTAAGTTGGTGGTCTTTCTCATAACTCTGTAGTAATCCAATAGACCGTGGTAGTTTACTGCAGGCTTATTCATTCTAAAATGATAGAGAAAGTCTACATAAGAAAGGGACAAGGAATTTAGTATCGCATCTTTTTCGAGCTGTTCATGCAATGGACATCCGAGCTTGTCCAGGTGCTCAATCATCTCAATCATGCATAATACATGATCAGTGACTGAGGCCCCATCAAGCATCTGCATGTTGTAGATAGCATAGGAGACCCTGTACCTCTCAACATCATCTGGTGTATCGAAGGACTCCAACTTTTGAAGGATCTCCTCTAGCTAGGCTTCCTCGAATTTGAGACTGAACTTGTCGTTCATCGCTGCCAACATGATACATTAGATAGTGGTCCTATCAAAGAGCCACTCTTGATAAGTGTCTCTAACAGAACCCCGAGCATTTGGAGCAGGGATTTCAAGCACCAGATCCGATATTACATATAAGATCCATTCATGCTCCAGGACAATCTTGAGCCTTCGATACTAGCTATCAAAGTTGGGACCCTTGAGCTTCTCATAATCCAGAAGAGATCATAGCAACAAGTTGGTAGACATCTGAAAGGAAAACCAAAACTTATTAGTACATATAAATTATTAACCCAAAGACATGGACTTTAGTCTAAAGGCCCTCCCACTATTTTATTCAGACTGGTAGCCTTTACCTTCAATCCGAGGAATTATTTTAATTCCTTAGTGGGTACTAGAACCCAATAGATAACAATGAGCCCAACTTTGGACGGCCCACCCATGCGCATCTAAAGGTAGATTTTTTAACCGATTACTTCTCCAAGTAACTTCTAGTATTTAGATTTTATCACAAGATGCACTTCAATCGGCATTTGGGCCTCCTATTGAAGATCCGGTTAGGTCCAACCATAACATCACAAAATTCAATTCTTTCAACCAACGAATAGTCAAGCCCGACTTTAGTCGGCCCACTTGACCATCATTAAGATAGTCGCACCGAGCCATCATATTAGGAATGGTAATTCCAATAGCCCAATGAATACCTGATCTTTGTATCAATGATGAACACCTAACTATGGACCCAATATCATTCCACTTAATGGGAGTCTAGGACTTAGTTATCCCATAACTTCATCCTTTTATGGACCTAATATTTAGAGGGTTTAACTTTAATATGATATAGATAAGAAGACATGGATCAACCTCCAACTGACTATATAATCATAAATGAGGGTTTCAGAAACTAATGATCCATGGGCCCCTAAAATTAGTCAAGACTAATTAACCTTAGGTGACATGGTTAACATGATTCAGTGAGCTACCCAATCAATTATGATTGACCACATTGGCCAAGTAAGAGAGATCATGGGATGGGTTCTGCCATTAACTGTCTTGCCTTAGACACCAACCGAGTTGGCTAGGTAAGAGATAGTGGTGGGGGCACCAGGATCAGATACAGATTATTGGGCCCTATTGCCGCTCTTCCTCCTAGACCAGGTTCGGTGGATACGTCGGAGAGCTCCTTAACCAGTCTACCTGTAGAAAGCCCCTAGGCGCCAGAGGGGCTCCGACGAGGGACACTCCGATGCTTAAGTTAGAGGAGGAATCAGAGCAACAGAATGGAAAGAGATTAGGGAAAGGAGTCCGTGGTGGGGAAGGAGAACGTTACCCTTTTGCAGAGGTCCCTCGGTTGCCTTTTATAGGCATAGAGTGCCACAAAATTCTGTTAGAGAATAAGCTATGAAAGCTCAAATATGCCCCCAGAATCGTCGTGGTGGCGAGGTCATGGGTTGGCGGCATGGCAAGCATCAGAGTGATGGCCTGGCAGCAAGGGTCGTGGCCATGCAGTGGGTTCATTACAGACGAGTGTCAAAACTTGTCAGGGAGGAAGGCTCCTGGAAACTTCAGGTGACCCCTCCGATAGCGGATCGGCCTCAGCCTCAAAGAAACCGACCGTGGTGCTCATCAGGGCCTCAAAGAAGTCGACGCACGGGCGGAGAGGCGTCTGCCAACCCTCGAAGCTTGCAGGGTCGGCCCTTCGGGAAATGGGGCCGTGGGGTACTCTCTAAGAACCGAGGAGTCAGACCCCGCATGAGGATCAACCGACCGGATGCCTAGGACTGGTCCGACCCGGGACTAGCCAAATAGGCACAACAATTGCTCCCCTGCTCCTGGGCCTTGAGGGGTCACGTGGCTCCAAAGGGCAGGAGCATGATTGCGTGCACTTGTGGCCGATTCCGGGTCGAGGCATTGGGTCGCTTTGAATCCCCCCTAGAATGGTTCCTTGGACAGCTGTCAGTCGCTCGTTGGAGCGCAGGCGGGGCAGTTAATGCGAGTTAGGCACCATGATGAAGGCCAGGCTATCCTGCGTTGATCCAGGATGGAGTGGATCGTCGCATCACATGGTGACATTTGGGCGGTCTGCGTTGCCCCTCTTGCTGGTCCCATCACTGATCTGGGGTTCACGTGGATCGCTATCCGCATGACAGGGAACCCTGAGCACTTCGAACCCTGAAATACGGGAGATTGTGGCTTCTGATGGGATAGCTAGGATGCGCCCGAGCCAGGCAGTAGCCACTCCCCCTTCCTTCTCCCCCTTCCCTCGGAGGCCTATAAAAGGAGGAGAAAGCAAAGTGAGGAGGTTTTTCTTGCTGCGCCTGTGCTTTGCATGATAGAGTGTCCTCCTTCTTCTTCCATGAAACCTGGCTTTTAGGAGTCCAGTCCCAGGATAGTCCTAGTCCTTCTTCTTCCTCTCTTAGCCCCAATGGCGTCCAATAGTTAGGGTCCGACCCTACGCCTAGGGACCCAAGGACAAGCGAGATATCCTCAACCATGACCAGTGAATGGGTCAAAAACCTCAGGGCGGTGTACACCAAATCCAGTAGTAAAGGTCCCCCGATTGCCTTTTATAAGCATGGTGTGCCACCAAATTCTGTTGGGGAATAAGCTAGGAAAGCTCGAATATGCCCCCAGAATCGGCATGGTGGCGAAGTCATGGGTTGGCAGCATGGCAGGAGCATCAGAGTGATGGCCTGGTAGCAAGTGTCATGGCCATGCAGCGGAGTCTCTTACAACTGAGTGTCAAAACTTGTTAGGGAGGAAGGCTCCTAGAAACTTCGGGTGACTTCTCTAATAGCGGATTGGCCTCAGCCTCAAAGAAGCCGACCGTGGCACCCATCAGGGCCTCAAAGAAAATGACGCGCGCGGGGAGGCGTCCGCCGACCCTCGAAGCTCCCAGCATTGGCCCTTCGGGAAGGGGGCCATAGGGTCCTCTCCAAGAACCGGGGAGTCAGACCCGCACGAGGATTAGCCAACCAGATTCTTAGGATTGGTCTGACTCTGGACTAGCCGAATAGGCATAACAGTTGCCCCCTGCTCCTGGGCCTTGATGGGTCATGTGGCTCCAAAGGGCAGGAGCATGATTACATGCACCTGCGATGGATTCCGGGTCGAGGCATCGGGTCGCTTCGAATCCCCCCTCGAATGGCTCCTTGGACAGCTGTCAGCTGCTCGTTGGAGCGCAAGCGGGGTAGTTAATGCGAGTCAGGCACCATGATGAAGGCCAGGCTATCCTATATTGATCCAGGGCAGAGTGGAGCATCATGCCATGCAGCGACATCTGGACGGTCGGCATTGCCCCTCAGGCTGGTCCCACATTGCTGATCCAGCGTTCATGCGGATCGCTATCTGCATGACGGGGTACCCCAGGCACTTCGAACCATGAAATAAAGGCAATTGTGACTTCTGATGGGACAGCTGCGATGCGCCCGAGGTGGGCAGTAGCCACTCCCCCTTCCTTCTCCACCTTTCCTCGGAGGCCTATAAAAGGAGGAAGCAAAGCGAGGAGGTTTTTCCTGCTGCGCCTGTGCTTCGCGAGATAGAGTCTCCTCCTTCTTCTTCCGCAAAGCCCGGCTTCTAGGAGTCCAGTCCAAGGTTAGTCCCAGTCCTCCTTCTTCCTCTCTTAGCCCCAATGGTGTCCAGTAGTAGGGGTCTGACCCATAGGCCTAGGGACCCAGGGCCAAGCGAGATATCCTCAACCATAGGCCTAGGGACCTGGGAATGGGTTGAAAACCTCAGGGCGGTGTACGGCATCCCCTCCACCTTACACCTTACACTTCCAGGCCGAGAGGGGAGAGCGAACAACCCTTTAGGACCAGTGACCCTCCCAATGTATGAGTCTTACCTTATGGCTGGCCTCAGGTTTTCCCTGCACCCTCTGTTCATAGAGATCTTTAACTTTTACAGGGTAACCCCGGTATAGCTGCCCCCAAACAGCATTCGGGCGATATGCTGCTTCATTGTGTTATGCCATAGGGCTAGGTTCGAACACAGTCTGTCCCTCTTCGGTAACTTCTTCTACCTGAAGAGGGACTTTAGGAGTCGGGAATGGGATTTGTTTGTTCCCCGCCATGGCTGAAAGATCTTAAAGTGCCTCCTGTCGGTCGTCCACGGGTGGAAAGCCCGGTTCTTCTTCATCAGCAGTCTCGAAAACGTGGGGTTTGAGCCATTGTAGAGAAAGCCACGGACGAGAGTCCGCAAAGGGAGGTCGGTTTCGATGGCCGACCAGGGTACATTCAATGAGATCAGTAGAGCCAGCCCGGTGGTGGCGTTCAAGCTTCTGGGGGAGGGAACCCTTCACCAGGAGGGGATCAGCCCCCAAGGAGTCCTAGGCAAGGGCCGACCTCTTCTCTTATAGATCCTTTAGCTCTTTCTCCTTCTCCCTTACTAACTCTAAGTTTCCTGCGACAGGAGGAAGGATGCAGCGGATCGACAAGTCCAAAGTCATCCGACGGGTGGTGTGCAAGTGGGCTGCCCCAGAGCTGGCCCCCACGCTGGCCGCAAAATGACAGAAGAAGAGATGGGAGGAGGAGCGACCCATCCCCGCCATCGAGGGTGGGTCGGATGGAGGTGGCATCCCCCTCATCGAATGCATGGCCATGAGGGTGACGAGAGCGCCGGCTCCACCGGGAGGGCCAGTCATCCGACTGGAGTCGGGGCAGCTGGGGGCATCCGGCACAGCCGCAACGCTAACCCTATACCTTATTAGTCCAGAGGAGGTAGTCCCCTCGACTGACAAGGGTAAGACGTCGGCCGGGGGGGGGGGCAGCCGACAGCGAAGCTGAGCAGTCGAATGGAGTAATCCGCCAGGAAGAGTTCCAGCACTGGCACGCACTCGACCACCCCAAGAGGGCACGGAGCCTGCTAAGGGGGCAATGACAGATGCTGACTAGGAGGTGTTGATCCAGAGAAATCTAATCAACCAAACCATGGAGTCTTACCGCGACTTCATGAGGGTAAGCGCTTTAACTTGTTTCTTTTTTCCTTTGTCTTCTTCCTTCAAGCATGATACTAACCTGGTCGTATGCTTGCATCTCCTCCATGACATCTCCCTCATTGATGACAGCATCTACCGAGTGGTGCATGCTGCCAAGACCTCCATGAAGAAGGTCTAGGAGCTGGAGGAAGCCTAGGAGGCCATAATGGCATCACTGGAATCTTCCGAAGAGAAATTGGCGGCAGCCCAAGCAGAGATAGAGTCGGCGAAGGTGGCTCTGAAAGAGGCCAAGAGCTGGCTGGCTGACCATGAGGCCAAGTTGAAGAAGAGGAAGGCGAAGGCTGACTCCCTCGCCCGCCGGCTGGGAGAGGAAGAGATGTGATCCACGGAGGTCGACCAGAGTGCACAGGCCGAATGGGGGATGGTGGCACGGTTGGCGACACAGCATGAGGAGTCCAAAGAACTAGCCACAAGGCAAGTCTGGGAAGCTGTGGCGGCATACAAAGCCTCCGACAGCTTTACTGAGGATGTGGAGGAGCCGGTGTCGGACTTCTACCGGGAAGGCTATGATGACTGCCTGAAGAAGGTGGGCATACTCTTCCCGGAGCTGGACCTGTCGGGCACCGAGCTACAAGACCAGATCGAGAGAGAGGAGACCCAGGCGGAGCCTCCCATGGAAGGTGAGGCAGGAGTGGCTAGGGTCGAAGCCCTAGCACCAACCGACACGGAAGTGGTGGTCTCCCCAGAGGAACCTCCAGCCTCTGCAGTTCCAGCTGATCCTCAATTATAGCTGATGGGGCCGAGGTTGTGGCCCCTGACACGTCTCTCGTGGGTTGGACCTAAGGAATTTGTAAAGGTCCGACCCACCTTCTTTTGTAAGCACCTTCTTTCGAAATGAATGAGAAACCCTTTTGACCATTTTCAATGTGTGTGGGCATAAACAAACATCTTTTTTTTTGAAATTCTTCTAAGTACCCCCAGTCGGCTCTGCGGTATCATAGGGTCACGAGCTCCTTCAAAGTAGCCGACGGGCGTGAACCAAGTATTTTTCTTCCAAAATTTTTTTAAGTACCCCCGGTTGGCCCACCCGGGCCAAAATCCAGTAGGGTAGTTGAGAACGGTAACTTAATTCAAGCCAGATGTTTGGGCACTTGCTCCTGGTCTCCATCTGCGAGTCAGCCCCTGTTGTGGCCCATCTCCCCCGTGATCCCACGGAGGTTGTCTCAGGATGATTGCCGACCATGGTCGGACTTTCGGAGTGGGCTGCCGTAAAGCCTCTATCGACCGTGGTTGGACTTTCAGAGTGGGCTACCCTAGAGCCTCTGCTGACCGTGGTCGGACTTTCGGAGTGCGCTGTCCTAGAGCCTCTACCGACCGGGGTCAGACTTTTGGAGTGGGCTGCCCTAGAGCCTCTGCTGACCGTGGTCAGACTTTCGGAGTGGGCTGTCCTAGAGCCTCTGCCAACCATGGTCGAACTTTCAGAGTGGACTACCCTAGAGCCTCTGCCGACCGTGGTCAGACTTTCGGAGTGGGCTACCCTAAAGCCTCTGTCGATTGTGGTCAGACTTTCGGAGTGGGCTGCCCTAGAGCCTTTGCCGACCGGGGTCAGACTTTCAGAGTGGGCTGGAAGAAGTTGAAGAAGTTGTAGACTTTATTGATAGTACTTGTGAAGGTTGTCTACATTCCACAAGCGCGTTATCTGCCGCCCATCCAAGTGTACGAGTCGGTAGGTTCCAGCTCGAATACTTCAGTAACCCGATAGGGCCTTCCTAATTTAGGGAGAGCTTCCCCTGTTCGGTTGGCCTCGAAACCTCCATCTTCTGCAGGACCAGATCTCCAACTTGGAAGGTGCGAGTCTTAACCCATGAATTGTAATATCTGGCCATCTTTTGACAGTAGGATGCCATCTTCATACTCGCTCGGAGTCAGGTTTCGTCTAGCAGATCTAGGTCAGCCCTCCGTTGCTCCGAGTTGGCCAGCTCGGTGAACCGGTCAATCCGCAGGGATAGTAGTGAGACCTCCACAGGGATGACCACCTCACTCCCATAGGTTAGGTTGAATGGGGTTTCTCCAGTCACTGACCGAGCGGTCGTCTGATATGCCCAAAGCACAGAATTAAGTTCTTCTGCCCAGAGCCCCTTGGCTTCATTCAGCCGGGTCTTTAACCCATGCATGATCGTCCTATTGGTGACCTCAGCTTCTCCATTGGAGTGAGGGTGAGCGACTGACGTAAGTCGATGGGTGATGTGATATTGTCGATAGAAATTCCGGAACTGAGAATTGTCAAACTACCCTATGTTATCGGTGATGATCATCTTCGGAATGCCAAACCGAAAGATAATATAGTTGCGGACAAAGTTTTCCACTTTGGCTTCGGTTATCTGTGCCAATGCTTCTGCCTCCACCCACTTAGTGAAGTAATCAATTGCCACGAGGAGGAGCTTTTGTTGGCTAGAGGCTCGGGGAAAAGGTCCCAAGATGTCCATACCCCACTGTGCAAATGGCCAAGGCACCATGAGTGGGATCAGCTGGTTGGCGGGCCTCCTTTGGATGCCGGAGTACCTCTGGCATGCATCGCACTTTCATACGAAGTCCAAGGCATCCTTCTGGATCGTAGGCCAGTAGTACCCCTGCCAGATAATTTTGTAAGCCAGGGACCTCCCTCTAACATGATCGCCATAGATGCCTTCGTGCGCCTCCCGGAGTGCATAGTCTGCATCGACCGTCCCCAAGCATTTCAGTAATGGCTGCGAAAACGAATGCTTGTAAAGGGCCCCGCTAAGAATGATGTACTTAGAGGCCGTTGAGCGAACACGCCTAGCCTCTGTTAGGTCACTCGGAAGGGTTCCTTGTGCTAGGAATGCATAGATTTGGTCCATCCATGAGGCTTCTTTCTCAACCTGGTGGATCTCCATCGGCTCTTCGGTAATGCTTGGGTGTTGCAGATGTTCCACGAAGGTCCGATCGGAGGTGCCAATTATGACGGTGGCCAGCCGTGACAAAGCATCCGCTCGGGAGTTTTGTTGCCGAGGTATATGAAGGATCTCAAAAAATTTAAGTTGTGATACCAAGTCCCATACCTTGTCCAAGTACTTGACTAAGGAAGGATCCCTCGCTTCAAATTCACCCTTCACTTGATTGACCACCAGCTAGGAGTCGGAGAAGGCACGGATTCTACCAATGCCCAATTCATTCGCTATCTTCAGCCCCGCAAGCAGAGCTTCATACTCCGCCTGATTGTTCGATACTGGAATGCAAAATGCAGAGCATACTCCAAACATTTCCCATCGGGGTCAGCCAAGATTAAGCCTGCACCGTATCCTGAGAGATTGGAAGCCCCATCTATGTGCAGGGTCCAAGCATGCTCGGCTTCTCCCACTGGGTCAGCGTCAGGCATCTCAGCCGTTGTTGGGGTCGTCTCCATCCCCCAGGTGCATTCCACAATGAAATCGCTATTACTTGGGCATTTAAGGATGACCGTGGCTAGAAGGAGATGTCAAACTTACCCAGCCTGATGGCCCATTTGGCAAGCCATCCGGAGGTGTCAGGGCTTTGGAGGATTGCCCTGAGGGGCTGGTCCATCAGTACGATGATAGGATGTGCCTGGAAGTAGGGCCGGAGATGCTTTGCTGCTACAACCAATGAATAAACAAGCTTTTGCACCTTAGGATACCTGACCTCGGCATCATGGAGGACCTTGCTGATATAGTAGATAGGTTTTTGCTGGCTGCCTTCCCCCATCTGCATGAGGACAACTCTGATGGCCTCGCTAGAGGCCGACAGGTAAAAATATAGCACTTCCCCTTCGATTGGTTTGGCCAAGAGAGGAGGATTCCTCAATTAGTCCTTCCATGCTTCAAAGGCCGACCAGCATTCATTAGTCCACTGGAAGCTGTCTGACCGGTGCAAGGTCTTGAAGAATGGAAGGGATCTTTCTGCCGACCGAGAGATGAAGTGGTCGAGGGATGCAATGCGACCCATAAGCTCTTGCACCTACCTTTTAGTGGTCGGATGAGTCATGTCAATGATGGCCTTAATCTTTTCGTGGTTGACCTCAATGCCTCTTTGAGTAACCAGAAAGCCGAGAAACTTCTCGAAGGTCACCCCGAAAATGCATTTGGCAGGGTTCAGCTTTATCCTGTGGTGCCTCAATGCATCGAAGGACTCCTGCAGGTCCCTGATATGTCAGCTTTATGGAGGCTTTTGGCAATCATATCATCAAAGTACGCCTTAATGTTCCTTCCAAGCTGAGCTTCAAAGACTCAGTTGATCAGCCTTTGGAAGGTGGTACCCGCATTCTTTAGGCCAAAAGGCATCATCTTATAATAATATAGGCTCCTGTCCATGATAAAGGCCGTCTTCTCTTCATCCTCAAGATGCATCCTGACTTGGTTATACCTAGAGAAGGCATCCATGAAGCTCAAGAGTTGGTGGTCTGCTGTTGCATCTACCAATTGGTCAATTTTCGATAAGGGAAAGCTATCCTTAGGGCACGCATTATTGAGGTCTTTATAATCCACGCAGATCCTCCACTTCCCACTAGCCTTTTTTACCATGACAACATTGGCCAGCCACTCAGGATAGTGAGACTCCCTGATGAAGCCAGCATCGAAGAGCTTCTTCAATTCCTCTTCAATGGCCCTCTACCTTTCGGCAGCGAAGCTCCTCTTCTTCTACCGGACGGGACTGTAAGTAAAATCTACCCTGAGCTGATGGGTGATGATATCCATCGGAATGCCTGGCATGTCCGACGCCGACCAGGCGAAGATGTATGCATTTCTCCTCAAGAAATCGACCAGCTCCTGCCTAGCCCCCTCTTCCAGGGCGCTCCCTATCTGGAAGACTTTTATGGGATCATCCTCTTTAAGGGTCACAAACAAGATCTTCTCGACGGGCAGACCATGGCTGTCGGCTTCATCTCTGGGATCAAGGTGCTCGAGTGTGGGGTGCCCGTCCAGCTGTTTGTCATGAATAGCTAGGCATTGTCGGGCTACTCTACGGTCTCCTCTCAGCTCCCCAACTCCGTCATGGGTCGAACACTTAGCCAGCAGGTGGTAAGTGGACACAATGATCCGGAACCTATTGAGGGTCGGTCGTCCCAAAATTGCATTGTACGCCGAGTTCATACGGACAGCCATAAAGTTAACAGAGAAGGTTCGCTGGTAAGGTTCCGACCCGAGGGTCACGGGTAAGGCAATCTCCCCCTCAACCCTGATGGAATTCCCTCTAAAGCCAGTGAGTGGTGCCATGGACTCCCGCAGTCTGGACCTGGACAAGTTCATCCGGACGAAAGCATCATACAGCAAAACCTCCGCACAACTTCCATTATCGATTAGGACATGTTTTACATCATAATTGGTGATGATAGCTGACACAACCACAGGGTCATCGCCCGGGAGAGGAGGCTCAAAGAGGTCCTCATCAGAAAAACTGATTACATTGGATCTCTAAGGCCTTTTTACAATGTCCCGGTCCTCTTTCCGCCCCCAATCAAATCATCGGTGCAACATGCCAACACCTCCATCTGTGGGGCGCTGATTGGGAAGCCCAGCCTCCTCTGGGGGGTCTCTAACAATTGATGTCCCGGCCCGATCCCAGCAGGGTCGGACATACTTGTTCAGATACCCTCTCCTGATGAGGTCCTCGATGGCATCCTTCAGCTGGAGGCACTCTTCCGTGTGATGCCAATGGTCCCAGTGGAACCGACAGTATTTGTTTTTGTTCCTGGAGGCAGGGGGACCCCTCATCGATCGATGCCTTAGGAAGAAGGCCTCGTTCTCGATCTCCATCAGGATCTTTTTCCGTGGCAAGGGGAGGGGTGCATAGTTGTTGAACCACTTGAGTTAGTCCCTCTGCTTGGGGCTCTGGCACCGGGTGGATTGTCCATCATCGTTGGGAGGTCAAACTATGGGTGCCTTATTGCCCAACTTCTTCGGGGCTAACCTCCCCTCAGCCTGGCACCGGTTCGTCGACTATTCTTTCGCCAGGGCATATTTATGCACCTTGGCCAGCAGGTCAGTGTAGCTTGCCGGAAGCTTCTTGTCCAGGGAGTATGTGAGCCTGGATGAGCGGAGTCCCCTCTTGAAGGCTGACATGGCCACCACTTCATTCAAGTCAGGGACCTCCATAGCGGTTGAGTTCAAGCGGGCCATGTAGTCTCGGAGGGTCTCCCCCTCCGCTTGTTGGATGAGGAAGAGGTAGTCGGTGTTCTTTGAAGTCCGACTGTAAGTCTTGAAATAAAAAATAAAAAGGGTTTCAAGCTAAGAAAAGGAACGGATCGTACCTTGGTGGATGGCGGAAAACCACATCCACGCGCCCTTCTTCAGAGTCACCGGGAAGGCGATGCAGTGGAGGGCGTCGGATGCACCCTGCACCATCATGTGGGCCTTATAGGTGCCCAAGTGGTCCAAAGGATCGGTGGTACCATCATAGGGGCCCACCTGTGGGATCTTGAAATGTCGGGGGATAGACTCCCCTAGAATCTCGGTGGAGAAAGGCAGGCGAGTATCGTGCACCTGCCTTCCCTTAGCATTCTGCCGCTCAACAATCTTGGCAATACGCTCCTCCATGTGCATGATTTTGCTTCCATAGTCGTGCGGATCTGCAGCAGAGTGCCGACCATCGAGAGGGGCAGAATCAGTGAAAGAGGGGGAAGCTGACCTCGCCCTCTTTCCTTCAGCGTGGGCCCTTAAGAACCCCCGTGGTTCTGGAACAGCGAGGGACGGGGGCATAGGTGCCTCTGACTACTGGCTGACACTGGTGATATGCTGATTGTTGATGCAAGAAGCTGCTAGCGACTGCTGCTGATGGTCCATCATTTCCTGGAACTGCTAGACCACTGAGGTGAGCATCTCAATGCGGTTTACTAGCATCTGGAATTTCTGCAACCCTAAGGTGATAGTGGGCTCAGCGGTGGTGGCGGCATTGCTTTTCGCACGGGGTGCATTAGGCCCCTGATAAGAATGCCCTCCCCTCACAGAAATACTCCGGGTTCTTCCTCTTGCCATGGCTGGAACATTCTCATCAATCTTTCCTTTTAGAACAAGGGGTGCAACGAAGGTTTAGCCGCCCTCCTTCTAGCGTCGATTTGTTGCCGCTCTTCCTACTAGACCAGGTTCTGTGGATACACCGTAGAGCTCCTTGACCAGTCTACTTGCAGAAAGTTCCTAGGCGCCGGAGGGGCTCCGGCGGGGGACACTCTGATGCTTAAGTTAGAGGAGGAATCAGAGTAATAGAATGTAAAGAGCTTAGGGAAAGGAGTCCATGGTGGGGAAGAAGAATATTACCCTTTTACGGAGGTCCCCTGGTTGCCTTTTATAGGCACGGAGTGCCGCCGAATTCTATTGGGAAATAAGCTAGGAAAGCTCGAATATGCCCCCATAATCGGCATGGTGGCAAGGTCATGGGTTGGCGACATGGCAGGAGCATCAGAGTGATGGCCTGGCAGTAAGGGTCGTGGCCATGTAGTGGAGTCCGTTACAACCGAGTGTCAGAACTTGTCAGGGAGGAAGGCTCCTGGAAACTTCAAGTGACCCCTCCAATAGCGGATTAGTCTCAGCCTCAAAGAAGCCGACCGTGGTGCCCATTAGGGCCTCAAAGAAGCTAACGTGTGGGTAGGGAGGCATCCACCGACCCTCGAAGCTCCTAGGGTCGTCCCTTCGGGAAAGGGGGCCACGGGGTCCTCTCCAAGAGCCGGGAGTCAGACCTCGCACGAGGATCAGCTAACCGGATGCCTGGGATAGGTCCGACCCAGGACTAGCCGAATGGGCACAACATGCCCTATCTGGTTTACTTAGTCATGTGTCACAATTTTGTAATCAAGTAAGATTGAGTACAATAATAAGTTGATGCTCATTGATTTATCTCAACCCTAGTCCAGTCATTGAGTCCTATACTTATGTATTAGTCCAGTACCAATCCAATTTTGTACAAGAGAAAAGGTTACACAGTTTTGGAGTTCCACTAGGCCTCATCCAGGAGCCAGAGGCCTTCACATCAGCTTATTGGGCCTTATTTGCCACCCTAGGGTCTAAGATTCCTTCTAGATGCCCACTAGATGCCTTCCAGATGCCTTGATACCCTTCAGATGCCAGAGAATATTCTAGATTCCAGGCACCCCTTGATACCAGGAATATGCCAGCATCCTAGGCCAAGAGATTTTAAGCCCAGGAGTAAAGCCCATGAGCCCCAGAACCAAGATTCCAAGGAATATGCCGATACCAGGGCATCCTAGTTTCCAAGGCCCAAAGCCCATGTGCCAATCCCATTGTGGTCGGCCCCTTGCTGCCCTTGAAGCCCACATGCTAATAAGAGGAGGCGTCCAAGAGTTTGACCAAGTCCAAGGAGGAAGAAGGAGTTCCATTCACTTAAGGAGAACTAGTTTTATTTAATTTCAAAGTGTATTCTCCTAAGCAAACTTGTATTCCCTCTCCCTCTCTACTTTATATTCCTATCCTAAGTAGGAGAGGACTTGGAAAACATCTATAAATACCCTACCCCTCCCCCTCTTGTAAGTAATCTTTATTCATGATATCAAAACTCTGGTGAATTTTATTTGAGATTGTTCTTGTGTTCTTGTGTTGAGGTGTGAGTGTCCTTGAGTGCCCTAGTCTTTCAAGCCCTAGCCGAAGCTTGATGCGTTCAAGCCCTAAGATGCCAAGGAAAAGGAAGCCTTAGGCTGCCCAAGCTTAGCATCTTTCTTCCACCTTCAAGCTGCCCACATCCAAAACCTTAATCTCTTCCTTTCTAACCCTAGTTCCATAATTCCACTTTTTATTTGTTCTTTAACTAATCCTCTGACCCTTGCAGGATCCCCGTGGTATTCACCTCCAAGGAGGTGTCCCTCTTTGCATCCAGGACTAATCCTATATTGCTGACTGAATCAAGGTCTAAAGGCTTGACTTCCAGCATCGATTCAGAGTGCTGTGCGATCTCTTCATCGATTGGATCTTCAAAACCCTGCCTAGTACAATCCTTCCCCCTCCAAACTTCTAATTTGCTGAAGGTATGCTATCATAAATCGGGGTTTCTCAATCTCCGGGATTCTATCTTTTATTATTTTGCATGAGTCCTTATGCGGGTATAATGATTCTTGGAATTACTAGTTTCCTGCTATGCTTTACTTGATTTTCGAGTTATTAGCCTACAAATTAAATTTTGAAAAAGTACAAAAAAAATTAGTTTCTATTTTAAATGGCGTCATGGTAGCCTTAGGGTCATCCCACATCAGATAGCCCCATAGAACCATGATCAAATGCCATACTTACCTTAGACACCAATTGGTTCATCAGACTTGATTAGACAGCTTAAAGACTCGGGCTGACCACTGAGCCATAAATCAGGTCCATTTAGATTTATGGACTAATCAATCTAACTATTAGAGAGATCTATAGAGATAAAATCCTAACTCAACATTTGATTAGATTAGTTCTTTATTTGATCCATTCATCTAAACTTAGGTCTAACCCAATTAAGGACCTAATTGAAGCTAACCCATGACCCTTAAAGGTTATTGAAATGACTTAGAGTCTTTGAATCATATTCCTAGATCACTTTGTCATTCAAGGCAACTTAATTTTTAATTAAGTTCAATAATCTTCATAAATCAAAATAATTTTAATTTATATTATAAATAATTTTACAAGTATGTAGAATTTGAATTCACTATTTCAGGATTTTCTGGTCAATTCGACTCATGCAGAATGTGAGTAGGCATGTCCAGAACTAAAATTGATAGATTGTTCTGTCTGCAGAGATGAGTCGACTTGAGGACGGATCGAGTCGGCTTGTCTAGAACACAGAACAGATAGACTGTTCTATTTATAGAAATGAGTTAGCTCGAGCAGGGGTCGAGTCGGATTATCTGCCGGGGAAGAAAATAGTGACTTCAAATTCATGTATTTTACTTGAACTATTCAATGTTTTTGGATCAAGCATCCATAGATTAAAACTATTTTAACCTTCCAAATCTCTCACTTTCTTCTTCATAAGGTCTTGACATAGTGGCACCCCTACAAACCATAAGAGAACCCAATTGAATGGGAAGTGATGGCTTTCAAACCATACTTCTCTCCTATGACCGGATGGCCATGCAAAATCCATCTTAATCCAAGTACTTTATGAGGAAAGCTAATGATATTTTAACATGCTACTATTATTATGCTACAGCAACCTGGCTTTGACACCAATGAAAGTTTAAAAGGAATAGCAGGTAGATAGACTATATTTTAAAACTATTTTAAAGTACAGTGCAGTGAAAGACTTTATAGATCAATCAAGTTGATCTACCAATCTACCTGTAACAAGGTCCAACATAATAAAAGTGCATATAAAGATATCAAGAGCAAAGAAAAGGAAAGGGTATGTTTCCTTTAACCTTTGGATGCAAGTGATGAAGAGCTACTGAGCCACATAAATTTGATTTCATGAATCAAATTGATTGGATTCATGAGTCATTCGGACGGTAATTCATATTGGCATCTTAGGTCTGCTTAATTTGACCTAATTATGTTAATCGGGTTTGATTAGATCGAATTGGCTTGGACCTAGACCTACTACTAGCTAGATGTGGAATTTAAAAGGTCACACACATTAGGGAATTGGCTAAGGAAGGATCCTAATTGGCTAGCTAATTGACATACTTGCATATGTTGGCTAGCCCAACTCCTAGCCCAAGTGGATTGGGTCAATTAGTTTTCTATTTGAGCTAACCAATTTATGCAGAACTTAGATTAGTTTGAGTCATAAGTGGGAAAGCCTTAATCAGTATTTATCTAGATTTTGTTGGGCTTTATCCTTTATTTATGGTAGAGTCTAAGGTGGAAGGGACACTTGGCGCCAAGTTTGGCGTGCGCTATGAATGAAGGGCACAATGTTGGGAAATGTGTCCCAAAGCCAATCACCTGGATTGTAGGCGGTTATGCTCAGCACTGTATTTATTTTATGAATTAATAAAATTATTATTTGGCAGCTCATCACATATTGTATTTTCCTAAAATGAACTCTTTCCATGTGATGAAGTCCTTAGGACTATACTGACTTCGATACAGAAAGGATGTATCGAGTGTTCCTTAAACCCAGTTCATAACCAAAGGATATATTGTACTGGACGGCAATATATCAAGTATAGGTTGTTGCAGTTCACATCGTTTGGTTGTCCTCTTGACCAAATGAGTGTGGTGACACTGATGTGATCTACAAGTGGGATATGTGGTATCTCATTGAACGTGACTCCGTGCAGCCCCTCTATGCCAAAGGGAAACTCACGATTGGATATGGGTATATGTGTCCCTCTGACCTGAGGTCATCACGGTAGCTTGCAGGCAACTCCCTATGCTTTGGTGCCGGACTACCCGGATTTTTAATCCGGTGATGAAAGGTTTCTAGGTACAGGAAAGTACTTGTGGAGCAGTGATGGACCAAGATGGAATTGACCTGTCCAAACAAGTTTGGATTGAATGTCTCGCAGTATCTCAATTTAGCAAATCCTCGGCCGGGGTAGCCCTAGTGAAGAGTCACTGGGCTTGCGAAGTTGAGACACGTAGTCGACTGACTCAGTCTGGGTTGGCAGCCCAATCTCAGTCATTCTGAGCATTAGAGGTCAAAGGGATGAATTATACGGTAACCATATGCCAGAGGTTCGATAGTTTGCTCTCGCATCTTCGACCTATCCGGATGCCGGGACCCATTGCTAGATGGTTTCCTATGCTGGTACTAGAATTGTTCTGGTGCTACCGTTTAGGTTCGAACCTATGAGGTCACACGCCACAGAGGATAACTCTCTGATCCGGAAACTGATTACGATTGAGAATCGTCTCGGTTTTATGGTCACGGTATTTTTAAGCACTCTTTTCCCCATCATGCCCTTGTCTGGGTCAACCGGAAAATATTCCGAGTTGACCAGCTCTGTGCCAGGATTTTTCTGAATCAATTTTGAACTGATTCGGAGTTCGTTTCGGCCTCCTATTGGTTGTGAACCAATTTTATTCCTTGAACCATGTTCAATTGGATTGAACCGTTTGGTTTAAAGGGATTGGACCGGTTTTGGTTGAACCGGTTTCCACTTTGATATTTTTTTCCCTTGGACCGTTTTACACGATAATTGGAGAGAAAAAAGTTCCATGCATTTGATTGGAGAAGGCAAAACGATTGAAATCCAAACTCGTGAAGGCAAAAAGTTGGGCATTTTCCTCTTCTCCCTCCACTGTTGGTTAATAGCTTTAATCCCTCCCTTAATGACTTGTTAATTGGGTTTATTGCTACCAACTGCTGCTGCCTCTCCACCTTCCAACGCTCCAACTCCCTCTCCCTCCCAAGTTGCTTATAAAAGCCAAACCAGCATCCTGTTTCGTGTGATGAAGTTTTCAACGAGAGAAGTTTTTTTCCACCGTGAGAGAGGCCTAAAAAACGAGAGCTTTGGGCATTCTTTGAGAGGCTTAAGCAGAGATCTTTAGGGCTGGGTTTAGGAGTTTTGTGAGAGAGAAACAAGGCCTTAATCCCATTGTTTCAAGTGCTCATGTTCTGCCCAGCTGCAGAAAACCTGTGACTGTGAATCCCTCTTCCGGCGGCTAGCACCGTGCGTGGAGGTGGATCCGAGAGTCCTGGGCATGTCTCCCCTCTAGAGAGAGTACCACTCTACTCCTCGGAGCAAACCACGCGAGCCGGGATCGCTCCAGTTGCCCGAAATCCAACGACGAAGACAGCTACTCCGTTCTGCTACCATTTTTGTGCAGCAGACTTCGGCGAATTTTGATGATTTATTGGCTTAGTTTTTCTTGCAGAAACTAGTGCCAAATCGAAGAGGACTTCCTTAAGAATCTACAGCTCAAATTTGGGAGCGATCGGAGGTTCGGAAGGCGGCGTTCCGGGGACTTTTTGGAAGCCCTATTTTCAGCCCAAGGAGGAAGACGACTGGAATAACTTTATTCCAGTTATTCCAGTCTATTCCAGTTTTATCCCTGACTTATTTTAGCTGGGAATAAGGTATGTTTTTGGGTTTTAATTTCGGTGCATGTGTAGATCTAGATTTATTAAAATGTTTATAAATATTATATGTCTTGTATCATGCCAATACCTGCATCTTGCATATGCTAGATCCTGTGCGGAGTAGGTATTTTTCGTATTTATTTTAAAAATGTTTTAAAATATTTACCTGCTCCCTGTGCTGTTGCATGCTTAGCGTAGGCACTTGCACCACATTTTTACTTTCAGTGGTATCAGAGCAAGGTTCTAGTGTAACATATCTTGATGCATGTATAGTAGATTAAATTGATTAATCTAGAGATTAGAGAGTACTTTTAGGAACCTAGTTGAGACCTCACCATGGCCGTGTGTCTTTGACACGATGCGGTTCGTCTATGTTGGCCTCTTCAGAAGGATCCTTTAAGGAAATCAAAAAGAAATTAAAATTTTCTTTTATAAATTTGGCATGATTTATAATTTTGTTTTTTGGGTCATATAATATTTATAAAAGTATAAATCTAGATATGATGCATAATTTAAGATGTAAAATTGTTTTACATAGAGAATTAATTAAAAAATATTTTAATTAAGTATTTGGCTTAATAAAAAAATTTTTAGGTTTATGAAATCTAATAAAATTTGCATAAGCCAAATTGGGCAAATTGGGTTAGCTGATTAGTTGGGTCCATCACTGGGTTAGACCTAAGTTTAGTTGAACCGGATTAAAAGAAGATTAAACAAAAGTTGTTTAAGGTCTTTCTTTAGAACTATCTAATAGTTAGATTAGTTGATCCGTTCATCTAAAATGGATCCAATTAGTGGCTCAGTGGACGCCCGAGTCTTTAGGCTAGTCTGATCGAGTCTGGTAAACCGACTGGTGTCGAGGTAGGTTTGGCAATTGTGATCATGGTTGTATGAGGCTACCTCTTTCCTGGCCAACTTGGTTGGTGTCTAGGAAAGATGGTTAATGGCGGATACTCACCCATGATCTCACCTACCTGGCTAGTCGAGTCGACCAGAACTGATTGGAAAAGCTCAATGACTCGAGTTAACCCATGTCACCCAGGTTGATCGGTCTGACTGATCAACAGGTGCCCATGGATCAATTGTTGATTTAATTCAACCCTCCTGGAATCTGATTGATTCAGTGGGAGGATGATCCATGTCCTTACCTTTTTCTTCTGTCATAAAAAAAAAAAAAAAAAAAAATCCTCTAAAATTATTAGGTCCTTAAAAAGACTAAGTCAAGGAGTTGACAGTGTCTTAGCCTCCCATTAAGTTGGATAGAAATGTGTCCACTAGCTTGGTATGCATTGGCAGTTCTATAGAACGGGTGTACATCCGGTGACTGTAATTTCTATCTGATCGATGATTGTTCAGTGCAACCTCCTTAATGGGACCAGGTGGGCCGGCCATAGTCGGGCTTGGTCTTTAGTTAGCTGGAAGCATTGGATTAGTCATTTTAATGGTCGGACCTAACCAGAGACCCGCAATAGGAGGCCCCTAGGCCGATTGGGGTGTTCTCTGGGGCAAAATAAAATACTGAAAATTGTTTAGGGAAACAATTAGTTTACGAACCTACCTTTAGGCTCGTATGGGTGAGCCGGCCATAGTCGGGCTCATGCATGGCCTATTGGATTTTAGTACCCGCTTGAAAAAGTGTTTTCATGGATTGGAGTTAGAGGCTACCAATCTGAAAAATTAGTGGGAGAAACCTTTAGACTAAAGTCCAAGTCTTTTAGTTAAGTTATTAATTCATAAACTAATTTGGTCTTATTTTCTTTTCAGATGTCTTCAAATTTATCACTCCGGTCACTTCTCGATAACGAGAAGTTAAAGGGTCACAACTTCGATAGTTGGTATCGAAAGTTGAGAATAGTTCTGAAGCACGAACGGATCCTGTATATGATAATGGATCCTGCACCTGAAATCCCTCCTGCTAATGCACGGAGTGCGGTCAGAGATGCTTATCTGAAGTGGGTCTCTGATCGGACTACTGTCCGTTGCATTATGCTAGCGGCGATGAATGACGAGTTCACTCGCAAATTCGAGGAGGCCCAACCTGATGAAATCCTTCAAAAATTGAAGGAATTCTTCGACACCCCGGATGATGTAGAACGGTACAAAGTGTCTTGTGCCATCTACAACTCCAAGATGCCGAATGGTGGTTCAGTCACTGATCATGTATTGTACATGATCGAGTTGATTGAAATGTTGGGCAAACTCGGATGCCCCTTGCACGAGCAGCTCGGCAAGGATGCGATCCTGAATTCTCTTCCCTCGTCCTATCTTGACTTTCTTGATCATTACAGAATGAACAAGCCTGCAGTCAACTACCATGGTCTTTTGGGGTTACTGCAGACTTTCGAGAAAGACCACCAACTGAATAAGGGGGTGGTGAATTTAGTGGGAGGAGGTAGAGGTCGTCGTCCCTTTAAGAAAGGGAAGAAGAAAATAAATAAGAAGGGAAAGAAGGTGCAGAATGTTCCTGGCCCTAGTCAGACCAGAAAGTATAAGGCTGATCAGTCTTCTGCAGAGTGCTTCTACTGCAAGAAGAAGGGACACTGGAAGAGGAACTGTCCTCTTTATATTGCGTCCCTTGATCCGAACAGGCCGAGAAAGCAGAAGTCTGCTGAACAAGGTATTTATATGATAAAACCTTGTAATTACTCAATTGTTGAAACTGCTAACTGGGTATTGGATACTGGTAGTCCAATTCATGTTTGTAATTCGTTACAGGGACATCAAGTTAGCAGAAGATTTGAAGATGGAGAACAGTTTCTGAGCGTCGGGAATGGAAATCGTGTTCCAGTACTGGCGGTCGGAGTCCTGCGTCTTGTCTTTGAGTCTTGTACTGTCGAACTAGTCGACTGTCACTATTGTCCTAGTTTCATTATGAGCATAATCTCTGTAGGCCTTTTGGCCAGTTGTGGTTTTGAACTATCAATAAAAGGAGATTTTTGCAATGTTATTTTGAATAACTCTGTTATAATGAAAGCTAGATTAAATAATGGCATATATGTACTATCAAGGCCTGTTAGTATAATGTACACTTCTAGCAAACGCCCAAGGTTAGATAACGTCAACGATTTGTATCTTTGGCACTGTAGGCTAGGTCATATCAACCAAAATAGGATAAACAAGATGCGAGGAGATGGACTCCTCGAGGTCAGTGATTCTGAATCACTGTCCACTTGTGAATCCTGTTTACTTGGTAAAATGACCAAGTCACCTTTTACTGGAAAAGGTGAACGAGCTACAGAACTTCTAAGTCTAATACATACTAATGTATGTGGACCGATGACAGTTAGTGCTAGAGGAGGATACAAATATTTCATTACTTTTACAGACGACATTTCAAGGTTCGGTTATGTCTTTTTAATGAGACATAAGTCTGAGTCGTTTGAAATGTTCAAACGATACCGTAATGAAGTAGAAAAGCAAACTGGAAAAAGTATTAAAACCCTTCGATCTGATCGAGGTGGCGAATACTTATCTGGTGCTTTTTCGACATATCTTGAGGAGAATGGAATTCTCTCTCAGTGGACTCTTCCAGGAACACCACAGTTGAATGGTGTGTCCGAAAGGAGAAATCGAACCTTGTTGGACATGGTTCGATCCATGATGGGCTTTGCAACTCTGCCACTATCCTTTTGGGGATATGCGCTTCAGACAGCCTGTTACTTATTAAATAATGTTCCAAGTAAGTCTGTTGTCTCCACTCCGTATGAGATGTGGAATGGATGTAAACCATCAATCTCACACCTTCGGGTCTGGGGTTGTCCGGCTTACGTAAAGCGTTTAGACTCAGACAAACTTGGTCCTAGGTCTGATCGATGTTTATTCGTTGGTTATCCTAAGGAAACCAAAGGATATTTCTTCTACTTGGAGAATGAACAAAAGGTGTTCGTTGCTCTTAGAGCTATCTTTTTGGAAAAGGAGTTCCTTGGAGAAGGAACTATAGCCTCTAAGATTGAACTTGATGAAGTTCAGTCAATAGAAGAACCTACACACTCTAAGGACATCGTAGAACCGGCTGTGATTGAATCACACCCAGAACCCATTAGGAGATCCGGTAGAATACCGTGTCAGCCAGACAGATACTATGGTTTCTTGGTCCGGGACGGCGATCCCATTGAGCTCGATGAGAACAATGAAGATCCGATCACCTATATGGATGCACTTCAGAGATCTGACTCTGAGGCATGGCTTGGAGCCATGCGATCCGAAATGGATTCCATGGAAATCAACAATGTTTGGACATTGGTTGATCCGCCTGAAGGAATAAAATCCATCGGGTGTAAATGGATCTTCAAGAGGAAAAGGGGTGCAGATGGGAAGGTAGAGACCTATAAAGCTCGTCTGGTTGCCAAGGGATATCGTCAGCGATATGGTATCGATTATGACGAGACATTTTCCCTTGTGACAATGCTCAAGTTTATTCGGATCATGCTTGCTTTGGCAGCATATTTTGATTACGAGATCTGGCAGATGGATGTCCGAACCGCTTTCCTAAATGGGGAGCTGGAAGAAGAGGTGTATATGATACAGCCTGAAGGGTTCATATCCACAGATGAATCAAAAGTATGCAAATTGCAGAAGTCCATCTATGGACTCAAGCAAGCATCTCGAAGTTGGAACTTATGGTTTGATAGGTGTATCAAATCGTACGGCTTCGTTAAGAACGGAGAAGAACCGTGCATCTATAAATGGGTCAATGGTTCTGTGATTGTATTCCTAGTACTGTATGTTGACGACATTCTCTTAATCGGGAATGACGTCGCAGCATTACAAGGAATAAAGGTCTGGTTATCATCTCAGTTCTCCATGAAGGACTTGGGTGAAGCTTCTTATATATTAGGTATGAAGATCTATAGAGATAGATCCAAGAAGCTTTTGGGACTGTCCCAGTCTATGTACATAGATACCGTGCTGAAACGGTTCAGCATGGAAAATTCCAAGAAAGGCTATCTTCTGATAGGTTCTGGAATTACTCTTTCCAAAAGGGATTGTGCGACAACTCCAGAGGAAAGAAAACGCATGAGCAGAGTACCTTATGCTTCTGCAGTAGGCTCTATCATGTATGCTATGACTTGTACTAGACCAGACATGGCATACTCACTAGGAGTAGTGAGCAGATACCAGTCTGACCCAGGTGAGGCGCATTGGAAGGTGGTTAAGTCCATCCTTAAGTATTTAAGAAATACTAAAGATCAATGGCTGATTTATGGAGAACCTGACTTGAAACTTGTGGGGTACACTGACTCTAGTTTCCAGTCGGATAGAGATGATAGCAAGAGTGTGTCAGGGTTTGTTTTTACCCTGAATGGAGGAGCGATCTGCTGGAAAAGTTCTAAGCAGGCAACTGTTGCAGACTCGGTATGCGAAGCAGAATATATTGCAGCATCAGATGCAGCAAAGGAAGCTGTGTGGTTGCAAAAGTTTCTTGGAGAGCTAGGGGTGGCACCTTCCCTAGATGGTCCTGTTCCGGTGTACTGTGACAGCACTGGAGCCATTGCTCAAGCTAAGGAGCCAAAAGCTCATCACCGCACCAAGCACATTTTGCGGCGCTACCACCTCGTACGAGAAATCGTGGAGCGAGGCGACATCAATCTTCTGAAGATCGATGGGAAAGAAAATCTGGCCGACCCCTTCACTAAAGCCCTTGGAGTCAAAGAGTTCGACTATTGTAAATGGGAAATGGGTATAAGATACTCCTCTAATTGGCTTTAGTACAAATGGGACTTGTTGGGAAATGTGTCCCAAAGCAAATCGCCTGGGTTGTAGGCGGTTATGCTCAGCACTGTATTTATTTTATGAATTAATAAAATTATTATTTGGTAGCTCATTATATATTGTATTTCCCTAAAATGAACTCTTTCCATGTGATGAAGTCCTTAGGACTACACTGACTTCGATACAGAGAGGATGTATCGAGTGGTCCTTAAACCCAGTTCACAACCAAAGGATATATTGTACTGGACGGCAATATATCAAGTATAGGTTGTTGCAGTTCACATCGTTTGGTTGTCCTCTTGACCAAATGAGTGTGGTGACACTGATGTGATCTACAAGTGGGATATGTGGTATCTCATTGAACGTGACTCCGTACAGCCCCTCTCTGCCAAAGGGAAACTCACGATTGGATATGGGTATATGTGTCCCTCTGACCTGAGGTCATCACGGTAGCTTGCAAGCAACTCCCTATGCTTTGGTGCCGGACTACCCGGATTTTTAATCCGGTGATGGAAGATTTCTGGGTACAGGAAAGTACTTGTGGAGCAGTGATGGACCAAGATGGAATTGACCTGTCCAAACAAGTTTGGATTGAATGTCTCGCAGTATCTCAATTTAGCAAATCCTCGACCGGGGTAGCCCTAGTGAAGAGTCACTGGGCTTGCGAGGTTGAGACACGTAGTCGACTGACTCAGTCTGGGTTGGCAGCCCAATCTCAGTCGTTCTGAGCATTAGAGGTCAAAGGGATGAATTATACGGTAACCATATACCAGAGGTTCGATAGTTTGCTCCCGCATCTTCGACCTATCCGGACGCCGGGACCCATTGCTAGATGGTTTCCTGTGCTGGTACTAGAATTGTTCTGGTGCTACCGTTTAGGTTCGAACCTATGAGGTCACACGCCACAGAGGATAACTCTCTGATCCGGAAACCGATTACGATTGGGAATCATCTCGGTTTTATGGTCACGGTATTTTTGAGCACTCTTTTCCCCATTTTGCCCTTGTCTGGGTCAACCGGAAAATGTTCTGGGTTGACCAGCTCTGCGCCAGGATTTTTCTGAATCAATTTTGAACTGATTCGGAGTTCGTTTCGGCCTCCTATTGGTTGTGAACCAATTTTATTCCTTGAACCAGGTTCAATTGGATTGAACCGTTTGGTTTAAAGGGATTGGACCGGTTTTTGGTTGAACCGGTTTCCACTTTGATATTTTTTTCCCTTGGACCGTTTTACACGGTAATTGGAGAGAAAAAAGTTCCATGCGTTTGATTGGAGAAGGCAAAACGGTTGAAATCCAAACTCGTGAAGGCAAAAAGCTGGGCGTTTTCCTCTTCTCCCTCCACCGTTGGTTAATAGCTTTAATCCCTCCCTTAATGACTTGTTAATTGGGTTTATTGCTACCAACTGCTGCTGCCTCTCCACCTTCCAACGCTCCAACTCCCTCTCCCTCCCAACTTGCTTATAAAAGCCAAACCAGCGTCCTATTTCGTGTGATGAAGTTTTCAATGAGAGAAATTTTTTTTCCATCGTGAGAGAGGCCTAAAAAAGGAGAGCTTTGGGCATTCTTTGAGAGGCTTAAGCAGAGATCTTTAGGGCTGGGTTTAGGAGTTTTGTGAGAGAGTAACAAGGCCTTAATCCCATTGTTTCAAGTGCTCATGTTCTGCCCAGCTGCAGAAAACCTGTGACTGTGAAGCCCTCTTCCGGTGGCTAGCACCGTGCGTGGAGGCGGATCCGAGAGTCCTGGGCATGTCTCTCCTTTAGAGGGAGTACCACTCTACTCCTCGGAGCAAACCACGCAAGCCGGGATCGCTCCAGTTGCCCGAAATCCAACGACGAAGATAGCTACTCCGTTCTGCTGCCATTTTCGTGCAGCAGAATTCGGCGAATTTTGATGATTTATTGGTTTAGTTTTTCTTGCAGAAACTAGTGCCAAATCGAAGAGGACTTCCTTAAGAATCTACAGCTCAAATTTGGGAGTGATCGGAGGTCCGGAAGGCGGCGTTCCGGGGACTTTTCGGAAGCCCTATTTTCAGCCCAAGGTGGAAGACGACTGGAATAACTTTATTCTAGTTATTCCAGTCTATTCCAGGTTTATCCCTGACTTATTCCAGCTGGGAATAAGGTATGTTTTTGGGTTTTAATTTCGATGCATGTGTAGATCTAGATTTATTAAAATGTTTATAAATATTATATGTCCTGTATCATGCCAATACATGCATCTTGCATATGCTAGATCCTGTGCGGAGTAGGTGTTTTTCGCATTTATTTTTAAAATGTTTTAAAATATTTACCTGCTCCCTGTGCTATTGCATGCTTAGCGTAGGCACTTGCATCACATTTTTACTTTCACACAAAAGGCCCAAGAGTCCTTCTGCCTCTAAATCACCTTTTCCAAATAATCTCTAAGCCCCTCTCCCTTATCTCCACACCTTAATGGATAGGCTTTGACTGATCAAAATGTGGCAATTAGCATGAGAAATATGGCATGCTTATTGAAGGGTTGCATCTCTTCACCATATGGCACTAATTTTAAAATCCAGAGTCCTTCTGTTTGAAGGCATCTGGTTTCTCCAATGTGTCCCTTTGGGGCCCATGCCCTTTGCCTAATATCTGACTGGTAATATGCCACAAGGTATGTGGAGAATTTGCTGGAATTATGAAGAGACATTTATGTCTCTTGGTGCATGAAAGGACATTTCATGATAAGTCCTCTAACCCAAAAGACTCCTTCTATTTGAAGGGTCTTATCAAGGGGCTGAGAAAAAGACATATCAGGTGCCTCATCCCTCTCTATAAATAGGCATCGGTAATATGATGCCAAGCATTGAATTTTTATCCTAAGAAATCCACTTACTATTTTCTCTTCCTTCTTAAGACAAGGCTTGTCCTTTTAAGACACGGCTTGCCATTTTAAGACGTGGTGTGTCATTTTAAGAGAAGGCCCTAGGAGAAAAATTAGGAGGGATATTTGGATTATGAGAGAGGTTTAGAAAGGTCACTGAGTGCCCTTTAAAAGGGTAGGGATTCCATCAAAGGAAGGAAGTTTGAAAGGCTGTCGAAAGAGTCCTAGTCAAAAAGCAAGCTTGGTAGGAGTGCTTTCTTGGTCTGGTTCTAGTGTAGATCACCTCTAGAGGGCATACACTTATGTGCCTCGTGGAAATAAAGGAGTATAGCACTCTAGGTATTCTTCTATAATCCTAAAATTTTGATTTATTAGTTGTCATGATCAAGTGGTCCTAGGGTTAGGGTTCCAGTCGGTCAGGGTTTCAATAATGAAAATTTTAAAACCCGATCTTCCACTGCGCCCCGCTTGGAACCCAACAAGGAGTGAGCATAACGCTTGGAAATTATTTGAGACCCCGAGAAAAAACTTCTTGCACTACATGTCTATCACATCTATAATAACTCCCAGACTAAACCCTAAAAGAGGAGAAATATATGAGGAAAGCCACTCTGTAGACATCCATAACAAGGTGGATACACTATCCCAGGCTATGGGTGCACTATCCTAGAAATTTGATCAATTCTTACAAGTTGGTCACACCTCTTCCACATATACACAATCCCAAGATATTTGTATTATCTACTCAAGTTCAGCTCACACTATTGGTGATTGCCTAGTAGCTTATCAGTTTCTTAAGCTTGTATAGGAACAAGTCCACCCAGCCCGAACCCATACTATTCCTAGACCAAGAAATGACCCGTAGTTGAATACATATACTCCATGCTAGAGGAATCACCTGAATCTCTCATGGAAACATCAGCCCTTGGTCAACTCAACTTCTTACAGACCTAATCACCAGTGCGATAATACACCATACTGTCAGTTTCATGATGTCCCATAGCTTTCTAGTCACTATAGCTCTAATTTTGAGGAGAAAGTTTTACAAGCTTTGGCTAGACTCGAAACCAATTCTGAAATCCTTGACTCCCACTCACAATCTACAACTAAGCTAAAGTCCTGAATTGATCAACTCGCTACAACCATCAATAAGATGGAGGAAGGGAACCTACCTAGCCAACTTACTAGCACACCAAAGGGGCAATATATGGCTGAAGGCTCCAATGTTCTTGAAACTTATCCTATGCATGCCAAATCTATAATGACCTTGAGAAGTGGAAAGGTTTGGAGCCAATGAAAAGGATTAATACATCAGGAACCCAAATTGAAAGCAAATCTAAATTACTTGATGATAAAGAAGACCCTAAGGAGAGGAATGACCCAGTTTTTCCAACACCTACGACTAGAGTTCCATACCCAAGTGCTCTAGAAAAATCTCTACCTTTGGATAAGATAGGGGCTAGGATGAATGAAATGCTTGAATTATTTAGACAATTCTTTATCAATCTTTCGCTCTTAGATGCCATCAAGCACATCCCAACTTATGCTAATTTTTTGAAGGATTTGTGCACCCACAAACATAGATCTCAGGCACACATTCTAAAGAAAGTCTGCCTCACTAAGCAAGCTAGCTCAGTCTTTCAACACACAACTCCATCCAAGCTCAAGGATCCTAGTAACCCTATTATTTTTCATGTTATAGGGGGCCTAACCATTAAGAAAGCCTTACTGGACTTAGGACCAAGTGTTAATCTCCTTCCAAGTTCAATATATAAACTTTTTGGGCTTGGACCACTAAAACCCATTTTAGCAACTGTACAATTAGTTGATAGATCTCTTAAGGTATCATTGGAAATAATTGAAGATGTATTAGTCAAGGTGGATGAATCCTACTTCCTTGTATACTTTATTATGTTAGATATGGAATCGGAAAGCAACCCTAGCCAAATCCCAATCATTTTAGGTTGACCCTTCCTTGAAACAACCAATGCTTGTATCAACTGTTTGTATCAACTATAGGACGGGAGCCATGGATGTGTCATTTGGAAATAAAAAGCTAAGGTTAAATATATTTAATACAATCACTGGACCTCAAAGTGATAGGTTTGATAAAGTAAATATGCTAGAAGAACTTGTAGAAGAAACTACCCCTACCATATCCTTGCAAGACCTACTACAAGTTTATTTGGCCCATTTTGATATGGATAGTTTTGAAATAAATAAGTACATGGATGAAGTGAATGCACTATTAGAACCACCCAGTTCCACTCCTTCTTGGACCATGAAATATGAGTAGATGGCCCCTCCCTCTGATACACTAATAGCTTCTTCATAAGAAACCTTACCTACACCGAAACAAGAGCCACACCTAGTCATGTGAAAGGACCCATTCTTTGAACATGACACAATCCATGACCAGGAAACCTAATTTGTAGGTTTATCGAATGAATCCAAAGAAGCTATTGAAGAAACAATCTTGGATGCACCAGTAGATTGCCTAACCAAATTGTCATTCCATGAACCAAGTAATGTAGTCTTTAAATATGATAGCCTTTACAACTTTACTAAGGACCCATCCCGTAAACATTTGAACTGCATTGGAATAGATAACATGGAGAAGCTGAGTGATTTATTAGATCGACCTTGGATACCAAAGTTTGCACAATTTGCTACATCCTCTAATTTTTACCTAGCCCTTGCCCTAGAACCAACATCTCTTTGCATGCCAAGCCAGCTCCTAGTACCTACTATCAAATGATACATCTTGTAGATACATGTAGAAGAAATCTTATGCAGAACATTACTGACTGGACTTCATCCAACCATCTGCCATGGCTAGGTACACCTAATAATTTAGTGGATGTATCAACTGGTTAATTTAAAAGATCCATTAAGTTTGGCTGAAGACGTTAAACTTAGCACTGGTTAGGAGGTAACCCAACAATCTCATCTTCTTTTTAGTATAATTATTAAAACATAGGTGGAAGAAAAAGAGCCCGCTACTTTAGGAAGCCACTCTTCAACTCCCAAAGCACAGTCACCCTAGGTGAATTCTCTCTTTTTCTTATGTACTTATTTTCTTTCCCACTCCATTGAGGACAATGTCGATTAAGTTAGAGAGGGAGAAAACTTAACTTGCTTAGATCTTCAAGCGCGGTTAGAAATGATTATGTTACATATAGCTAATTGTTTTCTTGAATTGGAGTTAACCAGGCATCCTAATGAATGATTGACTAATGACCTAGAATGTTTTAGAGGTACTAAGGGATAAATCACTAAGAAAACTCAACAAATAGTAGGGTATTGACCATATTAAATTTTGGAATTGATTCTAGAATTCTCTTCCTTCTTATCTCAATAAAGAATTTACTTGTTGAGAGTATGGTAGAAGGTTGAGATACGCAAAAAGTCTTTTATACAAAAAAAGTCATTTAGAGAGTTATTCTAACCTCATAGCACTTCTTGAACTTTTATTGAGTAACCGAGCCCCTTTGCCTAACTAAGCATTGTGGTTCGCATTAAAAGGTTAAAAGATCAAGAGATCTATTAAGCAATGGCATCCCATTAAGTAACCGAACTCCTTTGCCTAATTAAGCATTGTTATTCAGGTCAAAAGGTGAGGATGCTAATTCTCAAGAGGTTAGGACATTGCACTAGACTCCAAAGAAAAAAAAGTAAAAACAAGGGAGAATGAAAGGACTAATGTATAAAAGGACAACAAACTCAACTCAAATCAAGTTAGAGGATTTATAAAGTAAGTTGGGGGGATGATAAGGAAGACCTCTAAAGATTTCTATGGTCAATACCTAATCACTAATTGGGTTGACTCAGTGATCCGATGAAGTACCTCTTTAATGATCTAGCCCGGTATCCGCTATCTTTAGGACTGCCTAAGTCAACTTTCAATTTAAGGATGAGTTTGTATACATAGCTAGTTTATCTGCTTTACTTGACGACAAGCAAAGTTCAAGTTGGAGGGTGTGATAATTATATTATACATATATATAAAAATATTAATTAATAATTAAATTATATTTATTTATTTAAAAGTGATACTTTTATATATCATTTATAGAAAAGAATATTGCCAACATGAAGAGTATGATATATGGGTTCAAACAAAATAAGTTTGAAGCAAATCAAACTTAAAATGAGCCTAAAATTAATTTTTGAAGACTTAAAGCAAAGAAGCACCAATTTTGAAGTAGCCGGTCCTCTAAGGACCGGCTGCTTCGTCCACAGATCACCTGATGCACCACTAGAAGCCATTTTTGTCAGTCCATAGTGTAGAGCCATGGACCGTGGAGTGATTTTGACCACTCCTTCATCGAATCTTCTTACCGCCAGCATCGGCCTCCTTTAGAGCTTGTCGACGGCCATCTTTTCTATCCCATGGTGGCACCAGGAAGCAAGGAAGTCCACAGCCTCTGACCTGAATGGCAAATACCGATGACAAAGATAAATACAACATCGACTCAGATGATATCCCCATTGATGGTGGCAAAAGCCATACTCTAGCGACTCTGACGAGGCCTCTTTGACTAGCAATCAAGAGGAACGATGATCATAGGTGTGACCTCCCATGGTTTCGGTAACAAGCCATGATCCCAATGGTGGTTCTAGTAGCTTCGGTGAGGTTCCAGCGATGGTAGCATGAGGTGACGATGGCGGCAAGGTCTCGGTGACACATGGGTCATTCCGGTGAGGAATCCTAGCTTTAGTGGCAGCGTTCGGAAAACAGCAACCAATGGAAGGAGAAGCACATGAATCTCAAGTTAATCCAAGGGATAAAATCTTTAGATGATCAAATATTAATTTGAAAAGGAATTGGAAGCCTACTACTATTGGAATCGGGACTATTCATGCCCATCTAAGCATTGATCCCTGTAAAATTAAATCCTAGCCACTCTTATAATTCTTTTGTTTAGTCCCACACCAGAAACCCATGAAGACATCTCCCTTGTTAAACTTTATATAAAGGCTCCTATGCTTCTATCTAGGGCAATCAACTACCTAAAGTCCCTCTAGAGCCTTGGCACGGAAGAACTGGAAGGGAAGATCATGAGCGGCTAAGGAAGGAGTCTTTGGAAAGTAGATGAGGATTTTGGTATTTATATTTGTATTTTCTTTATATAATTAGTACTTGATTGTAATGCCTGCTTTTCATGAATAAAATTATTTTCTATTACTTCAAGTAGTCTTCTGTGTGTTTAGACTATAGTCAAATTTTAGAATAGCCTATGACTATGTAGAGACGAGTCGTGATCCCAGGATATGATTCGTGCTTAGCGAGATAGGCTATGCTCAGAATCTGATTATAGAAGAATTTATTTATATGATTAGAGACTATGAATAGCCTATGGTTATGTAGGAGTGGATATAGGTTCCTATCCAATGAGATAGGCTATGCTCGGAGATCGATCGTAATTTACTAATTACATATTGAATAAATACTTAATATAATACCAAATACTGAATCGAAGTCCAACATATCTTTCGTATTGCTTTCCTGCTTAGTTTAATTCTTGCTCTTAGTATAATCATATTCTTTGTCTTCTATCTCACTAACCTAATAAATCTCTAATAAAATAATCTTAAAAGTGAATATAACACTAACTGATCCCTAAGGATACGATCTTGACTCACCCTAACTATAGAGTTGAGTTGGTGAATTATTTTTGACCGCCAGCGACAGTGATCAAGCATGATCGGTCTATAGTAAAAGAGGCTAGGTAAACGACCGAGTGCCAGCTGGACCTATACATGAGCATGAATGAGGACCTAGTTCAGGAGCTGAATGTTGCCCACTATAAGTTTGCCAGGTTCTCAGAGGGTGCTGGGATAAGGTCAAGCACTTTAGTGATGGTAACCAAACTCTCCATGGGCATATAGATGGAGGATCTCAAGGTTCTTGTTGGGGCCATTGTGAAGGCTCTAACCAAGGATGGAGGTGGAGAGCATGCAGCCTCACAATAAGAAGTTACTGGTTCACTGGTGGGTAGCATGCTTCACGAGCTTGGTACATTATCTGGTGTCACCAATGTGGCCACAATGGTAGAATCTTATCATGAGCAATGTGAACTACCTATTGTTGCTAGCGAGGTACCCATAGAAGTAGGCAAAGCATCCCGTAACATGAGCATGTCATCCAGTGCCACTAGCAAGGTGTCTATGAAGGAGGGTGACTCAATTCCTTCTTTGAGAGGTGAGGCCACAAGCGATGGGAAGGGCTTACATGGGATGTGATGGTTCATCAAGCCAACCAGAGATTTGAAGCATGAACTGGCCCTCCTGCAAGGAAGATTGATAAATGTAGAAGAGGCCGCAACCTCCCAGCAGGCTACTAGTGTGGATGATACTTTCCATCTAGCAACACTATGGGCCGGCATGGTCAATGTAAAGGTAAGGACTGATCATCTTGAGGTAGAGCTTTCCCATACCTCAGGGGGTCAATGAAGCTTCGGCACCATTGAGGAGAAGCATCCTAAGAGCATGCATGGTCCTTCAATTATTAGGGAGGCTTGTGGCTCATTTGGGGCTATAGACGAGGCATGCATGCAAGGGGTATGACTTCAACTTCAGGGTGTGTAAGCTCATCATGAGGGGTCGTTTACCTGAAGTAGGAGGGGCAAATGTCCCTTGTAATACTATGCTTGAGGAGATTGTTCATGTAGTGGAGCATAGGAGGGAGATATTGAAGAAGGGCCTAGGGCTTTTTGACTTTGTACTTTCCCCATCTTTTTTCAAGAAATGAATAAGTATCCATCCTTATTTTAATTCTATTTCTTCATGTTCTACAGCTGGAACAATGATGTCCGACATATCTCTGCATAATCTAGAATAATTCAACCTAGTACCTAATGTGCTATCAATTGGAGAGCATCTTCACTTAGGTCTCGAGGGGTCACTGAAGCCTCTAGGTCTGGCAATGCTTATTGGTGAGGTACAGAGGCTCAACTTGCCTCTTAATCATAGGTTGCATCATGGCCTGATGTGCCACTTAATGGTGGACTCCACTTCAATGAAGTTCTAATCAAAGGTCGTGCAGTACTTCCATGGTGTTGCCTTGGTTGGAGTGCCAAAGGTCATGAATGCATAGTCTTTCAAGAGAATTGTTAACTCTGGGGAAGCCGCCCGATGCCTTATCTTTTAGGTCTATGGGAATTGTCACTTGGCTAACAGGGCAGAGCCACTTGTTGAGCATTGGTTGGGTGGAGGCACGACATCCTTCCTTCCACCCCTCTATAAATAGAGCATTGAGGGAGCTGGGCTTTGGTAGACCCTTCTAAAAATCCAACAACTAAAGAAATGCTACACGATCGATAGAGGTTCTCCAAGCTTGGCTCTTGGAACTTCCTTTTCTCGATGGAAGGGTTCTCCCAGGTGTGTTTCCTCTATAATGTGTGAGTGCTGGTGAGTGCTCTTCTTGGCATGAGAGGTATTAGAAAGGCTAGCATTCATGTCACCGGGTTGTAGCCTTCACCTGTCTCATGATGGAGCTGGAGGGGAGGGGAGAGTTATATACCTCATCACCCAGTTCTTCCACTACTATGGCTCACCTTCATGTCTGGATGTAAATGGATCTATAGTTGGTGCAGCCCTAGAAACCCGCCCTACATATTGTCAAATGAAACCTAAGAGGGGACGTGATGATGGCCCATCGCTGCCTTTGACACGGTTCTAGGTATCTTCAGGTAGGGCCTAGCTCCCTATTGAAAGTCAGCCAGGTCAGGATGTTGACCTCGAGATTGATTTTGATGATTATAAAATATTGGAGCATGAATTCTATACTAATACTTTTCAAATATTTAAGAATATTTTTGTAAAAAGCTTATGAATTCACAAACATCAATTGAAAATCATATAGAACATTGGAACAGTTAGTGAGCTCATTTGTATCAATTATAATCCTTTTAAGAACTATATACAACAGTTAGGATGTGTGTGGTGAGCTCTTATAAATCCTCAAAAATATTTTTAAATATAAAAGTTCACTTGTACTCATTAGGTTCCCTTAGATGCTTTGAGAGATTTTTTTTATTTCATAAAAGAATAGAAAAGTTATCTCTTGTATTTGAAATAGCATGTGTATTCCTAAAAATCCTTAGAATCACTTGGAAGACACTTGGAAGCTTTAAGAGTCAAATCATTTCAATCTTTTGATGTTTTGAAGAATAGGATGCTATAGTCGACTTGCACCAAAGGAGCTGAATCTGGCATGGCATGGTGACTAGCATAATTTAGAAGAGCCGACTCCTCTAATGAGCCATCCCACTTAGACAAGTAGAAACCTGATTTTCTGGACATTATGAAAATGAGTTGACTCCTATTCTATGAGCCTTCTCTCTTAGGAAGGATAGAAAGCATGTTTTTGAAGACTATTTAGAAGAGTTGACTCCCATTCTACGAGCCTTCTCTCTTAAGGTATCAAAAACCCAATTTTTTGGATACTGCTAATTTGAGCCGACTCTTGTGCTACAAGCCAACTCTTATTCCATGATTGCAATAGTAATGGCTAGTTTCAAACTTGCAAAACTTAATTTCTAAGGTATTTATGGCTATCCTTTAGTTCTCAATGACAATAAATTGCTAGAAATGACTTTAAACACATGGAAAATTATCTAAAAAGATATAAATTCTTAAATTGAAGTTAAAAGGAACAAGGCACTGGAAAAGAACTTGAGCATTCATTCTAATCATTGAAGAGAACGAGAATATTTTGTGTAGTGATTGAAAACTTAGGAGGAACTCAACTTCTTCGCACCAAATCTCTTAAAGATTAAGTGTGGACTGAAGAGTGCATTGCAGAGGATCTTTTGAAGCTTTTGAGTAGCTACATATCAAGCTTCAACTACAATAATCAGCTCTTTTGAGAGTTTATTTTTTGTTGCTCTATTTTCATACTTTTGAGTTGTTATTTATTTCAACAGGAAACTAAAACTTTGAATTGGGTTTAAATTTTGATTGGCTAACCTTGGAAAGCCAATTGAGTTGTTCATGAGCCCCAAAAAAAATGTGTATTTGGATTTTGATTGGTGAACCTTGAAAAATCATTTGGATTATTTATGAGCCCATAAAACGAGCATTATACTTGGATTTTGGTTTGTGAACCTGGTATAAAATAAAAGCAACTATATTTGTTGCATCCGAACAAACTACAACAAGCTTGAAGTAAAAGAGAAGTGGATTGAGCTAATTTGATCTAGCTCTCCATCATCTTGTTGGAGGATCTGGGTGCTGAGGCAGCTCTCAAGCTTGTTAATAGAGATTGAACTAGAATAGATGAGATATGAAGAAAATAAGGTGGAAGGTATTTTGGAATTCCCCACCCTTCATCATGCTCACTGGTATTTATAGGCCTTAAACCTAACTGACTTCAGCCAATTCTAGCTATAAACAGTTCAATTCTTAAAACATTAGCACATGTAGCAAACATTATCCACAATTGGTCAGCCATTTTGCATATGTTGAATTATCTCGCATCACTTGAATATTAATCAGCTTCGCTTCTCTTGTGCATTAGTTGGCTCTAGGCCTTTTGGACATTAATCAGCTTCATTCCTCTTGGGCATTGATCAAATTCATACCCCTTGGGCATTGATCAGCTTCTTGTCTCTTGGGCATTGATCAGCTTCTTGCCCCTTGGGCATTGATCAACTTCATTTCTCTTAGGCATTGATCAGCTTCATGCCCCTTGGGCATTGATCAGCTTCATGCTCTTGGGCATTGATCAGCTTCTTGCCAATTGGACATTGATCAATTTCATGCTTCTTGGTCATTGATCAGCTTCTTGCCTTTTGGTCATTGATCAGCTTCTTGCCTCTTGGGCATTGGTCAGCTTCTTGCCTCTTGGGCATTGATCAACTTCTTGCCCCGTGGGCACCGATCAGCTTCTTGCCCCTTGGGCACTGATCAGCTTCTTGCCTCTTGGGCACTGATCAGCTTCTTGTCCCTTGGGCATTGATCTACTTCTTGCCTCTTGGGCATTGATCAGCTTCATGTCCCTTGGGCATTGATCAGCTTCTTGCCTCTTGGGCATTTATCAGCTTCTTGCCTCTTGGGCATTTATTTGCTTCATGCCTCTTGGGCATTGATCAGCTTCTTGCCTCTTGGGTATTGATCAGCTTCATGCCTCTTGGGCATTGATCAGCTTCTTGCCTCTTGGGCATTGATCAACTTCATGCCTCTTGGGCATCGATCAGCTTCTTGCCTCTTGGGCATCGATTAGCTTCTTGCCCCTTGGGCATTGATCTGCTTCATGCCTCTTGGGCATTGATCAGCTTCTTACCTCTTGGGCATTTATCAGCTTCATGCCTCTTGGGCATTGATCAGCTTCTTGCCTCTAGGGCATTGATCAGCTTCGTATCTCTTGGGCATTGATCAGCTTCTTGCCTCTTGGGCATTGATCAGCTTCTTGCCTCTTGGGCATTGATCAGCTTCTTGCCTCTTGGGCATTGATCAACTTCTTACCTCTTGGGCATTGATCAGCTTCTTGCCTCTTGGGCATTGATCAGCTTCTTGCCCCTTGGGCATTGATCAGCTTCTTGCCTCTTGGGCATTGATAAGCTTTTTGCCCCTTGGGCATTGATCAGCTTCATTGTCGATGAGCCTCATGACTTATGGATCGGCCTTGAGTATTTCTTATCGACCCAACACAAATTGATCAAATTTGTCATATCACAATACTAGTCCCCCCAGCTTTTGCATTCATTAAATGAATATCAAAAGCTATCAGAAGCTTCTTTTTGCTTTTTTTCTTTTTTTTTATCAAGACCAAATGAGAGGGATACAACACTTGGCCAACCTTTTGATCTGTTATTCTGATCGTTGAACATCAATGAGTTAGTGGATCAGACCAACTCGATTTATCGGATTAAGGTCAGCTTATGAGGCCAACCTTTCAATTGATCAGTAAATTATCCTGACCATTAAACACCAATGAGTTAGTGGATTAGACCAACTTGATTTGTTGGATTATGGTCAGCTTATCAAGCCAACCTTTTGATCAGTTATTCTGATCGTTGAACACTGATGAGTCAGTAGATTAGACCAACTCGATTTATTGGGTTAGCACTTTTTGGGCATTGATCGACCTCGTGCCTTTTGGGCATTGAACAGCCTTGTGCCTCTTGAGCGTTTGATCGGGCCTGTGCCTCTTAGGCATTGAACGGCCTTGGCATGTTGATGGGCCTTGCACTTTTTGGGCGTTGATTGGACTAGCATGTTGGTGGGCCTTCATGGGCCTTTTATGGCCTTTGTGGGCCTTCATTGACCTTGGGCCTTTATGGGCCTTCATGGGACTTAGGCCATTTGTGGGCCTTCATGGACCTTGGACCTTTATGGGCCTTTATGGGCCTTAGGCCATTTGTGGACCTTCATGGGCCTTGGCTTTAATGGGCCTTGACCTTTGTACAGCTCTAGTTGACATAGTGCAGACCGAAAAACCTGGTGACCAAAGTATTCTCAAAATTATAGACATGGTTATAATAGGCTAGAAGCATCCTTAGGAGCACTTTAACTTCAGATTTTTTCACTGTCTTTATCATGTAATGGCCATCATTGGTCAGATAAAAGAAGCTTCCACTCTTTCCGGGAGACAAAAGTTCTCGAAGGGCATCATTTCCACAAATAGAGATCATATAATCAACTGCATTGGCATTGAACATCTTACAGTGTCCTGAAAACCAACGGGCAGTAATCCTTCCATCTAAAATCACAAGATTGGTGTGGAAGTGTACGCTTTGATCCTTGAGGAGGAAACTTTATCCATACTTTTGCTTTTGGGTCAGGCTGATGCTTTCAGATCAAGTGATGCCATACCTTGTTTTCCTATAGCATGCTTGATCCCAAGCTGGAGATTGAATATGAGCTCATAATTCTTGTGCCCCTTGGAGAAGGTCCCCCTTATGCCCTCAAGACCTGCTATGTACTTAAAACAAATTTCTTCTGATATGGATCAAGATGTATTCTCTGATGATTAACTTAAATCATATTCATAAGTGCCCTTCCTACTGCAAGAATCCTTTGGACATGAGCTCTTTTTTCCTTGGTGCTGCCATCACTTCCAAGTGCATGCTTCCTTGAAAAATCCAAAATGAGCTGTGATGGCACTGGGGGAAAAAATCCCCTCAACTCAAAATCTTCCAATAATGCAAGCCTGTTACTAGTTTCTTCTTCATCATACTTGCTCATATTAGAAAAGCAGGTCTCATCTTGATCACCATCAATTGACACAAGTCCAGTCAGACTAAGTTTGTTCATGAAAGATACACATTAACTCTAGAAGAATGATCTTGCGCTAGCTTATTTTTCCTTCACATCAAAAACTGCTGCAATATCCGGATGGCATGCCGACCACTCGATGAAAAACCAAAATGGCTGGCAACAGATAGCTTGATGGAGCATCATGTAGTTGTGTGCATCTCTTCACTATATACCCAGCAAACTCAAAGGCAGCTATAAAAGCATTTTGCAGCAGCACAGTACACTGCAAGATTTCTAAATATGATTGGCCTTCCAAGTCCCTATTCACATTATGAACCATGAATATAAAAATAGCAATAAGCCTCACAATGGTCAATGCATTTGCAGCAGCAACCGGACCAAAACTAAGCTCTTCTTCGGGACCAGAAGAAAGGAGATCATGCAGATTACAAATCACTGAAGAGAATATTTCCCAAATAGTTTCCAAGCTTGTCCGTGTGAAAAGGATCCCATTAAGTTGAACAAATCATGTCGAAAAGGCTATAAATATTTCAGATCTACAGAACTCTCGTTCTTTGGTAGGAGTAGATTTTTAGTGTCATTCACTAGAAGACTTGTATCGGTTCTTCCTCTACCTCTGCTCATCCACTCTGGCAATCTGCAGCTCCAGCTTTTTGAATTTCTTATAAAATCACTTGTTCTTGCAAGGTTTTGGACTTGAGTACTATCGGGGGTGGATTCTGTAAATGACATGGAACGAGATCGCGGATGTTTCCTCTTGTTCCATTTCTTGGTATAATGATGAGATCGGTGATGTCATTTCGAAGGAGATGGCTGGCTTGAAGAACATTGATAATATGAATATTTTCTTGGATTGAGATGTCTACTTACCTGGAGAGAAGGCCACCGGCTACTTCTTGATACAGCAGGTTGTGATGGCTTTTTCGTGGCAATTTATTGAACATTCTGCACTGCTGCAATAAGTATTTCTATCTTGTCAAACAAAATGTTTAACCTTTCTTAATCCATGTTTCTGGCAAGAAGAGCTTCCATCTTTTCGCCATGAATAGGATTGTCCTCTTTTGGAGGATGTGGGATGTTTTCAACAGGAGGATTTTGATTTTTCCCTTTCACCATGTTTTCCTTCAGATTTTTAAGACCTTCGACCCCTTCTTGGCATGCTAATCTGTTGCATCCAAACAAATTACAACAAGCTTGAAGTAAAAGAGAAGTGGATTAAGCTGATTTTATCTAGCTCTCCATCATCTTCTTGGAGGATCTGGGTGTTGAGGCAGCTCTCAAGCCGTTAATGGAGTTTAAACTGGAATAGATGAGATCTGAAGAAAATAAGGTGGAAGGTATTTTGGAATTCCCCCCCTTCATCATGCTCACTGGTATTTGTAGGCCTTAAACCTAACCGACATCAGCCAGTTCCAGCTGTAAATAGTTCACTTGTTAAAACATTAGCACGTGCAGCAAATGTTATCCACAATTGGTCAGCCATTATGCATATGTTGAATAATCTCGCATCACTTGAATATTAATCAGCTTCACTTTTCCTGTGCGTTAGTCGGTTCTAGGCCTTTTGGATGTTAATCAGCTTCATGCCTCTTGGGCATTGATCAGCTTCATGCCCCTTGGGCATTGATCAGCTTCTTGTCCCTTGGGCATTGATCAGCTTCTTGCCCCTTGGGTATTGATCAGCTTCTTGCCCCTTGGGCATTGATCAGCTTCATGCCTCTGGGGTATTGATCAGCTTCATGCTCCTTGGGCATTGATCAGCTTCTTACCTCTTGGGCATTAATCAGCTTCATGCAGTTTGGACATTGATCAGCTTCTTGCATCTTGGACATTGATCAGCTTCATGCCTATTGGGCATTGATCAGCTTCATGCCTCTTAAGCATTGATCAGCTTCTTGCCTCTTGGGCATTGATCAGCTTCATGCCTCTTCTGCATTGATCAGCTTCATGCCTCTTGGGCATTGATCAGCTTCTTGCCTCTTGGGCATTGATCAACTTCATGCCTCTTGGGCATTGATCAACTTCTTGTCCCTTGGGCATTGATCACCTTCTTGCCTCTTGGGCATTCATTAGCTTCATGCCTCTTGGGCATTGATCAGCTTCATGCCCCTTGGGCATTGATCAGCTTCTTGTCCCTTGGGCATTGATCAGCTTCATGCCCCTTGGGCATTGATCAGCTTCTTACCTCTTGGGCATTGATCAGCTTCTAGCCTCTTGGACATTCATAAACCTCATGCCTCCTGGGCATTGACAAGCTTCATGCCTCTTGGGCGTTGATTAGCTTCTTGCCTCTTGGGCATTGATCAGCTTCATGCCTCTTGGGCATTGATTAGCTTCATGCCACTTGGGCATTGATCAGCTTCTTGCCCCTTGGGCATTGATCAGCTTCATGCCTCTTGGGCATTGATCAGCTTCATGTCCCTTGGGCATTGATCAGCTTCTTGCCCCTTGGGCATTGATCAGCTTCATGCCTCTTTTTGGTATCGATGAGCCTCATGACTTATGGGTTAGCCTTGAGTATTTCTTATCGACCCATCACAAATAGATCAAATTTGTCATATCACAATAATATTCTTATTGGAATATAGTGAAATTCCAAGTGGATCTTAGGGAGTGGATTTATGATTTGGAATTGCTCTGAACCATTATAAATTTGTTATATTTATGTGATTATTTGTTTCTCTTACTTTCTCTATTAGCTTCTATAAATCACACTACTCTTAGTTTCTATAAATCATATTTGATTAAAGTTTTCAAAGGTACATACTTCTTTTATTTTTTAAAAATCAAATTCACCCCCTTCTTGGATTGTCGGTCTAGGCAAAATAAAAGTAGGAGCAACCTCGAAATGCCACCTCACTAGTGAGAGTGGGATTGCACTAAGACTATGATGAGGCACTTCGAAAGGATCCTTGGCATGTCTTGGGGCTTTCCTCTCCATCTTCGATGGGTGAGGCTCATCAATGCCTGTGGCTCACCTCCACCTCCCCTCCATGCCGACTAAGCCTCCTATGGATGATGCACATCTTCTCTTTGCTGACCGGCATCTTCTCCAAGCTTCTCTGGAGGACCTATGAGCCACTTCATGATCCAGAAAAGGAAGTGCCTCCCTGAGCATACCTTGTCTAACTATGGATTTCTTGAGACCTCTTGGTAGCTTTGACTTGGTCCTGATCCTTCTCTTCTTATAAAGGCATCGAAGATGCTTCAAAGCTTTTGGGAGTCTTGTACAACCTATGTAACTTGTCCCTGTCCTCAATCTAGCTTTAAAGGCATCTTGGTTATAGTTCCAAAAACATGTATACTAAGCATTTGTTAATGAAATATACTTTCATTCTTCTAAAACTTGCTTGTATCTATTTGCTTGTGTAGTGTGTCATATGAAAAGGGCTCATAAACCTTACTTAGGACAACCTTGTCCAAAGCTTTTTTAGAATAAGGGAATCTTGACCCCACCAGGGCTACCTTGTGAAGGACTTCAAAATGTAGGAGGCTTATTGCATAACCAAGACTAAAAGTTATCATGACACGGCCTAAGAGTTTGATAGCTCCACCAGGGTGCTTGGGGCAACCTCGTCCAAGGCTTTGAAACTTGGGATGCTTACTACTTAAGAAGGGCTTAAAAGTTTCATGACTTGGCTTGGGACTTAGGGGTATTGTGACTTCACCTGAGAGTCTGATAGCTCCATCAGGGTGCTTAGGGCAACCTCATCTAAGGTTTTGAAACCTGGGAGGCTTACTGCTTAACTAGAAATTAGCGATATCATGACCCAGCTCGGGAGTCTGACAGATTTGCTAAGATGCTTGAGATAACCTCATCCAAGGCTTTGAAATCTGCAAGGCTTTCTACTTAATCAGGACTTAGAGGTATCATGACCTAGCGTGGGAGTCTGATAGCTCTACCAGGTGCTTGGGGTAATCTCATCTAAGGCTTTGAAATCTGGGGGACTTTCTACTTAATCAGCACTTAGTGTATCGTGACCTGACCTGGGAGTCTGGCAGCTCCACTAGGGTGCTTGGGGCAACCTCACCTAAGATGTTGAAATCTAGAAGACTTTATGCTTAACCAAGACTTAGAGATATCATGACCTGGCCTGGGAGTCTACCACTCAGCCACCATCAAGGTGTTGGGGACAACCTCATCCAAGGTTTTGAAATCAAGAGGCTTATTGCTTAACCAGGACTTAGGGATATCATGACCCATCCTAAGAGTTTGACATCACCACTAAGGTTCTTGGAGAAACCACATCTAGGGCTTTAAAATCTAGGAGGCCTATTGCTTAACCAGGACTTAGGGATATCATGACCTAGCCTAGGAGTTTGATAGCTTCACCAAGGTACTTGGGACAACCTTGCCCAAGGCTTTGAGAGGTCAAATTCTTACCAGGATGACCATGCCTAGGATGCTCGAGAGACTAACCGATTAGCCAGGAATCATAGGAATCAAGGCCTAACCTATGTGTCTGACCACTCAATCAGGACTTCAAGAATAAAGGGTGTAAGAAACTTGCCTAGAATAGTCTCATTCTAAGACTTATTAAATAAGGTATGTAACACCCCACCTGGGATAGCTTCACCCCAAGACTTTCAAGGGCATCCCTAACCTCAATCACTTTCTATTTTTGGGTGAAAGAGGAAAGTATTTTCATCGAACAAGTCAAGTACTATAGCTAGGGGTACATCTTATTAGTAGTATGGCAAGAGATTGTTAGAGTTCCATGTTTTTGCAATAGGTATGCTATCTAGCTTCTCCAACTAATAAAAACTAGGCCGAACTACATTGAGAACATGATAGGGTCCTTCCTAATTATGGGAGAGCCTCCTGTATTGGGAATTGCATGGTTCTCCCAAGCTTTGGAGAGACTTGGGAGACCATGGTAGGGATGCTGGAGGTGATCCGTGGGTGCTTGGAGGAATGCCAAGCATTTCCTGGAGGTGTTCCAAGGGAGCTCGATATCTGGGTTTGGAGATCTTGAGATTGGAGTCAGCTCAGGCTATGGAAGAGTTGACTCCTGTTGGTCGACAGCAGGATTGACTTCTGGTCGAGTCAGCTCGAGGTCTGTTCAAGTCGACTCATGGTGTGGTTGAGTCGGCTCGAGGTCTATTCGAGTCGACTCTTCTGACGGGTTTAGATTTGCTGTGTTATCCTAGGGGAGAGAGAGTTTTGTTGGGCTATATATATATCTTGTATAAGTAGAGTCCATGTAGCCAGAGTGGTATAAGAGGTCGACAAGAGGTCCATGATTTATCATGAAATAGAAATCATCTTCTCCCTAAGAAACAAGAAGCCCTCCTCTATCTGGTTCTCTCTTTGTAGCAGCCCCTTGGGGGCACACCTCTGCCATTGGAAATAGATGGTGTGCCCCGATCCTTCCCGATTATGGATCCTTTCATCTCCATGGCAACATCAAGTCGATCCCGGGCATTTCACAGAGTCGAGCGAGGTGTCTCATTCCTCGACATTTGGTATCAGAGCTTCTTGATGTGGTGGCATGAAGGAAGAAGGGAAGAAGATGCAGATCTCTAGTTATGAGATCTGGAGGAGGCTACAAGTGCACAAATCAGAAGCATGATGGATTTGCTGGAGATCTCGTTAGAGGTGAGATCGGAGGTAAGCCTGTTACCCTTCCTGGAAGAGAAGTCTTAATTGTGCCAAAGATGGAAGACGAGATCTGGTGGATGGCCCGATGGCAACGAACATGATTTAGATCGTGATGGCATGGCTGGAGTTCAGATTCTTGGATCTGAAAGCTGTGATCATGGTGGAAGGATCATCAGCCTGAAGGGGTCATAGAGTCTAGATTTGTGGATCTTCGATGGAGATGGAGAAGATTTTAGCAGATCTGGATGGCTCGACGGTGATGGATGAAAATCTAGATCATGTCGTTATGGATCATAGGGGAGGATTGTCTTCCCTTGTGCTGGAATGTGATGGCTGTGGTGGTGAAGAGAATGCCCAATCAATGGCATGGTTGCCGAGAAGAAGAAGAGTTGCATGCCATCACAGAGAGTTAGCTTAATCTTCATAAAGCTGGCTCGGGTAGAAAAGATACAGGTCTCTGGTTGCAGTAGAGACAGCTTTGGCATCGTAAAGCCGACTCGGCTATCTTAGTGCCAGCTCAGATAGAGGATGCAGGTGCATCGGGCAATAGAGTCAGCTCAGGTAGAGAGGTTGCTAGTTGCAGTGTAGCAGAGCTGGCTCAAGCAACGGTTGCAACAGCGATCGACGGACAAGTGTAGGGCATTGCAGGATGGTGCTGGCGTGATGTTGGGAGCAGCGAGCAACAAAGCGAGGAGACGGTGGTGTGGGGCATCGCAGGAGCGGTGCAGGGTGATGGTTCGTCGGTAACGAGAGAAGCGTTGGGCTCGGGCTCGATCGGAGTTATCATAGACCGGATCGAAGTTTTTACATGGATAGGCACGTTGGCGATTGTCGGAGTTGAGGTACGGTTGCCGGAGGTGATGCACGGCTGTGGGCAATGACGACGGTGGTTGGGAGGAGCTGTGGTCCATGGTTTTCTATTGTGGACCAATAGCAATGGCAGCAGTGGACCGAGGAGATCGGCATAAACCTATGGTTTGGTTCACGGTGGACCATCGATTTATGATTGCTTTGCTCTGAATTATGTGCTGACTCATTTTTTTAGCGATTCCTGGCTTAATCGAACTCTGATTTGAGTCCCGTCTACGTCGTTGGATTCCATGTTTCAAGCTCTTCATGTTGAGCTAGGTTGGATCTGCTGATGGAGTCAAGTCACAGGGTATGTGGAGATCATGGTGCATCGATTTTGTGTGCGGGCAGCATGAGTAGGTTGGTTCCATCTTCGGCTCTCCCAGGCAGACAGAGGTTCATGGTGTTGGGAGCAGTGTGTAGTTCTGCTGGTTTTGTTGATCTCACCATGGATGATGGATCCTATGGTGCAGGAGCTCGCAACGGTGGTGCAGAGCTGTAGGTCCTATGCTATGGAGTGATGGCAGGTCGGATGATCTGTGGTTTAGCATAGGTGGAGTGATACATACTAGAGATTTTTCAAAGCATGAGTGGTAGCTCCATCGATAGTGGACTAGGTTCTTGGTCACTATGGAGGAGAGCGATTGGTAGTACTCTAGCTACCTTGATCATGATGGAGCTGTACGTGGGTATGGTATCCCATGTGACTGGGGTGGGTCTCGAGAGGTAGTTAGCTCAGGAAGAACGAGTACATAAGCAGAGGTTGATGGAGGCTAGTAGCTAAGGGAGACTGGGGATAGGTCTCATTGAGCACCATGGAGGTACATCAGTAGAGGTTGATGGAGGTAGGCAACTCAGTGAGACTAGGGACTTGTCTTAGTGAGCACCAGGGAGTCTTAAGAGACCCGGTACACCAATAGAGGTGATGCCAGGGGTAGCTTAGAGAGATAGGAGATAGTCTCAGGGAGTGCCAAAGATGTCATGTAGCCTAAAGATAGGCTGGAACATGATCATGCAGCCTATGGACGGCTGGGACATGATGGTGCAACCTTTGGAGCTGATGGAGGCTGGCAGCTCAGGAAGACTAGGGACTTGTCTCAGGGAGTGCCAGGGTTGTCATGCAACCTAGATACAGGGTGGGACATGAGGGACATCATGCAGCCTATAGACAAGCTGGGACATGATAAAGCAGCCACTAGCAATGGTTGCTATGTTCAGTTGCTATATTTGAGGAGTTGGGATGAGCTCCCAAGTTTCGGAGGTTCCTGTGTGGTTGTAGAGTAATTGAGATGGTCTCGGAGAGGTCCACTATGATGCGGAGGGTCCGAGGAGACAACGATTGGGTATGAGGTTCAGGTCATGCTCAACAGGGCAGCGTTGAGAGGCTGGCCTCGATGTTTCTTTCTATTTCATCAAGGGGACTCAGTCATAGGTGGAGCATCGATGACAGGTGGCTTCACGGGTGGAGTTGGTTTTGACACATGTTTAGAGTGGGAGGTGAATGGAGGACCATATCCTTGCATAGATGCAAGGGGTGCACTTAGCCAGGTGGAGCAGAGAGTGTAGAGTATGGTGTGACTTTGTGGAGATTGTGTCAGGTAGAGCTCTAGTTACAGCGAGTGCTGGTTCAGGTTTGCTAGTTTTTCTCAAAGGAAGTCCAAGAATAGACTATGCAGCTACTAGATAGAAGGAAAGCAACAATCTGTGGTGCCAAGATATGAGCTAGGATCTTTAGCTGTGGAGGTGGTCATCCCAAAGGTCTCCAGGTGATATCAGCAGCTAGAGGATATTGGCAAAGGCATGGATATCTGCACAATGCTGTCAGGACATGCAGTTACAACAAGATGCACGTTAAGGACATTGCCAGGTTTGCCAAAGCTTGGGGGCACCAAGCTAGAGATTGTTGGGATTTGCATGGTGCTCCCAAGCTTTGGAGAGACTTGAGAGACCATGGTAGGGATGCTAGAGGGGATCCTTGGGTGCTTGGAGGTGTGCCAAGCATTTCTTGGAGGTGTTCCAAGGGAGCTTAAGATCTGGGTTTGGAGATCTTGAGGTTTGAGTTAGCTCGGGCTATGGAGGAGTTGACTCTTATAGGTTGATAGCAAGATTGAGTTCTGGTCGAGTTGGCTCGAGGTCTGTTCGAGTAGACTCATGGTCTGGTCAAGTCAACTCTTCTGATAGGTTCAGATTTGCTGTGTTAGCCTAGGGGGAGAGAGAGTTTTGTTAGGATATATATATATCTTGTATGAGTAGAGTCCACGTAGTCGAGAGAGAGTAGTATGAGAGGTCCAAAAGAGGTCCAAGATTTGTCCCGAAATATAAATCCTCTTCTCTCCAAGAAACAAGAAAGCCCTCCTCTCTCCAAGAAACACCTCCACTGTTGGAAGCGAATGGTGTGCCTCGATCCTTCAGATGGATGGATCCTTTCATGTCATGGCAGCATCAAGCGATCCCACGCATTCTGTGGAGTCGAGCGAGGTGTCTCGTTCGTTGACATCCTGCACTCTGCAGGTTGGCTGACCATTGCCTTATAGAGGATGAGTTCTCCTGGCTAAAATTTCTTCACCTTCACACGAAAATTGAAGTAATGGGTAGTGCATTGTTGGTACATAGCCATTCAGATTCAAGTTTTATCCAAGACCACTTCTAGGAGGTCAAGATTCACCTTAAGGACTTCCAAGTTGTGCTGCTCATTATAAACTTTGACCCAGGATGTTAGTAGGCTTAGCTCCAAAGGGATGATAGACTCGCTCCCAAAGGTGAGGTTGAATAAGATATTGCTTGTTGGAGCTAGTGGGTGGTGTGAAAAGCCTAGAGGATACCATGTAGTTCTTCCACCCAGAGCCCTCCGATTTTATCTAATTGAATCTTTAACCCTTGGAAGATCATCCAGTTGGTGACTTCAACTTCTCGATTTGTTTATGGGTATGTGACTAAAGAAAATCGATGACTGATCCACAGGTCCTCGCAAAACTCATTGAAGGATGCATTATCAAACTATTCACCATTGTCAATGATGATCACATGAGGGAGCCCATAGTAGCAGATTATCGACTTCCAGATGAATTTTTTGCTTCATGCTTAGTGATCTGAGCAAGGGGTTCCACCTCAACCCACTAGGTATATTAGTTGATTGCAATAATCAAGAACTCTTCTGGCGGTAGTGATGGGAAAGGGCCAAGGATATCTATCATGTACTGATCGAAGGGCCAAGGAGAGCTCAGGGAGCTAATAAGTACTTTGAGTTGATACTAGATGTTGGCATGCCTTTGACAATGATCACAACACTGCACATACTTGATGGCATCCTTAAGGATACTCGGCCAGTAGTATCCTTGCCTTAGGATCTTGTAGGCCAAGGCACAACCTTTGACATCGCTACCTTAGATCCCTTGTGGACCTCCTGAAGGAAAAGTTTACTTCTAAGGGGTGAAGGCGGTGAAGGAACGATAAAGACTAAGCTCTCTTATATAGATTTCCACCAATTACTATAAGGTGGACTGACATCTGAGCTTTCTTATCTTTGTTTGATCAGTGTTCCTTCCTGTAGATAGTAGATCAAGGGGTCCATCCAATAAGGTTCTTGGCTTGCTTGAAGGACCGGGGCTAGCTTGTCCTCGATACTTGATTCTCAAGGTTCTCTAGGTAAACGATCTTTAGAATATCCACAAATTGGAGGTGCCCAACCTTGATAATAGGTCCACCTAGGTGTTTAATATCCAGGGGATCAGCTAATGAGGGACGAGATTCTAACATGATGCATGCAGATGAATGACATGAGAAGGATGAAAAAAAAAATATTTAGATTAATGTAAACAATTATTCCTGATTTCTAAATGATTGATTCCGAAAAAGAGACTAGACTAGGTCAGGGTTTCGTGTATTGGTTCTGTTGACCCCTGGAATGATTTTGATGATCGCAAAACATTGGAGCATGTAATTGATACTAATTCTTTCAAAGTTTTGCATGAAATTGGTTACCTTTAGTTAGAATGTTTTCAAACTGATTGGAAGGTAATTCAATTATGTATAAAGTTTTATGAACTTGAACTTGTAAAAGCCCTAGCTTTATCAATCTTGTAATCCTATAAAATGGGCTGAAAATTGTAAAAATTATAGAGTATGTAGATTAGCTTCTAGTTGATTCAATATGAAGATTTTTGGAGAAGCATGAAGCATTTTGAAGATTTGCAAGAGCTGACTCGTGGTGGCACGGCATGGAGAAAGTTTCAGTGTTTCAGCATCAAGAGCTGACTACTATCCCAAGAGTCGACTCATGGAAGAAAATAGTTTTCTGAAGCCTGAGATCAAGAGCCGATTCCTATCCCAAGAGCTGACTCGTCCAGAGTTATGTATTTTGAAGGTCTGAGAACTCGAGCCGACTCTGCACTGATGAGCCTGCTCTAGGTATTTATGGTTTTGACTTGACTGAAGGCAAGAGCCAACTCTAGCCAGAAGAGCCGACTCTTATAGAATTTCATTTTGGGCTGTCTGAGACTTCAAGCCGACTCCTGGAACTGAAGCTGACTCGTGGAACCATTTTCTGCACTCCAATGGCTAGTTGCTGAAGTTGAAATTTGAACTCTAATTCATCTCCAATAGCTATTTCACGAATCCCTAGACCCTACAATGGCCATATCTCTGGAAAACTATAAAAGGGATGTTTTTGAAGGATTAAACATAATTAGAGCTTTATTAGGGAATTATCTTGAGAAATCAAAGAGCCTTCAAGTCTTTCAACTACTACCTCAAAGAGCTTTCAAGTTGGATTCAAAGCTTCACCAACTCTACTCCATCATTGAATCCACTCATTAAAGAAGCAAAGAAGTAGCTTGAAGAGCATTAAAAAGCATTAAAGGCTTGACTTCATCTTGATCTACTTCAGCAATACTTAAACAAACTGGTTTGTTGTAGTTGCTTGCTTATCATTTCTTTATCCTTGTTTTTTCTCTATGAACAGCAAGGGGCTGTGTCTTAAGAGAGGGTTGAAGGTTTTTAGGTTAACCTGTAAAACCTAAGTTGGGTTCTTGGTGATCCCGGTCTAAAACCAAGTGTTAGGGTTTTCTTTGTAATCCTGTTTAAAATCAAAGGGAGTTAGGGTTTCTTTTGTGATCCCGGTAAAACCAAAGTGTATAGGTTTGGATTGTGAGCCTGGTAAAATAATCCATCTGTATTCCAGTTGGGGGATATAGTTGAAATCCCAAGTGGTGCTTGGGTAGTGGACGTAGGAGCCGGTTGCTCCAAACCACTCTATTTTCTTGTGTTTGTGATTGTGTTCTTATTGCTCTATTGCTTTTACTTAATTACTTCCGTATTGCATATTGTACCACAACACAAAAGAATTTCAAAGTGCACATAATTATGAAAAGTTTTTATTTCCAATTCATTCCTCTCTTGGAAGCCACCTGGGCAACAAGTATCAGAGCAGAGTTCTGAAAGTTACTTAGAGTAAAGATATATGGCACATCCCATGAGCACTTCATTGGTCGAAGGTCAATCTACAAATAGACCTCCACTTTTCATCGGAACCAATTATACATATTGGAAGGCAAGAATGAAAATATACATTCAAGCCGTAGATTTTTATTTATGAAAAATTATCTTGAAAGGACCTCACACACCCATAATGAAGTTAATGATGTAGAGGTCCCAAACCTGAAGAGGAATAGGACGAGAATGATATGAAATTAGCTGAGCTTAATGCCAAGGCAATGAACTTATTATATTGTGCTTTGGATCCAAATGAGTTTAACAGAATTTCAACTTGCAATTCTGCTAAAGAAATTTGGGACAAGCTGGAAATTACACATGAAGGCACATCACAAGTAAAAACATTAAAAAATTAATATTCTTGTGCACAATTATGAGTTATTTAGAGGATGATCCTAGTGAGATTATATATGCTATGTATACTCGCTTTACTGATATCATAAATGGTCTCAAGAGTCTTGGTAGAACTTATACTAATGCTGATCTTGTCCAAAAGGTTTTAAGATCTTTCCAGATAAGTGGAAAGCCAAAGTGACAGCAATTCAAGAGGTGAAGGACCTAAACACTCTTCCATTAGATGAATTGCTTGGATCGCTGATCATGCATGAATTGGCTATGCAACAAAGAACTGAGGAAGATACAAAAAGAAAGAAAGCCATTGCATTTAAAGCTACTAAAGAAGATAAGAATGAAGAATCAGACTCATCAGATGATGATGACCTTGGAAATGATGAAATTGCCCTTGTCATGAGGAAATTCAAGAGGTTTATGGGCAGATGGAAAACAAACAAAATGAGAAAGCAATATAAAAAAAGGTGATTTTGGAAAAGAAAAAGAAAGAGATAAAGAAAAAGAGAAGGATAAAGATAAAGATCAAGTACCTATCTGCTATAGATGCAAAAAGACGGGACACATCCATTCTGATTGTCCTGAAGGGAAAAAAAGATATTCACTAAAAAGAAGAAGAAGGCAATGCTTGTTGGTTGGAGTGATAGTGATGAAACCACATCCATTGAAGAGGATGAAGAAACAATGAAGACTACACAAATATGTCTTATGGGTTTGGAGGACGAGGTAAATACTTCTGAACCTAACTTAGAATTCACTTATGATGAATTGCATAATGCTTTTTATGAATTACTGGTAGAATACAAAAGGTCGATTTAAAAATAAAAAATTTGAAAAATCAATGTGATACACCTAAAAAGGTAAAAAGAATTGGTGAAAGAAATCAAATCTTGCAAAGGAATTAAATTTGGTTTGTGAAAGACTAAAAATTATTCAATTTGAAAAAGAAGAGCTTATTGAAAAACAAAGGATTAAAAAATGAAAATGATGATTTAAAGAAGGAAGTTCAAAAATTAAAACCCTTGGTTGAAAAACTAACCTTAAATTCTAACAAACTTGAATTAATTTGAAAGATCAAAAGAAATAAATAATAAATTTGGAATTGGTTACAAAGGATTTAGTTCAAACAAGTTTTCTGCATCCACTTCTTATGCTCCTAAGTTCATTAGTTCAAAATAGGTTAGACCTAAATTTGCATCATCTCATGGTTATTACTCAAAATCAAAATTGTATGCTATGCATGTAATAACCTTGGTCATAAAGCTTACGAATGTCATTTGAAATATAATGACAAAAAAAAAATTAAGAAAGTTTGGGTTCCAAAAGGAACCATTTCCACTAACTTGCAAGGACCAAGAAAGCTTGGGTACCTAAATTTGTCAAATGATTATTTTGCAGGGATGTCTTGCAGCCACAAGTATAAAAAAAGATGGTATCTGGACAACAGCTGTTCAAGACATATGACGGGTGACATTGATCAGTTCTTCACCTAGAACAGAAGGATGGTAGAATAGTAACATTTGGTGACAATAAAGGGAAGGATAATTGGTATTGGTAAAATCAAAATTACTCCTACTTTTATTGAAAATGTGTTACTTGTAGAAAAATTAAAGCAATCTTTTGAGTATTAGTCAGCTATGTGATGTTGGTTTAATGTTTTCTTCAAGTCATCAATGTGTATAATAGTTGATCCACTTGACTCTAGTACAAAGTTCATTAGACACAGACTTGATAACATTTTTGTGGTAGATCTTAATGATCTAGCTATGTCAAGCAACACAAATCTTGTAGCAATGAATGACAAGAGCATGGAATCAAGTTTACTATGGCATAGGTGACTTGGTCATGCTAGTATGGACATAATAGCTAAACTTATTTCAAAGGACTTAGTCAAAGGTTTGCCAAAATTAAAGTCAATTTTGATTATGTTTGCGATGCATGTCAGTTATGAAAACAAGTGAGGGGGAGTTTAAATCTAAAAACATAGTTTCTACTACTAGACCTTTAGAGCTACTTCACATGGACTTATTGGACCTACTAGGACTACTAGCCTAGGTGGTATGAAATATGGCCTTGTGATTGTAGATGACTTTTCAAAATACATATGGGTTTTGTTTATTGCACATAAGATGAAACTTTTAATGTATTCAAAAAGTTTTATAAAAGAATTACAAATTCGAAAAATTTATCTGTTATTTCAATTCATAGTGATCATGGCACCGAATTTGAAAATCAGTATTTTTGATCACTTTTGCACAAAGCACAGTATTGATCATAACTTTTCAGCACCTAGAATACCACAACAAAATGGTGTTGTAGAGAGAAAGAATTATACTTTGGAAGAGATATCCAGAACAATACTATGTGAAGGAAATCTTTCAAAATACTTTTGGGCAGAAGCTATGAATACCGCTTGGTATATTTTAAACAGTTTTAATTAGACCTATTATCAGAAAAACCCCCTATGAACTTTGAAAAAATAGAAAACCAAATATTAAGTATTTTCATGTTTTCGAATGCAAATTTTGTTCTTAACAATGGAAAAGATAATCTTGATAATTTGATGCAAAATCTGATAAGGCTATTTTTCTTGGATATTCTTTAAATAGTAAAGCATATCATGTTTTCAATAAAAGAACTTTAACTGTTGAAGAATTTGTATATATTGTTTTTAATGAATCTGACATTATATCTTCTAGAAAGAAGAGATTTGCTGATAATGATATAGGTACTCTAGAACATGGAATGAAAGACTTGACTCTCAAAGGCAAATAATCAAGTGAACCACATGAAGAAGAGGTAAGCAATGATCATGATGAATACCCAAAGAGTAGAGGTATGTACAACACACCCTAAAGAATTATTTATAGGAGACCTATCTCAAGGTGTTAAAATTAGATCTGCATATAGAGATGCACACGATTTAATTGCTTTTGTTTCCATGTAGAACCACACAATATAGAGAAAGCTGAAACTGATCCTAATTGGATGCTAGTAATGCATGATGAATTAAACCAATTTAGGAGAAATAATATTTGGACCCTAGTTGAAAGACCCAATGACTATCCTATTATAGGTATTAGATGGGTTTATAGAAATAAACTAAATGAAGATGGTAATGTAATTTAAATAAGGCAAGACTGGTTGCACAAGGATATAATCAAGAAGAAGGAATAGATTTTGGTGAAACTTATGCACCAGTAGCTAGATTAGAAGCCATTAGATTGCTATTAGCTTATGCATGCTTTATGAACTTTAAATTATTTCAAATGGATGTAAAGAGTGTATTTTTAATGATTTTTATCTAAAGAAGTTTTTGTTGAGCAACCCCTAGGTTTTATCGATCACAAGTTTCCAAATTATGTTTTCAAACTAAATAAAGCTTTGTATGATCTGAAATAAGCACCTAGAGCCTGGTATGACAGACTAAGTTTTTAATTGCAAATGATTTTGTAAGAGGTAGTGTTGACACTACACTTTTTATTCAAAAAAAAAATGATGATATTTTAGTTGTTTAAATATATGTTGATGACATTATTTCTGAATCTACTGATGAATCTTTGTATCAAGATTTTGCTAAGCTAATGCAGAGATAATTCGAAATGAACTTGATGGGTGAGCTGAGTTACTTTCTTGGACTTCAAATCAAACAAACTAAAGAAGGTATCCTGATCAACCAGGCCAAGTACATCAAAGAAATAATCAAAAAGTTTGGCATGGAATCAAGCAAAGAAATTGGAACACCAATGAGTCCTGCATGTAGACTTGATAAAGATGAGAATGGCACAAATATTGATCAAAAGCTGTACCGAGGTATGATCGGTTCTTTACATTATTTGACAGTTAGTAGACCTGACATATTATTTAGTGTTCGTATGTGTGCATGTTTTCAATCTAATCCTAAAGAATCACACATTATGGCTATTAAAAGAATTATTAAATATCTGAAAGGCACATGTAATGTAGGCTTATGGTATTCTAAGCACACATCATTGAAATTAATTAGTTATTCTGATGCTGATTATGGAGGATGTAAAATAGATAGAAAAAGAACAAGTGGCATCTGTCAATTTCTAGGTGTTAACTTGATTTCTTGGCACTATCGCAAATAGAACTCTGTAGCACTATCTACTGCTGAGACGGAATATATGGCTACTGGGAGCTATTGTGCTCAAGTGTTATGAATCAAGCAACAACTAGAAGATTATGGTGTTGTCCAATCAAAAATTCCTATCAAATGTAATAATACTAGTGCTATTAATTTATCTAAAAATCCAATTTAGCACTCACGAACTAAGCACATTGAAATTCGACATCATTTTATTCGTGATCATATTTTAAACATGTTGTTGAATTAGAATTTGTACCTACTGAAGATCAACTAGTGGATATTTATACTAAACCACTTAGTTTAGATAGATTTTAGAAAATTAGAGGCAAATTAGGGCTATGTGACCCATTCTGAACTTTTTGACCTAATTTTCGAAAATTAAAGAAAAATTATCTAAATGTTTCAATTTTTTTTTAGAGCATAGGACAACCTAGTTTAGGTTCAAGAAACCTTTAGAAATTGAGTTTGACCTATTTGACCCTTAGACTAATTTTTTGCTCAAGCTGACTCGAGTTATCAGGGCGCTCGGCGAGCTGACTCGAAGGTCGGGCCGAACATTTTTAAATAGGGCTTCCGTGTTTTCTATTCTTTGTGTTTTAGGTTTTGGCTGTTTCCTATTAGCTTACTCCACACTCCATTCTAGGAAACCATCCAAAAACTCTCTAAAATCCCACCAATCCTTTAATCCTAGCCAATGGCACCCCGGAAAGCTATTGCCAAGAAACCCTTGCGGGTGGTTCGAACTGTCGCGGAAGAACGGAGAACCAAAATATGCTTGGGCACCTCCACTCCATTCGAAGAACCATAGATTAAGCAGGAAGAAGAACCTCAAGCACCCCGGCAAGTGATTCCTATGGGAAATCGTCAAGTTACCCCGGGTAGGTGTAAGGGTTTTGGTGACCAGGGTGGAAGCGTGAATTTCAAAAATTTGTTATGAAACCACTACCAAACCCTTAACCCAAGACCCTTACTAGGAATTAAAACATACAAACATGCATATATAATATAAACTAGAGTTTAGGCACCAACCTGAACTGCTAGTATCCAATCCAATGAAGAAAACCCTGATTCGGCCTTCTTCTCCACCAGGTGCCCAAACGTTCACCCTCTAACGATGATCCACACGAAACTCAGACCAAGGAAGAACTCCTTCTTCAAGTTGCTTAGAGAAGTGGAACTCTTTCAGTAACCTTTGGTCTATTGACCACTGTAGGACACCCTGTCCTACTGTAGGGCATTAAAGACACTCTCCTAAACCACTATTAGTTTTAGGACAACCCTCTTCTAGGACCCCTTAGGCTTATGTCCTAAAACAAGGCCTTGTCCTACTAGAAAAGATCTGTCTTAAAGAAAGAAGGAGGGAGAGAGAGACACTAAGAATAGTACTTCGGTGGAATTGTTATTATTTATCAGACTCATTTCACCACCCCCTATTTATAGATACAAGAGGGGCGTGTGATATGTCCTCCCATCAACTTATCAGATATGATTTTTCAAGACCGAAGAGAAGTTATCTAGCTTGAAAAATCATATCTAATAAGCCCGTTCATGCACCGAAGGCTTATTCACGTCCCTTCTTTTATCTGGACGAATTCTCACTTGCCACATGTCAATTACCGGTCCCTAGGAAGCCATGAGTAACCTCTTCAATCTCCAAACATCGGAGATTTTGAAGATTCCTGATAGCAGAGGGAATCTCCATCAGAACCGCCGCCACATGAAGAGTTGCGACTCTTCATGCATTGCGCACACCATCCTTCTTCCACACAAATTTCAAAGAATGTTGACTAGTCAAAACATAGGAATTATAGGTTTCATTGAAAGATCATAAGATTTTCTTTCTGACCATATAAATTATATTCAAATCAGAGATCTATAGCTCATTCTGTGCCCTTTTGAAGTTAAGGTATCATTTAGGTACCAAGAGTCCTATGCCATTGGGACTCTTCATGTATGGCACCTAAAATGCCCTTAAATCCAAATTAAAATCAGATTTAGCCTTGATTAGGCTAGCCCCACTTAGGACTCAACTTAATTTAGGTTTCCCATAATTAGGTTAGCCCAATTAGCAAGCAACCGAACCCAATCCAATTGGGTTAGGAATTTAGTTAGCCTACATATGCTAGTATGTCATCCGTCTAACCAATTAGGATCCTATGACCCTAATTAAATCATGAATGACTTCCTTGGCCAAGTCTCTATTATGTGTGACCCATTGGGTTCCACATCTAGCCAGCAGTAGGTTTAGGTTTGAGCCGATTCGATCCGATTGAACCCGATTGACCTAATTAGGTCAAATTGGCTCACCTAATTGTCCAATTCGAATCACACATTGAATTGACTCATGAAACCAAATCAATTGGTTCATGAAGACCTACAAGACAAGATTGACATCTAGCAACATGTCATGCCTACCAGGAAGATGAGAAATTTTGGTAGATTTACCAAAATATCCTTAAGTGGTGAGTTATCGGGCAATTCAGTCCTTCGATCTACTTGCACCCTGAATATGACTATGGATATGGATACTTGTCAAATCCAATTTCATATTCATTCTTTGCTCAATCTGATAATGATGATTCATTAATGAACCATTAGAAACTATTTCTAATATTCATACTTTGATCAAAGATTTCCCGAATCATCATTTGATTGAAATCAGCTGGATGCGCTTCCCTCTTACTAGGGTTGATCGATTCCTTTTTAACCTACTCACAACCTCCATATGCAATCCACCATATCCAGTATCACCCTGTGCATGACTCAGTGTCATGATTGAGTGTGAACCGAAGTATGGATTTATGCATACAAGGTACCATGGCAGTCTCAGGTCAAAGGACCACATGCGCTACTCCCACTATGAGAACTATCTATTGACAAACAGATAAGGTTTCATTAGATGTTCTCAAGCTGGATCCATCCAGTGAACTCATTCTCTAATGAGCACCCACATCCTAGTATTAGTGTCAAACATAAGTGACTATGAGATCAGTCACCCTCTTCACCAATTATACATAGGATATGCTAGTCTTGCCGGAAACATTGATCCCCTACTCAATATCCCATTGACCAGGAATATTCTAGATTAGGGTTTTAAGGCTTTAGGTCTCACTGGTATGATCTCATCATAACCCTAGAACCATAGCCCTAATCTATGTGGTTCATCATATCTTAATAAAATTAATAAGACACAGCGTATGATGAAAATAAATTGCCTTTAGAATTGATAATGTCAATACACTGGTTTGGGATACAAAAGAAAATCCCATCAAAATACAACATTTCGATTGGCCTTTAGGACATAATCCTTTCAGTAGGTGTATTGATTTTAATTTTCTGGAGCAAGAACAACTACATATAGGGGATTGGCTTGAAAAACAGGGGTGGAAAGATTTTTGTCTATTGAATGTTCCAACATATCCGAATTTAGTCCATCAATTTTTTTAGAATATCTCACTAGGAGCATTTCATTTAGAAGGGACAGTTAAAGGGAAGCATATAGAGATAAGTGAACAAAAGCTTTCAAGTGTACTAAACATACCAAATGAAGGAGAATGTTATTTAGTTTTAAAAGAGAAATAGAAAACCCTTTGACTGATATTGGAGAGAACTAATGTGAAGGGTATTGTGCATGTAAGTGTGAATCAGCTATCATTGGAAATGAGGTTGTTGCATAATATTATTAGTAGGATTTTCTTGGCCCGGACTGGGCGTTTTGTCTGGGTCAGCGAGCATGACCTTGTATTTATGAGACGATTGATTGAGGGGGAGGCCCTCCACTTGCCATTTATTATGCTATCGTAGATGAGGGAGGCAGCTCGCAGGGCACGGGCTTGTCTGCCATATAGGATGGTTTTTACACTTTTATTCCAGGATGCCCTCGTAGATATGACTGGAGAGGATAATTGACTGTTGTTGCACACTGATAGGTATACGTGAAATCCCTTACCATAATGGGATTCATTAAAGTTGATGGCAACTGGATCAGGAAGATTTCTGGTGTTCCTATGGCACATTCGGATGATTCAGAGGATGACACATTGGTGGCTCAAGGACTTGGTGAGGAGACCGAGGCACAGGTTGATGAGGCTAGACCTTCGAGCCAGCTCCTATTACATCTCCTTTACCAGTTGGGAGATCCACTACTGTTAGACATGATACTGAGGATAGACTTCAGAGAGTATTGGAGGAGATTTCGTGTCTCAAATTAGACACTGATAGCAGGATCACTCTACTCCGATCTGAGATGCAACAGGGATTTTGTGATGTTATGACTATTTTGAGACAGCTTTCTATAGCCAGCCAGCATGTACCATCAACTTCCACAGCACCTGGCACTAGCACTGATAGAGAGCAGGGATCGACAGCACATTCCAGTGATGTACCTTCTTACGCCACACATGCTGATGTTGAGCCCGAGGCTAGTATGGAGGCTACAGGATCTGAGGTTGGACACACTCCGGCTACCCAGATACTTTCGACCACCAGCATTTTAGCATTATCCTGTGATCCACCAATTGCCAGACCTACACCTATTGTTATATCTTCAGAGTCTAAAGCCAAAGTTAAAGCTAAAACTAAAGTGTCTAGGATTGCCACTCCTACTAGGATTAGGATTAGGGATCTGAGACTTTGATTTCCTAAGTTCAAACCTAGTCCAGGAATCTTAAATGATGGTTCCTCTTCTGACGAAGAAGAACATAATAGTGATGATCTTAGCCCTTCTTTTTTATGCTTTTAGACTTTTATCTTGTTGTTTTAGGACTCTATGTTTGTTGTATTTTGAAAGTGTGATACTATTTTGTCATGCCGTGGCACATCTGTAAATTATCACATACATTTTGTACTGACTTTTTTCTATATATATATATATATAGATTTCACTTTTTATGCTAAATTTCTATTCTTCTTATGTCTAATTATTGTAAATGAATGTTCTCTTATATGCCTTTTGTTGATGACAAAAAGGGGTAGAACGGAGATTGTGTATGAAATAGCTATAATATGAATGCTTAATTCACAATTTTATCTAAAAACTTGAAAAGACTTTCTTTATTTTGAAAATCATGCATGAAAAAGCTATATGGATGTTGATGATGTGATTGTTATGAACATTTGATGTTTGTTATGAAAATATGAATGTCAAAATGAAAATTTGAATGATTCATGAAAATTTGATGAAACTTAGAAGGAATGCTATTACAAATATTAAGGGGGAGTCTACCTTAAATATTATCATGAAATTCACTTCAAATGTTTGTAATTCTATAAGTTTTGATACGCACTATATAGATGATACTCTTGATACATTCTGTGTTGACACATCATGTTTTGATACATATTGATACATATGATACATTATGTTGACAGTGTTCAATTTTATACATTTGACACATATAATACATTATGGCACACTGTGTTGATACATTGATACCTAATCTGTGTGATACACATAAATTTTAATATACTGCAATTGTAAAGTGCTTTTAAATTTATTCATGCCCAGTGTTTTGTCATCATCAAAAAGGGAGAGATTGTTGACCCCTGGAATGATTTTGATGATCACAAAACATTGGAGCATGTAATTGATACTAATTCTTTTCAAAGTTTTGTAGGAAATTAGTTACCTTTAGTTTAAAATTATTTTCAAACTGATTGGAAGGTAATTCAATTGTGTATAAAGTTTTATGAACTTAAACTTGTAAAAGCCCTAGCTTTATCAATCTTGTACTCCTGTAAAATGGGTTGAAAATTGTAAAAATTTTAGAGTATGTAGATTAGCTTCTCGTTGATTCAATGTTGAAGATTTTTGGAGAAGCTTGAAGCATTTTTGAAGATTTGCAAGAGCTAACTCTTGGATCAGGAGCTAACTCGTGGTGGCACGGCACGAAGAAAGTTTCAGTGTTTCAGCATCAAGAGCCGACTTCTATCCCAAGAGCTGACTCATGGAAGAAATAGTTTTTTGAAGCCTGAGATCAAGAGCCGACTCCTGCCCCAAGAGCCGACTCGTCTAGAGTTATGTATTTTGAAGGTCTGAGAACTCGAGCCGACTCTGCACTAAAGAGCCGACTCTAGGTATTTATGGTTTGACTTGACTGAAGGCAAGAGCTGACTCCAGCCAGAAGAGCCGACTCTTATAGAATTTTATTTTGGGCTGTCTAAGACTTCGAGCTGACTCCTGAAAATCGAGCTGACTCGTGGAGCTGTTTTTGCACTCCAATGGCTAGTTGCTGAAGTTGAAATTTGAACTCCAATTCATTTCCAACAGCTATTTCACGAATCCCTAAGCCCTACAACGGCCATATCTCTTGGAAAACTATAAAAGGGATTATTTTTGAAGGATTAAACAATAATTAGAGCTTTATTGGGGAATTATCTTGAGAAATCAAAGAGCCTTCAAGTCTTTCAACTACCTACCTCAAAGAGCTTCCAAGATGGATTCAAAGCTTCACCAACTCTACTCGATCATTGAATCCACTCATTGAAGAAGCAAGGAAGCCACTTGAAGAGCATTAAAGAGCATTCAAGGCTTTACTTCATCTTGATCTACATCGGCAACACTAAAACAAATTTGGTTTGTTGTAGTTGCTTGCTTATCATTTCTTTATCCTTAATTTCTCTCTAAGAATGGCAAGGGGCTGTGTCTTAAGAGAGGGTTGAAGGTTTTTAGGTGAACCTTGTAAACCTAAGTTGGTTCTTGGTGATCCCGGTCTAAAACCAAGTTTTTGGGTTTTCTTTGGTAATCTTGTTTAAAACAAAGGGAGTTAGGGTTTCTTTGGTGATCCCGGTAAAACTAAAGCGTATAGGTTTGGATTGTGAGCCTGGTAAAACAATCTGACTGTATTCCGGTTGGGGGATATAGTGGAAATTCCATGTGGTGCTTGGATAGTGGACGTAGGAGCCGGTTTCTCCGAACCACTCTATTTCCTTGTGTTGTTATTGTGTTCTTATTGCTCTATTGCTTTCACTTAATTACTTCCGCATTGCATATTGCACCACAACACAAAAGAATTTCAAAGTGTACATAATTGTGAAAAGTTTTATTCCCAATTCACCCCCTCTTGGGAAGCCACCTGGGCAACAGGTTAGAATCCTACCCACATGCTTGAACTATCAAACAAATAAAGCAAATAAAGGATTCTAGTACTAAGAAGTCCTATTAGGTACATGTTCTCCTTCTAAAAATCATACAAAGAGAGTTGGGGAAGGGTCTAAATACTTGGAAATGATGTTCTTGAAGTTGCAGAAGAGTTCTCACGCCTTGGATCGATGCCTGGATGACAAAGCCCTTTTCCCACGGATCTGTTGGCTTTTTATCAGATTGGTTTAGGGGCAAGGAGGACTTCATCCAAGGCCTGTTTCTTTCAAGGGATCCTACAAACATCAAAGGTTAGTGTTAAGGATGATGAAAAAAATATGAGATGGAAGATTGAAAGAGAAAAAAAAGATGGAGGGGCGCCGGGGGTGATTTGCGGTCTGGAGGAGATGAAGACGCCTGATGTTGAAGGGATGGCCTGGATGGGAGATGGAGGAGGGTGTCCTAGGGTTTAGTTGGGATGGAGGGTGGCTAGGATTTGGCGAAGGAGAGATATTGGGTAGCTAGGGTTTGCACACAAGAAAAAAATAAAATGAGTCTCACACCCACTCCTATCGGAGGCAACAATAACACAAGAAATCACTTAAAATTTTTATTCATGAAATAGATGATTACAAGATGGGGAGGGGGTGGGCATTTATAGATTCACCCAGGTTACATGACTTGAGGGCCAAGAAATTACAAACTTGTGGGCCAAGAAAACCCTTTTCCTTATTGGACATGGAATAGGTTGAATCTTCTTGGACTTGGTCAAAGGGGCTCCTCATATGGTGGGGGAACCAGAATCCGACATAGATTACTGGACCCTATCTAGTTTACTGATTAGAGTTTTGAGCCCTTAATAATGTATCAAGTTTTGTAATTGAGCTGAGTTGAATTGAGTCCTGTAATAAGTTAAGTTGTCTCAACCACAGCCCAGTCCAATTGAGTCCTGTAAGTTTATGTTAGTGTTAGTCCAGTACAAGTCCAGTTATACAAGAGAAAGAGCACCAACCAAAGCCTTCACCAGGCCCTCCCAGAGCAAAGCAAGCCTAAGCCCATGAAGCTCCATGTATGAATATTCTAGGTGCCACCCCAAGAATATTCTTTCAAGCACCCAGCCTAGGGTTTCCAGCCCACCAGGAGGCCCATGTGCTAATTCTTCTTAGAGGCCGCCCAAAGCCCATTGGAGGCCACCACTTTGCTGCCAAAAGTCCATGCCCAATCCATTTTGGCATTCAAGCCCAAGAGACCAAGCCCAAGGTGCCTTTGACCAAGTCCAAGAAGGAGAGAAGTCCACTTCAAACAAGGAGATTAATTTTTATTTCTACTCAAATTATGTACTCCTATATTCTAAGCAACTTTGTAATCCTTCTCCCTATCAAATTTTATATTCCTATCCAAACTAGGAGAGGGCATGGGAACATCCATAAATATCCCACCCCTCCCCCTCTTGTAATAAACTCTTATTCATAAAATAAAACTCTAGAGAAATTTTGTGTTAGCTTGTGTTCTTGTGTGTTCTTGTTTGAAGTGAGTGTGTGTGTTACTTGTGAGCCCTAATCCTTCTAAGCCCTAGTCGACCAAAGCCTTCTCTAATCAAGCCCTCGCATGCCCAAGGAAGGAAGCCCTAGCCATCCCCAGTAAAGAGTCTTCTTCCACCTCCGGGTCGCTAGAATCAACAAAACCTAATTCTATCTTTTTCCATCTTCCTTCAACCCTAATCCCTATTATGTTTTCCTACTTGTTTTCTTACTGACCTATGATGCTTGCAGGATCCCCATGGTGTTCTCCTCCGAAGAGGAGGCCCTCTTTTCCTCTTAGACTGAGCCATAATAGCTGATAGATCCGTGGACTATAGGCTAGACTTCCAAGCGATGATCCAGAGTGCTGTGTGACCCCGTCTTTGGCAGGATCTTTAATCATTGTTCGGTACAATCCTTCACACTCCTGATTTTGGATTTGTTGAAGGTATGCTATCCTAACTGGGGGTTTCTCAATCTCCGAGGTCCTCCATTTATTATTTTGCATGAGTTCATATGCGGGTATGTTTGATCTTTTCATTACTAGTTTGCTTGCTAATCTTTACTTGATTTCGGGATTTCAGCCTCTAAATTAAATCTTTAAAAAAATTACAAAAAAATTAGTTTCTATTTTTCTACATCTATGTTAGTTTTAGGTTCATCTTGCATCAGTTTGGTATCAGAGCGGGTTTAGGATAGCTTGCATCTTCATCAAAACAACTAAAATATTCATATCTATTTTTCTGCATCCAGTCACTTACATTAGGGGTCTGAGTTTTTGTCTATTTTGTTATTTTAGAAATTTTATTTTTCATTGAAATTTAAATGACGTACTCTCTGTTCAGTCTTGATAATTGTCATAATTTTAATTATTTTTACCAAAACACAAAAATTATAAAGGTCTACATTTTAGAAACCCTAACAAAAATTCTATTTTCTACACATAGTCTGAAACCCTAGGTGTTGCATCATCATCTGAATTTGGTTCTACATCAACTTGGTAGGGATCATTTGCATTGTTAATGCTCTATCCTGAATTTTTTTTTGATTTTTTTTCTACAAAGAAAATCATACCAGATTCTACTTCAAATCAAACCCTAATTTCAATCTCTGAGAATTCTACATGGTGGGGATCATCTGCACTGTTAATCGTCTGTCCTGAAATTGTTTTTGATTTTTATTTCTGCCTAGAAAATAGTACCAAATTTTGCTTCAAATCAAACCCTAATTTTAATCTTTGAGATTTATGCATGCCTGATTGAACCAAATCTAATTCACTTCCAAACCCTCCCTCACCCCAAGCCCAAATTTTGTTTGATAATTTAATCAACTTAAAATTAATTTGCCACCTCATAAAATATAAATAAAATTTTTATTTTCTGTTTGTTATTAGTTGCATTAGGGCTCATTAATTGTCATCATCTCATTCAATTAATTTTAAGGGTAATTTCCTATATTAGATCATGGCAGGATTTCATCACGTATCCTGGATCCAAAACAACCACCCAGCATTAGAACACAATCCTTAACTAAAATCAATTAGCAACCTAATTGCTCTAGTGAGCTTAGGGACACTAATAGGTCGGGTCTGAAATATGTGGGTAAACTAGTACACTTAATTCCCTAGCTATTACTGAAAACTGGTGTCCAAGGCTTGAGGTCTAGAGGCAAACACCCTAAGTGGACTGGTGAGTTTTAATTAAGACCCTATCACAGGCAGGGGGAGCCTCCCACCACCCTACCTCTTACCTGGCCAGTGAAAGGATTAGCTGCTGAGTTAAGTATAAGTTAAGTAGACACATTCAATTTTGGCTCTAGGTCTAGCAAACTATAGTCCATTTTCACTTTGTATTTCTGATTGCATCATACACCTTGTTTGATTGATTGCATGACCCCAGGTCAAAAACCCAATATAACCAGTCTAAACCCCAACCCAGCTCAACATGGAGTCCAATCTTGAAGCTCTCAATAAGGCCATGAATGAGCAACTGATCACCCAATTGAACCTCAAGCTTGACCAATCCAACACCTAATTGACCACCCAGATGACCCAATTCAATCATAGATTTGACCAAATGACCCAATTGAATAACCAAGCAACCCATAGGATTGACCAGTTAACCAATAGGTTAGACCGACTAGAAAATCGATTCGGTACTGTTACACCTGACTGGCTCACCACCAAACCTGACTGTCAGATCGCTCTTTCGAAGCTCCGACGGATACTTTCCTTCAAAAGTCCGATCCACTGAAGTAAAGGTCCGAATGACCCACTTCCATTGAGGTCCGGCCCACTGCTCTCCTTCGAAAGTCCGACCTACTGAAGTAGAGGTCCAAATGACCCAATTCCACTGAGGTCCGACCACAGAACCTACTGGAGTTCCGACGGACACTCTCCTTTGGAGGACCGACTGGTCCTCCCAATCGGTGTCTGACCAATTAACTTCTGGGATCCAGAGAACTCCAGAAACCTCTTTTTGTTATAACAAAATCTTGCCACCTCAGCACCACTACGCCACTATTCCCATGATGTTGCCCTGTCTGGGTGCCACATGGCCACTCTCCAGATTCTTCTAGGGGTAGATCAATCTTTTTTGGCTTCTCCCCTAACAGATTTTGGACTATTTCGTGCTTATAAAAGGAAAGTGGGGGAACTCATTTTGAGCTAGGTGCACTCTTCCCTCTCTATATGCTGTCTCTTTGATTCCTCCATTATATTGCACTCAGGATCCTGCTAACTTAAGCATCGGAGTGTCCCCCACCGGAACACCATCGGCCCTTGAGGACTTTGTTACAAGTCGACCTGGAGAAGAGCGCTCTAGCCCAGCCATCCGACCCCGATTCAAGAGAAGTTGCAGCAATAGATTGGTGCTAGAGGAAGGGGCGCTACACTTCTCTAAAAAGAGGAATCCACCCACTTAGTCATGTGATGGCTAAGGGAAGAGCCCAGAATACCTCCGCCAGAGGAGATCACTTCCTATCCAGGTCCAAAGGACCTCCAAGGGAAAATGACGCCACCATTACTACTATCGCTGAACCCACTGTTACTCTGGGACTGCAACAGTTCCATATGCTTCTGAACCACATCGACACGCTCGCTACCATGGTCAGCACCTACATGAGGTGGCTGAAAACCAGTAGCAACCGCTTGTCGCATCGTCCACCCACCGTCAACCCACTATTGAGGGAAGCTGATGGCAAGAAGCCCCTCATCCTCTCTCTCATGTTGCTCCGGAGCCCCGAAGATCATTGGGGGCTCATGCCGATGGGAAGAGGGCAAGATCTGCCTCACCCTCCTATGCCAACTCTATCCCTATTGGTGCTCGATGTCATACCAAAGTCTCGAAAGACTACGCCACTAAGATTTTGCATATGGAGGAGCGCATTGCAGCAATCGTCGATCGGTAAAAAGCCAAAGGGAGGCAAGCATACTACTCATGCCCTCCTTTCTTCGACGAGATCATGGGGGAGACGATCCTCCATCACTTTAAAATCTCCCAGGTGGTCCCCTATAATGGTACCACTGACCTGTTGGACCATCTAGGCACCTATAAGGCCCATATGATGGTACAAGGCACCTCCGATGCCCTCCACTGCATTGCCTTCCCTGCCACCCTCAAGAAGGCTGCTCGGATGTGGTTCTCCACCATCCAGCCAGGTATGATCCACTCTTTCTCCTAACTTGAAAATATTTTTCTTTCCCATTTTAGGACCTGCAGTCGGACTTCGAGGAACACCGACTGCCTCTTCCTCATACTTTAAAAGAAAGGGGAGACTTTCCAGGATTACATGACCCATTTTAACTTAATAACCATGGAGATCCTGGACCTGAATGAAGACGTGGCTATGTCAGCCATCAAAAGAGGTCTCCACTCGTCCAGGCTCACATTCTCTCTAGACAAGAAATTTCTGACAAGCTACCCCGAGCTGCTAGCCAGGGTGCAAAAATATGCCCTAGCAGAAGAACAAGCGATGAGCCGATGCCAGGCAGAAGTGGTGCGGGCACCAGGCTCAGGAAGAGGCTTCAGCTAATGCCAAGTTCTTAATGGATAAAAGACTAGAAATTTAAGTCCTGTAATAAGTCAATGAGTCCTGTATTTATTTTATTTGAATAATTGAGTCCTGTTTTATTTTAATTGGGGTCCAATTAGAGTTAAATTGGCTTTGTATTGAGTCGGGTTCAAGATCTACTTGCATTGGGCATCAATTAAGCAAGAATGAGTGCAACCAACTTCACCAACTACTTGGACCACCACATCATCAAAGCACCATGCCACCTTGGAAGACAAGTCATGCCAACTTAGAGGATAAATCATGCCACATCACCAAGACATATCAACTATGAATTTTCAAATTTGAATGAAGCTCCACTCTTTATGGGTGCCCACCTTGTAATTAGGAGATTTAAATTTGAATGGGCCACTCCTATCTTCATGGGAAACCCCTTGATTTTCTCCATGAAAAGTGTTGCATTTTGAATTTGAAAAGGAGCTTAAGGTTTATAAAAGCTCCTAGAATTCTCTTGTAATGGGAATGATGAATGAAATGAAATTTTTTTCTAAGAAAGCTTTCTTCCTTTGCTAGCCAAAGACCCTTGAGAGAAGGTAGGTGCGAGACTTAAGATACTTAACCAAACAAGCTACTAGTCCCTTTTCCAATCCCATTCGGCCACCCTTGAAGAATCCTCTTCAAGCCTCTCCAATTTCAACCTTCCCATCTTCCAAAGAGATCATCTATAATGGAGTTCTCCACGCCAACAATTGAAGATAATTCAAGCGAAGGACGCCAAAGGAGATCTACTTAAAGCCAAATCTAAGCCATTTCTTCCATTCCTAATTTCATCTTCCATTTCTCCATTCTTTCACCTAAATCTTTTAATTTTACTATGTATCTATGTAGGATCCCCGGGTCTCCTAGTTTTCAAGGTGAAGGTCTACTGTGCCAAGGAATCATAAACAAGGTGCCTTTAGATCTATAGTAACTCCTTGCTATACTTAGTACTTCATCTTGAGTGTCCATTTTCTGAATTTCAGATTATTAATAGTCGGATAGCCATCTTTATAATCTTCTTTCAGATCTGAAATAGGAAAGTAGGCTAGCCATAACCTGTGTGGTTTCCTAACCACGAAGATCCCTTCTTAATTACTTTGAGAGATTCTTTTCTAGTCTAGTTCTTTTCCTTATGTTTCTTTCATATAATTCTATTTCTTTTACGTAGAATAGCTACATGTTTATCTATTTCATTTTCATTTAGTCCATCTAATTCTTCAAATGCATCATTTGATACATGTCCCCCATCATTTTGGTATCAGAGCATGGTAGGTTAGGGTTACTTTTGAATTTGTGCATTTAGGTAGGTTGCTGAAATTTTCTGCATGCATAGCATTCATACATGCTACTTAGTTATTATTTTAAAATCCAATCTAGATCAAAAATTCATGCCTCCTGAGCGGGTGTACACCAGTACACTGTCACGACCCATGGGAATAATGAGCCCCTGGCCAGACGTGAATTTTAGGTTGAAGTTTGGTATGTAAATGTCTTTGTTTAAATTCTGCTTGCTATATTTCTGAATGAGCTGACTGAGATTTGCATAAAAGTCTGAATGAAAGTAGTTAATTTTTTATTGAAATAATTTTTTTTTCTACTCCATATTAAGTCAGTTATCATCATGTAAAATTTCATCTTCAGAAAAAAAATTACAAAAAAAATGAAAATTCTCGCATCCCATCACTATCACTAAAATTTCTTTATGTTCAGTCCTTTTTTTTTATCTAGTTTTCAGTATCTGCTCAGCATAGTATAAAATTTATTTTAAATTTCCTTTCATGTGGCATATCATCTATAAGTTAGCAATCTTCTGTGAGTTTTTTAAACTTTTTTGAATCTATTACATTGCACTTTTCCATCACTTGAGAACTGTAACACACTAATTCTGCACCTGAAATTTGGATCCATATGTTTGTTGCATTCATTTCATGGTAAACAAAATTAAGGGCATCAAATTGATATAGGGTCAGGATTTCATTACCTGTCCCTAGCCCAAAAATCATCAACTTGCATAACGAGCCCAACCCTAATTAAAACGGATTAGACATTTAATTGCTCTAGCGAGCTAGGGACACCCACAAGGTCGGGTCGAGTCAAGTGTCAAGCCAACTTTGACACCCTGTTTGTGTGTGCTTGTATCTGGTGTCTAGGCAAGTGGTTCAGGGACTAGAGCCCGAAGGAAAGTGGGTTGGTTCGCTTACCTGGCCAATTTCAAATTGGTGTCTAAGGCAAGCAAAGAGGAACCTCCACTAACCTTACACTTACCTGGCCAGGTGCCAAGTTACTGCAACCTGGATTATCAATTTGACCTTATATTTGATTTGTACTCTAGGTCTAGCAAAACCCCTAGTCCGAGTTGAGTCCGTGTGCATGGCAACTAGATCAGGAGCACCTTATCAGCAAACCCAAGCCCAATCTAGTGTAACCATGGAACAAAACTTTGAGAGTCTAATGAAATTCTTGAATGACCAAATGACGAGGCTGAACCAAAACTTAACTGATCAATTAGCCCAGACCAATCAAAACTTGACTGATCAAATAACCCACATCACTGCTAGACTTGATCGATTAGAAGCTCATACCCCTGGAGGAAATCATGAAGTCCAAAATGAGTTAGAGCCTGAATCCAAGTTTGAGACACCCATCAACCCTAGAAGAACTCTTCATCAAGACCATTTCTTCGAGCCAAATACTAGGAGGCCCAATCCTGATCGAGTCCATGACCCAAATCCTAGGATAGCACACCATGATCCAGTCTATGAGCCAAACCCTAGGAGACACAATCAGGATCAGACAGACTGTGATGAGCGAACTCTTAGGAGTATTAGATTGGAAGCACCAACATTCGATGGAAATCTGGATCCTAAGGTTTACATAGATTGGGAGGGAGAGATGGATCAGTACTATGATTGGTATGACATGACAGAGGAGAGAAAATGCAAGTTCGCGAAGCTTAGGTTAATTCGTCATGCTAGGCTGTACTGGGGAAATGTCGAGAGGTTCATTAGGCAAAGAGGTGATGTTCCCATAGTAACCTGGAGGGCAATGAAACTTAGGCTTAGAGAGAAGTACCTTCCTATGTCCTACCACCAGAGACTTCTAGACCAGTGGCAGAGATTGACCCAGGGAACCAAGAGTGTAGCCGAATACATTGCCAAATTTGATGAATTTGTAATGAGATGTATGGTAGATGAGTCTGAGTCAGTTACTTTATCGAGATTTAGGGCAGGATTGAGAGAAGAGATCCAGAAGGAGTTATTTCTGAGAGAAGTCCATGACTTAGAGCTAGCTTACCAGGTAGCATGAGATGCCGAGAGATTTCATAGGGGACCATTTTATCGCAAACCCGAACCCCTTAGAACTAGTGCACCTAGTCAGTAGCCAGGAACAAATAAGATGCGACCTAGTCGACCCAACCCTAGCACCCCTCTGACCCATAGAGATGATAGGGGTAAAGCACCAAAAGTTCAGAGGACTCCAAATTCTAATGTGGCTTGCTATAGATGTCATAAGTTAGGCCATTACACTAGCAATTGTCCAACTAGGGCCTTACACATAGGAGAATTAGAAGAAAGTGAGTCTGAACCCAAAGAACCCCTAGGTGATAATGTCGAGGAAGTATATCAGGCTGAGGACAATTTGGCTGAAGAGTTTGAAGGACACTAGGAACAAATAGAGCCTGATATGTTGGGAGTAGTTAGATGCATCCTTACCCAAAACGCGACACAGGAAGATTGGCGTAGGACTAACATCCTACAAACATTCATCAAGTTAGGGGATAAGGTATGTAAAATAATTATAGATAGTGGGAGTTTTGTAAATGCCATATCCACTAGTGCTGTCAAAACTTTAGGCTTGTCCACAGTTCCCCATCCGACTCCATATAAGGTTTCTTGGATAGACTCCACTTCGATTCCTATCAAACATAGGTGCCTAGTCCAAATCCAGTTACAGTCCTATCAGGAGAAAGTGTGGTGTGATGTCTTACCAATGGGAGTGAGTAGTATCATCCTAGGTCGACCCTGGTTATTTGACCATGACGCGACCCTATACGGCCGATCAAATTCTTGCTCATTCATGCACCTAGGAAAGAAGTTTGTGATTAACCCAACACCACCTAAGTACACTGTTAAGAGAGGATCAAGCCACCTAGAGGAAAAGAAAACGGGAGTCAATTTGATCACTGAAAAGGAAATTGAGAAAGAACTCACTGAGGGTACACATGTTTGGATTTTAACCACTAAGGAAATTCAGGAGCCTTCCCAAAAAGAATGCCCTCAAGAAGTGGCTAAAGTGTTAGAAGGCTTTAAGGATGTATTTCCATATGACCTACCTGACCAGCTTCCACCACTTAGGGACATCCAGCACGCCATTGACTTGGTCCCAGGAGCCACCATACCCAACCTTCCACACTATAGGATGAACCCTACCGAACATTTAGAGTTACAAAGACAAGTAGGGGATCTCCTTAGGAAAGGATTTATTAGAGAGAGTTTGAGTCCCTGTGCAGTACCAGCATTACTGACCCCTAAAAAAGATGGCACTTGGAGGATGTGCATTGATAGTCGTGCCATTAATAAGATCACAATGAAATATAGGTTTCCCATACCCCGTTTTGATGACATGTTAAATATGATGGCCGGAGCAACAATATTTTCAAAGATTGACCTTAAGAGTGGCTATCATCAGGTTAGGATTAGACCAGGGGATCAGTGGAAGACTGCATTCAAGACCAAGGAGGGTCTTTTTGAGTGGGTAGTAATGCCTTTCAGACTGTCCAATGCTCCTGGTACCTTTATGCGGATTATGAATCAAGTCCTACGATTATTTATAGGAAAGTTTGTCGTAGTTTACTTCGATGACATTCTTATATATAGCAGGACCCAGAAGGACCATTTGGACCACTTGAATCAAGTCTGTTTAGCTCTTAGGGAAAATAGTCTCTTTGCAAACCTTGAGAAATGTGACTTTTTTACCCATAGAGTCATTTTCCTAGGTTTTGTTGTCACACCTGACGGAGTTTCTGCTGACCCTGAAAAGATCAAATCAATTGTTGAGTGGCCAGTGAAAAAAAGTATTCATGAAGTACAAAGTTTTCATGGCCTAGCTACTTTTTATAAAATATTCATTCGAGGGTTTAGTACAATAGTTGCGCCAATCACAGATTGCATTAGGAAAGGCCAATTTGAATGGACAAAAGCTGCTGATAGGGCCTTCCTAGATGTTAAGAAGAAAATAACACTAGCACCTATCTTAAGATTGCCTGATTTTTCCAAGGTTTTTGAGGTTGCTTGTGATGCATCTGGAGTTGGAATAGGTGGAGTTTTAAGCCAAGAGAGCCATCCCATAGCTTTCTTTAGTGAAAAATTAAATGAAGCCAAGCTTAAGTATTCCACCTATGATAAAGAGCTCTATGCGGTAGTGCAAGCTTTAAGGTATTGGAGGCACTATCTACTACCGCATGAATTTGTCCTGTTTTCTGATCACGAGGCCCTTAGATTCCTCAGTTCCCAGAAAAAGCTGAATCCTAGGCATGCCAAGTGGGTCGAATACATCCAGGCCTACACGTTTGTCCTAAAACATCATGCTGGAACTGAGAATAAGGTGGCCGATGCATTAAGTCGTAGAGCCCTGCTTCTGAACTCGATTAGCACTGAAGTTGTTGGATTTGAAAGACTTACGGATGAGTATGATAATTGTCCAGACTTTAGTAAAGTTTACTAAGCTCTAAAATTAGGACCATCTAGTGACCACAGTGAGTACACCCTTTTAGATGATTATCTATTTAAGGAAAACAAGCTTTGTGTTCTGAAGACTTCCTTGAGAGATTTTCTAATTTGGGAAACCCATGCTGGAGGTTTGGCTGGCCATTTTGGAAGAAACAAGACCATATTGATAATTGAGGAGAAATTTTACTGGCCAGGCCTTAAGAGACAAGTAGCCAATATTGTTGCCCGATGTAGGACATGTGCGGTTGCCAAACATCAGAGACAAAACACCGGGTTATACACTCCTTTACTTGTGCCGGATTGTCCATGGCAGGATCTTAGCATGGACTTCGTTTTAGGACTGCCCAAGACCCTTAGAAAACACGATTCAATCTTTGTAGTGGTCGATAGATTTTCAAAAATGGCCCATTTTATACCTTGTTCCCAAACTTTTGATGCCTCCAGGGTAGCCAAGCTTTTTCTCGATCAAGTAGTCAAGTTACATGGGTTCCCTAAAACCATTATTTCAGATAGGGATGTCCGTTTCACAAGCTATTTTTGGAAAACTCTTTGGCACCTACTAGGAACAAAACTAAAATTCTCAACTGCTTACCACCCTCAGACTGATGGACAAACTGAAGTTATAAATAGAAGTCTAGGGAACTTATTAAGGTGCCTTGTTGGAGAGATCTGGGAAATTGGGATTTACTTTTACCTCGTGCTGAGTTCGCATACAACAGCTCGGTCAATAGGTCTACTGGTAAAAGTCCCTTTGAGATTGTCCATGGTTACAAACCTAGGAGACCTATCGACCTTATCCCATTACCCACACACGCACGTGTATCTGAGTCTGCCGAGTCATATGCACAGTATCTTAAAGAATTACATAAGGAAATTAGTAAGAAAATTCAAATGAGTAATGAAGTTTATAAGCATGTGGCTGATTCACATAAACGGATAAAGGAATTTAATGAAGGGGACTCTATCATGATAAAACTTAGACCTGAAAGGTTTCCACTGGGAACTATGAAGAAATTGCATGCTGGGGGAGCTGGACCTTTCAAAATAATTAAGAAAATAGGATCTAATGCATATGTATGAGAGTTACCACATGATTATGGCATTAGCTCCACTTTTAATGTTTCTAATCTGAAAGAATTTAAAGAACCGGCATTAATTCCGAGAAAGCCTTTTAAACTTCACCCTGCCTTTGAGAGTGAAACCCTACCTGAGTGTCCACCAGCAATTTCACTAGACCGGAGAGACAGAATGTATCATAGATGACCAAGTGATTACTACTAGAAATAAGGGTTATCAGCGTTATCTGGTTCGTTGGCACGGTCGACCGGAATCTGAAGACTCCTGGATTATCCGAGAGGATCTATAACAAATTGACCCAGATATATTAGAAAAATACCACAGTCAAACCGATCCTTACTCGACAGGGTCGAGTTCCTCCCACCCGGGAGAATTGGTGCGGGCACCAGGCTCAGGAAGAGGCTTCAGCTAATGCCAATTTCTTTATGGATAGAAGACTAGAAATTTAAGTCCTGTAATAAGTCTATGAGTCCTGTATTTATTTTATTTGAATAATTGAGTCCTGTTTTATTTTAATTTGGGTCCAATTAGAGTTAAATTGGCTTTGTATTGAGTCAAGTTCAAGATCTACTTGCATTGGACATCAATTAAGCAAGAATGAGTGCAACCAACTTCACCAACTACTTGGAGCACCACATCATCAAAGCACCATGCCACCTTGGAAGACAAGTCATGCCAACTTGGAGGATAAATCATGCCACATCACCAAGACACATCAACCATGAATTTTCAAATTTGAATGAAGCTCCACTCTTTATGGGTGCCCACCTTGTAATTAGGAGATTTAAATTTGAATGGGCCACTCCTATCTTCATGGGACACCCCTTGATTTTCTCCATGAAAAGTGTTGCATTTTGAATTTGAAAAGGAGCTTAAGGTTTATAAAAGCTCCTAGAATTCTCTTGTAATGGGAATGATGAATGAAATGAAATTTTTTTTCTAAGGAAGCTTTCTTCCTTTGCTAGCCAAAGACCCTTGAGAGAAGGTAGGTTTGAGACCTAGGATACTTAACCAAACAAGCTACTAGTCCCTTTTCCAATCCCATTCGGCCACCCTTGAAGAATCCTCTTCAAGCCTCTCCAATTTCAACCTTCCCATCTTCCAAAGAGATCATCTATAATGGAGTTCTCCACGCCAACAATTGAAGATGATTCAAGCAAAGGATGCCAAAGGAGATCTACTTAAAGCCAAATCTAAGCCATTTCTTCCATTCCTAATTTCCTCTTCCATTTCTCCATTCTTCCACCTAAATCTTTTAATTTTACTATGTATCTATGCAGGATCCTTGGGTCTCCTAGTTTTCAAGGTGAAGGTCTACTGTGCCAAGGAATCATAAACAAGGTGCCTTTAGATCTATAGTAACTCCTTGCTATTCTTAGTACTTCATCTTGAGTGTCCCTTTTCTGAATTTCAGATTATTAATAGCCGGATAGCCATCTTTATAATCTTCTTTCAGATCTAAAATAGGAAAGTAGGCTAGCACTAACCTGTGTGGTTTCCTAACCACGAAGATCCCTTCTTAATTACTTTGAGAGATTCTATTCTAGTCTAGTTCTTTTCCTTATGTTCCTTTCACATAATTCTATTTCTTTTACGTAGAATAGCTGCATGTTTATCTATTTCATTTTCATTTAGTCCATCTAATTCTTCAAATGCATCATTCGATACATGTCCCCCATCAAGAAGGGAGGTCGGCCCCCAAGAAACAAAGTGACAAAGCTCCCGAAGTCTGACCTTTCAATGATGGGAACCGGTCGGCCCAACATCGAAGTTCGAAGTCGAAGGACTTCCCTTGGAGGTTTGAAACTTATGCGGTCGTCTCCCTCTCGAGGGAGAAGATCCTCCTGGAGATTGAGAATGAGACCTTCCTGCAAAGGCCTTGTCTGATGAGGAGCCCCTCTAAGTCCAGGAATAGAGACAAATACTGCCGGTTCCATCGTGACCATGGGCACAACACCGAAGAGTGCCTCCAGCTGAAGGATGCCATTGAAGATCTCATTCATAGGAGGTACCTGTATAAATACGTACGACCCCACCAGGATCGGGCCAAAGGCTCAATTGCTTGAGACACTCTGAAGGAGGCAGAACTTCCTAACCAGTGTCCAACCAGTGGGGATGTTGGCATGTAGCATCGACGGTTCGATTGGAGATATGAAGATGACCCAGACATTGTCAAGAGGTCAAGGGGTTCCAATGCAATCACCTTCTCCGACGAAGACCTCCTGGAGTCCCATGTTTTTGAAAATGATCCTGTAGTTGTGTCGGTAGTGATTGCCAACTACGATGTAAAAAGGATTCTTATAGATAATGGAAGCTCCACAAAGGTATTGTTGTATGATGCTTTTGTAAGAATGAACTTATCTAGGTCAATGCTGCAAGAATCCCCCATACAGTTGACGGGCTTCGGGAGAAACTCCATCGGAGTGGAGGGGGAAATAACCTGGTGGGGCACCAGGATCAGACACAGATTACTGGAACCTATTTGGTTTACCTAGCCATGTGTCAAATTTTGTAATCAACAAGAATTGAGTCCTGTAATAAGTTGAGGTTAGTTGATTTGTCTCAACCCTCAACCTAGTCGGTATTTTGAGTCCTGTACATCAGTTATGAGTTCAGTATGAGCCTAATTTTTGTATAAGAGAGGAGGTTACCCTATTTTGGAGTTCTACTAGGCTAAATCTAGGAGTCAGAGGCCACTACATTAGCCCATTGGATTTTGTGTGACAACCTAGGATCCAAGATGCTTCCGGAAACCCTGATTCCTTCCATATGCCCTAGAGATGCCCAGATTCCCTTCTAGATGCCAAAGCATATTCTTAGAATAGGACACCCATGATTTCAGAGGTCCACCTGCATCCAAGCCCAAAGAAATCAAGCCCAGGTGCCAAGCCCAAGCCCTTAAAATGCAAGATTCCAGGGAATATTCCTGCTACAAGGCTACCATGCCACCCCAGCTTCCAAAGGCCCAAACCCATGCACCCAAGCCCCTTTGGGCCGGCCCCTTGCTGCTCCTAGAGGCCCAACATGCCCGCCTAGGCATCCTTGAGTTGTTGACCACGTCCAAAGAGGTTTGACTAGGTACAAGTTGAAGAAAAGTGGGAGAAGACCAAGCCTTTTCCTAACCTAGTTGGGATTTCTAATCCTTTTAAACTTTGTAATTCTAACCTAGCTAGGAAAGGACTTGTATTCCAATTTGGAAGAGGATTTGTAACCCAAGTGTAACCATGGTTAGTGAGGGCATGGGAACTCTATAAATACCCCACCCCTCCTCCTCTTGTAAGCATCTCTTTCTTATGAATATAATTTGCTGAAATTTGAGTTATTACCTTGTGTTGGTGTTTTGTTTTGCTTCTTTGGTTTGTGTTTTTGTGCTTGGATGAATTCCTTGCTGCCCTAGCTTCCTTCCACACCCTAACTCACTGCCATCCAAGCTTTCAAATGACCAAGGTGAAGTGCCCTAGGCCACCAAGCAAGGAGATCTTGAACAAGCTTCAAACAGCCATCTTCTAACCCTAATCCTGATTCCGTTCAACCCATAGTTCATTTATTATTTTTTAATTGCTGTTTTGATTAACCCTGATGCTTGTAGGATCCTCGAGGTGCTTCCCCTTTCTTGAGGAGGCCTTCTTTGCTGCCCGAACCGCCCAGATCTGCCATCAAATTCAAGGGAAGCAAGACTTCTTCTTCCAGGCTCCGATCAGAGTTGTGAGTGATCTCTTCTGCTACTGATATTAACATCTCTGACTGGTAAGAATCCTTCCCTTCTCTTATTATCTGATTTAATGAAGAAAAGCTATCCTAAACCAAGATTTTCTCAACTCTCGGGTCTTGGATATTTCATTGGTTTGCATGAGTATGCCTGCGACCCGATGATTCTTTGCACTGCTAGTCCTTCTGCTAGTTTTTACTTTATTTTAGGAATCTTGCTTGCAATTAAAATTATAAAAATCACAAAAAAAATTATTTTACTATTTTTCATGCATGCTTATCAATATTATAGTCGTCCCGCATCAGTTTGGTATTAGAGCGGGTTTAGGATAGTTTTTATCTGCATTGCATTCACAAACCCTAATTTCAGCATTCTGCCCACTGCATTAGATATCAGTTTTGCATCTATTTTCGACCATCTAATAATTTTATTTTTCTCTAAAATTCGTATGAGTTGTTCTTTGTTGAGTCTTATGTTTTATAAAAGTTTTTAATTAATTTTACAAAAACCTAAGTTATAAAAACTTTAGCATATTAGAAACCCTAACAGAATTCTGATAATTTCTGCAGCAATCTAGAAAACCCTAGGTTTGCATTATCATATGATTTCTTTTCTGCATGAAATTTGGTAGGAATCATCATCATTGTCCATTCTCTATTGTAGATTGTTTTTAAATTTTTTTTGCATCGGAATCTGTGTCAAACTCTGTAATAATAGAAATCCTAATTCACTGATTTCTGCTACATTCTGCATACTTAACTCAACCTAAACTAATCAACTTCCAAACTGATGCAGAACGAAAGAGATGATGCGATGCGGAAGTAAATTAAGACTAATTATTATTATTTTTTTTTATATTTTTAGAAGTCAGCTTTGATTCAAAGGAAAGTTAAACTAAATTGAAAGAAACTATGTAATAATTGAAAGCACAATTTAAAGAAACTAGGTTATCAGAGTAGTTCAGAAGTAAAGGATCGCTGGGGTTTGCGAAACTCCCAGACCTAGGGTTTCGCTCTAAACTTTCAACAGGACAGAAGTAAAGAGAAGAGAAGGGTTACAGACCAGGCAGTGATCTTCACAGAGTTTAGTGGAAGGACTCTCTTGAGCAGATTGTTGGATCCCCGAATTTAGATATCTTCACAATGGATCCTCCAATACTGATCCTTTTGAAGAGTTGGCTTCTCCTGAACTCAAGATCTGAGAAAGAAGAAGAACAATTTATGGAACCAGATACACAAGGAAGGGTTTACCAGATAGAAGAACTTGAAAGTTGATGTTGCTGAAGTCCTGATTCTCCTGGATGCTGATCTGGCTTCCTCTGGGATTTGCTCCGTATTCGAAGCTGCCGAACTGGACCTGGATGCTGGTGGTCGCCTCCACTTGGAGAGAGAGGCCGTGAGAGATGGAGTAGCCTAGGGTTTGGTGGATTGAAGAAGATGATGGGCGGTTAGGGTTTGGAAGTGAAGTGGCTAACCTAGGGTTTTGGGGTTGGAGATCTCACACCTCCTCAAGGTTCCTGGGGAACCTGGATTTACTCCCTCGTGGAGCTCAACACCTGGATGCAAGTGCGAAAGAGAGAAACACAAAGTTTGCTCACACATAAATTGGATTCATTCATCAGATATTTTTAAAACTTACAAGAGGGGTTTAATTTATAGGACTTTACAAGAGAGCAGGGTTTTACATCTTCCCATGTGGGACTAATAGGATGGATCTTCAAATTAGGTTTGTAGAATCAATTCCCACACATTTGGCCGGCCAAGAGGTTCCTAAAGTGTTGATTGGTGGCTCCAAAAGGTAAGTAGGTGGCGCCTCCTAGCCTTGCTCTTCAAGAGAAAATTTCTTTCCTTCCATGGCTCAACTCTTTTGGACACCTCCTTTTCTTTCTCCCTAAGTCATGGTTCTTCCCATCTTTGCTTTGGGCTTTTTAGGCATGGATTGGGCTCCCCCTTGAAGTGCTCCCAAAGAAGTGCTTCTTTCTTTACATAGCTTGACTCTTATGGAAATGTTTTGGCCGCCCCCTTGAATTGTGGATCCTAGATTATTTTCTCCTTAAGTGGCGCATGAGAGAAGGGACTTGCTATCTTGTGGTGTGGGGACCAAAGCATACTGGATGGAGATGTGGCACCCCCTAGACTCAGGCGTGTGGCTGGCAGTGTGGCGCCCACTTGCTTGGTCTTGGGAGAAAATGTGACACCCTAGAGAAGACCTAGACCACTACTAGGACTTGAACTGAGTCAACATGACTCAACAAAATTTAAATTGCAGGGAAATATAGACTCAACTATAACTGAGTTGACCATGTCAACCCTTATTATAAAACCAGAAAACCCTAATTCTTCGGGCAAGGTCAATCAGAGATCCAGATGGAGCCCTGAAGTCTTCTTCTGAGTCTGGTGCCCGCACCACAAACTCTCCAATCCCAAGCCAAACATTATTTGCTAACCATAGTGAACTTAAAGTTAACTTGACATCTCATAAATTAATTAAAAATTATTTTATTTTCTGATTGTTTTAGATTGCATCAGGACCATTGATTGTTCATCATCTGTTAATCTAATCTTAAGGGCAATCTATATAACATCAGGGCAGGAGGTCATAACCTGTCGTGGGCCCAAAAAAACCATAAAGCATTTTCACCAAAGCCTTTATTAAAATTGATTAGACCTAATTTGCCCTAGTGGGCTAGGAGACATCAACAGGTCGGGTCCGAGCTGTGTGGGCCAACTAGTGCATTTAAACTTTTAGCTAATACTGAAAGCTGGTGTCTAAGGCTGGGGGTCCAGAGTCAAATGACCTAAGTGGTGTTGTGGTTTTTAATTGGGTCCCTGTGAAAGCAGGGGGGGCCTCCCATACTCCCACCCCCTACTTGGCAAGTGGAAGGATTAGCTATTGGGTTAGGTGTAAGTTGAGCTGACCCACCCAATTTCTTGCTCTAGGTCTAGGAAACCCTAGATTATACTAGCCTTTTCTTTCTCTTTTGCATGCTTAGTTGCATCATTTCATTTTGATTGTTTGATTTGTTGCATGACCACTAGATTAGGAACCGAATACCAATAGACTTTATCCAACCCAACTAGTATGACCATGAAGCCCATCCCTAGGAGAACCCCAGACCATGACCCATACTTGGAACCCAACCCTAGGAGAACCCAATACTCTGACCCTTACCAAAAGTCCAACTATAGGAAGCCCAATTATCAAGTACCCACCTTCAGTGGCACCTAAAATCCTGAGGATTACATAGACTGGGAAAAAGACATGGAACAATATTTTGAATGGTATGGCTTGAGTGATGAGAAAAAGTGTCAATTTGTATAGCTCAAGCTAACTGATCAAGCTAGATTATATTGGGACCAAGTAGAAAGACTCAATAATTAGATAGGAAACCTACCCATTACCACCTGGGAAGCCATGAAGTTAAATCTTAGGGCTAAGTATGTTCCCCCATACTATCGACAGTGCCTTCTAGACCAATGGAATAGGTTATATCAAGGAAATAGGTCTGTGTCAGAGTATATAGCCCAATTTGAAGAATGTGCCCTTAGGTGTTGCCTAGACAAACCCGAATCAGTGACCTTATCCAGGTTTGAGACTTGCCTTCATGAAGACATCCAGTGGGAACTATCTCATTAGCAAATTCAGAACTTAGAGGAAGCCTATAACATTGCTTTGGAAATCGAGTCAACCCTTAGGACTAAACCCATAACCTATGAACCCATAACCCTTAGTCATCTTGAACCCCATAGGATCAGCACCCCAGACCCTAGCCAGTTTTCCTTTAGCCAAACCCCTCCTACTACCCCATTGGTTCACCAAGATGACCTAGAAGAAGAAATATATGAGGCTGACCCAAGTTTAGTGGAGGAGTATGAAGATGACGATTCTACTGTAGATCTAGAGGAAGAAACACCTATAGAAGTCCCATAAGTAGTTGGTTATAACCAAACCCCAATAGAAACCAACCCAAAAATAGTTGAGTCTGAAGTCGAACCAGGTTCAACCATGGAGTCCAATCTAGAAACCCTTAAGGCCCTAATTGAACAATGCACCTAGAAAATTATGCAATTCCAAACCCAGTTTACTCAATCCACCACCCTAGAAACAGTTGACTTTGACCAAACCCAGGTAGAAGCCAATCCAATGTTAGTTGATCCAGTAGAAACCCAGGTAGAAGCCAATCCGGTGTTAGTTGATCCAGTAGATACCCAGGTTGAAGCCACCCTAGAGTTAGCTGACTTTAACCACACCCAACCTGTAGTGGAAGAACCTTTAAAGGAAAAAGACCATGAAAAATTTAGTCCCACTATTAGAGCTTTACTTGAGGAGCCACTAGAAGAAAGCCCAATTAGAGAGCCCAGTCCTTTGATTTATGAACCAGAAGAGTTTATTACGGACTTAATCTCTTTAGATCAACGCCCTCAAGATGAACTCACCTCTTTGAAACCACTTGATCTTTTTCCTGAAATCAATGACCCCTTCTTCCATTATGCAGACCCTTTAGATATGCCTAAAACCAATAAGGTAAATCTCATTAGTCTAGGACTCATCCTTGAAACCCCTTCTAATATTCTACTCTTTCTAATTAACCTTAAACCATCTCCTTATGTCTCATCTTGCTAGACCAACCCTGAACCCACCTCTGATTTTCTTCCATTTCAGGAAACTTCTTATGTTTTCTTTACTATTAGGTTGCATTTCGTAGAGGTTTGCATACTGCATTCATTCATCGAGTCAGTCATGTTTGCTTCCTACTTCTGGAAGACCCTCTAGCATCTGCTAAGAGTTCATGTAATATTTTCATGTGCATGTCATGATAGGATCAAACCTAAAGAGTCTATAATATATTAGATTTTGTCCCTTAGAGTCCAATAAAACATCCTTTGATAGGGATGTTTAGTCGAGTCTAATAGGTATTTGCTGAGTCCAATAAATGTACAGCCCAAATTACATGTCTGCACCTGAACTACCCTCTGCACAGCATATGCATATGGAAATTAGTCAAAGCTGAACATAACTAATGAACTAAATAACAACTTGGCTAATTTCCAAAAGAGAGATAAAGAATTTTGCAGGGAATTTTGTAGTTGTAAAGAATTTTCTACTTGCAAAGCTGGCCCATCTAAGATAATGAATATCTGTGGACCCAATGCTTATGTGCGTGAGATACTACATGATTTAGGTATTAGCTCCACCTTCATCATCTCAGATTTTATAGAGTCTAGGGAGCCAGCAGCGATACCTAGCGAGCACCTTGAGCCTATCCCTCCCTCTGAGAGAGAAACCATCCCAAAGTGTCCACATATAATTGGCAAATAGTGAGGAAAAGTTTGAGAGAATCCTGGATGATCAAGCCATATGTACCCAGAATCGTGGCTATCAGAGGTATTTGGTCCAGTGGCAAGGTCGGCCAGAATCTGAGGACTCTTGAATCACCCGTGAGGATCTGCAACGCCTCAACGCAGACCTACTCGAGCACTATGAGAGCCAAGTTATCCCATACTCGACGGGGTCGATTTCTTTCCACCCCGAGAGAATTGGTGGGGGCACTAGGATCAGGCACAGATTATTGGACCCTATTTGGTTTACCTAGTCATGTGTCAAATTTTGTAATCAACTAGAATTGAGTCCTGTAATAAGTTGAGGTTAATTGATTTGTCTCAACCCTCAACCTAGTCGGTATTTTGAGTCATGTACATCAGTTATGAGTTCAGAATGAGCCCAATTTTTGTATAAGAGAGGAGGTTACTGATGCGGAACTAATATGCATGCAATTTTTTTTATATATTTTATATGTGGTTGGGTGATTAATTCCCGAATTTCAGATTAAAATAAGTTATAGGGAATTTTATATGAATTTTAGAAGATCAGCATGCAGATTAGGACCTAGAAAAGTAGAAAAGAAGGATCGCCGGGGCTGAGAAGCCTCGGTTAGGGCAAGTTCTCCTACAATAAAACTACTGGAGGTAGAGGGGTGTACCTGACAACGTCTGTGAAGATCGCAGCAAAAGGGTCTCTCGTTCCTCGACGGATGCAGCCTGGAAAATCGAGCCAAAGACCCGCGGATACCCGGCTTTCTGCTCGGTGATCCGATTGAGGCTTGGCTGGAGTCGTTGGATTCGTAGGAACTCGGGGACCTGCAAACGACCTGTCAGGGGTTAGAAAACTCACAAAGGAACAAGAAAATAAAGGAAAAACAGCATGGAAGGCTTCTTTGGAGTGGGCGTCCAGGGATCTGAGATGCTTGTTGGTAGCAGGAAGATGATTGCAGCACTGGGAAGAAGAACTCTCGCAAACCCCTTTATGCACACAGTAGGGTATCACACAACTCAATAGAAGAACTCAAGGTTTTCATTCATCAAAAAATTCTCTCATACAAGAGGCTAGGGTCCCTTAAATAGATCCTTAACCTTGGGCTCCAAGGAAGGGTACATAAGTCTTTACATAAGAATCCTTTTCCCTCTCAAACCCTAGCTAAAAAATAAGGAAATATTAGGTAGAAAAATCCCTAAAATTTTCTTGACTTGGTCAAGACTCCAAGGACGCCTAGGGGGGCATGTTGGGCTTCTAGGAGCAGCAAAAGGCCGGCCCAAAGGGGCCCGGGTGCATGGGTTTGGGCCTCTGGAAGCTGGGGTGGCCTGGTAGCCAGGTAGCAGGAATATTCCCTGATATCTTGCTTCTTAGGGGCTTGGGCTTGGCACCTGGGCTTGATTTCATTGGGCTAGGATGCAGATGGACCTCTGGAATCATGGATGCCCTTATTTATGAATTTACTTTGGCATCTGGAAGGGAATCTGGGCATCTGGAGGGCATCTGCAAGGAATCAGGGTTTCTGATTTTTCTCCTGGGGTCTTCAAATCTTCAAGCTGGGTTGGACTTGGGCTAAACTTCCATGTCTTCAATCTGGCTGGACTTGGTCTTCACTTGTATAATATAGTCTTGAGTCTTCAGTATGCTTGGACAGGACTCAAAAAAATAAAATTAGCTCAACATGAGCTAACTAGCATTGGACTGAACTAGCTCAACATGAGCTGACTAGTACAAAAGTGAAATAACAACTAAAAATATTCAAATAACAACTAAAATGGACTCAGATGAGCTAAGCCCTTATTACAGATGGACTCATAAATTATTGATCAATTACAGAGGGTTGAGAAGCCTCTGCCTTATTCTGGTGCCTTTGGTGTCCGCACCAGTTACCCTATTTTGGAGTTCTGCAAGGCCACATCTAGGAGTCAGAGGTCACTACATTATCCCATTGGATTTTGTGTGACAACCCAGGATCCAAGATGCTTCCTGAAACCCTGATTCCTTCTAGATGCTCTCCAGATACCCAGATTCCCTTCTAGATGCCAAAGTATATTCTAAAAATAGGGCACCCATGATTCTAGAGGTCCACCTACATCCAAGTCTAAAGAAGTCAAGCCCAGGTGCCAAGAACAAGCCCATAAAAAGCAAGATTCCAGGAAATATTCCTGCTACCGGGCTACCAGGCCACCCCAGCTTCCAGAGGCTCAAACCCATGCACCCAAGCCCCTTTGGGCTGGCCCCTTACTGCTCCTAGAGGCCCAACACACCCCCCTAGACATCCTTGAGGTGTTGACCATGTCCAAAGAGGTTTGACTAGGTCCAAGTTGAAGAAAATTGGGAGAAGACTAAGCCTTTTCCTAACCTAGTTGGAATTTCTAATCCTTTTAAACTTTGTAATTCTAACCTTGCTAGGAAAGGACTTGTATTCCAATTTGGAAGAGGATTTGTAACCCAAGTGTAACCATGGTTAGTGAGGGCATGGGAACTCTACAAATACCCCACCCCTACCCCTCTTGTAAGCATCTCTTTCTTATGAATACAATTTGCTGAAATTTGAGTTATTGCGTTGTGTTGGTGTTTTGTTTTGGTTCTTTGGTTTGTGTTTTTGTGCTTGGACGAATTCCTTGCTATCCTAGCTTCCATCCACACCCTAGCTCATTGCCATCCAAGCCTTCACACGTCCAAGGAGGTGTGTCCAAGGCCACCAAGCAGGGAGATCTTCAACAAGCTTCAAACAGCCATCTTCTAACACTAATCCTGATTCCTTTCAATCCATAGTTCTTTATTCTTATTTTTTAATTGCTGTTTTGATTAACCCTGATGCTTGTAGCATCCCTGAGGTGCTTCCCCTCCCCTGAGGAGGCCTTCTTTGCTGCCCGGACCGCCCAGATCTGACATCAGACTCAAGGGAAATAAGACTTCTTCTTCCAGGCTCCGATCAGAGTTGTGAGTGATCTCTTCTGCTACTGATATTATCATCTCTGACTGGTAAGAATCCTTCCCTTCCTTATTATCTGATTTAATGAAGAAAAGCTATCCTAAACCGGGAGTTTCTCAACTCTCGGGTCCTGGATATTTCATTGGTTTGCATGAGTATGCCTGCGACCCGATGATTTTTTGCACCGCTAGTCCTTCTGCTAGTTTTTACTTTATTTTGGGAATCTTGCTTGCAATTAAAATTATAAAAATCACAAAAAAATTATTTTACTATTTTTTGTGCATTCTTATCAGTCTTATAGTCATCCCGCATCAGTTTGGTATTAGAGCATGTTTAGGATTGTTTTTATCTGTGTTGCATTCACAAACCCTAATTTTAGCATTCTGCCCACTGCATTATATATCAGTTTTGCATCTATTTTTGACCATCTAATAATTTTATTTTTCTCTGAAATTTGTATGAGTTGTTCTTTGTTGAGTCCTATGTTTTATAAAAGTTTTTAATTAATTTTACAGAAACCTAAATTAAAAAACATTAGCATATTAGAAACACTAACAGAATTCTGATAATTTCTGCAGCAGTCTAGAAAACCCTAGGTTTGCATTATCATATGATTTCTTTTCTGCATGAAATTTGATAGGAATCATCATCATTGTCCATTCTCTATTGTAGATTGTTTTTAAATTTCTTTTTTCATCTGGATCTATGTCAAACTCTATAAAAATAGAAATCCTAATACACTGATTTCTGCTACATTCTGCATACTTAACTCAACCTAACTTAATCAACTTCCAAACCCCCCAATCCCAAGCCAAACATTATTTGCTAACCCTAGTAAACTTAAACTTAACTTGACATCTCATAAATTAATTAAAAATCATTTTATTTTCTGATTGTTTTAGATTGCATCAGGACCATTGATTGTTCATCATCTGTTAATCTAATCTTAAGGGCAATCTATATAACATCAGGGCAGGAGGTCATAACCTATCCTGGGCCCAAAATAACCACCCAACATTTTCACCAAAGCCTTTATTAAATTGATTAGACCTAATTTGCCCTAGTGGGCTAGGAGACATCAACAGGTCGGGTCCGAGCTATGTGGGCCATCTAGTGCTTTTAACCTTTTAGCTATTACTGAAAGCTGGTGTCTAAGGCTGGGGGTCTAGAGTCAAATGACCTAAGTGGTGTTGTGGTTTTTAGTTGGGTCCCTGTGAAAGCAGGGGGGCCACCCATACTCCCACACCCTACTTGGCTAGTGGAAGGATTAGCTATTGGGTTAGGTGTAAGTTGAGCAGACCCACCCAGTTTCTGGCTCTAGGTCTAGGAAACCCTAGATTATACTAGCCTTTTCTTTCTCTTTTGCATGCTTAGTTGCATCATTTCATTTTGATTGTTTGATTTGTTGCATGACCACTAGATTAGGAACCGAATACCAATAGACTTAATCCAACCCAACTAGTATGACCATGAAGCCCATCTCTAGGAGAACCCCATACCATGACCCATACTTGGAGCCCAACCCTAGGAGAACCCAATACTCTGACCCTTACCAGAAGTCCAACTATAGGAAGCCCAATTATCAAGTACCCACCTTCAGTGGCACCTAAAATCCTGAGGATTACATGGACTGGGAAAAAGACATGGAACAATATTTTGAATGGTATGGCTTGAGTGATGAGAAAAAGTGTCAATTTGTACAGCTTAGGCTAACTGATCAAGCTAGATTATACTGGGACCAAGTAGAAAGACTTAATTATCAGATAGGCAACCTACCCATTACCACCTGGGAAGCCATGAAGTTAAATCTTAGGGCTAAGTATGTTCCCCCATACTATTGAAAGTGCCTTCTAGACCAATGGAATAGGTTATATCAAGGAAATAGGTATGTGTCGGAGTATATAGCCCAATTTAAAAAATGTGCCCTTAGGTGTTGCCTAGACAAACCCGAATCAGTGACCTTATCCAGGTTTGAGACTGGCCTTCATGAAGACATCCAGTAGGAACTATCTCATTGGCAAATTCAGAACTTAGAGGAAGCCTATAACATAGCTTTGGAAATCAAGTCAACCCTTAGGACTAAACCCATAACCTATGATCCCATAAACCTTAGTCAGCTTGAACCCCATAGGATCAGCACCCCAGACCCTAGCCAGTTTTCCTTTAGCCAAACCCCTCCTACTACCCCATTGGTTCACCAAAATGACCTAGATGAAGAAATATATGAGGAGGACACACCTATAGAAGACCCAGAAGTAGTTGGCTATAACCAAACCCCAATAGAAACCAACCCAAAAATAGTTGAGTATGAAGTCCAACCCGGTTCAACCATGGAGTCCAATCTAGAAACCCTCAAGGCCCTAATTGAACAATGCGCCCAGAAAGTTATCCAATTCGAAACCCAGTTTACTCAATCCACCAACCTAGAATCAGTTGACCTTGACCAAACCCAGGTAGAAGCCAATCCAATGTTAGTTGATCCAGTAGAAACCCAGGTAAAAGCCAATCCGGTGTTAGTTGATCCAGTAGATACCCAGGTTGAAGCCACCCTAGAGTTAGCTGACTTAAACCACACCCAACCTGTAGTGGAAGGACCTTTAAAGGAAGAAGACCATGAGAAATTCAGTCCCACTATTAGAGATTTACTTGAGGAGCCACTAGAAGAAAGCCCAATTAGAGAGCCCAGTCCTTTGATTTATGAACCAGAAGAGTTTATTAAGGACTTAATCTCTTTAGATCAACTCCCTCAGGATGAACTCACCTCTTTGACACCACTAGATCTTTTTCCTGAAATCAATGACCCCTTCTTCCATTATGCAGACCCTTTAGATATGCCTAAAACCCATAAGGTAAATCTCATTAGTCTAGGACTCATCCCTGAAACCCCTTCTAATATTCTACTCTTTCTAATTAACCTTAAACCATCTCCTTATGTCTCATCTTGCTAGACCAACCCTGAACCCACCTCTTATTTTCTTCCATTTCAGGAAACTTCTTATGTTTTCTTTACTATTAGGTTGCATTTCGTAGAGGTTTGCATACTGCATTCATTCATCGAGTCAGTCATGTTTGCTTCCTACTTCCGGAAGACCCTCTAGCATATGCTAAGAGTTCATGTTATATTTTCATGTGCATGTCATGATAGGATCACACCTAAAGAGACTATAATATATTAGGTTTTGTCCCTTAGAGTCCAATAAAACATCCTTTGATAGGGATGTTTAGTCGAGTCTAATAGGTATTTGTTGAGTCCAATAAATGCACAGCCCAAATTACATGTCTGCACCTGCACTACCCTCTGCACAGCATATGCATATGGAAATTAGTCAAAGCTGAACATAACTAATGAACTAAATAACAACTTGGCTAATTCCCAAAAGAGAGATAAAGAATTTTGCAGGGAATTTTGTAGTTCTGAAGAATTTTCTACTCGCAAAGCTGGCCCATCCAAGATAATGAATATCTGTGGACCCAATGCTTATGTACGTGAGATACTACCTGATTTAGATATTAGCTCCACCTTCATCATCTCAAATTTTATAGAGTCTAGGGAGCCAGCAGCGATACCTAGCGAGCACCTTGAGCCTATCCCTCCCTCTGAGAGAGAACCCATCCCAAAGTGTCCACATATAATTGGAAAATAGTGAGGAAAAGATTGAGAGAATCCTGGACGATCAAGCCATATGTACCAAGAATCATGGCTATTAGAGGTATTTGGTCTGGTGGCAAGGTCGGCCAGAATCTGAGGACTCGTGGATCACCCATGAGGATCTGCAGCACCTTAACCCAGACCTACTCGAGCACTATGAGAGCCAAGTTATCCCATACTCGACGGGGTCGAGTTCTTTCCACCCTGAGAGAATTGGTGGGGGCACCAGGATCAGGCACAGATTATTGGACCCTATTTGGTTTACCTAGCCATGTGTCAAATTTTGTAATCAACTAGAATTGAGTCCTGTAATAAGTTGAGGTTAATTGATTTGTCTCAACCCTCAACCTAGTCGGTATTTTGAGTCATGTACATCAGTTATGAGTTCAGTATGAGCCCAATTTTTATATAAGGGAGGAGGTTATCCTATTTTGGAGTTTTACAAGGCCACATCCAGGAGTCAGAGGCCACTACATTAGCCCATTGGATTTTGTGTGACAACCCAGGATCCAAGATGCTTCCTGAAATCCTGATTCATTCCAGATGCCCTCCAGATACCCAGATTCCCTTCTAGATGCCAAAGCATATTTTCAGAATAGGGCACCCATGATTCTAGAGGTCCACCTGCATCTAAGACCAAAGAAATCAAGCCCAGGTGCCAAGCCCAAGCCCATAAAAAGCAAGATTCCAGGAAATATTCCTACTACTAGGCTACCAGGCCACCCCAGCTTCCAAAGGCCCAAACCCATGCACCCAAGTCCCTTTGGGCCGGCCCCTTACAGCTCCAAGAGGCCCAACACACCCCCCTAGGCATCCTTGAGGTGTTGACCATGTCCAAAGAGGATTGACTAGGTCCAAGTTGAAGAAAAGTGGGAGATGACCAAGCCTTTTCCTAACCTAGTTGGGATTTCTAATCCTTTTAAACTTTGTAATTCTAACCTAGCTAGGAAAGGACTTGTATTCCAATTTGGAAGAGGATTTGTAATCCAAGTGTAACCATGGTTAGTGAGGGCATGGGAACTCTACAAATACCCCACCCCTCCCCCTCTTGTAAGCATCTCTTTCTTATGAATACAATTTGCTGAAATTTGAGTTATTGCCTTGTGTTGGTGTTTTGTTTTGGTTCTTTGGTTTGTGTTTTTGTGCTTGGACGAATTCCTTGCTGCCCTAGCTTCCTTCCACACCCTAGCTCAATGCCATCCAAGCCTTCACACATCCAAGGAGGTGTGTCTTAGGTCACCAAGCAGGGAGATCTTCAACAAGCTTCAAACAGCCATCTTCTAACACTAATCCTGATTCATTTCATTCCATAGTTCTTTATTCTTATTTTTTAATTGCTGTTTTGATTAACCCTGATGCTTGTAGCATCCCTGAGGTGCTTCCCCTCCCATAAGGAGGCCTTCTTTGCTGCCCGGACCGCCCATATCTGCCATCAGATTCAAGGGAAATAAGACTTCTTCTTCCAGGCTTCGATCAGAGTTGTAAGTGATCTCTTCTGCTACTGATATTATCATCTCTGACTGGTAAGAATCCTTCCCTTCACTTATTATCTGATTTAATGAAGAAAATCTATCCTAAACCGAAAGTTTCTTAACTCTCAGGTCCTGGATATTTCATTAGTTTGCATGAGTATGCCTGCGACCCGATGATTCTTTGCACTACTAGTCCTTCTGCTAGTTTTTATTTTATTTTGGAAATTTAGCTTGTAATTAAAATTATAAAAATCACAAAAAAATTATATTACTATTTTCCATGCATGTTTAGCAGTCTTAGAGTCATCCTGCATCATAACCCTTCTTGTGATTATCAAGACAGAGCCCTTTCAGAAAACTCTCCCTATCAACTTTGTGGTCGTACGCACGACCTCGTTCTATAATGCCATTTTGGGCCGACCGGCCCTCAACAATTTCTGGGCCATTGTATTTACTTTCCATCTATGGGCAAAATTTTGGACCAGGAGCAAGTTCGGAGTTATGAGGGAGATGGGGATCTTAGAGCACCACTGATCTCAAAGCAGCACTACTCTCGAAGCAGCACTGATCTCGAAGCTGCACTGATCCCGGAGCAGAATTGATCCTAGAGCAGGACCGATCCCGGAGTAGCACAGATTTAAATAAATTAGTTTGGAATTTTTCTTTTATTTGAATTTTGAATTAGGATTTGATTGGTTAGGATTGAGATATGGATAGGCTTATCTTATCCTATCTTGTATTTGAATTTGAGTCATCTCTATCTTTTTATCCTGTATTCAAATTCAAATGAGGGTTGGACAGGTCTATAAATACCACCCTCAGTCCTTTGTAAAAAGGATAGTTTTTAAGAAAAATTTTTTGAGTTTTTAGAAGAGTGATTCTTCTTGCCTTCGCCTTCGGGCATGGGCATGATGCCCTAGTTTTCCTCCTTCCAATTCCATCTTCTTTATCCCCTCATGATCTTTGAGATTCATCCTGGCACCTCCAAGTATCGAGGAGAGTTCAATGCCCTAGAGGTGAGAGGTCTCTTTGTTAGGATGAGTCCCAAAGTCCATGAGTTCCAAACCCTGTCTTCCAGCCCCACTATTCCATCGCCACCCTTTACCTAAAAAAATTCCAAAAAAAATATAATACCCTAATTTTGGTGACTTCTAGGCTCACCAACGATCCTACCCATCTGTCTCTCATCAATTTTGGTATCAGAGCCCAGAAAAAATTAGGGTACCCTAGATTCCCTTCTATCCCGCCAGCCCTCATCATCCGGCGTCCACTTCCACCCCTATAACACCTTCTTAATCTCGTACACCATCTCCTCCGGCAACTGTCTCTGGCAAGTCCTCCGGTGAGCCTGACAAATCCCAACTCACCATCTTCTTTGCCATCTACCGCATCATCAACCCCATCCGAACCTTCTACATGACCTCCGACACCGACGATCTCTACATCCACCCGGCCCAGATCCGCCGTCCCCCACCTCGGCCTCCCACTCTACGATGGTGGTCTGAGACCCTCCACGGCCTTGCCCTAACAGCCCCGATGTCTTATTCAACGACACCGTTCGCTCCGCTACCGCCTTCCCTGCCCAGGTCGAGTACGCCCAACGCATGGCCGGAGATCGAAGCACCACTGCAAGGTCCTCCACAACGATATCCATGGCATCACCAAGTCAGCTATTTGCTGCCTTGCCCACCATGGTGGCGTGAAGCAGATCAGCGATCTCATCTACGAGGAGACCCGAGGAGTCCTTAAGATCTTCATTTAGAACGTCATCTGCCATGATATCACCTCCACCGAGCATGCCCGCCGAAACACCGTCTACCACCACACCTGCGTCAAGGTCCAGGTCCTCACCTCAGATCAACTCCCCACACCGTCTGAACCCGATTCCCCAGTACCGGTGAGCATCAATCCAGTCCGAGTGCACCCGCCTTCCACTGACTGCGTGTGGTCCTTTGCCAGCATCCTCATTACCACTTCAGCATTTGCTCACCCCGACGGCGGCCAGCGATCCCATGCTGTTTCTTGCAGTCAACCGAAATAGCAACCCTTAGAGAAGCCCCAAAGGTCTCAGATCCGATGGCTCCCGATGTTGAATCTGGACGCGGCCAAAGGCAGGACGGTGAGGAGTGATTTGATGCCCGTGGCTGCATGGAAGGTGATCGAAGGGGTGGGGGAGGAATTGAACTCATAGGTGGCTCAGAACAGGGACTTTAACCCCTTCCGGAGGGGCGTCCATGCTGGCTTCATTGATGTCCAGCAGTGCCTCAACAACTTCCTCTATAAGATGGCTCCAAGAGGGATCCAAATTGACAAGAGCATCCCTATGTCGCCCGCATCGCCTCCAAGTCCTACCGGCCATCTCCTCCATTCCTAAACGATGCCAGCCTTCCCCATTAGCCAAACTCTTTCCCCTCTCCCTACATCTGTGCCGCAACACTCGATGTTTCACCTCTGCCACCAGACTGCCCAGATCTGATCGAAGACTCCACATCGAATCCAAGGGAAGAAGCTCCCCAACCGATGTCCATCTCCGGCCAACATCGTCCCCCTCCCACCTCTCCATTCCCTGATGAAACCCCTTCGTTCGAGCCCATCTTCCATCTGCTGCAGCCCATGAAGTCTTCTCAGCTGCCGGCCTCCATCCCCAATCCTAGTCACCAACCGAGGAAGAAGAAGCCCCTACCCCCGCACCTATCTCCTCGCCCTCGGCCTCCCCATCCCTGGCTCATGTCGTCTCTGCCCCAGCACCGCCACTGGCGAACACCCGCCATACTGCCCTCCGAAGACCTCCCCTATTTCATGATTTCGGTACGTGGAGAAAGAAGGGTGCATGCACAAACGGGAATGCAAACCCGGCATTCGGAGCCGACTTTCTCATCTGCATGCTTCTCAAAGCAAGCCAGCTTTAGATGCTGACTTTGAGTGCAGGCCAAAAATAAAAAAAATAGTGAAAAAAAAGTTTGAAAAAAATAATAAATAATAATAAAAAAAAGGCCTCATGGCTAGCTGGATCTGAGTCTAACTCAATGGAGTCGAGTTCTCCCCACCTCAGGGGAATGATGGGGATCTCAGAGCAGCACTGATCTCGAAGCAGCACTGATCTCGAAGCCACAGTGATCCCGGAGCAGAATTGATCCCAGAGCAGCACTGATCCTGGAGTAGCACAGATTTTAATAAATTAGTTTGAGATTTATCTTTTATTTGAATTTTGAATTAGGATTTGATTGGTTCGGATTGAGATATGGATAGGCTTATCTTATCCTATCTTGTATTTGAATTTGAGTCATCTCTATCTTTTTATCCTGTATTCAAATTCAAACAAGGGTTGGACAGGTCTATAAATACCACCCTCAGTCCTTTGTAAAAAGATAGTTTTTGAGAAAAAAAAATTTGAGTTTTTAGAAGAGTGATTCTTCTTGCCTTCGCCTTCGGGCATGGGCATGATGCCCTAGTTTTTCCCCTTCCTATTCCATCTTTTTTATCCCCTCATGATCTTTGAGATTCATCTTAGTGCCTCCATGTATCGAGGAGGGTGTAATGCCCTAGAGATGAAAGGTCTCTTCATTAGGATGAGTCCCAAAGTCCATGAGTTTCAAACCCTATCTTTCAGCCCCATTATTCCTTCGCCACCTTTTACCTAAAAAAATTCCAAAAAAAATATGATACCCTAATTTTGGTGACTTCTAGGCTCACCAACGTCCTACCCATCTGTCCCTCATCAGAGGGGAGATCGCCGGATGGCTAGATAGTGCCTAACTATTTAGGACCGACAATCAGATCACCGTCCTACTCTAGAGCAGCTTGATCGAAGGGCTAAAGCCGATGGCCATGGTCAACCAAACGAAAGAATTATGTTTGTTCTCGTTCGAGAGGACGACCCCAACAAAGTCTTCCAAATTGGAAGCACCCTCAGCGAAGACATTAAGTCAGAGATGATCGACTTCCTGAGGAGTAATGCCGACGTCTTTGCTTGGTCGGTGTCGAACATGCCAGGTATTCCGTCGGAGGTCATCACTCACCAACTTAAGGTGGATCCGACCTATAGGCCTGTTTGACAGAAAAATAGTAGCTTCGCTACCAAAAGACAAAGGGCTATTGATGAAGATGTAAAGAAGCTTTCTAATGCTTGCTTTATTAGGGAAGCCCACTACCCTGAATGGCTAGTGAATGTCATCATGGTGAAAAAAGCTAATGGAAAGTAGAGGATCTATGTAGACTACACCGACTTCAACAAGGCTTGTCCAAAGGATAGCATTCCCTTGTCAAAGATTGATCAGCTGGTGGATGCTACGGCCGGCCATCAGCTTCTAAACTTTATGGATGCCTTCTCCGGTTATAACCAAATCAGGATGCACCTGGAGGATGAGGAGAAGACAGCCTTTGTCAATGACAAAGGCTTGTACTATTACAAGATGATGCCCTTTGGCATGAATAACACTGGTGCCACTTTCTAAAGATTGATTAATCGGGTCTTCGAAGGACAGATCAGGAGGAACATGGAGGCGTATGTGGATGACGTGATAGTCAAAAGCTTCCACAAAGCTGACCACATCAAAGACTTACAAGAATCCTTTGACACACTGAGACGCCATCGGATGAAGCTGAATCCTACCATGTGCACCTTCGGGGTGACTTCCGACATGTTCCTAAGGTTCTTGGTCACATAGAGAGGAATTGAAGTCAACCCCGATAAGATCAGAGCTGTTATTGAAATGGGACATCCGACTAATAAGAAGTAAGTGCAGGAGCTTTCAGGTTGGATAGCTTCTCTCAGCCACTTCATCTCCTGGTCAGCTAAGAAGTCCCTATCAATTTTCAAGACATTATGTCGGTCGGACCGCTTACACTAGACTGACGAATGTCGATCGACCTTTGAAGCTTTGAAAATTTATTTGAAGAACCCCCAGCTGTTGGCCAAGCCGATGGAGGGGGAGCCTTTATATCTCTACTTATCAGCATCGGACGAGGTGGTTTGCTCCATCCTCGTGCGAGTGGGAGAAGATGGACAACAAAAACTTGTCTACTACACTAGTAAGGTTATCCATGATGCTAAAATAAGGTACCCTAAAATGCATAAGCTAGTCTATTCATTGGTCATAGCAGCCAAAAGACTTCGACCCTACTTCCAAGCACATCCGATCATTGTGCTGATTGATTAACCCCTCAAGGCAATCCTTCGGAGCCCGGACACCTCTGGTCGGCTCACATAGTGGGCCGTCAAACATGGTGAGTTCGACATCGCTTTCCAATCTCGATCGACTTTGAAGTCCCAGGTAATTACTGACTTCATCGCAGAGTGTATCTAGAACCAAGGAGAACCTTCTCAAACGGCCGAAGCACCTGAAGCCGATGCCATCGATGAAGTTGAGCGCGCTTGGACCCTTCACATGTATGGAGAGTCCAATCTTGCTGGCTACGGGGATGGCTTGATCCTGGCCAACCCCGATGGCGAAAGCTTAGAGTATGATCTACACTTTTAATTTTAAGTGTCAAACAATCAGGCAGAGTATGAAGCCCTTATTACAGGACTTAAAATTGCCCATGAACTGGGCATTGAGCAAATCAGAGCCTTCTCTGACTCTCAGCTTGTGGTGAATCAAGTGATGGGTGAGTTCGAAGCAAGAGAGCAAACCCTGGCCAAGTAATTGAACAAGGTACAAAGCCTCGTATCTTGGGTTAACTTCTCTGAAATTCTCCATATACCTTGACTGCAGAACTTCTGGGTGGACACCTAGATGCCTTATCATGATTGGCTATGGCCATCACCAATACCTTCGATCAAACTTTTATGGAGTACCTGCAGCGTCCAAGTATCATTGAAAAGCCGACTGAGGTCCACCAAGTTGAATAGGAAGCTTCTTGGATGGATCCAATTCTCACATTCCTAGTCAAGGAGACCCTTCCGGAAGATCTAATCGAGGCCAAGCATGTACGCTGCATGGCTTCTAAGTACGTCATCCTCGATGGCATCCTCTATAAGCGGTCATTCTCGTAGCCACTGCTGAAGTGCTTGGGTCGACTGAAGCGAAATATGCACTCAGAGAAGTACATGAAGGTATCTATGGCAATCACCTTGGAGGAAGATCCCTAGCCTACAAGATAATCCGACAAGGATACTATTGGCCTACAATCCAGAAGGATGCGTCAGACTTAGTCCAAGGTGCGACGCATGTCATAGGTACTCCAGTATTCAAAGAAGGCCCGCTAGCCAGCTGACTCCGCTCACTACACCTTGGCCATTCACATAGTGGGGGATGGACATCGTGGGGCCCTTCCCTTCGACATCCGGCAAGCGAAAATTCCTTATTGTAGCCATTGATTACTTCACCAAGTGGGTGGATGCCGAACTGCTAGCATAAATCACAAAGGCCAAGGCAGAAAACTTCATCTGGAATTGCATCATCTTCCGATTCGGCATTCCACTGACAATGGAAGGTAGTTCGATAACCCCAAATTATGGGACTTCTATGAACAATATCACATCTCTCATTGGCTCATATCAGCCAGCCACCCCCAGTCCAATAGAGAAGCCGAAGTCACCAATCGAACAATCCTACATGGACTGAAGACCCGATTGAAACATGCCAAAGGTCTTTGGGCAAAAGAACTCCATTCAATGCTTTGGGCTTATCGGACGACCACCCGAACGGTGACCGGGGAGACCCCATTCGACTTGACTTACGAAAGTGAAGTAGTCATCCTCGTGGAAGTCTCTTTGCAATCCCTATAGATTGATTACTTCGCCGAGTCAACCAATTCAGAGCAATGAAGGGCTGACCTAGATTTGCTTTAAGAAACCAGGCTTCGAACAAGGTTGAAGATGGCGACCTACCACTAGAGGATAGCCAGATATTATAACTCATGGGTCAATGAACGAATTTTTTGGGTTGGAGATCAGGTCTTGCAGAGGATGGAGATTTCAAGACCGACCGATCAAGGAAATCTTTTCCCAATTAGGAAGGCCCTTATCAAGTTGTTGAAGTAATTCGAGCTGAAACCTACCAACTCAAACATTTGGATGGACGGCAAGTAGCACGTCCATGGAATGTAGATAACCTTCACAAGTATTATCAATATAGTCTACAACTTCTTCCAAAAGGATCCATTTCCAAAAGTCCGACTCTAGTCGGCAGAGGCACTAGGGAAGCCCACTTCTGAAAGTCCTACTCTAATTGGTAGAGGCTCTAGGGTAGCCCACTTTCGAAAGTCCAACTCCGGTCGGTAGAGGCTCTAGGGCAGCCCACTTTCGAAAGTTCGACTTTGGTCGGTAGAGGCTCTAAGGTAGCCCACTTCCGAATGTCTGACTCTGATCGGCAGATGCTCTAGGGCAGCCCATTTACAAAAGTCTGACTTCGGTCGCTAGAGGCTCTAGGGCAACCCACTTGAAAGTCCAACTCTGGACGGTAGAGGCTCTAGGGCAACCCATTTTCGAAAGTCTAACTCCGGTCGGCAGAGGCTCTAGGGCAGCCCACTTCTGAAAGTCCGACTCTGATCGGTAGAGGCTCTAGGGTAGCCCACCTCCAAAAGTCCAACTCCGGTCAGTGGAGACTCTAGGGCAGCCCATTTCCAAAAGTCCGACTCTAGTCGGCAGAGGCTCTAGGGCAGCCCATTTCTGAAAGTTCGACTTCGGTCGGTAGAGGCTCTAGGTTAGCCCAACTCTGAAAGTTTGACTCCGGTCGGCAACATCTTCGGGTTCGGACAAGCCGGTGAGCCTATACTTGAGAAAAAACCTAAGTATCTTAGCTCGGCCTGAGGTACTGTCCAGCACCTCCCTCAACATCTTCAGGTTCGGATGAGCCGACGAACCTACACTTGGAAAAAAACTCCTAAGTCTTTGTTCGGCCTGAGCTACTGTCCAGCGCCTCCCTCGACATCTTTGGGTTCGGACGAGCTGACGAACCTACACTTGGGAAAAAATTCCTAAGTCTTGGTTTGGCTTGAGCTACTGTCCAGCGCCTACCTTAGCAATCTTCAGGTTTGGACAAGCTGATGAACCAACACATGGAAAAAAATTCCAGTGTCTTATTCAGGCTGAGCTACTTTCCGACGACTATCTTAGCAGTCTTCCACTTCGGACGAGCCGACGGACCCACACTTGGAAAGATTTCTAAGTTACTAGGCTTGTAGCTATTCGGTGGCTACCCCTTATAGTCCTACCAAGCTGACCGGAAATACTTAGAAATATTTCAAAGGTGCTTCAGTCAAATTGATCGACCCACACAAACAAACACAAAAAATTGAAGATATGATAAAAGAAGATTTTTCACTGAAGTAGTTCTTTTACAAAAAGTTAGTTCAAACCTTTACAAACTATCTAGGTCTAAACTGCCAGAAGTACATCAACCAATCCGACTTCAGCACCATCAAGCATAGCCGGTGCTTCAACTTGGGCTTCAGTCCTTTCTGGCAAGGCCAGAGCTCCCACTAGAATGTCCGACGCATCCATGTCGGCCCCAGTCTGGACATCCAATCTAGCCTCCTCTATGCCGGCTCCAGTATGAGGATCGACCCCTCCTCTTCTTCGGCACCTTCCTTTTATACCCGCTCGGGAAGCCGTAGGGAGGAAAGGTTGAGCTCTTGGAAGGTGGCGCTGACCATCTCTAGGCAGTCTTCATACCTGAATCGAAGCTATAAGATCTGGCCTCATTCATTTCAGCTTTGAATTCTTCTGAGGCCTTGTACTTCTTTATGGCCACTACAGTCGCCAACTTCATCATTTCTTGGGTTGACTTCAGCAACCCCTTGTACCGTTCAGCTTTGGCCTGGTGGCCCCTCGAATGCCTTTCGGACTCGAACAGGCATGCCTTTTCTTCAGCTAACCGGTAGGCCAGGGACTTTGCTCGCTGCCTCTTGCCCTTCAGCTTGGTGTTCAGGTCATCTCGTTGAGCCAACAAATCTATTATTTGATTCTTCTAAGCCTCTGCCTCGGTTCGCAGGACAGAGTGCTCTTTCTTGACCGCATGTAGAATGGACAACTCCACCCTTGTGGTCGTTAGTGCCACTTCTATGACGTCTCTCACTGCTTCAGCTGCCTCAACTTTCTAGGCCAAGTGCTCCTTAAGATCTAGCAGCTCACCCAGGTCGTCGTCCATCCATAGCATATCTTGAAGGAGCTGCAAGTAACAAAACAAAGTTAGTGATTTGGGACAAAGGCTAAAAGATCAAATGCAGATGACTTACCCTTATCATATGGTGAAAGGAGCTCCTCGCAGCTTCGTTCACCAACTGCCGACCCGATCTGTTTTAGTTGGTGCCCTCGACAGCCCTCTAGAGTAGGCTCCTAACCTACTCGGCATCTTATATACTGCACTGCATCTGGCATGCATCATCGCTGACATCGACAGCTTCCCTCTTATCGATTGTCTTCTATTCGGCTTTTTCCCCCCTTCAGCCACCTAGGGAATCTCCTCCGTCAGCTCATTGAGTGGGGAGATTGGAGTTGTCTCCTCGAACGATGGTTGCGGTAGCTCTTCTCAAGCTCGGGCAGGCGACTGCCCGACTGAGGAAGAGTGCTCCACCGGTTTCATGGCTAGTCTCTCCGATAATGGTGCATCATCATCACTAGTCTCAACGAAGAAAATGGTGATGGCCTGTTCCTTTGTCCACTATTTTGTTGGCTTCTTGGATGTCGGCTCCTCTGTCCGCTGCCCCTTAGCTTTCTGAGTCGCCGGCCCCGTAGTCTGAACAGACCTCCTCTGGGCCACCAGTGCTGAAATGATCGATCGATCTGGCTTCAACTTGCCACCTATTAGAAAGCAAAAGCAGAGTTAGCCATAACAATAAAGCCGACAGAGAAAGATATAAGTTCTTCATTGTGGATATTTATCCTACCTAGTTATCGGTGTTGGCTGACCCCAGCCTTGTGAAGATTCTCCTCTCAGAGTAAGAAAGGTACGAATGCCAGGTCCTCATCATTCAATTTATTGAAGTCGGCCTTCTCGACGCTCAATATCTTCCTTCCGTTTATGGCCTTCGGCCTGGGCTCCCTCCGTATTGGCTTGAAGCCCCATGGATCTAGGATATCTACAAAAAAGTATCGAGACTTCCATCTATGGATGGCTGACGGAAGCCCCCCTAGTATCTTCCAGCTAGGGCGGGGACTGTACATCCACCACTCCTTGCTTTAGAAGTCTTGTTTTAAAAGGAAAAAATTGGAAAACAAGGGTAGCCTCGACTCAACTCCGACCTCCTGATAGCGGACCAGGAAGCCATAGATCACCCGAATACTGTTCGGGGTTAGCTACAAGGGAGCAATCCTATAGGCATTGAAAATTTGGACAAAGAGATTGTGAAGTAGGAAACGAAGGCTGGCTTTCATGTGATCTTCATATAGGGGAAAGGCCCCTAAACTCAATGGGCCATTCACCCTTTCCTCCTTACTGGGGACGGTCAGGTGCAACATGGATGGTATGCCGTAGATGGCCCTAAGGCTCTCTAGCCAATCTCGGGTCATGGTCATGGGGATGTCATAGGGACCTGGTTCCCTATTCCCATAGTGATGCAGAACAAATATAGGGATGCGATGCGGAAGTAAATTAAGATTAACTAATTTTTTTGTGATTTTTATAGGTTTGTAGAAGTTGGCTTCAAATCAAAGAAAAGTTAACCTAACATTGAAAGATACTAATATGATAATTGAAAGCACAACTTTAAGGAAACTAAATTATCAGAGTAATTCAGAAGCAATGGATCGCTGGGGGTTGAGAAACTCCCAGACCTAGGGTTTCACTCCGAGCTTTCAACAGAACAGAAATAAAGAGAAGGGAAGGGTTATCTAACCAGACAATGATCTTCACAGATTTTGGTGGAAGAACTCTCCCGAGCAGATTGTTGGATCCTCAGAGTCGGATATCTTCGTAATGGATCCTCCAATACTGGGCCTTTGGCGGGTTGGCTTCTCCTGAACTCAAGATCTGGAAGAGAAGAAAGACAATTGATGGAATCAGAGAGTCAAGGAAAAGATTTACCAGGTTGATGAACTTGAAGATCGAAATTGCTGAAAACTGGATTCTCCTGGAGGCTGATGTGATTTTCCTTGGAACTTGCTCTGGATCTGAAGTAGCCGGACTGGATCTGGATGAAGGTGGACGGCCTGGACTTGTAGAGAGAGAGAGGCCGTGGGAGATGGATGGATCTAGGGTTTGGTGGATGGAAAATAATGAAAGGGTGGCTAGGGTTTTGGAATTTCAAGTGGCTAACCTAGGGTTTGGATAAAGATGGAGATCTCTCACCTCCTCAAGGCTCCAATGGAACCCGGATTACCCCCTCACGGAGCTCAACACTTAGAATAGTGCGGAAGAAGAGAAACCTAGGTTACTCAACACAAGAGAATAGCAAAAATAATTTTTCTTCATTGATTTTCAAAGTTACAAAGAGAGGTCTATTATATAGACCTAAAATTTTCTCCTAGCTTGTACAAATTCCCATGTGGGACTAAACTCTTCCAACCCCTAGATTAGGTAGAAAATCCTCTCCCTTGGCCGACCAAGAGTCCAAAAAAAATTGGGACGGCCATAAAGGAATTGTTTTGGAACTTTTATGGCACCTCCTTTGGAGTTGGATTTGGATTTGGAGTCCTCTTCTTCTTAAGGTATTTCTTCTTTTCTTCCACTCCAAGTTAAGCTCTTTGATTTTGATTTGAACTTCAATTAGGAGTAGGTTGGATGTCCTTCTTTGATTTCTTCTCCAAGAGAAGTTTTCTTCCTTCTTTGCTTAGGTAAATTAGGCAGGTGTGGGCGCCTCCTTTAATTTAGCCTCCAATTTGATTTTTTTCTTCTTTGGATGTGGGGACCATGACACTGGGATGCCTCTATGGCGCCTCCTGGACTCTGGCGTGTGCTCGGAGTGTGGCTGGGCGTGTGGCTTGGAGTGTGGCCTCCACTTGCTTGAACCTTGAGTTGATTGGAAGAGAAATGTGGCACCATTTTGGACCAAATTGAAACCACATTGGGACTTGCACCGAGTCAACATGACTCAACAAAATTTAAATGGTGATTCAAGAAATAAATAAACTGGTTGACCAGGTCAACCTTTATTACAAACCCTAATTTCTCGGGCAATGTCAATCAGAGATCCAAATGGAGCTCTGAAGTCTTCTTCTGAGTCTGGTGCCCGCACCAATTCTCCCAGGGTGGGAGGAACTCGACCCTGTCGAGTAAGGCTCAAGTTGGCTCTGGTATCTCTCCAAGAGGTCTGGGTCCAATTCTTGTAATTCTTCTCGGGAGATCCAAGAGTCATCAGAATCTGGCCTTCCTTGCCAGCGGACCAGGTACCTTTGGTATCCTCGATTACGAGTAGAGATAACCTGATCATCCAGGATCTTTTCAATCTGCTCTTTCCTCACAGGCCAGTTTGTTGGTGGACACACAGGGTCGGGATCACTCTCAATGATAGGGTTAGGCTCAAAAGGCTCACTAGGAATCACAGCTGGCTCCCTGTACTCTACTAAGTCTGTAATGTTGAAAGTAGAGCTAATGCCTAGTTCTGGAGGCAACTCGAGCACATAGGCATTGGATCCTACTCTCTTTACCACTCTAAATGGTCCAGCTCCCCTAGCATGTAACTTTCTAACGGTTCCAGGAGGAAACCGTTCAGGCCTTAACCTAATCATCACATAGTCTCCCTCAACAAAAGATTTGACTCGTCTTTGAGTATCAGCCAACTTCTTATAAGTTTCATTACTTAAATTTATTTTGGCATGAATTTCTTTATGCAAGTCTTTTATATGCTGTGCAAAATTCTCAGCAGATTCGGAGACTCGAGTGTGGACAGGTAAAGGGACTAGGTCAAGAGGTGTGTGAGGTTTGTACCCATGTACAATTTCAAATGGACTTTTACCCGTAGACCTATTGACCGAGTCATTGTACGCAAATTCTACCCTTGGTAGGTATAAATCCCAATTTCTGGTGTTTTCACCAACAAGACATCTCAGCAGATTTCCTAGGCTACGGTTCACTACTTCAGTTTGGCCATCAGTTTGGGGATGATAGGCAGTTGAAAACTTAAGTTTTGTCCCTAACTTATGCCAAAGGGTCTTCCAAAAGTAACTGGTGAACCGGACATCCCTATCTGAAACGATTGTCTTAGGTAGGCCATGGAGTCTAACTATCTCATTGAAGAAAAGTGTGGCTACCTTAGACGCATCAAAAGTTTGGGAACAAGGCAAGAAGTGGGCCATTTTAGAGAATCGGTCGACTACGACACAGATAGAATCATGCCTTCTCTGGGTCTTAGGTAAACCTAACACAAAATCCATACTCACATCTTGCCAAGGACGATCTGGGACAGGGAGTGGGGTATAAAGGCCAGTGTTTTGTTTTCGCTGTTTGGCAACAGCGCAGGTTCGACATCTAGCTACAATATTAGCTACATCCCTTTTTAAGCTAGGCCAGAAAAAGTGGTCTTCAATAGCTAGAATGGTCTTGTCTTTTCCAAAATGGCCAGCTAAACCTCCAGCATGGATTTCCCAAATCAAAAATTCTCTAAGAGAAGTTCTAGGGATGCAAAGCCTATTTTTGAAGAACAAAAAACCATCTACAAGGGTATAATCCTGGTGATTACTAGACGGTCCTTGAACTAGATCCTGATACACAGTTGTGAAATCCGGACAAGACTCATATTCCTCTTTGATTTGCTCAAACCCTATGACCTCAGTTCTAACATAAGTTAATAACAGAGATCGGCGACTAAGGGCATCAGCTACCTTATTCTCAACTCCAGCCTTATGTTTCAGGACAAAAGTATAGGACTGGATATATTCTACCCACTTAGCATGCCTAGGGTTAAGCTTCTTTTAGGAGTTCAGAAATCTAAGAGCCTCATGGTCCGAGAATAGTACAAATTCCTGCGGTAGCAAATAATGTCTCCAGTAACGCAAAGCTTGCACCACCGCATAAAATTCCTTATCATAGGTAGAATACCTAAGCTTAGCATCATTAAGTTTTTCACTGAAGAATGCTATGGGATGATTCTCTTGGCTTAGGACTCCACCTATTCCTACACCTGAAGCATCACAGGCAACCTCAAATACTTTAGAAAAATCGGGTAATCTCAGAATGGGTGCCTGGGTCATTTTCTCCTTAAGATCTAGGAAGGCTTTATGGGCTGACTTAGTCCAATGAAATTCTCCCTTCCTAATACAATCAGTGATAGGAGCAGCTAAAGTACTAAACCCCTTGATGAATCGCCTATAGAAGGTAGCCAAGCCATGGAAACTTCTAACTTCATGCACATTGGTTGGCTCTGGCCAGTCTACTATGGACTTAATCTTCTCAGGATCGGCCGCCACGCCGTCAGGGGTTACTACAAAACCAAGAAAGATAACTCTACTAGTCATGAATTCACACTTCTTAAGATTGCCGTAGAGTCTCTCATTCCTCAAAACTTGGCAGACTGCTCTAAGGTGGCCTAGGTGATCTGCTGGGGTCTTACTATAGATCAGGATGTCATCAAAATAGACCACCACAAATTTTCCTATGAAAGCTCTAAGTACCTGGGTCATAATTCTCATGAAGGTACTAGGGGCATTGGACAACCCAAAAGGCATAACAACCCATTCATAAAGACCATCCTTAGTTTTGAAAGCAGTTTTCCATTCATCCCCGGGTATAATCCTAACCTGATGATAGCCGCTTTTGAGATCAATCTTAGAAAAAACCATTGCACCAGCCATCATATCAAGCATGTCATCTAGTCTAGGGATGGGAAACCTATACTTGATTGTAATTTTATTGATGGCACGACTGTCAACACACATCCTCCACGTGCCATCTTTCTTTGGGGTCAATAAGGCTGGGACTGCACAAGGGCTAAGACTTTCTCTAATAAACCCCTTCCTCAATAATTCTCCAACCTGCTTTTGCAGTTCTTCATGCTCAGATGGATTCATCCTGTAATGGGGCAAGTTGGGCAAAGTTGCTCCTGGGATTAGATCTATGGCATGCTGGATATCCCTAAGAGGTGGAAGGTGGTCTGGCAAATCCTCGGGAAAGACATCCTCAAATTCTTTTAACACAGGTTTAACTTCTTGAGGAGGCTCTGAGGGTTCCGAAGTTCTAAGCTCCTTAGCAGTCAACATCCAGATGGGTGAACCACTATGAATTTCTTGTTCTAGATCCTTAGCACTGATTAGGTTCACTCCAGTTTTCATCTCCTTAACCTTACCAGCTCCTTTAGTTACCTTGTCCTTAGGGGGAACGGAATGGATCGTAATCTTCTTCCCATTGAAACTAAAGACACAGGTATTGGATTTTCCTAAGAGGGTGGCATCATGATCATACAACCAAGGTCTTCCAAGAATTATACTGCTCACCCCCATGGGTAAGACATCGCACCAAATCTTATCATGATAAGATTGCATTTGGATTTGGACTTGACATCTAGACTGGATGGGTATGGAGGTAGAATCTATCCAAGAAACCTTATAGGGGTTGGGATGGGGAACTGGGATTAAGCCTAACATCTTGACAGTGTTAGTAGAGATGGCATTTACACAGCTCCCGCTATCTATGATGATCTTACATACCTTATCCCCTAATTTAAGAAAAGTCTGTAGGATGTTAGTCCTACGCCAATCCTCTTGAACTAGATTCTGGGATAGGATGCATCTTACAACTCCTAATTGGTCAGATTCATTGGGTTCCTCCTCTCCTTCATACTCCTCAACCAAATTCATTCCGGCCTCATAAATTTCTTCTTCAAATTCCTCACTGGGCTCGGAATTATCATTCTCTCCTTCTTCTATGTAAAGGGATCTTCGTGGGCACTGGCTAGCAACATGACCTACCTTATGACACTTGAAACAGGCTATGGCAGTACACTGACTAGAAATGTGACCTGGTTTCTGACACTTAAAACAGGTGATATTTGAACTAGGGGTTCTCTGGGTGTCAGGTGCCTTACCTTTGTCCATGGGCCTAGGGGTAGAAGTACCCTGAAAAGGTTTACTAGGGATAACTTGGCTAGGTCCATTCCTTGGGATTGGGGCACTAACCCTAGAAGGTATAGGTCCTCTCTGAAATTTCTCAGTGTTCAGTGCAATCTGGTAGGCTTGGTCTAGATCAGTAACCTCTCTCAGAAATAGTTCTCTCTTGATATCTTCCCTCAGTCCAGCCCTAAATCTAGACAAAGTGACTTCGTGGGCTTCACTCACATCACATCTCATTAGGTATTCATCAAAAGTAGTTATGTAGTCTGAGACAGATCGGTTTCCTTGTTTCAGGTTTTGCCATTGGTCTAACAGGTTTTGCTGGTATGAAATGGGTAGGTATTTATCTCTCAGTTTTTCTTTCATACCCTGCCAAGTGGTTATGGGCTCAACATTCCGTCTCCTAGTGGTTAGCTCAATGTTCCCCCAGTATAACCTAGCTTGACGCACTAATTTCATCTTGGCAAACTTGTATTTCCTCTCCTCAGACATAGCATACCACTCAAAGTATTGATCCATCTCACCCTCCCAATCAGAATACACCTTAGGGTTCAGATTACCATCAAAAGTGGGTGCATCTAATTTGATGTTCCTGATGAACCTATCATCTCTATCTTCAGGCTCTGGGTCAGGCCTCCTATGATTAGGTTCAGGATCTCTATATAAAGGCCTTCTAGGCTCCAGATGTGGGTGAGGCTGAGGCACATTAAAATCGGGGTCAGGAGTCCAATTCCGATGTCTAGGTTCTTCAAGTACTTGGACTCGGTCCCTAAGTTGGGTAAGATCCTCATGAATTTGTGCGCTAAACTGGGCCACAGTGTTTGTCATATCCTGATTCATTTTAGCCATACTTTCAGTAAGAGTTCTGATCATGGCCTCTAAATCGGGTTGGGTTTGACCAGGTTGATATGGCACTCCGTTTCTGGTAGACATGATGATTCAAGCAAGCACACAAAATGAGACTAGACTAAATCGACTACTGGATCACTAGACCTAGAGTCCAAACTAGATGCCCAATCAGAGTGGCAAGCTAGCCTGTAGTAACTCAGGACTCAGCCAGGCAGGTGTAAGGGGAGTGTTAGGTCCCTGATTGCCAATCCTAGACACCAATCAGTGATTGGCCAGGTAGGCGGACCAGCACACAAGCCCTTCGGGACGTAGTCCCTGAACCACCGTTCTAGACACTGAGTGCTAAGCACACACAGAATAACTCAGCAAACTGACTCAACACTAGCCTAGACCCGACCAATTGGTGTCCCTAGCCCACTAGGGCAAATTAGGTCTAACTGATTTAAATTAGGTCTAGGTTCGAATGATTGGATGGTGGTTTTGGGCTAAGGAGAGGTAATCAACTCCTCCCCTTATCTTAGATGCTCAATTGCCCTTAAGTAAATTATGAGATGATCACTCCAAAAAGAATTGAATTGCAGAACACAAAAAACAGAGTTGCTGTATTTTAATTCTCAGAATTTTTACCGAAACCAATAAATCACAGAAAAATTATGAAAAATAGGTTCAATTATACTGGTTTCAACGAAGTAAAAATCATGCAATTCGGAGTTTTATGCAGGGAGAAATAATTCAGACAACAGGGCAATTACGGGCTGCAACTAGATTGTCTTCCCCGTTTATAATCCCTGCTACGAAGTTATAACCCAATGGATCCCCTACACGTCCTAGGAACACCCCGTGGAATGGGAGGAGGAGGCTTGCGCCTCGCTTAGTTCCTAGGACCGGACGTCCTGGGGAGTCTACTTCGAGCAGACAAAATAAAAAGAGAACAATCAAAGCAAGCAAGCAAATCAGAAACCCTAGACTGGGCTCTGATACCAAAAATGATGCAGAACAAATATAGGGATGCGATGCGGAAGTAAATTAAGATTAACTAATTTTTTGTGATTTTTATAGGTTTGTAGAAGTTGGCTTCAAATCAAAGAAAAGTTAACCTAACATTGAAAGATACTAATATGATAATTGAAAGCACAACTTTAAGGAAACTAAATTATCAGAGTAATTCAGAAGCAACGGATCGCTGGGGGTTGAGAAACTCCCAGACCTAGGGTTTCACTCCGAGCTTTCAACAGAACAGAAATAAAGAGAAGGGAAGGGTTATCTAACCAGACAATGATCTTCACAGATTTTGGTGGAAGAACTCTCCCGAGCAGATTGTTGGATCCTCGGAGTCGGATATCTTCGTAATGGATCCTCCAATACTGGGCCTTTGGCGGGTTGGCTTCTCCTGAACTCAAGATCTGGAAGAGAAGAAAGACAATTGATGGAATCAGAGAGTCAAGGAAAAGATTTACCAGGTTGATGAACTTGAAGATCGAAATTGCTGAAAACTGGATTCTCCTGGAGGCTGATGTGATTTTCCTTGGAACTTGCTCTGGATCTGAAGTAGCCGGACTGGATCTGGATGAAGGTGGACGGCCTGGACTTGTAGAGAGAGAGAGGCCGTGGGAGATGGATGGATCTAGGGTTTGGTGGATGGAAAATAATGAAAGGGTGGCTAGGGTTTTGGAATTTCAAGTGGCTAACCTAGGGTTTTGGATAAAGATGGAGATCTCTCACCTCCTCAAGGCTCCAATGGAACCCGGATTACCCCCTCACGGAGCTCAACACTAAGAATAGTGCGGAAGAAGAGAAACCTAGGTTACTCAACACAAGAGAATAGCAAAAATAATTTTTCTTCATTGATTTTCAAAGTTACAAAGAGAGGTCTATTATATAGACCTAAAATTTTCTCCTAGCTTGTACAAATTCCCATGTGGGACTAAACTCTTCCAACCCCTAGATTAGGTAGAAAATCCTCTCCCTTGGCCGACCAAGAGTCCAAAAAAAATTGGGACGGCCATAAAGGAATTGTTTTGGAACTTTTATGGCACCTCCTTTGGAGTTGGATTTGGATTTGGAGTCCTCTTCTTCTTAAGGTATTTCTTCTTTTCTTCCACTCCAAGTTAAGCTCTTTGATTTTGATTTGAACTTCAATTAGGAGTAGGTTGGATGTCCTTCTTTGATTTCTTCTCCAAGAGAAGTTTTCTTCCTTCTTTGCTTAGGTAAATTAGGCAGGTGTGGGCGCCTCCTTTAATTTAGCCTCCAATTTAATTTTTTTCTTCTTTGGATGTGGGGACCATGACACTGGGATGCCTCTATGGCGCCTCCTGGACTCTGGCGTGTGCTCGGAGTGTGGCTGGGCGTGTGGCTTGGAGTGTGGCCTCCACTTGCTTGAACCTTGAGTTGATTGGAAGAGAAATGTGGCACCATTTTGGACCAAATTGAAACCACATTGGGACTTGCACCGAGTCAACATGACTCAACAAAATTTAAATGGTGATTCAAGAAATAAATAAACTGGTTGACCAGGTCAACCTTTATTACAAACCCTAATTTCTCGGGCAATGTCAATCAGAGATCCAAATGGAGCTCTGAAGTCTTCTTCTGAGTCTGGTGCCCGCACCACATAGGCCAAGCTCCTACTACCAGACGCCATTTTAATGGATGCTAAAGGAGGGAGGGAGGATGGAATTGACCTGGTTTCTTAGTGGAGCGAGAGCAGCAAGGGGAAGGTATTCTTTCTTCTCGAGCACGAAGGTAGCAGAAAACTCCCTCTCGGTCTCCCCATTCTCCTTTTATAGGCGCTGAGGGGCCACTTCCTAGCACCCCTCAAGCACCGCGATCCAACGGCAGGTGACGTCACTTCCTGATTCGATGTGGGAGCCGAGGGGATGCGTCGGATTGCATCTAACGACAATCTGCATGACCATTCAACCAAGGGCAGATGGGTTGCTCCGCACGCTATGCCAACCGCTCAAATCCTGCCACATCGGCCATGTCGCATCAGCAGTTCTACGGGCGAGCATTTTGGGCTAGCATCCCATCATTGCACTGTACCGCATTAAATGCCATTCCTGCCACTGTCAATGCAGTGCGGACACCTGTCCACGGATGGAAATTCAGAGTAGAAGATGGTCGGACGCAGCATGCCAGATCAGATTCTCCATCACCTCAAGGATTTGCACATTAAATGCAAAGTAATGCTCTCATCCTTCGAAGCTGTAGAACCGCTCGAAGGCCAAGAGCAAAAGGGGCAACTGTTACACCAGACCAGCTCACCACCAAATCAAATTGGCCTCCTTTTACGGTCCCCCAGGACTTCTCTTCTGAAGCTCTAATGGATATTTTTTTTTGGAAGTCTGACCCACTGAAGTAGAGGTCCGAATGACCCACTTTCGCTGATGACTGGCCCACTACTCTCCTTCAGAAGTCTTACCCATAGAAGTAGAGGTCTGAATGACCCACTTCCACTGAGGTTCGACCATTGAACCTACTGGAGTTCTGACAAATACTCTCCTTCAGAGGATCGACTAGCCCTCCCAATCGGTGTATGACCAATTCACTTCAGCAGCCCAGTGAACTCCAGAAACCTCTTTATGTTATAACAGAATCCTGCCACCTCAGCACCACTACTCCACTATTCCCACGATGTTGCCCTGTTCGTGTGCCACGTGGCCACTCTCCAGATTCTCCTAGGGGTAGATCAATCTTTTTTGGCTTCTACCCTAATGGATTTTGGACTGTTCCATGCCTATATAAGGTAATCGTGGGATCTCGTTTTGAGCTAGGTACACTCTTCCCTCTCTATATGTTGTCTCTCTGATTCCTCCATTCTGTTGCCCTCAGGCTCTTGCTAACTTAAGCATCGGAGTGTCCTCCATTGGAACACCACCAGCCCTTGGGAACTTTATTGTAGGTCGACTGGGAGAAGAGCGCTCTAGCCCAGCCGTTCGACCTCGATTCAGGAGAAGTTGCAGCAACAAGTACCATAGAAAGAACCCAAGAGTCTAATACTGAACCTTATCCTGATTCACCATGTTCCAACTCTCGTAACCCTAGGGGAGCACTATATCAAGACTAATTTATGGAGCCCAACCCTAGGAGAACCTAGAACCAGGGCCATTTTGTGGAACCCAATCCTAGGAGAGTCCAATGCCAGGAACCATATCAGGAACCCAACCCTAGGAGAGTCCAAGACCCTGACCCTATCTAGGAACCCAACCGTAGAAGGCCCCACCATGAAGTATGTGATCAAGATGAGAGGGCCATGAGAAAAATTAGGGTAAAGGCACCCACCTTTGATGATAGTCCAGAACCAAAGGTCTATGTAGATTGGGTAGGAGACATAGATTATTATTTTGAATGGTATGATATGAGTGAAGAGATGAAGTATAAATTTGCAAAGATGAGGTTAATTTGTCAAGCTAGGCTACATTGGGCTAACCTTGAGCATACTAGGAGATAACATGAGCTTCCTCCCATAACTACCTAGCAAGAAATGAAATTGAAACTTAAGGAGAAGTACCTTCCTGAATCCTACAATCAGAAACACCTAGACCAATGGAATAGGATACATCAGGGGAATAGGTCTGTATCAAATTACATCGCCTAGTTTGATGACTTCGCTGTTAGGTGTAATGAATCAGGATCTCTAGCATAGACCTTGTCTACGTTTAGAACTGGATTACGTGAAAATATCCAGAAAGAGCTGTATATGAGGGAGGTCACCGATTTAGAGCAAGCATACCAGATAGCTAGGCATTATGAACAATTCCAGAGGGGACCCATATACCAGCGATCTGAAACTATTAGGAACAATGCTCCTTTCCCAAAACCAAACACAAGCCAGGTATACCAAGGTCGACCCAATCCTAACCCAGTTTGAGTCAACCCCAACCCAGTCAGATCGAACCCCAACCCAGTCCAACCCAACCCTAACCCAATTCGACCTAATCCCAACCTAACCCATCCTAACACTAACCCAGAGTGTCCACCTTAGAGTGAACCCACCCCAGAGTGTCCATCTACAAACTGGCCTATTAGTAAGGAAAGGATTGAGCGCAACCTAGATGATCAAGCCAGCAGTACTCGGAATAAAGGCTTTTAATGGTATTTGACCAAATGGCAAGGTCGACTAGAATCCGAGGACTTGTGGATCACCCGAGAGGATCTGCAGTGCATCAACTCAGTCCTTCTTCAGTAATATAAGAGCTGCATTGACCTTTTCTCGATGGGGTTAAGTTCCCTCTACCCCGGGAGAATTGGTGGGGGCACCAGGATATGACAAAGATTACTGGGCTCTATCTAGTTTGTTGATTAGGGTATTGAGCCCTTAATAATGTGTCAAGTTTTGTAATTGAGTTGAGTTGAATTTGGTCCTATAATAAGTTGAGTCGTCTCAACCTCAGCCTAGTCCAATTGAGTCTTGTAAGTTTGTATTAATGTTAGTCCAGTACAAGTCCAGTTATACAAGAGGAGGAGCACCAACCAAAGCCTTCACCAGGACCTCCCAGAGCAAAGCAAGCCCAAGCCCATGAAGCTCCACAAATGAAGATTCCAGGTGCCACCCCAGGAATATTCTTTTAAGCACCCAGCCTAGGGTTTCCTTCCCACCAGGAGGCCCATGCGCCAAGTCTTCTTGGAGGCCGCCTAAAGCCTATTGGAGGTTGCCCCTTTGCCACCCAAAGTCCACGCCTAATCCATTTTGGCATCCAAGCCTAAGAGACCAAGATCAAGGTGCCTTTGATCAAGTCGAAGAAGGAGAGAAGTCCACTTCAAACAAGGAGATCAAGTTTTATTTCTACTCAAATTATGTACTCCTAGTTCTAGAAAACATTGTAATCCTTTTCCCTATCAATTTTATATTCCTATCCTAACTATGAGAGGGCATGTGAACATCTATAAATAACCTACCCCTCTTCCTCTTGTAATCAACTCTTATTCATGAAATAAAACTCTGGGAAAATTTTGTGTTAGCTTGTGTTCTTGTGTGTTGTTCTTTGAAGTGAGTGTGAGTGTTACTTGTGAGCCCTAATCCTTCTAAGCCCTAGCCGACCAAAGCCTTCTCTAATCAAGCCCTCACACACCCAAGGAAGGAAGCCCTAGCCATCCCCAGCAAAGAGTCTTCTTCCACCTCTAGGCCGCCAGCATCAGTAAACCCTAATTCTATCTTCTTCAATCTTCCTTCAACCCTAATCCCTGTTCTATTTTCCTACTTGTTTACTTACTGACCTCTGATGCTTGCAGGATCCCCATGGTATTCACCTCCGAAGTGGAGGCCCTCTTTGCCTCTTGGACCGAGTCGTAATAGCTGATAGATCCGTGGACTATAGGCTTGACTTCCAAGCAACGATCCAGAGTGTTGTGTGACCCCATCTTCAGTTGAATCTTCAATCATTGTTCGGTACAATCCTTCCCCCTCCTAATTTCTGATTTGGTGAAGGTATGCTATTTTAATCGGGGGTTTCTCAATCTCTGAGGTCCTCCTTTTATTATTTTGCATGAGTTATATGTAGGTATGTTTGATCTTTTCATTACTAGTTTGCCTGCTAATTTTTACTTGATTTTAGGATTTTAGACTCCAAATTAAATCTCTAAAAAATTACAAAAAAATTAGTTTATGTTATTCTGCATTCGTGTTAGTCTTAGGTTCATCCTGCATCATCATGGGTTGGGATGCCTCATCTGCTTGGGCTTGGTCCTGGGGATGCCACTCCTTGTGGACGTGGGCAGCAACTTCATGTGGATGGTTGACCTCTAGGTGGACTTGGATGCAAGAACTTCTTGTGGGCTTGAGAATGCCTAAGGTGCCAATGTATGCTGGGCTGAGGTAGGCTTGGCGTACCAATTAACCTACTAGGTGCTTGTGGATTTGGGGTGCCTTCTCTTGGAGGCCTGAGGAGCTACTGCTTCATGGGTTGGGGTGCCAAGGGCTTCTTGGTCCTGGGCTTGGGAGGCGCCTTCTGAAGGGAGGGCCTGAGTAGGGGTCCAGGTGCATGGAATCTAGTTTTGATTAGGGAGTGCCAGGTGAATCTCCTGATCTGCTGACTCTTTTCTTGGTTCTTTTCTTGAGTGAAAATTACATGGACTCAAAGGACTCAAATAAAAAATGATTGATTTTCTCTACACATGACTCGAATAAAAAATGATTGACTTTCTCTACACATGACTCGAATAAAAAATGATTGACTTTCTCTACACATGACTCAAATAAAAAATGATTGACTTTCTCCACACATGACTCCGTGATCAAAATTGAAACCTTGAAAATCTTGTCTACTCCTGATGTCCTCATCAATTCTCCCGGGATGGGAGGAACTCGACCTTGTCAAGTAAAGGTCGATCTGGTTGTGGTACTGCTTTGACGAGTCTAGGTTGACACATTGCGGATCCTCTCAAGTGATCCATGAATCCTTAGATTTTGGTCGACCTTGCCAACAAACCAAGTGACATGGTATCCTTTGATCCGAGTACTGATGGCTTGGTCAACAAGGATATGCTCAATCTTTTTCTCTCACAGGGTAATTTGATGGTGGACACTTAGGTTGGGTTTGCTCTCAGAAAAAGGGTTAGGCTCAATAGACTCACTGGGTATCATTGCTGGCTCCCTATACTCAACTAAGTATGAGATATTGGAGGTTGAGCTTAATGCCTAATTGGTTATAACTCAGGCACTAAGTCCAACTTTCTTTATCACTTTGAAGGGTCCAGCTCCATGGGTATGGAACCTAATCGAAACACAATTTCCCTAGTGAACTCTTAGAATCTTTTCGAGAATTAACCATGTTATTTATAAAAATTATTGCTCACATTAATCTTATGGCCAATTCCTTATGCAGATCTCTAATCATGCAGTGCAAAGACTCACAACACCTAATGCAGGCAAATGACTCATGCCAACACTTATTGATATGTAGACTTGACTAAACCCTAAACTACAACTGTGGGTTTGGCCCTTGGTCAGGTGGGTGACGTGTAGATGAGAACTTGGCATGCACTCCTAACAGATGCCATAGGGTCCTCCAGAAGTAAGATGCAAACATGACATACTTAATGAATGTATGCAACATGCTAACCTCTATAAAATGCAATCTAATGGTTACAAAAACATGAGAAGCTTCAAAGGAGGGCAGAAAATAAGAGGTGGATTCAGGGTTAGCCTGGTAGGGTAAGAAAAAGGGTTCGGGATTGGTCGGATATAGTAGGATATAAGAAGGGGTGTCGGGGATTAATCCTAGACTAATGAGGTTGACCTTACAGGTTTGATGTACATCTACAAGTTCTGCCTTATGGAAGAATGGGTCACTAATTTCAGGGAAGAGATCTTCAATCGAAACTATAGGAGGGGATTCATCCTGAGGGTACTGGATTAAATAAGACAAGTCCTCACTCATTTCCTTCAATCCTTGAATTTCATGACTAGGCTCTATAATTGGGTTCTCTCCTAAAGTCTCCTTAGGTAGAGTAGTAGCAGGATCATGGGTCTCTTCCTCTAATTGTTCTTCCACTACAGCTTTAGTTTGGGTGTGGTCAGGGTCAACTAATTCTAGGTTGGCTTCAATCTAGGTATGGTCAAGGTCAACTAACTCTGCATTGGCTTCGGTCTGGGTGTGGTCAGGGTCAGCTAATTCTGTGTCATACTCATCCACTGAGTTCATATCAAGTTCATATACTTCGACTTCAATGTCATCCTTATGAACCAAAGGGATGGTAGGAGGGGGTTGGCTAAGGGAAAATTGACTAGTGTCTAGGGTAGCAAGGTTAGGTCGACTAAGGGGTGCCTAGCTAATATTTGGCTTGCACTCAAGGGTGGTAGGGGTTAGTCGAATAAGGGAAAGTGGACTAATACTAGGCTCATATCTAGGGATACTAATCCTATGTTGTTCGAGTCGATTAAGGGTTATCGGTCCCTTGGGCTCATAGGATATGGGTTCAGATCTATCGGTTATGGGTTCCTTAGGCTCATAGGACATGGGCTCAGACCTATGAGTTATGGATCTCTTGGGCTTATAGGATGTGGGCTCAGACCCATGGGTTATGGATCTCTTGGGCTCATAGGATGTGGGCTCAGACCCATGGGTTATGGATCTCTTGGGTTCATAGGATGTGGGCTCAGACCCATGGGTTATGGGTATCCTCTGGAATCTCTCATAGTCTATAGCTATCTGGTAGGCTTGCTTAAGATCACGAACCTTCCTCAAACACATCACTCTTTGGAAGTCATCACGAAGTCCAGCACTAAACCTAGATAGGGTCACTTGTTCAGACTCGTCTATGCTACACATTATGGCAAACTCATCAAATTGGGCTATCTATTCTAACACAAGTGGGGACACCAAGATCAGACACAAATCCCTGGATCCCATATGGTTTACTTAGTCATATGTCAAGGTTTTGAAAATTTTGTAATCAATTAAAATTGAGTCCTGTAATAAGTTGAGGTTAGTTGATTTGTCTCAACCCTCAACCTAGTCAGTATTTTGAGTCCTGTACATCAATTATGAGTCCAGTACGAGCCCAATTTTTTGAAAAGGGAGGAGGTCACCCTATTTTGGAGTTCCACTAGGCCACATCCAGGAGTCAGAGACCGCTACATCAGTCCATTGGATCTTGTTTGACAACCCAGGATCCAAGATGCTTCCAGAAACCTTGATTCTTTCCAGATGTCCTCCAAATGCCCAGATTCCAGTCCAGATGCCAGATCATATTCCCAAACCAGGGCAATCATGATTCCAAAGGTCTCTCTACATCCTATCCCAAAGAAATCAAGTCCAAGTGCCAAGCCTAAGCCCTAAAGAAGCAAGATTCTATGGAATATTCCTACTACTAGGCTACCAGGCCCCAGCTTCCAGATGGTGTGGGAACAAGAATCAGGAAAAGACTCCAACCTATTCAATTCAAGTCTGAGTCCTTATGGTTGGATTAGTTATGTAATTAGTCCTATAATTTCTATTTCAATTTTGAGTCTAAATAATCTTGTAATTAATTTCGAGTCCATATTGGATCTGGTCCAGTTAAAGTCAAAGTCTTAGTCCAATTAATTTCGAGTCCATGCTGGGTCGGGTCCAATTTGAATCCTTAGTCCAGTTAAAAGTCAGATTTTGAAGCATCAAGACAAGTCCAAAGCCAAGTGGTGCCACATGCCACTTGCCACCTTAGCGCCACATCAGCTACTACTTGCCACCTCAGCGCCATCTCAGCTAGAAGCCTCCTCATCAAGTGGTCCCCACTTTGGTGCCACTTGTCATGAGTTGAAGGAACTCCAAGAGGGCACCCAAGAAGAAAGTTTGAATTCAAAATGTTGGTTGGCCACTCTCTTCCACAAATCAAGCATCAAGGCCTACAAATCCGCCTACAAATCCTCTAACTCTCCTTGTAATCCTCCACATTTTAGGGATTTTCAAATTTTAAAAATTTGTAAGGCTCCTATTAAAGGCTTGGGGATGCCCCATTGTAAAAAAAAAGGGATGAATAAAATTTTTGGCTTGGATTATTCTTTCTATGTGATTATCTTTGTGTCTATGTGGTTTAATCTTTCTCCTCTTCCACGCCCACTCTAGTTCCTCCCTTCTTCCATCTCCAACGCCCAAAGACTCCTTTCTTCCTCTCCAATCTCAAGTGAGCCTTCAACATGAAATGGTGAATCAAGAGGATCAACACAAGGAGACCAACCTGTTCCATTTCAAGCACTCCACCATGGCGCCAAGAAGGATCCCCATCAATGCTTCATCCACCTCTCTTTCCTTTCTCCATTTCATGTTTTGTTAAGTTCTTTCATCTTAGGGATTTCTTTGTTGCAGGGTTCTCTGGGATTCCGACTTTAAGAGGAAGGATCTTTTGCCACCAATCTAGAAAGCAAGAAGAGTCTCCAACCTGTAGCATGGCCTGGTCATCTGGAAGATCCCCTCAAGAGTGATCTTATTCTTGTTGGAAAATCAATGCCAGGTAAGTCAGTATCAATTAGGTCTGAGACATTAATCTGACTAGCATGACTGGTGGTTTTAATTCTGTCATATTTTTTATTATTTTGAAGTCTCGGTAATTAGGGTTATGCATGATCATTCAAGTTTGCTTCATTAACTTATCTTTGATAAATTATGCTGAACTCTTCATATGTCGATAGAACTTGCCAATTAAACTTCTGTAATCTCCTTTTAGAGTTGCATAGTTTCATCTTCACTTCACATTCCCTACCAATCTTGGTATCAGAGCATGGTTGCATTAGGGTAGAATAGTTTTCTCTTAAATCCAAACTAGATCAAAAACTCATGCCTCCTGAGCAGGTGTACACCAGTACACTGTCACGACCCATGGGAGTAATGAGCCTTCGGGCCGGACGTGAAGTTTTAGATTAGAGTTTGGTAAAGCATCACAATTTATTTAATTTCTTTTTTTTTTGTGAATCTGAATCTACTGGCTGTGATCAAAAAAAAAAAATTTCAAAAGAAAACAAATAGTACATTTTTCATTGCCATAATTTTTTTTTGATTCCATATAAGGTTATTTATAATCACACAAAGTTTCAGCATCAGAAAAAAATCACGGAAAATACTAAAATTCCTACTTCAATCTTTTGTCCTGCTGAAATAATCTACAATACATAGTCTGTTGTTTTTATTGTTTCTCTATATATACAGATCAAAATTTCATGATTTTTGTTTTTCTAGGATCCTCGTAATTCATATTATTTCTCAAAAAAATTTCAGATTTTATTTCGATTTGTAGAATTTCTAGCATTCGAAATACTCTATGAGATTCATTCTGAACTGAAATTCCAGCAAGAACCAATCTCAAAAAATTTTGAATTTGAAGTTCAAATTTTAAATTTTAAAATTTTGAATTCTGACATTATAGAATCTGAAACTTAGAGTTTGAAATTTAAATTTTAAAATTTAAGTTTGAATTTTAAATTGCTTGAAAATTGATCAAGTCAAAAAATTAAGTCAGCTCATAAAACACAAAAAAAAAAAAAAAAAATGCATTCATTTGAAAACATCTTAAGGGCATCAATATGACATGGGGGCAAGAGTTCATCACTTGTCCTTAGCCCAAAACCACAACCCATCATCTCGATCCCAATCCTTAATTAAAACCAATTAGACCTAATCACCCTAGTGGGTTAGGGACACCAACGAGTTGGGTTCGGATTAGGGTCAAGTTGATTATTGATGCAGAACGAAAGCTCTGATACCAAAAATGATGCAGAACAAAAAAGATGATGCGATGCGAAAGTAAATTAAAATTAATGTATTTTTTTTTTATTTATTTTCAGAAGTCGGCTTTGACTCAAAGGAAAGATAAACTAAAGTTGAAAGAAACTAAGAAATGACAGAAAGCATAATTAAAAAGAGTGGATTATCAGAGTAACTCAGAAGTAGGATCGCTGGGGATTGAGAAACCCCCAGACCTAGGGTTTACTCCTCTTTCAAGAAACAGACGAAGAGAGAAGAGAAGGTTTTATACCTGACTGTGATATCTCTCGTTGCTTCAATTGAAGGATACTCTCGAGCAGATTGTAGGATCCTTGGAGACGGGGTATCTTCGTAATGGATCCTCGGATTATAGTCCTATGGCAAGGTTGGCCTTCTTCTCGAACTCAGGATCTGGAAGAAGAAGAACAAAAAAAAAGAACCAGAAACTCAAAGAAAGACACTGACCTGAGGACTTAATGAAGATTGTTGGATGTAGAAGTTCCGGAGATCTTGATACTGATCTGACTCTTCTTTGAACTTGCTCTGTAGTTGAAACAGTTGATCTGAACCTGGATGCTGGTGACCGGCCTCTATGTGGAAGAGAGGGCTGTGGGATGTAGATGGAAAATTAGGGTTTGGTGGTGGAGTAGAGATGGGTGGACTAAGCTAGAGTTTTGGGGTTGGAGATCTCACACCTCCTCAAGGTTCCTAGGGAACCCGGATTTACTCCCTCATGGAGCTCAACACTTGAATACAAGTGCGGAAGAGAGAAACACAAAGTTGCTCAGAAAGAAATTGATTTCATTCATCAGATTACTTTAAAATTTACAAGAGGGGTTTAATTTATAGGACTTTACAGGAGAGTAGGGTTTTACATCTTTCCATGTGGGACTAATGGGGGGATCTTCAAATTAGGTTTGTAGGATCAATTCCCACACATATGGCCGGCCAAAAGGTTCCAAAAAAGTTGATTGGAGGCTTTAAAAGGAAGGTAGGTGGCGCCTCCTAGCCTTGTTCTTCAAGAGAAAATTTCTTTCCTTTCATGGCTCTACTCTTTTGGACACCTCCTTTTCTTTCTCCCTAAGTCATGGTTCTTCCCATCTTTGCTTTGGGCTTTTTAGGCATGGATTGGGCGCCCCCTTGAAGTGTTCCCCAAGAAGTGCTTCTTTATTTACATAGCTTGGCTCTTATGGAAATGTTTTGGCCGCCCCCTTGAATTGTGGATCCCAAATTATTTTCTCCTTAAGTGGTGCATGAGAGAAGGGACCTGCTATCTTGTGGTGTGGGGACCAAAGCATACTGGATGGAGATGTGGCGCCCCCTAGACTCAGGCGTGTGGCTGGGAGTGTGGCGCCCACTTGCTTGGTCTTGGGAGAAAATGTGACACCCTGGAGAAGACCTAGACCACTACTGAGTCAACATGACTCAACAAAATTAAATTGTAGGGAAATACAGACTCAAGCTAAAATTGAGTTGATCAAGTCAACCCTAATTACAAAACCTGAAAATCCTAATTCTTCGGGCAAGGTCAATGGAGCCCTGAAGTCTTCTTCTGAGTCTGGTGCCCGCACCAATTCTCCCGGGGTGCGAGGAACTCGACCCTGTCGAGTATGGATCAAGTTGGCTCTGGTATCTCTCCAAGAGGTCTGGGTCCAAGTCTTGTAATTCTTCTCGGGAGATCCAAGAGTCATTAGAATCTGGCCTTCCTTGCCAGCGGACCAGGTATCTCTGGTATCCTCGATTACGAGTAGAGATAACCTGATCATCCAGGATCTTTTCAATATGCTCTTTCCTCACAGGCCAGTTTGTTGGTGGACACACAGGGTTGGGTTCACTCTCAAGAGCAGGATTAGGCTTAAAAGGCTCACTAGGAATCACAGCTAGCTCTCTATACTCTACTAGGTCTGTAATGTTGAAAGTGGAGCTAATGCCTAGTTCTGAAGGCAACTCGAGCACATCGGCATTGGATCCTACTCTCTTCACCACTCTAAATGGTCCAGCTCCTCTAGCATGTAACTTTCTAACGGTTCCAGGAGGAAACCGTTCAGGCCTTAACCTAATCATTACATAGTCTCCCTCAACAAAAGTTTTGACTCGTCTTTGAGAATCAGCCAACTTCTTATAAGTTTCATTACTTAAATTTATTTTAGCATGAATTTCTTTATGCAAGTCTTTTATATGCTATGCAAAAACTTCAGCAGACTCGGAGACTCGTGTGTGGACTGGTAAAGGAGCTAGGTCAAGAGGTGTGTGAGGTTTGTAACCATGCAAAATTTTAAATGGACTCTTACCTGTAGACCTATTGACCGAGTCATTGTATGCAAATTCAGCCCTGGACAAAATACAAATCCCAATTCCTGGTGCTCTCAATCAAACCAAAATCTGAGCCAAAGCCTAGTAAAGGGTAAAGAAAAACTAAACTAGACTGACGACGCATTCCTAAAGAATGGACTTTATTCCAAAGGAACCCTAGGTCTAAACCTAACAAACTAAGGCTCTCTAGGTTTGACCTTGGGTCGGAGGATGGCATGCAGAGCATGAAAACTTATCATGGGTGCCTAGTAGGTGCCATAAGGTCTTCCAGAAGTAGGTGGCAAACCTAATAGGTTCTGACACGCGGTTCACTCTAAAGACTTCGACAAAGTATACTTGGATGGTGTAAGAAGCATTGGAAGTCCTAGAGAAAGGGAGGAAATATGAGGCGGAGTCACGAATTACCTGCTGACTAAAGGTGGTGACCTGAAGGTTTGAATGGTGATCTATGAGTGTCAACTGGTCATCCTTATGAAAGGAAAAGTTTGCTACTCCCAGGAATGGATCAAGAGATGGTTCGGGAAGTAGCCTAGGACATGTGATTGCAATAGTTAAGGTTTGTTCTCTAAGCAAACAATGATCCACTTTCTCAAGAACTGGATTAGAGAATGATTTATGGAAGGGCCTATGGATGATGACCTCAAGACTTAAAATTTGACATATGGATGCGGAAAGGTATACTCTATAGAAGGGTAGGTCAGTCATGCGAAGGAAGGGGTCTGGGGTCAGAAGGAGGACTTCTATAGGACTGGGTGAATCAATCCGCTCAAGACAAGGATGTTCAACTGAGATTACAGGAGAGACCTTAGTGGCTGGGCATGGGACAAGGTCCAATTGTAAGAGCCTTGATTCAGTCATCCTTAGGAGAGGATCTATCATAGGGTGGGCAAACTTAAACAGTTCGGTGCAAAGATCTTCAATTGGTACTTGGGGAATGACTGTCATTAGAGGGTACGAACTGATAGCTCGGGCTAACACTATGAGTTCTTCCTGGGGGTATTTGACTAAAGGAACCTGGTTCTCACAAATCTCTTGAATTTCTGAACTAGGTCCTACCACTTGGTTGCTTTCCAAGGTCTCCTCAGGTAAGGAACCAATAGTATCGATGTCACATTCTTCAAGTTCTTCCCCCTCATATTCATCAACTAGACTCAAGCCAGCATCATATACTTCCTCGATGCCATCTTCAATGGGTTTCGGGTCAGTGATAATCGGGTCAACTGATTCTGGGCTTGTCATACCAAACCTTTCTTCCTCATTGGTAGGCTTGGGTTCTCCCTCATTAATGTCATCCTTAGGACTCTTACCACGTAGCTGTGCACAAGCCAGTCCTATGCATGGGCACTGACTAGATTTATGGCCTCTTTCTCCACAAAACCAACATTCTTGCGATATGGGAGCCTGGGTCACAATGGGTTTCAAGCTAGTAGAGACCTTACTTGGGCATGGGTGTGGATCTAAATGGTTTGATCTAGAAGACTTGGGTTGTTGAGTGACTGATCTAAAATATTGTAAGGACCTCTCATAGACACGATCCACACTATAGATATCATGGTTAGGCTTCCTAAGGTTATGCTCAGGATCGCGGTATAAGGTCCTCCTAGGCTCCTGGCATGGGTGAGGTTGGGGCCTATTAAATTTTGGATCAGGGGTCCAATTTTGATGTCTACGTTTCTCAATTACTTGGACTCGATCCCTAAGCTGGGTAAAATTCTCATTCATATCCTGACTCAATTTGTTCATACTTTCAGTAAGAGCTCTATCCATGGCCTCTAAATCAGGTTGGGTTTGACCAGGTTGGTAGGGTACTCCATTTCGGGTAGACATGATGATGCAAGCAAACACACCAGATGAGACTCAACTGATATGACTACGGACTAACTAGACCTAGAGCCCATACTAGATGCCCAATCAGAGTGGCAAGCTAGCCTGTAGTAACTCGGGACTCAGCCAGGCAGGTGTAAGGGGAGTGTTAGGTCCCTAAATGCCAATCCTAGACACCAATCAGAGATTGGCCAGGTAGGCGGACCAGCACACAAGCCCTTCGGGATAGAATCCCTGAACCACCATTCTAGACACTAAGTACAAAGCACACACAGAGTAACTAGACAAACTGACTCAACACTAGCCTAGACCTGACTTGTTGGTATCCCTAGCCCACTAGGGCAAATTAAGTCTAATAAATTTTAAAATTAGGCTTAGGATCGAATGAATGGGTGGTGGTTTTGGGCTAAGGAGAGGTTATCAACTCCTCCCCTTATCTAAGATGCTCAATTACCCTTAAGATGAATTAGGAGATGATCACTCAAAAAAAAAAAAAAAAATTGAATTGCAGAAACACAGAAACAGAGTTTCTATAATTTAACTCTCAGAAATTCCAAAGAAACCAATAAATTACAGTAAAATTTTGTAAAATAGGTCCAATTATACTGGTTCCAGAAAAAGAAAAATCACACAATTTGGAGTTACCTGCAATGAGAAACAATTCCTGGAACAGGGTAGTTATAGTCTGAAAATAGAATGCTTCCCCCATTTACAATTCCTGCTACAAAGTTGTAACCCAGCAGATCCCCTACACGCCCTTGGAACACCCCATGGAATGGGAAGAGAAGGCTTGCACCTCACTTCGTTCCTAGGACCGGATGTTCTGGGGAGTCTTCTTCGAGCAGACAAAGTAAAAAAGAGAGACACTCAAAACATGCAAGCAAGTCAGAAACCCTAGACAGGGCTCTGATACCAAAATTGATGCAGAACGAAAGCTCTGATACCAAAAATGATGTAGAACAAAAAAGATGATGCGATGCGGAAGTAAATTAAAATTAATATATTTTTTTATTTATTTATTTTCAGAAGTCGGCTTTGACTCAAAGGAAAGATAAACTAATGTTGAAAGAAACTAAGAAATGATAGAAAGCACAATTAAAAGGAGTGGATTATCAAAGTAACTCAGAAGTAGGATCGCTGGGGATTGAGAAACCCTAGACCTAGGGTTTACTCCTCTTTCAAGAAACAGACGAAGAGATAACAGAAGGTTTTATACCTGACTGTGATATCTCTCGTTGCTTCAATTGAAGGATACTCTCGAGCAGATTGTAGGATCCTTGGAGATGGGGTATCTTCGCAATGGATCCTCGGATTGTAGTCCTTTGCAAGGTTGGCCTTCTTCTCGAACTCAGGATCTGGAAGAAGAAGAACAAAAAAGAAGAACCAGAAACTCAAAGAAAGACACTGACCTGAGGACTTAATGAAGATTGTTGGATGTAGAAGTTCCAGAGATCTTGATACTGATCTGACACTTCTTTGAACTTGCTCTGTAGTTGAAACAGTTGATCTGAACCTGGATGCTGGTGGCCGGCCTCTATGTGGAAGAGAGGGGCCTTGGGATGTAGATGGAAAATTAGGATTTGGTGGTGGAGTAGAGATGGGTCGACTAAGCTAGAGTTTTGGGGTTGGTGATCTCACACCTCCTCAAGGTTCCTAGGGAACCCGGATTTACTCCCTCACGGAGCTCAACACTTGAATACAAGTGCGGAAGAGAGAAACACAAAGTTGCTCAGAAAGAAATTGATTTCATTCATCAGATTACTTTAAAATTTACAAGAGGGGTTTAATTTATAGGACTTTACAAGAGAGTAGGGTTTTACATCTTCCCATGTGGGACTAATGGGGGGATCTTCAAATTAGGTTTGTAGGATCAATTCCCACACATATGGCCGGCCAAAAGGATCCAAAAAAGTTGATTGGAGGCTTTAAAAGGAAGGTAGGTGGCGCCTCCTAGCCTTGTTCTTCAAGAGAAAATTTCTTTCCTTTCATGGTTCAACTCTTTTGGACACCTCCTTTTCTTTCTCCTTAAGTCATGGTTCTTCCCATCTTTGCTTTGGGCTTTTTAGGCATGGATTGGGCGCCCCCTTGAAGTGCTCCCCAAGAAGTGCTTCTTTCTTTACATAGCTTGGCTCTTTTGGAAATGTTTTGGCCGCCCCCTTGAATTGTGGATCCCAGATTATTTTCTCCTTAAGTGGCGCATGAGAGAAGGGACCTGCTATCTTGTGGTATGGAGACCAAAGCATACTGGATGGAGATGTGGTGCCCCCTGGACTCAGGCGTGTGGCTGGGAGTGTGGCACCCACTTGCTTGGTCTTAGGAGAAAATGTGACACCCTGGAGAAGACCTAGACCACTACTGAGTCAACATGACTCAACAAAATTAAATTGCAGGGAAATACATACTCAAGCTAAAATTGAGTTGATCAAGTCAACCCTAATTACAAAACCAGAAAACCCTAATTCTTCGGGCAAGGTCAATGGAGTCCTGAAGTCTTCTTCTGAGTCTGGTGCCCGCACCAATTATGTCCACTAATTGGTGTATGCTTACGGGCTTGGTGTCTATGATTGGTGAATTAGGGCTTGTGGGTTGGTCAGCCTACCTGGCCAATCACAGATTGGTGTCTAAGGTTGGCAGAACAGGGACCTCCACTCCCCTTCCCACCTACCTGGCTAAGTCACGTAAGTTACTACTAGCTAGTTGGTCCTTTTAATTAGATCTCTAATTCGTACTCTAGGTCTAGAAATCCTTAGCCCGAGTTTGAGTCTAATTGTTTGCATGACAACTAGATCAGGAACTCCTTACCACCCTTCACAAGATCAACCAAGTTCATCCATGGACACTAGTATGAAAACCCTTATAAGATCTATGATTGAGCGACTTGAACATTTGGATTCTAGGTTTGATCAATTCAAGGAAAGGATAGGAAACCTAGAGGAATCTCGGTTGACCCCAACTGAACCACCTTCACCCAGATTACTTAAGTTCGCCCTAGAGCCCAATGACAGGAACATACACCTGATCCAATTCGTAGAAGGCCACATCATGATTATGCTGATCACACTCCAGAGCCATATCCTAGAAGACCTCGCCATGATACTTTTGATCAGGATGATCAGGCCTTAAGGAATATCCATCTAGATGCACCAACCTTTGAGGGAAGCCTAGATCTCAAGGTGTACATAGACAGGGAGGCTGACATGGACCAATATTTTGACTGGTATGATATGTCTGAAGAAGGAAGATTCAAGTTTGCCAAAATTAGACTAGTCCATCAGGCTAGGTTGTATTGGAGAAATGTCGAACGCATAGCTAGGCAGAGGGGAGACTTACCTATAGCGACCTGGAGAGACATGAAGAGAAAGCTTAGAGAGAAATATTTGTCTATGTCTTATCAGCAAAGGTTGTTAGATCAGTGGCAGCGATTGACACAAGGAAATAAGACCGTTTCTGAATACGTTGCTAAATTTGATGAGTTTGTAATGTGATGCAACGTAGTCGAGTCTGAGGCAGCCACTTTATCGAGGTTTAGATCAGGATTGAATGAAGATATAAAAGGAGAATTATTTTTGAGAGAAGTCCATGATTTAGAACAGGCATACCAAGTTGCCATGGACTATGAGAGGTTTCAGAGGAGAGCTTCATTTAGGCGACCAGAGCCCACTAGGTTTAATCCTCTTGTTAGTCGACCTAGTTCAGTCCCTAATACAACCAATAGACCAAAACCCAGCTCAAATCCAATCCCTAGACCCAACCCTGCCATTCCTCCAATTCCTAGAGAAGACAAAGGAAAGAGTCCTGAAGTTCGAGGTGAGAGGGAGCGAGTCTGCTATAAATGTCATAAACCTGGTCATTTCCTGAGCTAATGTCCCTCTAGAGCTTTACATATAGAGGAGGTAGAAGAAGAAGAATCAAAACCCCTGGGGAATAATGAAGAGGAGGTTTATGAAGCAGGGGATTGCTTAGCTGATGAGTATGAAGGAGATGAAGAAAATGTAGACTCATCAAATGTGTTAGGAGTTGTGAGATGTATCATGACACAGACCAAAGAGCAGGAAGACTGGCGTAGGACTAGCATTCTACATACATTTGTCAAAATAGGAGAAAAGGTCTGTAAGATCATGATCGATAGTGGAAGCTGTGTCAATGCCATTTTCACTAGTGCAGCCAAGAGTCTAGGATTACCCACTGAACCACATCCCAATCCATATAAGGTATCCTGGATCGATTCCACTTCTATCCCAACCAAGCAGACATGTCATGTCTGAATCCAACTTCAGTCCTATCAGGAACGAATCCTAGGTAGGCCATGGCTGTTTGACCATGATTTGACAATTTTTGGTCGAACAAACTCCTGTGCTTTCAATTTCAATGGCAAGAAAATTGTCATTCATCCAACCCAGCCTTAGGACAACACTAAAAGAGAAGCTAGCAGCCTGAAAGAAAAAAGGACTGGATTAAATTTGATAGGTGCAAGAGAATTAGAAAAAGACATTAATGAGGGAGCACCTATTTGGATGGTAGCTGCTAAGGAAACTAAGGACCACACTCCTGTAGAACACCCTCAAGAGATGGTCCAATTATTGAAAGAATTTGAAGACATGTTTCTCGAGGACCTACCCGATAGTCTTCCACCTTTAAGGGACATACAACATGCCATAGATTTAGTCCCTGGTGCGACTTTACCTAATTTGCCTCATTATAGGATGAATCCAACTGAACATCAGGAGTTACAAAGGCAAGTTAGTGAACTTCTTAGAAAGGGGTTTGTTAGAGAAAGTTTAATCCCATGTGCAGTCCCTGCCTTGTTAACCCCTAAGAAGTATGGCAGCTGGAGGATGTGTGTAGACAGCCGTGCCATCAACAAGATTACTGTTAAATATAGGTTTCCAATCCCAAGACTGGACGATATGTTAGACATGATAGCCGGATCAATGATTTTCTCCAAGATAGACTTAAAGAGTGGCTATCACCAGGTTAGGGTTAGGTCTGGAGATGAATGGAAGACCACTTTTAAGACTAAAGATGGATTATATGAGTGGTTAGTCATGCCGTTCAGTCTGTCCAATGCACCCAGCACCTTTATGAGAATTATGAATCAGGTGTTGAAAACTTTCATCGGGAAATTTGTGGTGGTATACTTTGATGACATTCTTATCTATAGCAAGACTAAGGCAGACCATTTAACCCACCTAAGGCAAGTTTGCCAAGTCCTTAGAAAGGATAGCCTCTATGCCAATATCAAGAAGTGTGATTTCTTAACACATATAGTTATCTTTCTAGGATTCGTAGTCATATCTGAAGGAGTGTCCGCTGACCATGCAAAAATTAAGTCCATAGTAGAGTGGCCTGTACCCAAAAGCATCCACGATATCCATAGTTTCCACGGTTTAGCCACCTTCTATAGGAGATTCATTAGTGGGTTCAGCACGATAGTGGCTCCAATCACTGATTGTATTAGGAAGGAAACTTTTGAGTGGACTAAAGCAGCAGGCAAAGCCTTCCTAACAATTAAGGAAAAAATGACACACGCACCCGTCTTGAGGTTACCCGATTTTATCAAAGTGTTCGAGATTGCTTATGATGCTTCTGGGGTAGGAATTGGAGGTGTCTTAAGTCAAGAGAATCACCCAGTAGCATATTTCAGTGAAAAGTTAAATGAAGCGAGACTAAGGTATTCCACCTATGATAGGGAGCTGTATGCGGTAGTTCAGGCATTATGTTATTGGAGGCATTATCTTCTACCACAAGAGTTTGTCCTATTTTCTGACCACGAAGCTCTTAGGTTCCTTAGTTCTCAGAAGAAATTGAACCCTAGGCACGGAAAATGGGTAGAGTTCAAACAAGCTTATATGTTCGTACTAAAACATCGTGTCGATACTGAAAATAGGGTTGCCAATGCGTTGAGTCGTCATTCCATGTTGTTGACTTCTGTGAGCACTGAGGTAGTAGGGTTTGATAGATTGAAAGAGGAATATCCTACATGCCCTGATTTTGGTAACATCTATCGATCCCTTCAACAAGGACCATCTAGTAAGCATAGTGATTATACCCTTTTAGATGGATACCTTTTCAAAGGAAATCAATTGTGTATTCCCAAGACCTCTATTAGGGAATTTCTGATCTGGGAAGTTCATGCTGGAGGCTTGTCAGGACATTTTGGTAGGAATAAGACTATCTTAGCAATAGAAGACCAATTCTTTTGGCCTGGTCTCAAAAAAAATGTGGCCCAGATTGTAGCTTAGTGCCGTACCTGTGCTGTTGCAAAACAGCAAAGACAGAACACCGGTCTGTACACACCCTTACCTGTCCCTGATTGTCCATGGCAGGATATCAGCATGGATTTTGTAGTAGGCCTCCCTAAGACGTCTAGGAAGCATGATTCTATCATTGTGGTTGTCGATCGTTTCTCCAAGATGGCTCATTTCATTCCTTGTTCTCAAACTTTAGATGCTTCGAAGGTGGCCAAGCTTTTTCTCGATCAGGTCGTTAGGCTTCATGGTTTACCCAAAACCATTGTATCCGATAGAGATGTCAAATTTACTAGCTATTTCTGGAAAACTGTCTGGCACATGTTCAGTACCAAGCTGAAATTCTCTACTGCCTATCATCCTCAAACCAATGGCTAGACAGAGGTAGTAAACCGAAGCTTAGGAAATCTGTTGAGATGTTTGGTTGGTGACAACTTGGGAAACTGGGACCAATTACTTCCTCGTGCTGAATTTGCCTACAACAGCTCAATTAATAAGTCTATTGGAAAAAGTCCGTTCGAAGTGGTCCATGGATACAAACCTAGGAAACCTTTAGACCTAGCTCCATTACCCACACATGCACGAGTATCTGAGTCTGCTGAGTCATATGCACAGCATATTAAGGAATTGCATAAGGAGATTAGCCAAAAGATCCAATCGAGCAATGAAATCTATAAGCATATGACTAATTCACATAAATGATTAAAAGAATTTAATGAAGGGGACTCCGTTATGATCAAATTTAAACCTGAAAGGTTTCCGCGAGAACTATGAAGAAACTCCATGCCCGGGGAGCTGGACCTTTCAAAATAATAAAGAAAATTGGACCTAATGCTTATGTATTAGAATTACCACCAGGTTATGGCATTAGTTCAACCTTTAATGTTTTAGAATTAAAAGAATACAAAGAACCTGCATTGATACCTAGTGAGCTTTTTGGTCCTAATATTTCTTTTGAGAGTGAAACACCAAATGAGTGTCCACCACCAAGTGTTCCTGAGAGAAAGGAGAGAATTGAAAGGATCTTAGATGACCAAATCATTACTACTAGAAATAAAGGCTACCAACGTTATCTAGTTAGATGGCAAGGATGTCCTGAATCTGAAGACTCCTGGATTTCCCAAGAGGACCTACAACAAATCGACCCAGATGCATTAGAAGCTTATCAAGCCAACCCTCACTCGATAGGGTCGAGTTCCTCCCACCCCGAGAGAATTGGTGTGGGAACCAGAATCAGGAAAAGACTCCAACTTATTCAATTCAAGTCTGAGTCCTTATGGTTGGATTAGTCCTTTAATTAGTCCTGTAATTTCTCTTTCAATTTTGAGTCCAAATAATCTTATAATTAATTTCGAGTCAATATTGGGTCTGGTCCAGTTGAAGTCAAAGGCTTAGTCCAATTAATTTTGAGTCCATGCTGGGTCGGGTCCAATTTGAAGCCTTAGTCCAGTTGAAAGTCAGATTTTGAAGCATCAAAACAAGTCCAAAGCCAAGTGGTGCCACATGCCACTTGCCACCTCAGCACCACATCAGCTACCACTTGCCACCTCAGTGCCATCTCAGCTAGAAGCCACCTCATCAAGTGGTCCCCACTTTGGCACCACTTGTCATGAGTTGAAGGAACTCCAAAAGGCAACCCAAGAAGAAAGTTTGAATTCAAAATGTTGGTTGGCCACCCTCTTCCACAAATCAAGCATCAAGGCCTACAAATCTGCCTACAAATCCTCTAACTCTCCTTGTAATCCTCCACATTTTAGGGATTTTCAAATTTTAAAGATTTGTAAGGCTCCTATTAAAGGCTTGGGGATGCCCCATTGTAAAAAAAAAGGGATGAATAAAATTTTTGGCTTGAATTATTCTTTCTATGTGATTATCTTTGTGTCTATGTGGTTTAGTCTTTCTCCTCTTCCACGCCAACTCTAGTTCCTCCCTTCTTCCATCTCCAACACCCAAAGACTCCTTTCTTCCTCTCCAATCTCAAGTGAGCCTCCAACATGCAATGGTGAATCAAGAGGATCAACATAAGGAGACCAACCTGTTCCATTTCAAGCACTCCACTATGGTGCCAAGAAGGATCCCCATCAATGCTTCATCCACCTCTCTTTCCTTTCTCCATTTCATGTTTTGTTAAGTTCATTCATCTTAGGGATTTCTTTGTTGCAGGGTTCTCTGGGATTCCGACTTTAAGAGGAAGGATCTCTTGCCACCAATCCAGAAAGCAAGAAGAGTCTCCAACCTGTAGCATGGCTTGGTCATCTGGAAGATCCCCTCAAGAGTGATCTTATTCTTGTTGGAAAATCAATGCCAGGTAAGTCAGTATCAATTAGGTCTGAGACATTAATCTGACTAGCATGACTGGTGGTTTTAATTCTGTCCTATTTCTTTATTATTTCGAAGTCTCGGTAATTAGGGTTATGCATGATCATTCAAGTTTGCTTCATTAACTTATCTTTGATAAATTATGCTGAACTCTTCATATGTCGATAGAACTTGCCAATTAATCTTCTGTAATCTCCTTTTAGAGTTGCATAGTTTCATTTTCACTTCGCATTCCCTACCACCAGATGATGCAGCACGAAAGCTCTGATAGCGAAAATGATGCAGAACAAAGAACAAGGAAGCGTATGCGGAAGTAAATTTAAGATTAATTCTTCTTCTTTTTTTTTTTTTTTTTATATTTCAGAAATTGGCTTTGACTCAGAGTAAAGCTAAACTAAGTTGAAGGAAACTAGGTAAGGATTGAAAGCACAATTTAGATGAAACTAAATTATCAGAGTAGTTCAGAAGTAACGGATCGCTGGGGGTTGAGAAACTCCCAGACCTAGGGTTTCGCTCTGAACTTTCAATAGAACAGAAAAAGAGAGGAGAGATGGTTTACCAACCAGACAGTGATCTTCTCAGAATTTGGGTGGAAGAACTCTCTCGAGCAGATTGCGGGATCCTCGGAGTCGGCTATCTTAGCAATGGATCATCCAATACTGATCTTGTGGTTTGGTCGGCTTCTCCTGGACTCAAGATCTGGGAAAGAAGAGGAACAAGTGATGGAATTCAGATACTCAAGAAATGATTTATCAGGTTGAAGAACTTGAAAGCTGAAGTTGCTGAAATCAGGATTCTCCTGGAGGCTGATCTGACTTCCTCTTAGAATTGCTGTAGATCTGAAGTATCTGGACTGGAGCTGGATGCTGGTGGTCGGCCTGGACTTGGAGAGGGTGGCCGTGAGAGGTGGGATAGGCTAGGCTTGGTGGAAAGAGAAGGGTGATGGTGGCTAGGGTTTGGGAGTGGAGTGGCTAACCTAGGGTTTGGGTTTTGGAGATCTCACACCTCCTCAAGGTTCCTGGGGAACCTGGATTTACTCCCTCACGGAGCTCAACACCTGGATGCAAGTGCGGAAGAGAGAAAACACAAAGTTTGCTCACAAAAAAAATTTGGTCTCATTCATCTGATTCTTTTCAAACTTACATGGGATTTAATTTATAGGCCATTACAAGAGAGTAGGGTTTTACATCTTCCCATGTGGGACTAAAGGAGGGGATCTTCAAATTAGGATATCAATCCCTACTCATATGGCCGGCCAATTAATTCCAAAGTTGATTGAAGCTTCAAAAAGGAAAGTGGGTGGCGCCTCCTTGTCTTGACCTCCAAGAAAATATTTTTTTCCTTCTATGCTTGGCCTTATCTGGAAGTTTTTGGGTGCCTCTTAACCTTGCCCTCCAAGAGAAAATTTGTTGCCTTTTATATCTGGCTTTAGTTTGAATGATTAGGGCGCCTCCTAACCTTGCTTTTCAAGAGAAATCTCCTTCCTTCCATGGTTCAACCCTTTTGGATACCTCCTTTTCTTTCTCCCCAAGTTATGGCTCCTTCTAACTTTGTTTTGAGTATTTCTGGCAGGTAATGGGCACCTCCTTGAATTCCTCTCCAAGAGAATTTCTTCCCTTTTATAGTTTGGTTCTTTCGGGAAGTCTTGGGCCGCCCCCTTGATTTTTGGACCCCTGGTGGATTTCTCCTCAATTGGTGCATGAAAGAGGGGAGCTGCTATCTGTGGTGTGGGGACCAAAGCCTGCTGGATGGAGATGTGGCGCCCCCTGGACTCAGAAGTATGGCTGGGAGTGTGGCTGGGAGTGTGGCCCACTTGCTTGGCCTTGGGAGAAAATGTAACACCCCAGGTTGAAGCCCTAGTCCACTTCTGAGTCAACATGACTCAACAAAATAAAAATGCAAGTAATGTAGACTCAAGCTAAAATTGAGTTGATCAAGTCAACCCATATTACAAGCCAAAAAAAAACCCTAATTCTTCGGGCAAGGTTAATCAGAGATCCAGATAGAGCTCTGAAGTCTTCTTCAGAGTCTGGTGCCCGCACCAATTCTCCCAGGGTGGGAGGAACTCGACCCTATCGAGTATGGATCAAGTTGGCTCTGGTATCTCTCCAAGAGGTCTGGGTCCAATTCTTGTAATTCTTCTCGGGAGATCCAAGAGTTATCAGAATCTGGCCTTCCTTGCCAGTGGACCAGGTATCTTTGGTATCCTCGATTACGAGTAAAGATAACCTGATCATCCAGGATCTTTTCAATCTGCTCTTTCCTCACAGGACAGTTTGTTGGTGGACACACAGGGTCAGGTTCACTCTCAAGAGCAGGATTAGGTTCAAAAGTCTCGCTGGGAATCACAGCTGGCTCTCTATACTCTACTACGTCTGTAATGTTGAAAGTGGAGCTAATGCCTAGTTCTGGAGGTAACTCGAGCACATAGGCATTGAATCCTACTCTCTTCACCACTCTAAATGGTCCAGCTCCTCTAGCATGTAACTTTCTAACGGTCCCAGGAGGAAACCGTTCAGGCCTTAACCTAATCATTACATAGTCTCCTTCGTCAAAAGTTTTGACTCGCCTTTGAGAATCAGCCAACTTCTTATAAGTTTCATTACTTAAAATTATTTTGGCATGAATTTCTTTATGCAAGTCCTTTACATGCTATGCAAGTGAATCAAAAGACTTGTGTGAGTGGGCTAATAGTGAAATCAGATCAAGTGGTGTGTGAGGCTTGTATCCATGAACAATTTCAAAGGGACTCTAGCCTATAGACCTATTGATCGAAACATTGAATGCAATTTCAGCCCTGAACAAAATACAAATCCCAATTCCTGGTGCTCTCAATCAAACCAAAATCTGAGTCAATGTCCTAAACTCGACTGACGATGCATTCCTAAAGAATGGACTTTATTCAAAGGAACCCTAGGTCTAAACCTAACAAACTACGACTCTCTAGGTTTGACCTTGGGTCGGAGGATGGCATGCAGAGCATGAAAACTTATCATGGGTGCCTAGTAGGTGCCATAAGGTCTTCCAGAAGTAGGTGGCAAACCTAATAGGTTCTGACACGCGGTTCACTCTAAAGACTTCGACAAAGTATACTTGGATGGTGTAAGAAGCATTGGAAGTCCTAGAGAAAGGGAGGAAATATGAGGCGGAGTCACGAATTACCTGCTGACTAAAGGTGGTGACCTGAAGGTTTGAATGGTGATCTATGAGTGTCAACTGGTCATCCTTTCGAAAGGAAAAGTTTGCTACTCCTAGGAATGGATCAAGAGATGGTTCGGGAAGTAGCCTAGGACATGTGATTGCAATAGTTAAAGTTTGTTCTCTAAGCAAATAATGATCCATTTTCTCAAGAACTGGATTGAAGAATGATTCATGGAAGGGCCTATGGATGATGACCTCAAGACTTGAAATTTGACCTATGGGTGTGGAAAGGTATACTCTATAGAAGGGTAGGTCAGTCATGCAAAGGAAGGGGTCTGGGGCCATAAGGAGGACTTCTACAGGACTGGGTGAACCAATCCGCTCAAGACAAGGATGTTCAACTGAGATTACGGGAGAGACCTTAGTGGCTGGGCATGAGACAAGGTCCAATTGTAAGAGGCTTGATTCAGTTATCCTAAGGAGAGGATCTACCATAGGGTGGGCAAACTTAAACAGTTCAGTGCAAAGATCTTCAATTGGTACTTGGGAAATGACTGTCATTAGAGGGTACGAACTAATAGCTCGGGCTAACACTATGAGTTCTTCCTGGGGGTATTTGACTAAAGGAACCCGGTTCTCACAAATCTCCTGAATTTCTGAACTAGGTCCTATCAGTTGGTTGCTTTCAAAGGTCTCCTCAAGTAAGGAACCAATAGTATCAATGTCACATTCTTCAAGTTCTTCCCCCTCACATTCATCAACTAGACTCAAGCCAGCATCATATACTTCCTCGATGACATCTTCAATGGGTTTCGGGTCAGTGGTAATCGGGTCAACTGATTCTAGGCTTGTCATACCTAACCGTTCTTCCTCATTGGTAGGCTTGGGTTCTCCCTCATTAATGTCATCCTTAGGATTCTTACCACTTAGCTGTGCACAAGCCAGTCCTATGCATGGGCACTGACTAGATTTATGGCCTCTTTCTCCATAAAACAAACATTCTTGAGATATAGGAACCTGGGTCACACTGGGTTTCAAGCTAGTAGAGACCTTACTTGAGCATGGGTGTGGATCTAAATGGTTTGATCTAGAAGACTTGGGTTGTTGAGTGACTGGTCTAGAATATTGTAAGGACCTCTCATAGACATGATCCACACTATAGATATCATGGTTAGGCTTCCTAAGGTTATGCTCGGGATCATGGTATAAGGTCCTCCTAGGTTCCTAGCATGGGTGAGGTTGGAACCTATTAAATTTTGGATCAGAGGTCCAATTTTGATGTCTACGTTTCTCAAGTACTTGGACTCGATCCCTAAACTGGGAAAAACCCTCATTCATGTCCTGACTCAATTTGGTCATACTTTCGGTAAGATTTCTAACCATGGCCTCTAAATCTGGTTGGGTTTGACCAGGTTGGTAGGGTACTCCATTCCGGGTAGACATGATGCAATCAAGCACACAAAATGAGACTCAACTGAATGACTATGGGCTAACTAGACCTAGAGCCCAAACTAGATGCCCAATCAGAGTGGCAAGCTAGCCTGTAGTAACTCAGGACTCAGCCAGGCAGGTGTAAGGGGAGTGTAAGGTCCCTGAATGCCAATCCTAGACACCAATCAGAGATTGGCCAGGTAGGCGGACCAGCACACAAGCCCTTCGGGATGGAATCCCTGAACCACCATTCTAGACACTGAGTACAAAGCACACACAGAGTAACCAGACAAACTGACTCAACACTAGCCTTGAGCCGACTTGTTGATGTCCCTAGCCCACTAGGGCAAATTAGGTCTAATCAATTTTTAGATTAAAGGCTTAGGTTCGAATGAGTGGGTGGTGGTTTTGGGCTAAGGAGAGGTTATCAACTCCTCCCCTTATCTTAGATGCTCAAATGCCCTTACGATGAATTAAGAGATGAACACTCAAAAATAATTGGATTGCAGAACACAAAAATAGAGTTGCAGTTATTTAATTCTCATTAATCTCATGGAAACCAATAAATCACAGGAAACTTATGAAAAATAGTTTCAATTATACTGGTTTCAGCAAAATAAAAATCACTGAATTTGGAGTTACCTGCAATGAGAAATAATTCCTGCAATAGGGTAATTACAGGCTAAAAATAGAGTACTTCCCCGTTTACAATTCCTGCTACGAAGTTATAACCCAACGGATCCCCTACACACCCTAGGAACACCCCATGGAATGGGAAGAGGAGGTTTGCACCTCGCTTCGTTCCTAGGACCGGATGTCCTGGGGAGTCTACTTCGAGCAGACAAAGTAAAAAAGAGAGAGACTCAAACAAGCAATCAAACAGAAACCCTAGACAGGGCTCTGATACCAAAATTGATGCAGGACAGAAGCTCTGATACCTAAAATTGATGCAGCACGAAAGCTCTGATACCAAAATGATGCAGAACAAAGAACAAGGAAGCGTATGCAGAAGTAAATTTAAGATTAATTCTTCTTTTTTTTTATATATATTTCAGAAATTGGCTTTGACTCAGAGTAAAGCTAAACTAAGTTGAAGGAAACTAGGTAAGGATTGAAAGCACAATTTAGATGAAACTAAATTATCAGAGTAGTTCAGAAGTAACGGATCGCTGGGGGTTGAGAAACTCCCAGACCTAGGGTTTCGCTCTGAACTTTCAACAGAACAGAAAAGAGAGGAGAGATGGTTTACCAACCAGACAGTGATCTTCTCAGAATTTGGGTGGAAGAACTCTCTCGAGCAGATTGTGGGATCCTCGGAGTCGGCTATCTTCGCAATGGATCCTCCAATACTGGTCTTGTGGTTTGGTCGGCTTCTCCTAGACTCAAGATCTGGGAAAGAAGAGGAACAAGTGATGGAATTCAGATACTCAAGAAAAGATTTACCAGGTTGAAGAACTTGAAAGCTGAAGTTGCTGAAATCAGGATTCTCCTGGAGGCTGATCTGACTTCCTCTTAGAATTGCTGTAGATCTAAAGTATCTAGACTGGAGCTGGATGCTGGTGGTCGGCCTGGACTTGGAGAGGGTGGCCGTGAGAGGTGGGATAGGCTAGGCTTGGTGGAAAGAGAAGGGTGATGGCGGCTAGGGTTTGGGAGTGGAGTGGCTAACCTAGGGTTTGGGTTTTGGAGATCTCACACCTCCTCAGGGTTCCTGGGGAACCCGGATTTACTCCCTCATGGAGCTCAACACCTGGATGCAAGTGCGGAAGAGAGAAAACACAAAGTTTGCTCACAAAAAAAATTTGGTCTCATTCATCTGATTCTTTTCAAACTTACATGGGTTTAATTTATAGGCCATTACAAGAGAGTAGGGTTTTACATCTTCCCATGTGGGACTAAAGGAGGGGATCTTCAAATTAGGATATCAATCCCTACTCATATGGCCGGCCAATTAATTCCAAAGTTGATTGAAGCTTCAAAAGGAAAGTGGGTGGCGCCTCCTTGTCTTGACCTCCAAGAAAATATTTTTTCCTTCTATGCTTGGCCTTATCTAGAAGTGTTTGGGTGCCTCTTAACCTTGCCCTCCAAGAGAAAATTTGTTGCCTTTTATATCTGGCTTTAGTTGAAATGATTAGGGCGCCTCCTAACCTTGCTTTTCAAGAGAAATCTCCTTCCTTCCATGGCTCAACCCTTTTTGGATACCTCCTTTCTTTCTCCCCAAGTTATGGCTCCTTCTAACTTTGTTTTGAGAATTTCTGGCAGGTAATGGGCACCTCCTTAAATTTCTCTCCAAGAGAATTTCTTCCCTTTTATAGTTTGGTTCTTTTGGGAAGTCTTGGGCCGCCCCCTTGATTTGTGGACCCCTGGTGGATTTCTCCTCAATTGGCGCATGAAATAGGGAAGCTGCTATCTGTGGTGTGGGGACCAAAGCCTATTGGATGGAGATATGGCGCCCCCTGGACTCAGGCGTATGGCTGGGAGTGTGGCGCCCACTTGCTTGGCCTTGGGAGAAAATGTAACACCCCAGGTTGAAGCCCTAGTCCACTATTGAGTCAACATGACTCAATAAAATAAAAATACAGGTAATATAGACTCAAGCTAAAATTGAGTTGATCATGTCAACCCATATTACAAGCCAATAAAAACCCTAATTCTTCGGGCAAGGTTAATCAGAGATCCAGATAGAGCTCTGAAGTCTTCTTCTGAGTCTGGTGCCCGCACCACCAGAGGCCCAAACCCATGCATCTAAGCCCTTTTAGGCCGGCCCCTTGCTACCCCTAGAAGCCCAACATGCCCTCCTAGGCATCCTTGAAGTGTTGACCAAGTCCAAGAGGTGTCCTTGAGTGGAATAGTCAAAGCATGAAGGAAAAAGGAGAAGACTAGGTCAATTCCTAACCTAAAGGGGATTTGTTTTTCTAACCTAGCTATGAAAGGACTTGTATTCCAATTTGGAAGAGGACTTGTAACCCAAGACTAACCATGGTTAGTGAGGGCATGGGAACTCTATAAATACCCCATCCCTCTCCCTCTTGTAATCAACTTTTATTCATGATATCAAAACCCTGGTGAATTTATTTTGAGCTTGCGAGCTTGTGTTACTTTATTTTTTTTGGTTCTTTGGTTTGTGTTTGTGTTTCCTTGCTGCCCTAGAATCCTTCCATGCCCTAACTCAGTGCCATCCAAGCCTTCACACATCCAAGGAGTGCCCTAGGTCACCAAGCAAGGAGATCTTCATCAAGCTTCAAGCCACACCGCTTTTAAACCCTAACCTAACTCCTTCTAAACCTAATCCCCTTTCTTTTTCTTACTTGCTATTTTTATTGACCCTTGATGTTTTGCAAGATCCTTGAGGTGTTTCACCTTCCCAGAGGAGGCTTTCTTTGCATCCAGAACCATCCAAATAAGCCATCTAATCAAGGGAACCGAACTTCATCATCTAGACTCCAATTAGAGTGCTTTGTGATCTCTTCATCGGACATTCTTCAAATCATTGATTGGTAACATCCTTCCATTCTTTTAAATTTTGATTTCATGAAGATGAGCTATCATAATCTGGGAGTTTCTGAATTCTCAAGTCTTAGAATTTATTATTTTGCATGAGTTTGCCTGCGATACGATGATTCTATGCATTGCTCTTCTTCTTGCTAGTTCTTACTTTTATTTGAAAATTTAGCTTACAAACTAAATTATAAAAATCACAAAAAAATTATTTTACTATTTTTCCTGAATGTTTAGCAATTTTAGAGTCATCCCACATCAGACACAATCCAATTTCCTTGACTTAGACTCTGTCATTGGTCTATGAGTCTATTGCCCAAGTGGCTTAGTCCCAAGAGGGGGGTGAATTGGGAATTACAAAGTTTTTGCAAGTATGTGCACAAGTAATTCTAATTAGTGGTTGGTGATGTGTAAATCAGAGAATGAATGCAGAAGTTAAAAGATAAAACAAACATAACACAAACAAAGCATATTTATAGTGGTTCGGAGCAACCCAGCTCCTACATCCACTACCCAAGTTCATCACTCGGGATTTCCACTATATCCCCCAAATCGGAATACAGTTGGATTGTTTTACAGGCTCACAATCCCAACCTCTACACTTTGGTTTTTGAAAACGGGCTCACCAAAGGAACCCAAGCTAGGTCTTTATAGGTTCACCTAAAACCTCTCCACTTTGGTTTTTAGATAGGCTCACCAAAGAAACCTCTACACTCTGGTTTTAAAGGCTCACCAAAGAAACCTATTTGGTTTTTACAACAGGGCTCACCAATAACCCAGATATTCTAAATGATAGTATAAAAAAAGCAACAATAAAGACAAACTCTATTGTCTGGGTGGTTGCTAATGCAGCACAAGTGAAGATCCACTGAATGCTCTTCAATGCACTTCAATGGCTTCTTTGCTTTCCTCAAAAGGTGCTTCAAGCTTCTGGTAAGAGTGGTTGCAAGCTTGAAGGCAGACTTTAAAGCTCTAGTGCTCTCTCACTTCACTTCAATAAGTGTTCAATAAATGCTCATTAATTCATTAGCCTCTTCAAGGATGTTCTCATACCTTATTTATAGAGACTTTAACTACCTTCCCTTGGTTTTGAATGTTGTAGACCGTTGGGAGGTGATAGGTTACCGTTGGAGCACTTTTGGCATTCAAAAATTGAGAACTGGAACTAGCCATTGGAGGTGACCCCGTCATTCCAATCGGCTCGGACAAACTTCGAGTCGGCTCGGATGAAGTTCGGGTCGACTGGGTTGAGTGCCAATTGGCTAGCTTTCATAGTTAAGAAAATACCTCACTCTGGACGAGCTGGCTGGGCTAAATTCCAATCGGCTAGAGTCCTGAGAATCTCGAAACATTCTCAACCTTGTTTTGGACAAGTCGGCTGGGCCTTGGTGCCAGTCGGCTAGATCTGTGTGCCAGAGTACTTCTCTTCAGTGCCAGTGCCAGAGTCGGCAGGGTTGTCCTTCCAGTCAACCGAAGGTGGTTCTTCAGCCAAATCAACTTCAAACTTCCAAAACACTTGTCCCATGCATTAAAGACCTCTTCAAGGACTACTTACAATAAATTAAAGAAGACTTGAAGCAAGAAGGACTACTAGAAGTAACCCTTAAACTGATTTTAATAGGAAACTTTTTGTAGGGTTCTTCTTTACAAGATTCTAAATACTTTACAACTCAACACAAAACATTAAAGATTTTAGGAATTAAAAGGTGTGTCAATGTAGTTGTCCTACAAAAGCTTGTCAATCATTTAAAGAGTTGTTAGATAACCAAATGTATGCTCCAATATTTTGTTATCATCAAAATCACATTAGGGGTCAATAGAGTCTCTAATGGTAGGATTCAAAAAGGTATTTTTCCCTAAGTTTCTACTTCATTGCTTTCCAGGTGACTATGGGAAGTTCTTCTTATTGTGTGATTATGCGCTCAACAGTTTCCCAATATAGCTTAGCCTGGCAAACTAAGCAGAGTTTAGCAAAATTGCACTTCCTCTCCTCACTCATTTCATACCATTGTAAATACTAGTCCATGTCTCTTTCCCAATCTATGTAATCTTTAGGATCTAGACTGCCATCAAATGTGGGTGCTTCTAGCCTGATGACTCTTTCATCCTAGTCTATGAACTCATAATTGGGTCTCCTATGATTGGACTCCCAAATTGGGTCATGGTGTGGGGTTGTCCTAGGATTGGGTTCCCAGATTGGATCATGGTGTGGGAGTCTCCTAGGGTTGGGCTCCAAGAATGGGTCAAGGTGTTGGGCTCTCCTATGGTTGGGCTCCAAGAATGGGTCAGGGTATGGGGCTCTCCTAAGGTTGGGTTCCCAGTATGGGACAGGGTATGGGGATCCCCTAGGGTTGGGCTCCCAGTATGGGTCATGGTGTGGGGCTCTCCTATGGTTGGTAGAGGTGGAAAAAGGTGACTCGAGCTCGGGTTTAGTGTTGGACTCTTGTGTTCCCTCTAGGGTTCCTAACCGGTCTCCTTTCTAGTCATCTACTCGGTCAAACCTATGGATCATTTGGGCAAGTTGTTTAGTAATGGTCCTTAGGAAGGTTCCTATGTTGGATTCCATGGTCAAGTTGGGTTGGGTTGACACTACTAGGGTTAGACTCCTAATCTAGGGGTCATGCAAACAAGCACACAAGGGTTATGATGCAACCAAGCACACAAGTGTTAATTGTACTAGGGTTTGCTAAACCTAGAGCCAAAGTCAAGTGAGTCAACTCAACTTACACCCAACTTAGCACTGATAGGGACATCAACCTGCACAAATCCTGGAGTAGCACGAATCCCGGAGTAGCACAAATTTTAGAGTAGCAAATAAATTTAAAATTTGAAGAATATTTATTTAGGATTTATCTTTTGTTTGAAATTTGAATTAGGATTTGGTTTGTTAGGATTGAGATATGGATAGGATTATCTTATCCTATCTTGTATTTGAATTTGAATCATCATTATCTTTTTATCTTGTATTCAAATTTAAATGAGGGTTGGACATGTCTATAAATACCACCATCAGTCCTTTGTAGAAAAATTCAATTTAGTTAATAAAGATGAGTTTATAGGAAAGAGAGATTCTTTTCTTCCACTCCATGAGGAGAGGGTGTAAGACCCAACCCCAGGACATGATGTGAGGTCATGTCTAGTTATCCCCTTTCCCATTCCATTTTCTTTATCCCCTCATGACCTTTGAGATTCATCTTAATGCTTCCAAGTATCGAGGAGGGTGGAATGCCCTAGAGCTGAGAGGTCTCTTCATTAGTGTGAGTCCCAAAGTCCATGAGATTCAAATCCCTATCTTCCATCTCCACTATTCCTTCGTCATCCCTAAAAAAAATCCAAAAAAAAATGTACCCTGATCTAGGTGACTTCTAGGCTCACCAACGATCCTCTCCATCTGTCTCCCATCAATTTTTGTATCAGAGCCAAAAAATTAGGATATCCTAGATTTCCTTCACTCCCACCAGCCCCAGTGACTCCCTTCACTTCATACCACACCAATCCATTTTTTTTTCTAGATTTGACACCATTTCAAAAAAAAAAAAAGGTTCGGTTTTCCAAGTTACTAGCAATTTTCTTCTTCCCCTCCTTCGGATCCTATTGCTGAGCCAGTGCCCCACCTTCCCTCCCGTGACTCCACTCTCCGCCACCTCCACCACCAAATGAAAATACCGACGCCGCCATGCCCGTCGCAGGACCCGCCTCCACGTTGCTCATGGCCTTACCTCCTCCCTTGATCCCTTCCCCATTCCGAGCCGAGATCTTCTTTTTCTCTCTTAATGATCTCCATTAATGGAGGAAGAGAGAGCTCGGTTCCCCGGTCTCCATCACGAAATCTTATCCTTAATTCACTTATCCCTTTTTCCTTCTTGCTCTGCTTCTCCTTCGCACCAAGCCCTACCTAGTCGCCAGCATTGCCTGGCTCGAGGAGCAGCTGCCTCCCGACCATGCCAATACTAGATGACTTGGAGGCCCACCCTGCTCCCGCCTCTGTTGACACCACCACCGATCCCGCCCCCGATAAGGTGCTGGAGCCCGTGAAGATCCCCGATGAGGACCTTAAGAAGTTTTCGCTGGCGGTGGCATCTCCAATGCCAGCTCCCTCCTCGAAGGAGCTCCCTCCCCAATCCTCCTTCCCCATGGATGCCCAGAACTGCGCCCAGGATCTCGCTGCCTCCATCCTCACCACCACCTCCCCGACCTAGATCGTCGCCGCTTGCTCCAAGGTTGATGCCTTCCTCTGTAGCAATGCCTTCAACTAGTCCTATGCCTTCTTCTCCATCGCCCCGCCCTCCTCTATCGCCTCTTCGACTTTGACGATTCACCCTATCACCCCAGTCCTCTCTGCCTCCGTGAAGCCCCCTATCTTCACAGCCCATGAAGTCTCCCATCTCTACCTGACCATCATCCTCAGTCCCTCCGATCATTTCCCCAAGCAAGCCGGCCACCGAAGGCATGAAGAAGCCCACCATCTCCATAGCTTGCAACCAAACGGAAGCAGCTTCATCCTCCGGTCTAGATCTCCACACCGCCCCTTCTACTGCAATGGCTCCTTCAAGAACACTGGTTGAGATCCCGTCCGAAGTCCCCCGCAAGCCCCATTGCTGTAAATCCGCACGACGCCCGTCCCACCGGATCTCCTCCCTGCTACCATCGCCAGCCACAGCCGACTCCACCGTCACCACCGCCGCTCTACCGGACCGACTTCGTCCAGCACCGATGCCAGCAACACCACTCTGCGAGCCACTATTCCTAGTTCAAGTTGCACAAATGTGAATGCACTACACATTCCTCAAAGCAGTCTATTTCCTATTGCCGATTTCTTCCTCTACACAGCTTTCAAAGTGCACGATTCTCAAAGCCACACCTCTCTCAAAGCTACACCATTTTCAGAGTAGCCCTCTTTTGATTGGATATGATCCACTAGAGTCCTTGCTAATCCACACTCGACAGAGTCAAGTTTTCCCCACCTTAAGGGAACGATGGGGATATTAGCCTGCACAAATCCTGCGGCAGCACAAATCCTAGAGCAACATGAATCCCGGAGCAACACGATTTCCAGAGCAGTAAATAAATTAAAAATTTGAAGAATATTTATTTAGGATTTATCTTTTGTTTGAAATTTGAATTAGAATTTGGTTGGTTAGGATTGAGATATGGATAGACTTATCTTATCCTATCTTGTATTTGAATTTGAATCATCCATATCTTTTTATCTTGTATTCAAATCGAAATGAGGGTTGGACAGGTCTATAAATACCACCCTCAGTCCTTTGTTAAAAAATCCAATTCAATTAATAAAGATGTGTTTATAGGAAAGAGAGATTCTTTTCTTCCACTCCATGAGAAGAGGGTGTGAGACCCAACCCCAAGATATGATGTGAGATCATGTCTAGTTATCCCCCTTCCCATTCCATTTTCTTTATCCTCTCATGACCTTTGAGATTCACCCTAACGCCTCCAAGTATCGAGGAGGGTGGAATGCCCTAGAGGTAAGAGGTCTCTTCGTTAGTGTGAGTCCCAAAGTCTATGAGATTCAAATCCTTATCTTTCATCCCCACTATTCCTCTGTCATCCCTAAAAAAAATACAAAAAAAAATGTACCCGAATCTAGGTGACTTCTAGGCTCATCAATGATTCTCTCCATCTATCCCCCATCAAGCACTTAATCCTTCCACTAGCCAGGTAAGAGGTGGGATGGTAGGAGGCTCCCCTTGCTTGTCACAGCATCCTAATTAAAAACTACCAGTCCACTTAGGATGTTTGCCTCTGGAGCTCTAGCCTTAGACACTAGCTTCTAGTAATAAGCGGAGGGTTGAGTGCATTAGTTTTCCCACTAGACTCGAACCCGACCTGTTGGTGTCCCTAGAGCAATTAGGTTTCTATTTAATTTTAATTAGGCTTGGGTTTGTATAAGGGTGATTGTTTTGGGCCAAGGATGGATGATGAAATCCTGCCCTGATCTGATAGAGTAGAGTGCCCTTAGATTCGGTTAATGCAGTATGATGCACACTCGATGAAACCCTAATGCAATCTAAAATTAAAAAAATCAAAGAAATGTTTTTTTTTGTATTTTATGCAGATGGAAATTTAATTTCAGTTAATTAATTTGCAAGAAAGAGGTTTAGGTTTGAAGAGTTTTTTCGTTGATTAGGGTTAACCTAAACTAAGCATGCAGAAAATTTCAGCAATGTATACTTGCGGTTCTCATGCAGATTTTCCTAGGTTTTCATATCAGAAAAATTAAAATAAAATTTAAAAAAATAGAGGAATAATCAGAGAATAATCTATGCAAATTTCAGAAAAAAATAGTGAGGTTATGATGGAAAACCAGACCTATGTTTTGACTCTTAAAGCAGAAATCAGTACACAATTTTTTTGTAGGGTTTTTTTTTACTGATTTGATTTGTTTGTTTTGGATCTGAAATATTCAATAAAAATCACAAAAAGATAGAGCACTAAACAAGGGTTAAGGGTATAAAAATCAGAGGAAAACAATAATATTTGATGGGGGAAACAGTCCTATATTTTCACTAGTTACACAGATTTTAGGATGCAGAAATCTAAACTATGATGCAAGAACATGCCCTAATCCTACTCTGATACCAAAATTGATGAGGGATGAGATTCTAACATGATGCATGCAGAGAAATAACATGAAAAAGATGAATAAAAAAAAACTCAGATTAAAGTAAATAATTATTTTCTAATTTTTAAATGATTGATTCCCGAAAAAGAGACTAGACTAGGTTAGGGTTTCATGTATTAGTTAGAATCCTATCCACATGCTTGAACTATCAAAGAGATAAAGTAAAAAAAGGATCTTAGGACTAGAAGTCCTACTAGGTACTTGTTCTCCTTCAAAAAATTAGACAAAGAGAGTTGGGAAAGGGTCTAAATACCTGGCAATGATGTTTTTGAAGTCATAGAAGAGTTCTCATGCCTCGGAATGGTGCCTGGATGATAAAGCCCTTTTCTTGTGGATCCACCAGCTTTTTATCAGATTGGTTCGGGGGCACGGAGGACTTCATCCAAGGCCCGTTTCTCTAGAGGGATCTTGCAAATGTCAAAGGCTAGTGTCAAGGATGATGAGAAAAATATAAGATGGAAGATTGGAAGAGAAAAGCAAGATGGAGGGGTGCCGAGGCTAATTTGCATTCTGGAGGAGATGAAGATGCTTGATGCTGATGTTGGAATTCTCCTAGGAACAGAATATTGCATTAAATTGATCCGCTTTTAAACCAAAATTCTATTGGAGCAGCGCGATCGCCTGGCCTCTACTGGTATTCACACAAAGCTCGCATAATCGAGTCGTAGAGAGCACTGGACTGCTAGATCCTTTCAGCCCTTTCCTCTTTCAGCAAATCAGGTACATTAATAACTGTGCCGATCTAAATAAGGACCGGCTTCTTCTTGTACTGGCTTCTATCTTGCAAACTAAGATATGCAAGACCTTGGACCTCTTTCCTTATTTTTCCTCTTGTGAAAAACACCTCTCCAAACCTTACACAAGAAAAAAAAAACACTAAAAGGAAGAAGACAACTCCATGCCCCAAGAGAGAGAGCCTCTAGAGTTCATGCCCAAGAGGGAGAAGTTCATGCCCTAGAGAGAATTCTTTTTGGTCGGCCACCCCCTCTCCTCCTTTTATAACTCACTTTTCCCACCCCTCCAAGCCAAAAGACTAGAGTTTAAACTAATCTAAATTGGGTTAGGAGAAGAAGAGAATGACTCTTCCTTCTCTCTTTTATTTCATGCCAAAAACCTTTTTGCACCCTCCTTTTCATGCCAAATACTCCTTGTCACACAAAGCATTTGTCGCACAAAATATTTGGGCCCATATGATTGGCATGTAGAGACATGGGGAGATAAGGAGAAAGAGTCCCAGTCCAATAGGACTCTAAGTCATGGTCCAAATAAAATGATTTGACAATCAAATCAAAGCCAATTTTAAACCCAATCGAACCCATTTCGAAAAGGCTATTGACCAACTCAATTAAGATCAATTAACTGAGCCTGACTTAATTAAATTAAATCTAGTTTAATTCAATTAATAACTAATCCATAATTTATTAATTGTAACATTTACAATTAGGTCCAAATGTACTAAAATTGGTAAGTGCCAAAATTAGTAATATTTTGATTTGCTGATTGGTTACTTAAACACCTAATGTGTGTGGCCACTTAGGTCCTATCTTGTCTGATAACGAGACATGCTATAATCTTTATTATACATCATCGAAACTCCTTTCGATGGATTGAAATAATTTCTGCTAAACCATAATTAGGATATCAATCCAAGAATGATCCTAAAGGGCTCTCACAATCCACTAGTGACACCTAGCAATATATAGTGGCAACCCAGCAGAATAAGATTGGAACCCCTAGGTGTAGTTATCATGTGATGTGGTTCCTCTATCAAAAATCCTGACGTGATGTTGGTTACGGATACTCATCAAACCCATCAATCGAATGCATAACTTAATCGACTCAAGTCCAATTGTGATATCAATGAAAATACCTTTTTCATTATCACACTGCTATGGCCATAGACTTATGGACTTAGTCTCATTAAGCTGCGTAGGATTATTCCTTACTACTAAGGCTAATAGATCCCTACAAGTGAACATCCTACTCCAACAATAAACTTACTGCCGCCAACGAACACCGCAAGATCCCAAATGGATAGGAACCATGTGTTTGTGCTGTCAAACTACAGTAACCTTATTATGAGTAGCTGAGATACTCTAGGTCAAAGAACTATTCATATAATTATAGCATCCAGAAGTTATTGATGAGTGAGTGTCATCCATGTAAATTCCTATACTTGGTCATGCTCAGTATCATTAATCTCTATCAACTACTTGCACTCTCACTCCATTGTCACCACACTGTAGGTCGAGACTTATCGACTAAGAAAGGGAAGTGATCTGTGCACCAATTTTAATGGATCAATCACTGTCCTCATGACATTCCAACAATCGGGAGCTTTTAGGAGTTAATCTATAAAGACACATGCCTCAGATTCTCAACTCTTGAGAATATGTGTCATTGCCCATTAACTCTATGGACGATTTATGGACACATCAATATGAATAAAAATAATTCTCCTTTTTTTATTCATAAAAAAAATTAAGTACAAAGTTCATGCCCTAAAAATTATAATATGTCAAGCCAACCTGGCTTATAGGGCAAACATCTAACAATCTCCCACTTGCACTAAAGCCAATTGGCTACATATCTAAGTCCTATCTTCTCAAGGTAGACTTCAGCCTTTTGCTGGCATAGAGGTTTAGTCAATGGGTTTGCCACGTTGTCCATGGAGTCTACTCTTTGCACCTTAACATACTTCTTCTCAAGGTAGTTAGGTATAATATGAAATCGCCACTCAATATGCTTAGCCTTCTAGTAAGACCTGGGCTCCTTAGCAAGAGCTATTGCACCATTATTGTTACAATATATAGGGATGGCATTAGATGGCATCTCTCTAAGCTTCGCAATAAACTTTTTGTACCAGAAGGCTTCTTTTGCAGCTTTAGAGGCAGTGATGTACTATGCTTCTATTATTGAATCTGCTATGATGGGCTGCTTGGAACATTTTCAACTACTTGCTCCACCATTGCACAATAATATAGACCCTGATATAGACTTCTATCATCAAAATCAGACATAAAGTCTAAGTCTATATATCCCTTTATCTTTAATTATGAACCCCTCCAAATACTAAGAACAAATCTTTAGTCCTTCTCAAGTATTTAAAAATATTCTTTATAGCTATCCTGTGTTCTTCACCTGGATTCGACTGATATCTGCTCGTGACACTCACAACAAGATCTATATCAGGTTGAGTACACAAAATAGCATACATAAGGCTTCCAATTGCCAAAGCATATGGAATCTTGCTTAAGCATATGGAATCTTCCCCAGCTCCTTTAGCTTGGTTACTTTAGGTAGCTTGTGGGCGCCTTCCTTGACTTCTCCTAAGAAAATTTTCTTGCTCTCTTGGGCGTGGGGACCAGGGACACTGGGATGAAATGTGGCGCCAACTGGTCCTGGGAGTGTGGCTGGGAGTATGGCATCCACATGCATTTGGCCTTGGAAGAAAAAATGATGCCCCAGGGAATGGCGCTAACCAGGACTTGACTTGGACTTAGACTGAGTCAACATGACTCAACAAAATGAAATGCAGACTCAAAGAAATAAAATAATCTAGTTGACCAGGTCAACCCTTTTTACAAACCCTAATCTTCGGGCAAGGTCATTCAGAGATCCAGATGGAACCCTGAAGTCTTCTTCTGATTCTAGTGCCCGCACCAATTCTTCCAAGGTGGGAGGAACTCGACCTTGTCGAGTAAGGCTCAAGTTGGCTCTGGTATCTCTCCAAGAGATCTGGATCAAGCTCTTGTAATTCATCTCGAGAGATCCAAGAGTCATCAGAATCTGGCCTTCTTTGCTAGTGGACCAGGTATCTTTGGTATCCTCGATTACGAGTAGAGATAACCTGATCGTCCAGGATCTTTTCAATCTGTTCTTTCCTCACTGGCCAGTTTGTTGGTGGACACACAGGGTTGGGTTCACTCTCAAGAATAGGATTAGGCTCAAAAGGCTCACTAGGAATCACAGCTGGCTCTCTATACTCTTCTAGGTCTGTAATATTGAAAGTGGGGCTAATGCCTAGTTCTAGAGGCAACTCGAGCACAAAGGCATTGGATCCTACTCTCTTCACCACTCTAAATGGTCCAGCTCCTCTAGCATGTAACTTTCTAACGGTTCTAGGAGGAAACCGTTCAGGCCTTAACCTAATCATTACATAGTCTCCCTCAACAAAAGTTTTGACTCGCCTTTGAGAATCAGCCAACTTCTTATAAGTTTCATTACTTAAATTTGTTTTGGCATGAATTTCTTTATGCAAGTCTTTTATATGCTGTGCAAAAACTTCAGCAGACTCGGAGACTCGTGTGTGGACTGGTAAAGGAGCTAGGTCAAGAAGTGTGTGAGGTTTGTAACCATGCACAATTTCAAATGGACTCTTACCTGTAGACCTATTGACCGAGTCATTGTATGCAAATTCAGTCCTAGGTAAGTACAAATCCCAAATCCTAGTGTTTTCACCAACAAGACATCTTAGCAGATTGCCTAAGCTATGGTTCACTACCTCGGTTTGGCCATCAGTTTAGGGATGATAGGCAGTTGAAAACTTAAGTTTTGTCCCTAACTTATGACAAAGGGTTTTCTAGAAATAGCTGGTGAACCAGACATCCCTATCTGAAACAATTATCTTAGGTACGCCATGGAGTCTACTATCTTATTAAAGAACAGGGTGGCTACCTTAGATTCATCAAAAGTTTGGGAACAAGGCAAGAAGTGGGCCATCTTAGAAAATCGGTCGACTATGACACAGATAGAGTCATGCCTCCTCTGGGTCTTAGGCAAACCTAACACAAAGTCCATACTCACATCTTGCCAATGACGATCTGGGATAGGGAGTGAGGTATAAAGGCCGGTGTTCTGTTTTCGCTATTTGGCAACAACGCAGGTCCGACACCTAGCCACAATGTGTGCTACATCTCTTTTTAAGCTAGGCCAGAAAAAGTGGTCTTCAACAGCCAGGGTGGTCTTGTCTTTTCCAAAATGGCCTGCTAGACCCCCAGCATGAATTTCCCAAATCAAAAATTCCCTAAGAGAAGTTCTAGGGATGCAAAACCTATTCTTAAAGAACAGAAAGCCATCTAAAAGGGTATAATCCTTATGATTACTAGAAGGTCCTTGAGCTAGATCCTGATACACAGTCTTAAAATCCGGACATGACTCATATTCCTCTTTGATCTACTTAAACCCTACGACTTTGGCCGTAACAGAATTCAATAACAAAGATCGATGACTAAGGGCATCAGCTACCTTATTTTCAGTCCCAGCCTTATGTTTCAAAACAAAAGTATAGGGCTGGATATACTCTACCCACTTAGCATGCCTAGGGTTAAGCTTCTTCTGCAAATTCAGGAATCTAAGAGCCTCATGGTCCGAAAATAGCACAAATTCCTACGGTAGCAAATAATGTCTCCAGTAATGCAAAGCTTGCACTATCGCATAAAATTCTTTATCATAGGTAGAATACCTAAGCTTAGCATCATAAAGTTTTTCACTAAAGAATGCTACGGGATGATTCTCTTGGCTTAGGACTCCACCTATACCTATACCTGAAGCATCACAGGCAACCTCAAATACTTTAGAAAAGTCGAGTAACCTCAAAATGGGTGCCTGGGTCATCCTATCCTTAAGATCTAGGAAGGCTTTATAGGCTGCTTTAGTCCACTGAAATTCTCCCTTCCAAATATAGTCTGTGATAGGAGCAACTACAGTACTAAACCCTTGATGAGTCATCTATAGAAGGTAGCCAAGCCATGGAAACTACTAACTTCATGCACACAGTTCGGCTCTGGCCATTCTACTATGGACCTAATCTTCTCTGGATTGGCAGCCACGCCATCAGGGGTTACTACAAAACCAAGGAAGATAACTCTACTGGTCATGAATTCACACTTCTTGAGATTACCGTAGAGACTATCATTCCTCTAAACTTGGCAGACTTGTCTAAGGTGGCCTAGGTGGTCTGCAGGGATCATACTATAGATCACGATGTCATTGAAATAGACCACTGCAAACTTTCCTATGAAAGCTCTAAGCACCTGGGTCATAATCCTCATGAAAGTACTAGGGGCATTGGACAACCCAAAAGGCTTAACAACCCATTCATAGAGACCATCCTTAGTTTTGAAAGCAGTTTTCCACTCATCCCCTGGTCTAATTCTAACCTGATGATAGCCGCTCCTGAGATCAATTTTGGAAAAAACCATTGCACCGGCCATCATATCTTGCATGTCATCTAGTCTAGGGATGGGGAACCTATACTTGATTGTGATTTTGTTGATGGCACGACTATCAACACACATCCTCCACGTGCCATCTTTCTTTGGGGTCAGTAGTGCAGGGACTGCACAAGGGCTAAGACTCTCTCTAATGAACCCCTTCCTCAACAATTCTCCAACCTGCTTTTGCAGTTCCTCATGCTCAGATGGATTCATCCTATAATGGGGCAAGTTGGGTAAAGTAGCTCCTGGGATTAAATATATGGAATGCTGGATATCCCTAAGAGGCGGAAGGTGGTCTGGCAGATCCTCAGGAAAAACATCTTCAAATTCTTCTAACAAAGGCCTAACTTCCTGAGGAGGCTCTAAGGGTGTAGGAGTCCTATGTTCCTTAGCAGTCAACATCCAAATGGGTGAACCACTATGAATTTCTTGTTCTAGATCCTTAGCATTAATTAGGTTCACTCCAGTCTTCATCTCTTTGACCTTATTGGGTCCTTTAGCTACCTTGTCCTTAGGAGGGACTGAATGGATTGTGATCTTTTTCTCATTAAAACTAAAGACACGGGTATTGAATTTTCCTAAGAGGGTGGCATCATGATCATATAGCCAAGGTCTCCCAAGAATTATACTGCTCACCCCCATCGGTAAGACATCACACCAAATCTTCTCTTGATAGGATTGCATCTAGATTTGGACCAGACATCTAGACTAGATGGGTATAGAGGTAGAGTCTACCCAAGAAACCTTATAGGGGTTGGGGTGGGGGACTGGGGTTAAGCCTAACATTTTGACAGTGCTAGCAGAAATGGCATTCACACAGCTCCCACTATCTACGATGATCTTACATACCTTATCCCCTAATTTAAGGAAAGTCTGTAGGATGTCAGTCCTACGCCAATCCTCTTGAACTCTACTATGGGACAGGATGCATCTCACAACTCCTAACTGGTCAGACTCTGTGGGTTCCTCCTCTCCTTCATACTCATCAATCAAGTTCATTCCGGCCTCATAAACTTCTTCTTCAAATTCCTCATTGGGCCCGGAATTCTCTTCCTCTCCTTCTTCTATGTAAAGGGATCTATGTGGGCAATGGCTAGAAACATGACCTACCCTATTGGTGTGATATGCATGATGAGGATGCAAACATGTAACTCTAAAGGAGATTAACCAAATTTAACTAGCAATTCCTACTTGCATATGAGTGATTCAACATATAAGATCAAGGAGATCTAAATAAGAAACCCAAAATGCTTATACTTAAACCCAGCTAGGAGGACTATCAAAATCTTAAAGAAATAGGACAAGATTAGAATTCGCACACAAGTCAAGCTCGCCCTATTTAATGATCCCGATCTTAAAATACTAGGAGTTCAAGCATTGAAATCTCAAGCACAAGGGATTCACTCTTAAGGTTCTCAAATGAAAGATCATACCATATAAGATGGGCCTTCTAACTTTCTGGTTTGTAGCAAGTAATCCTTCCACTTGGATCTGGAGCCTAGAGAACCCTGCAACAAAGAAACCAAGATGATTAGATACTTAATTAGAAGTGAGAAGATTGATGGAACTCAAAAGGAGAGTTTGTTGGAAATGATCCTTGGCGCCATGGTGGAAGCTTGTGTTGGTGTTGATCTTATTCTTATGAGGATGCCCTTAATTCGCTTTGAAGGAAGAGGATTGCTTGGAAGATGAAGAGTAAAAGAGAAGGATTAGGGAGAAGAAATGATGGAGGAGAGGAAGAGGTTCACTTAGGCACAAAGATCCACATAGGCACATAGAAACACATAGAAAATTGCTGGAAATTTGTATTCACTCATCCATTCCTCTTTACAAGGGGCGTCCAAGACTTTAAATAAAGCCTCACAAATTTTGAAATTTCAAATCCCCAAACAAGTGGAGTAATATAAGGGGAGAGGGCTGATTTTCTTGCTTGAAATCCTCCTTGGCCAACTTCCTTGAATTTGAACATGGGAGGCGCCCTCTTGTGGTGAGGTGGCATGTGAGGTGGCATGTGGTCCCTTCTTGACGTGGCATGTGGTCCCAAGTTGAGGTGGCGCAAGTGATGTAGCATGTGGTCCCCAATTGAGTTGGCTTTGGTCTTGATTTGGGGTATACATTGTGAGTCTTCTTTAGGCTTGATGCTAGTTGACCCATTTGGATTAAGACTAGACCCGACATGGACTCGACTTACATGATTATTTTGGACTCAAAAGAAAGATTACATGACCCAATATGGACTTGACTTACATGATTCTTTTGGACTCAAAATAAAGAAAGGTTACCGGACTCTCTAGTCCAACCATAAAGATTCGGAATGGGCTTGAATTGGTTGGAGTCTCTTTATGATTCTGGTGCCCGCACCACCTATGGTACTTAAAACAGGCTATGGCTGTACACTGGCTGGAGATATGACCTGGTTTCTGACACTTAAAATAGGTGATACTAGAACTAGGGGTTCTCTGGGTGTCAGGTGCCTTACCTTTGTCCATGGGCCTAGGGGTGGGAATATCCTGAAAAGGTTTGCTATGGGTAACTTGGCTAGGTCCATTTCTTGGGATTGGGGCACTAACCCTAGAAGGTATAGGTCCTCTCTGAAATTTCTCGATGTTCAATTCAATCTGATAGGCTTGGTCTAGGTCAGTAACCTCTCTCAGAAACAACTCCCTCTTAATGTCTTCCCTAAGTCCAGCCCTAAATCTAGACAAAGTGACCTCATGGGCTTCACTCACATCACATCTCATCAAGTACTCATCAAAGGTGGCTATGTAGTCTGAGACAGATCGGTTCCCTTGTTTCAAGATTTGCCATTGGTCTAACAGATTCTACTGGTATGAAATGGGTAGGTACTTATCTCTAAGCTTCTCTTTCATACCCTGCCAAGTGGTTATGGGCTCAACATTTCGTCTCCTAGTGGTTAGCACAATGTTATCCCAGTATAACCTAGCTTGACGCACTAACTTCATCTTGGCAAACTTGAACTTCCTTTCCTCAGACATGGTATACCACTCAAAGTACTGGTCCATCTCACCCTCCCAATCAGAATACACCTTAGGGTTTAAGCTACCATCAAAAGTGGGTGAATCTAATTTGATGTTCTGGATGAACCTATCATCTCTATCTTCAGGCTCTGGGTCAGGCCTCCTATGATTACGTTCAGGATCTCTGTATAAAGGTCTTCTAAGCTCCTAGTGTGGGTGAGGTTGAGGCACATTAAAATCTGGGTCAGGAGTCCAATTCTGATGTCTAGGTTCCTCAAGTACTTGGACTCGATCCCTAAGCTGGGTAAGATCCTCATGGACTTGATCCCTAAACTGATGTAGAACAAAAGCTCTGATACCAAAATGATGTAGAACAGAAGCTCTGATACCAAAAATGATGCAGAACAAAAAAGATGATACGATACGGAAGTAAATTAAAATTAATGTATTTTTTTTTTAATATATTTTCAGAAGTCGGCTTTGACTCAAAGGAAAGATAAACTAATGTTGAAAGAAACTAAGAAATGACAGAGAGCACAATTAAAAGGAGTAGATTATCAGAGTAACTCAAAAGTAGGATCGCTGGGGATTGAGAAACCCCCAGATCTAGGGTTTGCTCTGAGTTTCAACGAAAAAGATAAAGTGAGAAGGGAATGTTCTTGTTACCTAGCAGTGATATCTCTCGTTGCTTCAATTGGAGGACACTCTCGAGCAGATTGTAGGATCCTAGGAGATGGGGTATCTTCGCAATGGATCCTCGGATTGTAGTCCTATGGCAAGGTTGGCCTCCTTCTCGAACTCAGGATCTCGAAGAAGAAGAATAAAAGAAAAAAGAACCAGAAACTCAAAGAAAGACACTGACCTGAGGACTTAATAAAGATTATTGGATGTAGAAGTTCCGGAGATCTTGATACTGATCTGACTCTTCTTTGAACTTGCTCTGTAGTTGAAAACAGTTGATCTGAACCTGGATGCTGGTGGGCGGCCTCTATGTGGAAGAGAGGGGCCGTGGGATGTAGATGGAAAATTAGGGTTTGGTGGTGGTGGAGTAGAGATGGGTGGACTAAGCTAGAGTTTTGGGGTTGGAGATCTCACACCTCCTCAAGGTTCCTAGGGAACCCGGATTTACTCCCTCACGGAGCTTAACACTTGAATACAAGTGCGGAAGAGAGAAACACAAAGTTGCTCACAAAGAAATTGATTTTATTCATCATTTAAATTCAAGAGTTACATAGAGTTGAATATATAGACATAACAAAGAAATAAAATTTTATACATTTCCCACGTGGGACTAATAGGACTAACCCACACTTTAGGCATCAAATTTTCTTCCCAAGACTCCTTCCATGAGTGGGCAACCCAAAAACTCCAAGAAAACTTAAAAATCAGCTCCAAATGGCAGGTTATGGGGGTGTCTCCTAGTATCTCTCCATGAATCAAGGATTTTTCCTTCATGGTTTGGCTCATTTGGACACCTCCTAATCTTGCTCCACAAGTTTAGGCTTCTTCCTTTCATGGCTTTGGCACTTTTGGAGACTTTTGGGTGCCTCCTTGATTTTCTCCCCAAGACATGCTCTCTTCACTTTTATAACTTGGATTTTTATGGAACATTGTGGGGCACCTCCTTGATCCTCTCTTCAAGCAAAATTCTTGCCATCCTGGCTTGGGTTTATCTGGAAAGAAGTTGTCTCCTCCTTGGATTGAGGTATCTTGATGGATTTCTCCCCCAAGTGGTGCAAGAAAAAAGAACCTGCTTACTTGAGGCGTGGGGACCAAGGTACACTGGATGGAGATGTGGCAGGGAGTGTGGCACCCACTTGTAGCTGGAAAATGTGGTGCCCTATGGCAAAGGGAATGACACCTACCTGGGCCTTGGACTTGGACTGAGTCAACATGACCCAACAAAAATTGAAATGATAAAATTACAGACTCAAAATTGAGTTGATCAGGTCAACCCTTATTACAAAACCAGAAAATCCTAATTCTTCGGGCAAGGTCAATCAGAGATCCAGATGGAGCCCTGAAGTCTTCTTCTGAGTCTGGTGCCCGTACCAATTCTCCCGGGGTGGGAGGAACTCGACCTTGTCGAGTAAGGCTCAAGTTGGCTCTAGTATCTCTCCAATAGGTCTGGATCCAAATCTTGTAGTTCTTCTCGGGAGATCCAAGAGTCATCAGAGTCTGGCCTTCCTTGCCAGCTGACAAGGTATCTTTGGTATCCTCGATTACGAGTAGAGATAACCTGATCATCCAGGATCTTTTCAATCTGCTCTTTCCTCACAGGCCAGTTTGTTGGTGGACACACAGGATCAGGATCACTCTCAATAACAGGATTAGGTTCAAAAGGCTCACTGGGAATCACAGCTGGCTCCCTGTACTCTACTAGGTCTGTAATGTTGAAAGTAGAGCTATTGCCTAGTTCTGGAGGCAACTCGAGCACATAGGCATTGGATCCTACTCTCTTCACTACTCTAAATGGTCCAACTCCTCTAGCATGTAACTTTCTAACGGTTCTAGGAGAAAACCGCTCAGGCCTTAACCAAATCATTACATAGTCTCTCTCAACAAAAGTTTTGACTCGTCTTTGAGAATCAGCCAACTTCTTATAAGTTTCATTACTTAAAGTTATTTTGGCATGAATTTCTTTATGCAAGTCCTTTACATGCTATGCAAGTGCATCAAGAGACTTGTGTGTGTGGGCTAATAGTGAAATCAGATCAAGTGGTGTGTGAGGCTTGTATTCATGAACAATTTCAAAGGGACTCTAGCCTATAGACCTATTGATCGAAACATTGAATGCAATTTCAGCCCTGGACAAAATACAAATCCAAATTCCTGGTGCTCTCAATCAAACCAAAATCTGAGCCAAAGCCTGGTAAAGGGTTAAGAAAAACTAAACTAGACTGATGACGCATTCCTAAAGAATGGACTTTATTCCAAAAGAACCCTAGGTCTAAACCTAACAAACTAAGGCTCTCTAAGTTTGACCTTGGGTCGGAGGAGGGCATGCTGAGCATGAAAACTTATTATGGATGCCTAGTAGGTGCCATAAGGTCTTCCAGAAGTAGGTGGCAAACCTAATAGGTTCTAAGGAGTCTTGCAACCTAGAAATCTCAGTAAAGTGTAATCCCATAGCTCTAGAAACATGAGAAGATTCAGGGAAGGGTAGGAAATAAGAATCAGAGTTTTGAGGTGGCTTATAGGAAACAAGAAACATACCTTGGTTATTTATGATGACCTTAAAATGAGGACATTGTTCTATAGGTGCACTCATCCAAACCTCATGATTTGCTCTAGGAGGGTCTACAAGTGCAAGTTCTAGGGTAGGCTGGGGGCTCCTAGAAGGTGGAAGGTTATCAGGAAGGTCTTTGGAATGTTTATCTAGAAAGTCCTCTAAGCTACTGTCTTTTTCTTGTTCTTGGACCTTTCCAATGGGCAATTCTTGTGAACCCCTTCTTTCTTCACACTTCTCTACCAGATTTGACTCAGAGGTGTCTTCTTTGGATTCCTCAATGAGTTCAGGGGTATTCTCACTTAAACTTTCATTGGGTGTAATTTCTTCTTCCTGAACTTCCTCAAAATGGTCTTCTCTTAGGGTTAGCTCTTGAATTCATTGAGTGGCAGGGGTCCCCTCAATAACCCCATTAGGTAGGAGTTGGTTAATTGAATTATCGGGAGAGATATCCTTAAATTCTTCTTCTTCATATTCATCTATCAAACTTATGTCAGGCTCATATATTTCTTCCTCAATCTCACTGAAAGGTTCTAATATATTCTCCTTTGATTCCTCTTTAAGTACGGCTCTGGTCGGGTCAACTAATTTTGGGATGACCATGCCTAACTCCTTCTCAGTGTTATCCTTCTGGTCAAGAGGTGACACAAGTGGGAATTGACAAACAAGAGTCTGGTTCACTACGGGTGCCGGATCAATCGGAACTTGACTCAAGTTGGTAGAGGTTGGCTTTAAGTCCAAAGTACTTGATTGGTTATATCTTAAAGACCACTCATAGTCTTGGGCTTCTTGGTAGGCTCGGTCTAACTTATTGGACTTTTCAAGGCATAGCTTCCTATAAATGTCTGGGTGTAACCCAACCCAAAACCTCGATGTGATCTGAGCTTCGGTCTCAATGGTATTGCATTTCATGTCATACCACTGGAAGTCCTCAATATATTTAGACACAGGCCTATTACCTTGTTGCAATTGGTACCATTGGTCTAAAAGTCTTTTCTCATAGGATCTACCTAGGTACCTATCTCTCAACTTACTTCTCATATCTCTCCAAGTATATATTTCCTCTTTTCTTTGATAACACTCATGCTCAATAGCATACCAATGCGACCTAGCATGTTTGGTGAACTTGGTTTTGGCCAACCTAACTTGTCCTAATTTCGATATGCTAGTGCACTCAAAATATCGATCCATTTGTTCTTCCCACTTAATATATGTCTCTTGTCTTCCATCAAAAGTGGGTGCATAAGGTTCGATGTTCCTAACGGGTCCCTTTTCTGAGTCAACCAAGTATGGATATAGGCTCCTAGGGTTATGCTCGGGATCACGGTATAAGGTCCTCCTAGGCTCCTGGCATGGGTAAGGGCCTATTAAATTTTGGATCAGGGGTCCAATTTTGATGTCTACATTTCTCAAGTCCCTGGGCTCGGTCTCTAAACTGGGCAAAACCCTCATTCATATCCTGACTCAATTGGTCATACTTTCGGTAAGAGTTTTAATCATGGCCTCTAAATCAGGTTGGGTTGACCAGGTTTGTAGGGTACTCCATTCTGGGTGGACATGATGATGCAAGCAAGCACACCAATTGAGACTCGACTGAAACGACTACGGGCTAACTAGACCTAGAGCCCAAACTAGATGCCCAATCAGAGTGGCAAGCTAGCCTGTAGTAACTCGGGACTCAGCTAGGCAGGTGTAAGGGGAGTGTTAGGTCCCTAATTGCCAATCCTAGACACCAATCAGAGATTGGCCAGGTAGGCGGACCAGCACACAAGCCCTTCGGGATAGAATCCCTGAACCACCGTTCTAGACACTGAGTATAAAGCACACACAGAGTAACTAGACAAACTGACTCAACATTAGCCTAGACCCGACTTGTTGGTGTCCCTAGCCCACTAGGGCAAATTAAGTCTAATAAATTTAAAATTAGGCTTAGGATCGAATGAATGGGTGGTGGTTTTGGGTTAAGGTGAGGTTATCAACTCCTCCCCTGCTCAATTGCCCTTAAGATGAATTAGGAGATGATCACTCAAAAAAAAATTGAATTGCAGAAACACAGAAAAAGAATTGCTGTAATTTAACTCTCAAAAATTTCACAAAAACCAATAAATTACAGTAAAATTATATAAAATAGTTTCAATTATACTGGTTCCAAAAAAATAAAAGTCATAGAATTTAAAGTTACCTACAATGAGAAACAATTCCTGCAACAGGATAGTTACAGGCTGAAAACAGAATGCTTCCCCCATTTACAATTCCTGCTACGAAGTTGTAACCTAGCGGATCCCCTACACGCCTTAGGAGCATCCCGTGGAATGGGAAGAGGAGGCTTGCACCTCGCTTCGTTCCAAGGACCGGATGTCCTGGGGAGTCTACTTCGAGCAGACAAAGTAAAAAAGAGAGACACTCAAAACATGCAAGCAAGTCAGAAACCCTAGACAGGGCTCTGATACCAAAAATGATGTAGAACAAAAGCTCTGACACCAAAATGATGTTGAACAGAAGCTCTGATACCAAAAATGATGCAGAACAAAAAAGATGATGCGATGCAGAAGTAAATTAAAATTAATGTAATTTTTTTTTAATATATTTTCAGAAGTCGGCTTTGACTCAAAGGAATGATAAACTAATGTTGAAAGAAACTAAGAAATGACAGAGAGCACAATTAAAAGGAGTGGATTATCAGAGTAACTTAAAAGTAGGATCATTGGGGATTGAGAAACCCCCAGATCTAGGGTTTGCTCTGAGTTTCAACGAAATAGACAAAGTGAGAAGGGAAGGTTCTTGTTACCTAGCAGTGATATCTCTCGTTGCTTCAATTGGAGGATACTCTCGAGCAGATTGTAGGATCCTTGGAGACGGGGTATCTTCGCAATGGATCCTCGGATTGTAGTCCTATGGCAAGGTTGGACTCCTTCTCAAACTCAGGATCTGGAAGAAGAAGAACAAAAGAAAAAAAGAACCAGAAACTCAAAGAAAGACACTGACCTGAGGACTTAATGAAGATTGTTGGATGTAGAAGTTCCGGAGATCTTGATACTGATCTGACTCTTCTTTGAACTTGCTCTGTAGTTGAAAATAGTTGATTTGAACCTGGATGCTGGTGGCCGGCCTCTATGTGGAAGAGAGGGGCCGTGGGATGTAGATGGAAAATTAGGATTTGGTGGTGGTGGAGTAGAGATGGGTGGACTAAGCTAGAGTTTTGGGGTTGGAGATCTCACACCTCCTCAAGGTTCCTAGGGAACCCGGATTTACTCCCTCATGGAGCTCAACACTTGAATACAAGTGCGGAAGAGAGAAACACATAGTTGCTCACAAAGAAATTGATTTCATTCATCATTTAAATTCAAGAGTTACATAGAGTTGAATATATAGAAATAACAAAGAAATAAAATTTTATACATTTCCCATGTGGGACTAATAGGACTAACCCATACTTTAGGCATCAGATTTTCTTTCGAAGACTCCTTCCATGAGTGGGCAGCCCAAAAACTCCAAGAAAACTTGAAAATCAGCTCCAAATGGCAGGTTATGGGGGTGTCTCCTAGTATCTCTCCATGAATCAAGGATTTTTCCTTCATGGTTTGGCTCATTTGGACACCTCATAATCTTGCTCCACAAGTTTAGGCTTTTTCCTTTCATGGCTTTGGCACTTTTGGAGACTTTTGGGTGCCTCCTTGATTTTCTCCCCAAGACATGCTCTCTTCCCTTTTATAACTTGGATTTTTATGGAACATTGTGGGGCACCTCCTTGATCCTCTCTTCAAGAAAAATTCTTGCCATCCTGGCTTGGGTTTATCTGGAAAGAAGTTGTCTCCTCCTTGGATTGAGGTATCTTGATGGATTTCTCTCCCAAGTGGTGCAAGAAAAAAGAACCTGCTTACTTGAGGCGTGGGGACCAAGGTACCTGGATGGAGATGTGGCAGGGAGTGTGGCACCCACTTGTAGCTGGAAAATGTGGTGCCCTATGGCAAAGGGAATGACACCTACCTAGGCCTTGGACTTGGACTGAGTCAACATGACCCAACAAAAATTGAAATGACCAAATTACAGACTCAAAATTGAGTTGATCAGGTCAACCCTTATTACAAAATCAGAAAACCCTAATTCTTCGGACAAGGTCAATCAGAGATCCAGATGGAGCCCTGAAGTCTTCTTCTGAGTCTGGTGCCCGCACCATAAACTGGGAAACAGTATCAGTCATATCCTGACTCAATTTGGTCATACTTTCGGTAAGAGTTCTAATCATGGCCTCTAAATCAGGTTGGGTTTGAACAGGTTGGTAGGGTACTCCGTTCCGAGTGGACATGATGATGCAAGCAAGCACACCAAATAAGACTTGACTGAAACGACTATGGGCTAACTAGACCTAGAGCCAAAACTAGATGCCCAATCAGAGTGGCAAGCTAGCCTGTAGTGACTCGGGACTCAGCCAAGCAGGTGTAAGGGGAGTGTTAGGTCCCAAATTTCCAATCCTAGACACCAATCAGTGATTGGCCAGGTAGGCGGACTAGCACACAAGCCTTTCAGGATAGAATCCCTGAACCACCATTCAAGACACTGAGTACAAAGCACACACAGAGTAACTAGACAAACAGACTCAACACTAGCCTAGACTCGACCAGTTGGTGTCCCTAGCCCGCTAGGGCAAATTAGGTCTAATTAATTTTAAGATTAAAGGCTTAGGTTCGAATGCATGGGAGGTGGTTTTGGGCTAAGGAGAGGGTCTCAATCCTCCCCTTATGTTGTAACTTTGTTGCCCTTAAGATAGATTCAATTTATGCACACTCAAATAAAAAAAATAGCTTGCAGAAAATAAAAAAAAATAGAACAGCAGTAAAATTGATCTCAGAAAATCTACAGAAATTAATAAATCCTGAAAATTTTATGTAAATTACTTTCAATTATACTGGTTCCAACAAAATAAGAATTACTTAATTTAATATTTTCTGTAGGGAGAAACAATTTGAATAACAGGGCAGTTATTGGTAAAAAATAGAATATGTGTCCCGTTTACAATCCCTGCCTTGAAGTTATAACCCAGCGGCACCCCTACATGCCCTAGGATCCCCCATGGAATGGGAGGAGGAGGCTTGTGTCTCGCTTGTTCCTAGGACCGGACGGCTAGGGGAGTCTACTCCAGGAAGCAAAAGTAAAAAGGAATGAAAAAATAATCAAACAAGCAAGAACCCTAGACATGGCTCTGATACCAAAAATGATGCAAAACAAATAAGATGATGCGATGCGGAAGTAAATTAAGACTAATTTTTTTTTTTTTTTTTTTTTTTTTTTGTGTTTTGTTAGAAGTTGGCTTGACTCAAAAACAAGGCTAACTAATATTTAAAGAAAATATGCACTGAAAGAAAGCACAATTCGAAAGAGTAGATTATTAGAGTAATAAAGAAGTAGGATCGCTGGGGATTGAGAAACTCCCAGTCCTAGGGTTTACTCCTCTTTCAAAAAACAGACGAAGAGAGAAGAGAAGGTTTTATACCTGACTGTGATATCTCTCTTTGCTTCAATTGAAGAACACTCTCGAGCAGATTGTAGGATCCTTGGAGATGGGGTATCTTTGCAATGGATCCTCGAATTGTAGTCCTATGGCAAGGTTGGCCTTCTTCTCGTACTCTATATCTGGAAAGGATGAAGAACAAGATAAGGATGTAAGAAACTCAAGGAAGAGACCTTTACCTGGGATAGCTTCGGACTGCTCGAACTTTGAAGATGAGGGAAGAGTATGGAGGTGGCGGTGGAAGATGGAGTGGATTTAGGGTTTGGCTGGTAGGGTGGCGGCTTGCAAATGAAAAGGACCTAGGGCTTGATATAATGGGCGGTGGCTTGGAGAAGGAGATGGCGGCCTTGAATGAAGTGGGAATAGGGTTTAAGAATTTGGGTGTTGGCGGCTAGGATGATGAAAGGAAATTAGGGTTGGCGGCCAGGGATGAAAGCATGGCAAGGTTTCGGTAACTTTGGAGATCTCTCACCTCCTCAAGGCTCCAATGGAACCCGGATTTACCCCCTCACAGAGCTCAACACTCAAAGAAGTGTGGAAGAAGAGAACACATGGTTGCTCAACACAAGAAAAGATTTCATTTACTCATTCCTTTTTTTTTTAAATCAAAAGATTACATAAGGGTCCAATATATAGACCTTGCAATAGAAACAAAATTACACTACTTCTCATATGGGACTAAACATTCATCCTAAGCATGAAAAACTTTCCCTTGATCGACCAGGCTTCTTTCCTTGGAGTGGGCAGCCTCAAATGCAAGGTGATGGCTTCATATGGCAGGTATGTGGGGCACCTCCTAGTTCTTCTCCTTAAGTCATGGGTTTTCCTTCCATGACTTGATCTTTCTTAGAAGAAAATACTCATCTCCTAGTCTTTCTCCCCAAGACTAGGCTCCTTCCATTCATAGCCAGGTACTTTAGGCAGGTGTGGGTGCCTACCTTGAAGTCCTCTCCAAGAAAAATCCCCTGCACCTTTAGCTTGGTTACTTTTGGCAGCTTGTGGGTGCCATCCTTGGCTTCTCCTAAGAAAATTTTCTTGCTCTCTTGGGCGTGGGGACCAGGGACATTGGGATGAAATGTGGCACCAACTGGTCCTGGGAGTGTGGCATCCACATGCATTTATCCTTGGAAGAAAAAATGATGTCCTAAGGAATGGCGCCAACCAGGACTTGACTTGGACTTAGACTGAGTCAACATGACTCAACAAAATGAAATGCAGACTCAAAAAAATAAAATAATCTAGTTGACCAGGTCAACCCTTATTACAAACCCTAATCTTCGAGCAAGGTCATTCAGAGATCCAGATGGAACCCTGAAGTCTTCTTCTGATTCTGGTGCCCATACCAAACCCTAATCTAGAATGTTCCTAGTCATTGGACCATCAATTTGGGGATCGATGAATCCAGTAAGACTAGCCTATCCTATGTATGCTTTGTTAATGAGGGTGATTGGTCTCACAGCCACTTGTGTAGAGACACTAATACAAGGTTAAGGGTGCTCATTAGGTTATGAGTACACTGAACTGATATGCACCGTGACTATCTTATGGAAGTCTTACTCCTTGTCAAAAGATAGGTCCCAGAGTAGAAGTTGTGCATGTGATCTTCAGACCTGAGGTCACCATGGTTCCTTATTCACACTAAGCCATACTTTGGTTCATACTCATTCATGGCATTGCGACATGTACGGGGAGTTCTGGGTATGGTGGAAGGTGTATGAAGGATGTGAGTGGACCAACAAGGAATTGATCAATCCTGGTAAGAGGATATGTTATCCCATGTAATCTCTACGATGAGTGACTCATGGAATCTTTGCAAAGTGGGATGAGAATAGAAGTGGCATCTAATCATCATCAGCTGAGTCCTCTTGATCAAGCTGAGATTCGATATGATTAAGTGTTAGGATTTGACATTTATCCATACCCATCACTTAATCGGGATAATGGGAGATCAAAAGATTGAATTACACGGTAACTTACTATTGAAGAGTATTTTGATAATTTCTACCAAATTTCTCATCTTCCAGGTATGCATGACACATTGCTAGAGGTTAATCTTGTCTTGTGGGTTTTCACGAACTAATTGGATTGGTTTCATGAGTCAATTCGACGTGTGATTCGAATTAGATAATTAGGTGAGCCGATTTGACCTAATTAGGTCAATCGGGTTCGATCGGATCGAATCGGCTCAAACCTAAATCTACTGCTAGCTAGATGTGGAACCCAGTGGGTCACACACAATACAGAGTAGTCCAAGGAAGTTACTCAAGGTTTAATTAAGGTCATGGGATCCTAATTGGTTAGCTAGATTGCATACAAGCATATATAGGCTAACCGAATTCCTAACCCAATTGGATTGGGTCCGGTTGCTTGCTAATTGGGCTAACCTAATTAAGAAAAACCTAAATTAGGTTGAGTCCTAGGTGGGGATAGCCAAATCAGAGCTTTATCTGATTTTATTTTGGACTTTTGGACGTTTTATTGAAGAGTCCATTTGAGTTGGGACTCTAGATGCCAAAATGACACCTTGTCATTCAAAAAGGCCTAGAAGAGTTTATAGTCCTCTGATCTGAAATATATTTATATGGATGAAAAGAAGACTTAATTCTCTTTCTTTTGACACCCATATTGCATATGCTTTAACTAGTCAAAGGTTGCATGGGGTGTAGATAAATTTGACCACAAAAGGATTCTTTGCACCTCTTGGTGAGCATGGGAAATGAAGGTGCGCACAGAAGGACAAAAGTCCTACTGCAGATAAAACACTCCAATGTTTCACCAAGGGGCGCCTTCTCATCTTATCCCCATGCCCTTTGGATTTAAATGACCGGTCAAAGAGAATAAGAGGGTGGCATGAAATGGGAAAAGAGTAGCGTGCACAGATGAAGAGTCGCGTCTCTTCATCCATGCACGGTTCTAAGGTAGTGTCCTTCTGCTCTCAGGAGTCTGCCCTTTCCATGATTTTTAAATCTAAAATGATGCCTCCTTCCATTCTTCTTAACTGGTAAATGCCACATGGCACATGGGGATTTAATCTGGAAAGGGAAAGAACAATGATAAGACTATTCAATCCTGAAATGTCTTATCAGATATGAAATAACATATCTGATAAGAGATGTCAGGATGGTTTTCATGCCCCTTGAAATATTATATAAAGGGGTATGGTGAAATGAGAGATATAGTTTTCGGTCATCAAAAAATGGGAATCCCATTTTTCCAAGAGTCTATCAGTCTGAGTGTTCTTCTACTTCCTTCTTCTTAATTTAGGACAAGACTTGTCTTGTTAAGACAAGGTCTTTTCTACTAGGACAAGGCTTAGTTTTAGAACATAAGCCTAAGGAGTCCTAGAGGAGGGTTGTCTTAAAACCAAGAGTGGTTTAGGACTGTGTCCAGAAAGCCCTAGAGTAGGTTAGGGTGTCCTACAGTTGTCAAAGGTCAAATGGCTGACAAAAGAGTTCTGTTGAAGCAAGCAACCCCGGTAAGGATTCTTCCTTGGTACCATTCTCGTGTGGATCACCGTTGGAGGGCTTGCACTTGTGAGCCTCATGGAAAAGATTGGATTTCAGTGATCTAGGTATGTATTATGACTTCATTTATATTTCATTGATTGGTATTGCATAAGGGGTTCCTGAGAATTAGGGTTTTCTAGCCATATTAGGGTTTCATGCTTAGAATTTTGTTTTGAAATTTACTTCCGCATGATGCATGATTCCCGGCATCTTGGAAGAATTCCCATCAGTGGTATCAGAGTCCTTCTTATGGCATACCAATTATGAATCATTTTTGAAGTTCATGATTTCCACATATCAAGTCGACCCAACTAGTGATCAAGCTGACTCTAACCATGTCATGTCGACTCTACCAGAATCTTGTGATGAAAATGCATATTAAAGTTAATATGTCAGATTTTTGGTTTCTTCATGAAAAAGGCATGTTAATGCATTGATATGAAACTTTGCATATTAGGGTAACATGTTTAATTTCTATTTTTCATGAAATGCATGTTATCATTCTAAGTATGAAATTATGCATGTTGATTGAACCAAGTAACTGCTCTGGATTGGGGTTGCCATAGTCGTCCGATCATAGGAGTAAAGTAGGGTGTAAAAAGCCCACTCTGTCCATTCTATGGGTTTCTTATGGCGTGTAGGGCTGCATCTTTGTGGTAATTCCCATGATTGAGTGAGCTGAATGGTATTTTACATTAATCATGTCATGTTTTGCATATTAGGGTAATATGCGTGTTATCATGCTATGCATATTAGGGTAATATGCTTGTTGTCATGTAATGCTTTGCATAGTAGAATAATATGCTTGATGACATGAAATGTTCTACATATGTTAGAGTTATATGCCATATGTTTATATTTATTAGAAGCATAGTTATCATGTTTATGTTTATACTTGTAGTTATAAATGTAATTATCATGATAGTATTTAGAATGTGTTTTAGAGACCATCAAAGCCCTCATAAAAATCATATTTAGTCATAATAAAAAAACTTAGTCATGATGCAAAACCAATTAGGGTTTGATCAGCCGATTAGTGTCTAGGCAAGTGGTTCTGGGAAGGTAAAGGGAATGAGGTTTTTAGTTGGTTCCATTGTCTAACCTGGCCAATTTAATTGGTGTCTAAGGAAAGCAACAGGGGGACCCCCTCACCCCTTCCACTTACCTGGCCAATTTGGTCATATCTACACCTTAACTTGAGAATGCTAATTGATTATGTATACTATAATTTGCCTTCCTTCATGCTAAGCCAAATTAATATCAAAACTATAGTAGGTTTGTTGTGTAACACAAGATCTACTCTAGGGTTTGATATGAAATTTGTATTAGTGCACTTAGTGCTTTATGGCATGGTTGAAATTGTTGCTTTGTTGTGTAACACAAGGGCAACAATTTTCAATTATAGCTATATAGAAATGAAGGGTTTGACAAAACTAAGATATTATAGTTTGTTGTGTAACACAAGACTATAAGTGTCTTAGAGGCAAAGATAATTATTGAGAATTGCACAGGTTGCAATTGGAAAGTAAGTCCTACCTTTGAGCTTATTAGTGTTTGTTGTGTAACACAAGGCACTAATGAGTAATTAGGATCTTAACCCCACTAAGGAAACCAGAAAGGTTTCTCGCTTACCATAGTTGAGGGTTATGGTATTTGAAGAAAATAGTGGGAGACATAATTAGATAGAAAGTCCTTGTCCAGTTATGGATGTCATCCTGAGTGGTCTGCTGATATTGTTCTTTAATTAATATAGGATATTTATTTTTATGGCTTCAAATTTATCATTGCATGGCATCTTGGATGCTAATAAGTTAACCAATTCAAACTATGTGGACTGGTTGAGGAAGAAGGCTGATGGAGCCTATTCCCATTATTGCATGTTTGGGCATTGGAAGAAGGATTACAAGATTTGTCTTGCAAATATGAAGCTAGATGCAAGTGGTGCATATAGGGGTTTTGTACATGATACAAACCAACTTATCATTGAGTGAATCTATTTCTAATTCATTGGTATTGGATACCGCATGTGGGTCATATATTTGTAATTCTTTACAAGGACTCCACAGAATTAGAAATTTGAAGAAAGGTGACTTCAAATTATATGGGACAAGTGGAGAACCCATATATGCTGAAGCTATGGGCCCCTATCATCTGTTATTACCTTCGGGGTAATATCATAAGGTTGGAAGAATGCTACTATGCACCAAATATCATAAGAAACATTATTTCTATACCCTTGTTGTTACAACAACGATATGAAATAAGTGTAAAGAGTAGTGGTTGCTCTATTCTTTATAATAAAATATTTGGACATGGATCTTTTATAAATGGTCTTCTAACTTTGCAACTCAATGATAATATTTTTCTTGTTGATGATAAGAAGAGAAAAAGAGATAATGACAATGTCACATATCTCTGGCACTGCCGATTAGGTCATATCAGTGAGTCAAGGATAAGCAAGTTAGCCAAAGAGGATTACTTTGACCCTGATGATTTTCAATCATTAGGAACTTGTGAGTCCTGCCTCAAAGAGAAAATGACCAAGTCTCCATTCACTGGATATGAAGAAAGGGCAACTGAATTATTAGGTCTTGTACATACTGATGTATATGGACCTATGTCAACTCAGGCCAAAGGAGGATATTCTTATTTCATCACTTTTATTGATGATTTATTAAGGTTTGATTATGTGTATCTTATGAAACACAAGTTCGAAGCCTTTGATAAGTTTAAAGAATATCAGAGTATGGTTGAATGACAAACTAGACTTAGTATTAAAGCTTTTGGTCTGATCAGGGAGGGAAAAACTTGTCTAGTCAGTTTTTGAACCATCTCAAGGACAAAGGCTTTATTTCTGAATGGACCCCTCCTTATACATCCCAGTTAAATGGAATGGCAGAAAGGAGAAATCACACCTTGTTGGACATGGTGAGGTCTATGATGAGTCTCACAGATCTTCCCATTTCCTTCTAGGGACATGCCTTGGAGACTGCTGCATATATATTAAACAGGGTTCCATCTAAGTCAGTAAGTAGCACTCCATTTGAGTTATGAAATGGTAAAAGACCAATTCTTAAGTATTTAAAGATTTGGGGTTGCCATGCTTATGTCAAGAATAACTTTGGACATAAGTTAAGTGCTAGGGTTGACAAGTGTAGGTTTGTTGGTTACCCTAAAGAAGGTAAGGGATACTTTTTGTTTTATAATGCTACCGAGCAAAAGATAATTGTCAGTAAGCATGCTACATTCTTGGAACAAGAGTTAATCCAAGAAGGATGTAGTGATTCTTCACTTGAGTTATGTGAAGAACAGAACCAACAAATCGATGAGCCTTCAAGTAAAGTTCCTCAACCAGAGGTTCTTGTGGATCAAGAACAGCCACAATACATACCTCCTCTTCGAAGGTCAGAGAGGGTATGAGGAGCACCTCTCAGATATGGCTTTATCATCGGTGATGACAATGAAGCCAGTATCATACAGGATGATGATCCTGTGACCTATTCGGAAGTTGTCGAGAGTAGGGACTCCGACAAGTGGCTTGGTGCCATGAAATCTGAAATGGACTTCATGTATTCCAATCAGGTTTGGACCTTGGTAGATCCACCTGAAGGAATTAACCTGATAGGGTGTAAATAGGTATTCAAGAAGAAGATTGGAGCAGATGGTCAATTTGAGACCTATAAGGCTAGGCTGGTAGCGAATGGTTTTAGACAAAAGCATGGTGTAGACTATGATGAAACATTTTCTCCAGTAGCCATGCTCAAGTCCATTCGGATACTGTTTGCCATAGCAGCATACCATGATTATCAGATCTGGAAAATGGACATAAAGATTGCTTTCCTCAATGAAAACCTTGAGGAAGAAGTCTATATGTCACAGCCAGAAGGGTTTGTCTCAAGTGGAAGACTAAACCGGGTATGCAAGTTAAAGAAGTCCATTTATGGATTTAAGCAAGCATCAAGGAGTTGGAACATCCATTTTGATGAAACAATCAAAGGATTTGGTTTTATCAAAAATGTGGATGAACCATGTATGTATAAGAAGACAAGTGGGAGTGCCATTGTTTTTTTAGTTTTTTATGTGGATGACATACTGATCATTGGGAATGATATCCTAATGTTGCAATTGGTTAAAACTTGGCTATCATCAAAGTTTTCCATGAAGGATTTGGGAGAACCATCCTATATACTGGGTATAAAGATCTATAGAGATAGATCCAAGAGGATGCTGGGCTTATCCCAATCTAGGTACATTGACTTAGTATTGAAGAGATTCAACATGGATGGAAGTAAGAAAGGTTACTTGCCAATGAGTCAAAACATACAACTCTCTAAGAAGATGTCTCCTAAGACATCAGAAGAAAGAGAAAGGATAGCTATGATTCCTTATGCTTCAGCTGTAGGATCGATTATATATGCAATGTTATGTACCAGGCCTGATGTTGCTTATGCCTTGGGCATAGAGAGCAGGTTTCAGGCAGATCCAGGAGAGGATCATTGGAAAGCTATGAAAAATATTCTTAAGTACCTGAGAAGGACTAAAGATGTTTTTCTATAATATCTAGGATCTGAGTTGAAACTAGAAGGCTATATAGATTCTAGTTTTTCAATCAGATCCAAATGATAGCAAATCCACATCGGGTTATGTCTTCACCCTGAATGGTGGTGTAGTGAGTTGGAAGAATACCAAGCAGTCTACAGTAGCTAACTCAGTCACTGAGGCAGAGTACATAGCTGCTAGTGAAGCTGCAAAGGAAGCTGTCTGGAAAAAGAAATTCATCATGAATTGGGTGTGGTTCCTAATGTACAACAGCCAGTGCCATTATACTATGATAACACTGGGGCTGTTGCACAAGCTAAGGAACCAAGATCTCATCAGAAGTCCAAGCACATTCTAAGATGGTTTCACCATATTCGAGAGATTATAGAAAGACAAGATGTTGTCATCAAACGAGTTGACACAAAGAACAATATAGCAGACCCATTCATTAAAGCATTAGCCAAGCAGTGGTTAGATCGCCACTTGGATTGTATGGGCATAAAGTATAAGGGCGATTGGCTTTAATGCAAGTGGGAGTTTGATAGAAAAATGCCCTAAGAGCCAATCATTGTTTTGGACTTTTTTGTAAACTTTCAACTCATGCATGACATCATTATTTATAATAAAGGCATTTGATTCATCACATACTGCTGTGTCATATTTTTGACTATGATGTACCCCATAGAGTAGGGCAATGGAATTAGGGTTATGATAAAATAACAGTGAGACCTAATTCCTATAAACCCTAATCTAAAATGTTCCTAGTCATTGGACCATCAATTCGGGGATCGATGAATCCAGTAAGACTAGCCTATCCTATGTATGCTTAGTTAATAAGGGTGGTTGGTCTCACAGCCACTTGTCTAGAGACACTAATACAAGGATAAGGGTTCTCATTAGGTTATGAGTACACCGAACTGATCTGCACCAGGACTATCTTATGGAAGTCTTACTCCTTGTCAAAAGATAGGTCCTAGAGTAGAAGTTGTGCATGTGATCTTCAGACCTGAGGTCACCATGGTTCCTTATTCACACTAAGCCATACTTTGGTTCATACTCATTCATGGCATTGTGACATGTACGGGGAGTTCTGGGTATGGTGGAAGGTGTACGAAGGATGTGAGTGGACCAACAAGGAATTGATCAATCCTGGTAAGAGGATATGTTATCCCATGTAATCTCTACGATGAGTGACTCAAGGAATCTTTGCAAAGTGGGATGAGAATAGCAGTGGCTTCTAATCATCATCAACTGAGTCCTCTTGATCAAGCTGAGATTCGATATGATTAAGTGTTAGGATTTGACATTTATCCATACCCATCACTTAATCGGGATAATGGGAGATCAAAAGATTGAATTACACGGTAACTTACTATTCAAGAGTATTTTGATAATTTCTACCAAATTTCTCATCTTCCAGGTATGCATGACACATTGTTAGAGGTCAATCTTGTCTTGTGGGTTTTCATGAACTAATTGGATTGGTTTCATGAGTCAATTCGATATGTGATTCGAATTAGATAATTAGGTGAGCCGATTTGACCTAATTAGGTCAATCGGGTTCGATCGGATCGAATCGGCTCAAACCTAAACCTACTGCTAGCTAAATGTGGAACCCAGTGGGTCACACACAATATAGAGTAGTCCAAGGAAGTTACTCATGGTTTAATTAGGGTCATGGGATCCTAATTGGTTAGCTAGATTGCATACAAGCATATATAGGCTAACCGAATTCCTAACCCAATTGGATTGGATCCGGTTGCTTGCTAATTGGGCTAACCTAATTAAAAAAACCTAAATTAGGTTGAGTCCTAAGTAGGGATAGCCAAATCAGAGCTTTATCTGATTTTTTTTGGACTTTTGGACATTTTATTGAAGAGTCCATTTGAGTTGGGACTCTAGATGCCAAAATGACACCTTGTCATTCAAAAGGCCTAGAAGAGTTTATAGTCCTCTGATCTGAAATATATTTATATGAATTAAAAGAAGACTTAATGCTCTTTCTTTTGACACCCATATTTCATATTCTTTGACTAGTCAAAGGTTGCATGGGGTGTAGATAAAGTTGACCACAAAAGGATTCTTTGCGCCTCTTGGCACGCGCGGGTAATGATGGTGCACACAGAAGGACAAAAGTCCTTCAGCAGATGAAACACTCCTGTGTTTCATCAAGGGTCACCTTCTCATCTTATCCCCATGCCCTTTGGATTTAAATGACAGGTCAAAGGGAATAAGAGGGTGGCATGAAATGGGAAAAAGAGTAGCGCGCGCAGATGAAGAGTCACATCTCTTCATCTGTGCATGGTTCTGAGGTAGAGTCCTTCTGCTCTCAGGACTCTGCACTTCCCATAATTTTAAACTCTAAAATGATGCCTCCTTCCATTCTTCTTAACCGATAAATGCCACATGGCACATGGGGATTTAATCTGGAAAGGGAAAGAACAATGATAAGACTATTCAATCCTGAAAAGTCTTATCAGATATGAAATAACATATCTGATAAGAGATGTCGGGATGGTTTTCATACTGGTGCAGGCACCAGAATCAGAAAGAGACTCCAACCAATTCAAGCCCATTCCGAATCTTTATGGTTGGACTAGAGAGTCCGGTAACCTTTCTTTATTTTGAGTCCAAAAGAATCATGTAAGTCGAGTCCATGTTGGGTCCTGTAATCTTTCTTTTGAGTCCAAAATAATCATGTAAGTCGAGTCCATGTCGGGTCTAGTCTTAGTCCAATCCAAATGGGTCAACTAGCATCAAGCCTAAAGAAGACTCACAATGTATACCCCAAATCAAGACCAAAGACAACTCAATTGGGGACCACATGCCACATCACTTGCGCCACCTCAACTTGGGACCACATGCCACGTCAAGAAGGGACCACATGCCACCTCACATGCCACCTCACCACAAGAGGGCGCCATCCCAAGTTCAAATTCAAGGAAGTTGGCCAAGGAGGATTTCAAGCAAGAAAATCAACCCTCTCCCCTTATATTACTCCACTTGTTTGGGGATTTGAAATTTCAAAATTTGTGAGGCTTTATTTAAAGTCTTGGATGCCCCTTGTAAAGAGGAATTGATGAGTGAATACAAATTTCCAGCAATTTTCTATGTGTTCCTATGTGCCTATGTGGATCTTTGTGCCTAAGTGAACCTCTTCCTCTCCTCCATTTCTTCTCCCTAATCCTTCTCTTTTACTCTTCATCTTCCAAGCAATCCTCTTCCTTCAAAGCGAATTAAGGACATCCTCACAAGAAGAAGATCAACACCAACACAAGCTTCCACCATGGCGCCAAGGATCATTTCCAACAAACTCTCCTTTTGAGTTCCATCAATCTTCTCACTTCTAATTAAGTATCTAATCATCTTGGTTTCTTTGTTGCAGGGTTCTCTAGGCTCCAGATCCAAGAGGAAGGATTACTTGCTACAAACCAGAAAGTTAGAAGGCCCATCTTATGTGGTATGATCTTTCATTTGAGAACCTTAAGAGTGAATCCCTTGTGCTTGAGATTTCAATACTTGAACTCCTAGTATTTTAAGATCGGGATCATTAAATAGGGCTAGCTTGACTTGTGTGCAAATTCTAATCTTGTCCTATTTCTTTAAGATTTTGATAGTCCTCCTAGCTGGGTTTAAGTATAAGCATTTAGGGTTTCTTATTTAGATCTCCTTGATCTTATATGTTGAATCACTCAAATGCAAGTAGGAATTGCTAGTTAAGTTTTGGTTAATCTCTTTTAGAGTTACATGTTTGCATCCTCATCATGCATATCACACCAATCTTGGTATCAGAGCCTGGTCTAATAAGTTCCTGATTGCATAGCATTAAGTCCTTGAAGTACTTGGATCGGGGGCGTTACCAGGCCGTCCGGTCTTTGGAGAAAGTAGGGTTTAAACACCCTCTCTTTCCATTCCACGGGGATCTCCTAAGGCGTGTCGGGGTGCCATTGTGATTGACCCGTGAAAAAGAAAACCAAAGGACTTCTTAGATTTCATTTGTGAATTTTGCATTGGGCACATTCTGTTTTTTTTTGCTTGCTGTATATTCTGTAGGCTGACTGTAATCCGCCTGCAACTCCAAAGGCAAGTATCACATTCCTCATTGGAATATTTTTTTCCTGTTCCATTTTAAGTTGTTTATCACCTTTTTAAATTTCAATTGAAGAAAAAAATTACAGAAAAAATGAAAATTCCTGCAGTCCATCAGTGTTATTAAGGTTTCTGTTCTGTTCTGTTCCTTTTCATTATTTCATTTCAGAATCTGTCTAGAATAGTACAGATTTTATTTTGAAATTTCGTTTCATCTGGTATGTCATCGATAAGTTAGGAGTTTTCTGTGATTTTTTTTAGATTTTTCTGACATTTTTTTCTGCACTTATCAATACCACTTTTAAACTGCAACACACTACTTCTGCACCTGAAATTTGAAATTTGCATGCATCTCATGACAAATCAAATTAAGGGCATGAAATTGACATAGGGTCAGGATTTCATCACCTGTCCCTAGCCCAAAATCACCAAATTGCATATCGATCCAATCCCTAACTAAAATTGATTAGACATTAATTGCCCTAGTGGGTTAGGAACATCAATTTGGTCGAGCCCGGGTTATTGTCAACTCATTGTGTCAACTAGTCTTGTGTGTGCCCTATTATTGGTGTCTAGAATTGGGACTAAGGGCTTGGGTGCTGATCCGTCTATCGGGCCAATTCCACCGGGCCTAGGTAGGACAGAGACAGGATCTCACACTCCCCTTGTTCTAAAACCTGGCCAAGTATAGAGTTACTACAATCTAGCTTGCCACCTTGATTAGGCAACTAGCTTGGAACTCTAGGTCCAGTTCAATTCAATTGGGAAAGCTTGTGCAACCCATTTCTTCATCTATTATTGGAAGCTGGTGTCAAGGATAGAGGTTAAGTGGCTCAAGCCTAAGCGATTCTTGTGGTTTTTAATTAGGACCCAGTGAAAGCTGGGGGAACCTCCCACAGACCCACCTCCTGACTGGCCAGTGGAAGAGAGTAGCTGTTGATTTGATTGTATCTAGTCAACTCAGTTTATTTGGACTAACCGGTTTAGAAAACTCATAGTTCGGGTCTGAGTCTAATTGTTTGCATGACATCTAGGTCAGGCACACCTTACCACCCTTCACAAGCCCAACCTAGTTCATCCATGGATACTAGTATGGAAAGCCTTATGAGATCTATGATCGAGAAGATAGACCGTTTGGATGCTAAATTTGGTCAGTTCGAGGAAAGGGTAGGAGCCCTAGAAGAAGCTAGGTTGACCCCAACTGAACCACCTTCACCCAGATTACCTTCAGTTCATCCTAGAGCCTAACGACAGGAACACACACCTGATCCAATTCAAAGAAGACCGCATCAGTATTATGTTGATCATACTCCAGAGCCACCTCCTAGAAGGCCTCACTATGATACTTTTGATCAGGATGATCGGGTCCTAAGGAACATCCATCTAGATGCACCAACCTTTGAGGGAAGCTTAGAACCTAAGGTGTACATAGACTGGGAGGCTGACATGGACCATTATTTTGACTGGTATGATATGTCTGAAGAGAGAAGATTTAAGTTTGCCAGAATCAGACTAGTTCGTCAGGCTCGGTTATATTGGGAAAACGTGGAACGCATATCAAGGCAAAGGGGAGATTTACCTATAGCAACATGGAGAGATATGAAGAGGAAACTTAGAGAGAAATATCTGCCTATGTCTTATCAGCAAAGGTTATTAGATCAGTGGCAACGATTGACACAGGGTAACAAGACCGTTTCTGAATACGTTGCTAAATTTGATGAGTTTGTGATGCGATGCAACGTAGTCGAGTCTGAAGCAGCCACTTTATCAAGGTTTAGATCAGGGTTGAATGATGATATAAAAGGGAAACTGTTTTTAAGGGAAGTCCATGATTTAGATCAGGCATACCAAGTTGCCACAAACTATGAGAGGTTTCAAAGGAGAGCTACATTTAGATGACCTGAACCTATTAGGTTTAACCCTCCTGTTAGCAGGCCTAGTTCAGTCCCTAGTACAACCAATAGACCAAGATCCAGCTCGAATCCAACCCCTAGGCACAACCCTGCCATTCCCCCAATTCCTAGAGAAGACAAAGGAAAGAGCCCTGAAGTTCGTGGTGAGAGGGAGTGAGTATGCTATAAGTGTCGTAAACCAGGTCATTTCGTGAGCCAATGTCCCTCTAGAGCTTTACATATAGGGGAGGCAGAAGAAGGTGAATCAGAACCCCTGGAGAATGATGAAGAGGAGGTTTATGAAGCAGGGGATTGCTTGGCTGATGAGTATGAAGGAGATGAAGAGAACATAGACTCATCAGATTTGCTAGGAGTTGTGAGACGTATCATGACACAGACCAAGGAGCAAGAAGACTGGCGTAGAACTAGCATCCTACACACATTTGTTAGGATAGGAGAAAAGGTCTGTAAGATCGTCATCGATAGTGGAAGCTGTGTCAATGCCATTTTCACTAATGCAGCCAAAAGTCTAGGATTACCCATTGTACCACATCCCAATCCATATAAGGTGTCCTGGATCGATTCCACTTCTATACCAATCAAGTCAAGATGTCAGGTTCAAGTTCAACTTCAATCCTATCAGGGAAAGATCTGGGGTGATGTGCTTCCTATGGGGGTAAGTAGCATCATCTTAGGCAGGCCATGGCTGTTTGATCATGATGTGACCATCTTTGGTCAATCAAACTCCTGTGCTTTCAATTTCAATGGCAAGAAAATTGTCATTCATCCAACCCAGCTTAAGGATAATGTCAAGAGAGGAGCTAGCAGCTTGAAAGATAAGAAGACTGGATTAAATTTAATAGGTGCAAAAGAATTAGAGCAAGATATCATGGAGGGAGCACCTATTTGGGTAGTAGCTGCTAAGGAAATTAAGGACCACAGGCCTGTAGAACACCCTCTAGAGGTAGTCCAATTATTGAAAGAATTTGAGGATGTGTTTCTAGAAGATCTCCCCGATAACCTCCCACCTTTAAGAGACATACAACATGCAATAGATTTAATCCCTGGAGCGACTTTACCTAATTTGCCTCACTATAGGATGAACCCAACTGAACACCAGGAACTGCAAAGGCAAGTAGGTGAACTTCTTAGGAAGGGGTTTATTAAGGAAAGCTTAAGTCCATGTGCAGTCCCTGCTCTGCTGACCCCTAAGAAAGATGGCACCTGGAGGATGTGTATAGATAGCCATGCCATTAATAAGATCACTGTAAAGTATAGATTCCCAATCCCAAGACTAGACGACATGTTAGATATGATAGCTGGATCGATAATTTTTTCCAAGATAGACCTAAAAAGTGGCTATCACCAGGTTAGGGTTAGGCCTGGAGACGAATGGAAGACCGCTTTTAAGACTAAAGATGGATTATATGAGTGGTTAGTCATGCCGTTCGGTCTGTCCAATGCACCCAGCACTTTTATGAGAATAATGGATCAGGTGTTAAGGGTTTTTATCGGAAGATTTGTAGTGGTCTATTTTGATGATATACTTATATATAGCAAAACAAAGGCAGACCACTTAACCCACCTGAAGCAAGTTTGTCAAGTCCTGAGAAAAGATAGTCTCTATGCCAATATCAAGAAGTGTGATTTCCTGACAAATAGAGTTATCTTTCTAGGATTCGTAGTCACATCTGAAGGGGTGTCCGCTGATCTTGAGAAAATTAAATCCATAGTAGAGTGGCCTACACCTAAGACTATCCACGACGTCCGTAGTTTCCATGGGTTATCCACCTTCTATAGAAGGTTTATCAAAGGATTCAGTACGATAGTGGCACCAATCACTGATTGTATTAGGAAGGGAAATTTCGAGTGGACTAAAGCAGCAGGTAAGGCCTTCCTAACAATTAAGGAGAAAATGATACAAGCATCTGTCTTAAGGTTACCTGATTTTACCAAGGTGTTTGAGGTTGCTTGTGATGCTTCTGGGGTCGGAATTGGAGGTGTCTTGAGTCAAGAGAATCACCCAGTAGCATACTTCAGTGAAAAGTTAAATGAGGCGAGACTAAGGTATTCCACGTATGATAAGGAACTGTATGCTGTAGTTCAAGCTCTACGATATTGGAGGCATTATCTTCTACCCCACGAGTTTGTCCTGTTCTCTGATCACGAAGCTCTTAGGTTCCTTAGTTCTCAAAAGAAATTAAACCCTAGGCACGGGAAATGGGTAGAATTCATACAAGCTTACACGTTCATTTTGAAACATCGTTCCGGTACTGAAAATAGGGTTGCTGATGCATTGAGCCGCCGTTCTATGTTGTTAACCTCTGTGAGCATTGAAGTAGTAGGGTTCGATAGATTGAAAGATGAATATCCCACATGTCCTGATTTTGGTCACATCTATCAATCCTTGCAACAAAGACCATCTAGTGAACCTAGTGATTATACACTGTTAGATGGATACCTTTTCAAAGGAAATCAGTTGTGTATTCCCAAGACCTCTGTTAGGGAATTTCTGATTTGGGAAGTCCATGCTGGAGGTTTAGCAGGACATTTTGGCAGGAACAAAACCATCCTAGTAATGGAAGAACAATTTTTTTGGCCTGGTCTTAAAAAGAGCGTTGCCCAGATCGTAGCTCAGTGTCGGACCTGTGCTGTTGCAAAACAGCAAAGACAGAACACCGGTCTATACACGCCCTTACCTGTCCCTGATGGTCCATGGCAAGATATCAGTATGGATTTTGTGGTAGGTCTACCTAAAACTTCTAGGAAACATGACTCTGTTTTTGTGGTTGTCGATCGTTTCTCCAAAATGGCGCACTTCATCCCGTGTTCTCAAACTTTAGACACTTCGAAAGTGGCCAAGCTTTTCTTAGATCAGGTGGTTAAGCTTCATGGTTTACCCATGACCATTGTGTCAGATAGAGATGTCAAGTTCACTAGCTACTTCTGGAAAACCCTCTAGCACATGTTAGGTACTAAGCTGAAATTCTCTACGGCCTATCATCCTCAAACCGATGGCCAAACTGAAGTAGTAAACCGAAGCTTAGGAAATCTCTTAAGATGTTTAGTCGGCGACAACCTAGGAAACTGGGACTTACTACTTCCTCGCGCTGAATTTGCCTACAACAGTTCGATCAATAGGTCTATTGGGAAAAGTCCATTCAAAGTGGTCCATGGATACAAACCTAGGAAACCTTTAAACCTAATTCCATTACCAGTACATACACGAATATCTGAGTCTGCTGAGTCATATGCACAGCATGTTAAGGATTTGCACAAGGAGATTAATCAGAAGATTCAAACAAGCAATGAACTCTATAGGCATATGGCTAACTCACATAAACGGTTAAAGGAATTTAATGAAGGAGACTCTGTAATGATTAGGCTTAAACCAGAAAGGTTTCCTCCGGGAACTATGAAGAAACTCCATGCCTGGGGAGCCGGACCCTTCAAAATAATAAAGAAAATTAGACCTAATGCTTATGTAGTAGACTTACCACCTAGTTATGGCATTAGTTCTACATTTAATGTTTCCGATCTGAAAGAATACAAGGAACCTGCATTAATACCTGATGAACCTTTTGATCCTAACACTTCTCTTGAGAGTGAAATGCTAATTGAGTGTCCACCACCAAATATTCCTGAGTGAAAGGAAAGAATTGAAAGGATCTTGGATGACCAGATCATCACTACTAGAAATAAGGGCTACCAACGCTATCTGGTTCGATGGCAAGGGCGTCCTGAATCTGAAGATTCCTGGATCACCAAAGAGGACCTACAACAAATCGACCCGGATATATTAGAAACTTATCACTCGACAGGGTCGAGTTCCTCCCACCCGGGGAGAATTGGTGTGGGCACCAGAATCAGAAAGAGACTCCAACCAATTCAAGCCCATTCCGAATCTTTATGGTTGGACTAGAGAGTCCGGTAACCTTTCTTTATTTTGAGTCCAAAAGAATCATGTAAGTCGAGTCCATGTTGGGTCCTGTAATCTTTCTTTTGAGTCCAAAATAATCATGTAAGTCGAGTCCATGTCGGGTCTAGTCTTAGTCCAATCCAAATGGGTCAACTAGCATCAAGCCTAAAGAAGACTCACAATGTATACCCCAAATCAAGACCAAAGACAACTCAATTGGGGACCACATGCCACATCACTTGCGCCACCTCAACTTGGGACCACATGCCACATCAAGAAGGGACCACATGCCACCTCACATGCCACCTCACCACAAGAGGGCGCCATCCCAAGTTCAAATTCAAGGAAGTTGGCCAAGGAGGATTTCAAGCAAGAAAATCAGCCCTCTCCCCTTATATTACTCCACTTGTTTGGGGATTTGAAATTTCAAAATTTGTGAGGCTTTATTTAAAGTCTTGGACGCCCCTTGTAAAGAGGAATTGATGAGTGAATACAAATTTCCAGCAATTTCTATGTGTTCCTATGTGCCTATGTGGATCTTTGTGCCTAAGTGAACCTCTTCCTCTCCTCCATCATTTCTTCTCCCTAATCCTTCTCTTTTACTCTTCATCTTCCAAGCAATCCTCTTCCTTCAAAGCGAATTAAGGACATCCTCACAAGAAGAAGATCAACACCAACACAAGCTTCCACCATGGCGCCAAGGATCATTTCCAACAAACTCTTCTTTTGAGTTCCATCAATCTTCTCACTTCTAATTAAGTATCTAATCATCTTGGTTTCTTTGTTGCAGGGTTCTCTAGGCTCCAGATCCAAGAGGAAGGATTACTTGCTACAAACCAGAAAGTTAGAAGGCCCATCTTATGTGGTATGATCTTTCATTTGAGAACCTTAAGAGTGAATCCCTTGTTCTTGAGATTTCAATGCTTGAACTCCTAGTATTTTAAGATCGGGATCATTAAATAGGGCTAGCTTGACTTGTGTGCGAATTCTAATCTTGTCCTATTTCTTTAAGATTTTGATAGTCCTCCTAGCTGGGTTTAAGTATAAGCATTTAGGGTTTCTTATTTAGATCTCCTTGATCTTATATGTTGAATCACTCAAATGCAAGTAGGAATTGCTAGTTAAATTTTGGTTAATCTCCTTTAGAGTTACATGTTTGCATCCTCATCATGCATATCACACCACATACCCCTTGAAATATTATATAAAGGGGGTGTGATGAAATGAGAGATATAGTTTTTGGTCATCAGAAAACAGGAATCTCATTTTCCCGAGAGTCTGTCAGTCTGAGTGTTCTTCTACTCCCTCCTTCTTAATTTAGGACAAGACTTGTCTTGTAAATACAAGGTCTTTTCTACTAGGACAAGGCTTAGTTTTAGAACATAAGCCTAAGGGGTCCTAGAGGAGGGTTGTCCTAAAACCAAGAGTGGTTTAGGACTGTGTCCAAAAAGCCCTACAGTAGGTTAGGGTGTCCTACAGTGGTCAAAGTTCAAAATGCTGACAAAAGAGTTATGTTGAAGCAAGCAACCTCGATAGGGATTCTTCCTTGGTACCATTCTCGTGTGGATCACCGTTGGAGGGCTTGCACTTGTGAGCCTCATAGAAAAGATTGGGTTTCAGCAATCTAGGTATGTATTCTGACTTCATTTATGTTTCGTTGATTGGTATTGCATAAGGGGTTCCTGGGAATTAGAGTTTTCTAGACATATTAGGGTTTCATGCTTAGAATTTTGTTTTGAAATTCACTTCTGCATTCTGCATGATTTCCGGCATCCTGGAAGAATTCTCATCACAAGCCAGCACATCCGCGAGGTTGAAGGCTCGATCATCTAGGCCGCATCCGCAAGAGCGAGTAAACTCGACATCGGGTGCTTCAGATCTTTGGAGGTTTGCCATCCTAACTCCTAAGTAGGGTTGGTTATGTTCGATGTAATATAGCTGGCTTCTCTTCAGAGACTTTCTCATCGAGCTCAATTAGCCTCCCATTACCACCTTCCTGAATAAACTATTTTTTAAGAAATGTGGCATGTCTGCTCATAATCACATTGTGATCTTCTGGAAGGTAAAAGTAATATCCTAAAGTTTCTTTAGGATATCCTATAAACCGAGCTTTCGCATATCTAGATTCTAATTTATTCGCCATTAGTCATTTGACATAGGCTGGACATCCCCAAATATTGAAATGAACAAGACTTGGTTTCTTACCATGCCAAATCTAATATGGTATGGTAGGAACTAATTTAGATGGAACTCTATTTAAAATATAAATTGAAATTTGTAGGGCATATCTCTAAAGAAATAAAGGCAAGTCAGTGAAGCTCATCATGGATTGAACCATATCTAATAGTGTCCTATTTCTCCTCTCAGACACTCCACTGAGCTGAGGCATACTTGGTGGAGTCCATTGTGAGACTATGCCATTGTCTTTAAAATAACCTAAGAATTTCCTACTAAGGTCTTCACCTCCCCAATCTAATCGAAGAACCATAAGGGTTTTATCCATTTGTTTTTAACCTAATGTTTGAATTCCTTGAACTTTTCAAAAGTTTCGGATTTGTGTCTTATAAGAAATACATAACCATACCATGAACAATCATCAGTAAAGGTTATGAAGTAGTAAAAACTACCTTTAGACTGCACATCAAATAGACCACAGACATCAGTGTATACCAGGGCAAGCAATTCTATGGCCCTCTCCCCATATCCTACAAAGGGTAACTTGGTCATTTTTCTTTGAAGACATGACTCACAAGGTGGATATGATTCAGAATTAACTGAATCTAGAATCCCATCCCTTTCCAGTTTGTTAATTCTATCCTCACCTATATGACCGAGCTTCAAATGCCATAGATATCTATCATTTAGGTCATCTCTAGCATGTTTATGTCTTATGGCATTCACTTTAATTTTCTTGTTAATATTTAAAGATGCATCGACATGCAAATGATAGAGAATTTCAATTAAAATAGCTTTTGCAACTAATTTATTTCTTAAATAAATATTACAAAAGCCTTTATTGAATGTAAATTCAAATCTTTCCTATGCTAGCACAGAGATAGAAATCAAATTCCTACTAGCTCCAGGCATAAAATAATAGTCACTAAGTACTAATCTAAACCCTAAAGGTAATACCAGAGAATATGATCCAATGGCTTATGCTGCAACTTTTGCTCCATTTCTGACATGTAGGACCATCCCACCTTCTCTCAGCATTCTACTTCTTTCCAGACGCTGCATTGAAATGTATATATGAGCACTAGAGCCAGAGTCTAAAATCCAACTGGAAGTATATGAAATCGTTAGGTTAGATTCAATAATGAGTATGGACTTACCTTCAGAAGGTACATCCTCCTTCTATTTCTTTAAGCTTTCCAGGTAGAGGACAATTTTTTTTCTAGTGGCCATCTATATTGTAGTGGAAACATTTTCCTTTATTGATCTTGGCTTTCTTGGGAGTGTCCTTCTTCTTCTGTTTGTTTCCTTCTTCTACTTCTTTGCAGGTTTTTTCTTCTTCCAAGTAGACTTTCTTTTGGAGGAAGACTGCTCCACAAAGAAAATAGAGCCCCTTGAACTCTTTAGGGTCCCCTAATTGCTTACCAACATGTTCAATAATTCATGTGAAGTGTAATTCAACTTGTTCATATTATAGTTCATACAAACTGAGTATATAAACTAGTCAAGGACTGGAGGATCAAATCCACCTGAAGCTCCTTGTGAATAGGAATGCCCATCTTCTCAAGCTGTTCTATGTCCTTGATAATTGACAAACAATGATCGTGGATAGATTGCCCTTCACACATCTTGTAGTTGAAAAGCCTTTTCGACACCTCGAAGCACGTAATCGACTTTGTTCACCGTACAACTCTTGCAGGTGAATCAGAATCGATTTAGCAGTTGGCATATCCTTATGTTGGCTCTGTAATTCATTTGACATTGAGGCCAACATGTAACACTTAACCTTATTATCATCTTCCATCCATTTTTCATATGCAGTTATCTGACGAGCATTTGGATGGTCAAGTAAAACAGGGGGTTCCTAGTCAAGTACATAGCCCAACTCCTCAGAACTCAAAATAATTTGATATTTCTCAACCAATCTTTGAAATTAAGGCCCACAAGTCGGTTTGTCTCTAGAATACGAGCTAAGGGATTTGAAGCAGACATGGCTAACTACAAAAGTAGAAGATTCAAATTAGATATTTATACTTAATTATAAAATTATTTTAGGATCTTTGAAAATAATTTTAGAGCTCCCACTATTTTCTCGGATCTCTCACACTTCCCATAGAAATACGGAAACCCTACGACTCTAGATTTCTAGTGGGTGCTATGGTTCCATCGATGTGTGGTATCTCACCGTGTCTGGTTTTTGGTAACATGCTATACCAATAAGTTGCCAACTCTTGTCCAATGTATCTAATATAAGTTGTAGTATCTTGGTCTCTAAATCATTGAACCTCAACGTGCCTGTTTATTAGTCTAATCATTAGTAAAGTTAGACCCACCATTCCTGCTAGACAAAGCCATCATTGAGTCCCTCAACGTGCCCGCTTATTGGGCCCAACCCCATCAGTGCCTAGCAACATCTCATGCTTTATAGGGTGGTTGTCTCTTCCCGATGCAACTAGACCACTATAACTAGCCAAGAATAATCAACACCAGTAGGAGACCCGCACACCTACAATGGTGGAAAACCCAAGATGGTGTGGGCACCAGGATTTGATAGAGGCTCCTTCAACCCTCTGAGGATCTCGGATTAGGGTTTCATCTTTTGGGTCATGTAATAAGGCTTCAAGCCTAAGCATTTTTACTTTTGGGTCATGTATTTAGTTTTAATTTTTTTTTGTTTTTTTCATGTACCTTGACCAATTTGGTCAAGTTGTGTCTATGGGTCCTATAATGATTCCAGTCCGAGTCTGTTTGAAGATTGGGCCCAAACCAGAGTGACCTTCGAGTCTAGTCCAATTTGTAATAGGTCAAGCCATCTCCCAAGCCATGAAAGATGCCACTTGGCACCACCTCATCCAACCCATGTGGTGCCACATCACCTTGACATGTGGGCGGCCAACGCAATAAGGGAATGCTGAAATTTTTGGGCACCATTCCTTGATTCTATCCTCCCATCCCTCCCCCTATCAAGCCTCTTTCCAAAAGAGCTATGGGCAGCCAAGGAAGGTTAATGGGCAATGAAGGCATGATCCTTGTTTCAAGCCCCATATTATGACTTCTTCTTAAAGTGCTTGGTCAGCTATGGAAGAAAAGCATTGACCCTCAAATCAAGGAGATAACTTCCTTATTTCAAGCGCCATATTAAGTCATCTTCTCAAAGTACTTGGTTAGCTACGGAAGAAAAGCATTGACCCTCAAATCAAGAAGATAACTCCCTTGTTTCAAGCCCCATATCAAGCCATCTTCCCAAAGTGCTTGGTCAGCTATAGAAGAAAAGCATTGACCCTCAAGTCAAGAAGACAACCCCCTTCTTTCAAGCCCCAAATCAAGCCACAAGACCTTGGTCAGCCAAAGAAGAAGAAATTTGAATTTGGGCACTGATGGGGGACACGCCAGCTCTAATACCAAGTTGACACAGAATGAGCCTCGATCAATATTTATTTTAGGAGATAGGAGATCAGATCGTTGGTCGTTAAGAAACGACCCTAGGCTAGGGTTAAACTAAAACTCAATTATTTTTCTCCAATTTTTTTTATTCAAATGAACCCCTTTTTTTTATATTTTTTTTCTTTCATTATTTTTTTCTTTATTTATTTTTTAACCTTTTTTTTCTCAAGATTTTTTTTTCTTTTCTGTATTTCCTTCACCTCTCTTTTTTTTTCGACCTTTATTCTAAAGTCGGCATAGGTGGCCAGCTTTGCCTTCATGATATTGTAAGGTGCTTTGATGGCCGTGCAGAAACAGGGAAAAGGTCTCGGCTCCGGATGATGGTGGGTTTCGCTGGTGAGATCTCCGGCGACGGCAGTAGCATTATGGCAGTGGCTCGAAAGTTGGCGACGCAGCCTCTCCGGCGAGTGGCGGGCGTCATGGCAGCAAGGAGCCGAGCGGGCATCCATAAGGTGTCGCGAGCGGAGATGGGGAGTGGAGGCGGTGAGGTGTTGCAGCAGCAAGGAGATCTGGCAAGTGATTTCGATCGGGTGATTCCGATCGATGGAGGCTAGTGACGGTGGTGCAGGGGCTCGAAGGGGTAGTGGTGGTCAGCCAAATACTTGGCAGTGGTGGATCTTCATCTTGGTCCTCATTGCCGACTACTAGTGGTGGAGGTTTGGCTCGGTCGGGCAAATCCGGTGAAGTTCGCCGACGACATTGACTCCCCGCTCATGTTAAAGAGCCGGTCTTCCCTTCAACTCCAAGAAACCTTTCTCTTTCTCCTTTGCCATGTCCTTCTCGTCTCTGCTCGGCCGCTCTGAGATAGAGTCCACTTTGATTGGATGGATTTCCATCGCCTTGCGAGGAGAGGGTTTGTTTCGGAACCCAACATAAGTTGATGGAAGAAGTCAAGCAACCAAAAAAAATTACAACCCCGATCTTTGGAAATAAAATCGAGGATGGGAGAAGAGAAGAATGAAGATGGAACAATGGTTGATTCAAAAAGGAAAAACAACAACTGGGAACACTTCTCTTACCCAGAAGGGACAAATATTGAGGCACCGTTCTCCTACCCAGAAGGGCCCTTCTCCTACCCAAAGAAACAACGATCTCCCTACCCGGAGAAACGAAGCAAATTTTCTTTTTTCAATAATTCATCATCTATTTTTATTCAAACGATAAAATACTTAAATAGACTAATCTAAGATATCTGATATCCTGATCAGATACTCCTAAGAAATTCAAACTACTTACTTAAAAAAAAAATAAACTAATCCAACTAGGTTAAAATAAATCCTAAAAACAACTTTCAAATAATCGAGATAAGTTCTAAAATAACGATAAAATAAATCATATGAAAACTAATCCTAAGATACCCCAATCCCTCGTGCACTCATAAAAATAAAATATTATATTTATCCTGCCCAAGGTTTGTGTACTTCGAGATTTGTGCTACATCGAAATGTGTGCTCATCAACTCCAAGATCTTGGGCTCCAGGATTTGGACCGGGTTGGGCTTCAGGTTCTGGACTAGGCTTCAGGTTTGATCTGGGCTGCTTCAGATTCTGGGCTAGTCGATGTCCCTATTAGGCACCCTCTTCTTGAAGCTTTGTATTTTTTTGAAATTTTAATGGGTTTTAAGGTGCCTATACAAAGGGCCTTACCCCTCCCTTGTAAAGTTTAATGTTGAGGAATGAAAAGAAAACAATTGAGTGCTACTCTTCTTAGTTTCCTTCGTTCCTTAAGAATGTCGATCTCCATGAGGGAGCACCTTTACCTTCGGGCATTGAGAGGTGTGAGGCCTCAAGTTACCTTCTCTTCAACTAATCCATCTTCCATCTTCAAGTTTGGAGGACAACTGAATGATCCATCTAGGTGAACATCAAGAAGACCCACAATTAACATCATCTTCAACCATTCTTCCTTTATTTCTTCCTGCTACTTGTTGATTCCTAATCCTTCCCTTGATTGCTCGCAGGTCCTCCCGGTACCACGAACATGGAGTCGATCTCCCTTGCCTTCAAGACCTTCGGATGGAAAGACGACGCATCCACGGGGTTTGAAGGATTGATCATCCTGGCCGCATTCACAAGAGCGAGTAAACTCGGCATCAGGCACTTCCGAGCTTTTAAGGTTTGCAACCCTAAAACTCCTAAGATGATATTGATTTGAGAGCTATGTCCTACGGGGTTCCTCAATCCCAGGGTCCTCTTCCTATCTTATTTATGTAATTACTTGCTTGCTTGAATTTCTTATTATTGTAGAACCCTAGATTTACTTTTTGTCTATCTTCGAGAATCCTAAATCCTAAAAAAAGAAACTAAAAAATCTCAAAGAACAAAATCACTTGCATCATTCTTCTCATCTTGCATCTAGTTAGTCTCACATCATGTTTGGTATCAGAGCATGGTTAGGACTTAGCACTTCTTAAGTACTTGAATTAGGTACTTCACCAGGCTGTCCGGTCATAGGAAACAAGAAGGGCTGCAAGACCCTCACTTTCTATTCCACGGGGATATCCTATTGTGTGTAGGGGTGCCATTATGATTGACCTTTGAAGGGGAACACAAGGAGTTAGGTTTAAAAAAAATAATAAAAGAAAATTGTTGCATCATTAGATCTCATCTTCTTTAAATTTCTGCATTTTTTTCTTTCAGTACATGGCCTATTGTTTTAGGTGTTACTATTTGTGGGAACCTTCAAACTTTCTGATTTATATGTTGTTAGATTCCAAATAATTGAAGGTAATTTTGATAATTTTCTAAAATTTTATTGTAGCCTGTAAAATTTCTACATGCTGGAATATTACCTAAGAACAAAATCTATTCTGAGATTTTTAGCAAGTGCATCTTTTCATGTTTTCATTTCTCAAATAGTTTAATTTTGCATTTAGCTTCATCTCTTGTCATTTCCAGCACCTTATTTCTGCCATCATACATCAAAAATCGAAAAACATAACTTAGATACATCTCATTAGATCATTTGTATGCCATCATTTTTATAAGTCACTTAAAGGCATCAATATCGAAAGATAAGGGAAGGAAGTCATTACCTTTCCTTAGCCCAAAAACAACCACCCTGCATATCGGACCCAACCCCTTATTAAAATTGAGTAGACACTTAATTCGCTCTAGGGAGCTAGGGACACCTACAAGGTCGGGTCGAACCAAGTGTCAAGCCAATTTGGATAACTTGTTTGTGTGTTCTTGTGTATCTGGTGTCTAGGCAAGTGGTTCAGGGACAAGAGCCCGAAGGAAGGTGGGTTGGTTCGCTTACCTGGCCAATTTCAAATTGGTATCTAAGACAAGTAAAGAGGGACCTCCACCAACCTTACACTTACTTGGCCAGGTGCCAAGTTACTACCACAAAGATTGTCATCTTGACCTAACATTTGGTTTGGACTCTAGGTCTAGCAAACCCCTAGCTCGAGTTTGAGTCCGTGTGTGCATGTCGACTAGACCAGGAGTCCCCTATCACCCCCATCATACCCAGTCAAGTGAATCCATGGAGAATGATTGAAAAGAATAATTGAAGGTCCTTATTGAATAGATAGCTAGGGTGAACAATAGGCTTGAAAAGTTTGAAGATAGATTTGAAGCCCGTAAGGTCCATACTAAATTCAACTCCTCTAGGCCCAATTCCCTTGATCCAAGAGCCTATGATCATGATCTTGCCCCTGAGTCTAGCCTTTGGGGCCCATACTCATACTTGGTTGACTCCGAGGAGGGTCCCATTAGGAGCACCGAACTTTATGCACCCATTTTTGATGGAAGACAAGAGGTGTATATTGATTGGGAGGAGATCATGGATCACTATTTCGAGTACAGAGTACACTGGGATGTCAGAGTCAGAAAAATTAAGATTGGCCATACATAGGTTAACCCGATATGCTAAGTGGCATTGGGCAGCTATTGAGGTGAATGTTATCAAAGAGGAGAAAGAATATGTAGCTGGAAAACCATGAGAAGTAGGCTAAGAGAAAAGTACCTAGGTAGATTTTATGAGCAAAAGACATTTAGACCAACGATACAAACTGAGATATGATGATAGACCAATGTCTGAGTATATTGAGAAATTTAATGGTTTTATTAGGAGATGCAGCAGAGTTGAGTCTGAGGCTATGATCATATCAAGGTTTCGAGCTGGCATTCGTAGGGACATTCAAGAGGAACTATCCCATTGGAAAATTCAGAATCGTGAGGAAGCTTATCACATAACTAGGGAGTTCGATTCTTATCAAAGGGAACTCATTGATGTGGAACAAGGGGGAGGGATAGAGATGCTAGATGCTAGTAAGGATGCTTACGATGCAAAGGAATTCTTTTTAGGGTTAATGAGTTTTTTTATGTTTCTTGTTATTTTTTTTTTTCTTAGGGTTTCGATTCCCGATCACAAGCAAAGGCAAGAAATACGAAAGAAGAGTAATGTAAGCTTACGCTAGCAGTTCAAAGCCCTAAAAGAGAAAATGAGAACAGGACCCCGGGATTAAGAAACCCTGGTAGGACTAGCTCGACATACAATACCTACTTAGGAGATAGAGAGAAAGCAAACCTCACACTTCTGAAGGATCTTCAACGCCCCTCTTTTGATGGAACAAGGCGTGATATGGGGGAGGGAAGAGGGGGATGGTGTTTCTTCATTCCAATGTCGCCTAAGAGAAAAAGGCAAGGGGATGGCATGTGGAAAGCATGAGGGTGCCACCTTGTTTCCCTCCTTGGATGCCCAAGTGGCAACTGATGTGGCGCCACGTAGGTAGCTGAGGTGGCACCTGAGTTGGCATTATTCCAAGTGGAAGGGGTGGGTTGGCCCACCAGGACTTGACTTGGTTATGAAAGCCAGGGTGACTTCAATTGGGCTTGGGCCCAGTCCAAACTCAGACTCGAAAAAATACAGGACTCATGACCTAACTTGACCCAAATTGGTCAAGGTACAGGACTAAACAAACTTTGACAAGAAATTATGAAATTGCTTTGGCTCAAGGCCTTATTACAAGACTCCTAGAATGGGAACCCTAATCTGAGATCCATAGAGGGTTGAGGATCCTCTGTCGGATCCTGGTGCCCACACCAGTTCTCCTGGGGTGGGAGGAACTCGACCCTATCGAGTAGGGGTTAGCTTGGCTTTGGTATCTTTCTAGGATGTCGAGGTCGATGCGCTGCAAGTCCTCCCGTGTGATCCACAAGTCATCGGATTCGGGTCGGCCTTGCCATCAGACCAGGTAACGCTGGTAGCCCTTGCCCCGGGTAGTGATGTCTTGGTCATCCAGGACACGCTCGATCCGCTCTCCTTGCTTAGGTATATTTGGAGGTGGACACTCAGGTTCAGGTTCACTCTCAAAAGGGAGGTCAGGCCCAAATGGCTCACTGGGTATGTTTGTGGGTTCTCTATATTTGACTAAGTCAGAGATATTGAATGTCGAGCTAATTCCATAATTCGAAGGTAATTCTAGCACATAGGCGTTAGGGCCCATTCTCCTAATAACTTTAAAGGGACCCACCCCACGAGCATGAAGCTTCTTAACGGTTCCTGATGGAAACCATTCAGGCCGGAGCCTAATCATTACAAAATCGCTTATTTCAAACTCTTTGACTCGCTTTCGGGAATCAGCCAAATTATTTAAAAATTGTATTTAATGCATAATCCTAACATGATGCAAAATGCAGACTCAACTATGCAATCTTATTAAGAAAAAAATTTTATTGGACTCCTAGGGTCTAAACCTAACAGACTTTTGACTCTCTGGGTTTGACTTTAGTCTGGTATGCACAAGAAAAATTATTAAGGATCCCTAGCAAATGCCATAAAGTATTCCAGAAGTAGAGGGCAAAAGGGATGGGTTCTAAGGACTCACGCATTCTGGTAATCTCAATAAAAAGTAACCCCATGGCTCTAGAAATGTGAGAAGGTTTAGGAAAGGGTAGGAAATAGGAATCGGAGTCTTGGGGTGGCTTATGGAAAACATAAAACAGACCTTGGTTATTCAGGATGACCTTAAAATTTGGGCATCGTTCTATAGGTGTCATATGGTCCACTTGTTCCGGTAGATCTTGGGGCTCGCTAGGGTCAATCCCACGGTGAGGAAGGTATGTTAAAGAGGATCCTAGGACCAAGTCTATAGTATGATGGATGTCTCTCAGGGGTGGAAGTTGATCAGGTAACTCATCGGGAACTTCATCCTCAATTTCTTTCTGAGCTTCAACCATCTCTTGAGGATGTTCTCTTTGGATTGGTTCATTAAGGGTTGGTTCCTGAACTCCTGTGGAAAAGACTGCTGAATCCTCATGTTTATTTACTAGATGTGATCCTCGCTCGGTCATTTCCTCTTCAAATTTTGTAGTGGGTTCAGGATCATTTTCCTTGGATTCCTTAATGATTTCACCCTCGGGCCCATCTTCTACTAAACTTGACTCATAGATGCTTTCTTTCAATTCTTTAATGGGCTCAGGAGTTTCTTTCCCTCGATTTTCCATTGGTTCAACCTTAAAGTCTTCAAGGGGTTCAACAATGGGTTCGGGTTCAGTTTCAGTCGGTTCATCTATAACTAGGGCAAGGGCGGTGCACTGACTAGCAAAATGCCCAGGTTTATGAGACCTATAGCTGTTACCTTGGGGATCGGGTCTCCTCTGGACTTCAATAGTCTTACCCTTTCCCTCTATACTGTATTGGGGTCGATTCAGACTGGGACTACTAGGACTTGGTCGGGCTAGGCTTGGTCGACTGGGGTCAGATCGGTTCGAGCTTGGTCAACTTGTGTAAGCCTGGCTATAACCTTGGGTGGATCCGGGGATACGACTTTGGTTCCTAAAGGGCTCAGGTCTTCTGTAGGCGGGAGCTCTCTGGAAATGCTCACGGAGCCTAACAGCTTCCTCTATGGGTCCTAGTCTGGCCTTTATTTGATCACATCTATTAGTCAACTGGTTGCTTAATTGAGTCATGGATTGAGTCATGGATTGAGTTAGGGCTCCAATGTCAGCTCGAAGTTGGTCCATGGCTTCAGTAGGGGGTGGAGAAGGTGGGTGAAAAGAGGTTCCTGATCTAGTGCACATGTAACAAAATGATGCTACGGTTTGCTAGACCTAGGAGATCTCTCCAAATGTAAAGTCAAGAAGATGAACCTGAAAGCAGTAACTTGGCACCTGGCCAGGTAAGTATAAGGTTAGTGGAGATTCCTCTTTGCTTGCCTAGACACCAATTGGAAATTGGCCAGGTAAGCGAACCAACCCACTTCCCTTCGGGCTCTAGTCCCTGAACCACTTGCCTAGATACCAGCTACTCAAGAACACACCAACAAGCAATCTAGCTTGGCTCGGCACTTGGGTCAACCCAACTTCGTGGGTGTCCCTAGCTCACTAGAGCAGATTAAACGTTTAATCAATTTTAGTTAATGGCTAGGGCTCGATATGTTGGGTGGTGGTTTTTTGGGCTAGGGACGGGTAATGAAATCCTGACCCTATGTTAATTTGACGTCCTTAAGATACGTTATGGAGAATGATGCACAAAAAAAAATGAATACTGAAATGACTTGAAATTTTCTTTTTCTTTTTTTATGTCTTTTAGATGGGTGAATGCTAAACAAAATACAGGAATTAAAACATGCAAGAAGCAAGCTAGATGGATGAATGAATCAAAAGACGAGATGCTTGCTAAAATTTCAGACCTGAGATTTTCTTATGTAGTATTTTAGCTTGCAGAGATTCTACAAACTGAAGTAAAATATGAGAAAATAGAAAAAAATACTATGAAATAGAGGCGATCTAACAGACAAAAATCATGAAATTTGGAGGTATCTGTAGAGAGAAACAATTCAATAATCAGACCATATACTGGTTGACCAGAATGCAGAAAATGAAAAGAAAAGTTGCACTAGTCCTAGCCGTGGCTCTGATACCAAGAATGATGTGGAACAAGGGGGTAGGGCTAGGGATGCTAGATTCTAGTAAGGATGCTTACGATGCAAAGGAATTCAATTTAGGGTTGATGAGTTTTTTTATGTTCCTTGTTGTTTTTTTTTTTTTCTTAGGGTTTCGATTCCCGATCACAAGCAAAGGCAAGAAATACGAAAGAAGAGTAATGTAAGCTTATGCTAGAAATTCAAAGCCCTAAAAGTGAAAATGAGAACAGGACCCCGGGATTAAGAAACCCCGGTAGGACTAGCTCAACATACAATACCTACTTAGGAGATAGAAAGAAAGCAAACCTCACACTTTTGAAGGATCTTCAACGCCCCTCTTTTGATGGAACAAGGCATGATGTGGGGGAGGGAAGAGGGGGATGGTGTTTCTTCCTTCCAATGTCGCCTAAGAGAAAAAGGCAAGGGGATGGCATGTGGAAAGCATGAGGGTGCCACCTTGTTTCCCTCCTTGGATGCCCAAGTGGCAACTGATATGGCACCACGTAGGTAGCTGAGTTGGCACCTGAGTTGGCATTATTCCAAGTGGAAGGGGTGGGTTGGCCCATCAGGACTTGACTTGGTTATGAAAGCCAGGGTGACTTCAATTGGGCTTGGGCCCAGTCCAAACTCAGACTCGAACAAATACAGGACTCATGACCTAACTTGACCCAAATTGGTCAAGGTACAGGACTAAACAAACTTTGACAAGAAATTATGAAATTGCTTTAGCTCAAGGCCTTATTACAAGACTCCTAGAAGTGGAACCCTAATCTGAGATCCACAGAGGGTTGAGGAGCCTTTGTCGGATCCTGGTGCCCACACCCCTCATGACCAGTCACTCTCAGTCCAATAGGGTTAGTACCTCTAAAACCAAGCCCAACCCTAACCTGAGTCGACCCACCCCTACTACCCTATGTGTTCACCATGGTAACATTAAAGAGGAGGAATACATTGCAGACATGGAATTGGTTGTCCAAAAAAACACCCAGGCTGAATCTATTTTGGAAGGACCCTCAGAAGATCCTGAACCCACCAGTGAGCCTAAAGTAGAAGTATATGAGGCTGACATGAGTTTGGTAGATGAATATGAAGGAGAAGACTGTGAGGAGGACAACTCTTGTACCATACCTGAGGAAACCCTTGGAGAAGATAAGATTGTTGAGCCTAGTCCTAAAATGTCAGAACAATAAGAAATTAGTGAGGACTTGGTTCCTATAAGTCAATGCCCTCAGGAAGAACCCACTCCTTTAGCCTCAACCGAGACCTCATTCAGCTCCCTTGTAAAGAGTTCATTCCTCTAACCCCAGTTGATGATCTTTTTCTGGAACTAACTAATTCTTCCCCTCTTGAAAAACCTGCACTTACAATGACCAAATTCTCCATCAATCAATTTGACCTTATGATACCCATAGATCAATATTCAAATCTTAAGGTCATCCTGAGTAACCATGGTCTGTTTTATGCTTCGCAGAGATTGCCCTAAGACTTTGATTCCCATTCCCTACCCTTTCCTGAGTCTACACATGTTTCTAAAGCCATTAGGTTACATTTTATTGAAATCACCAGGTTGCATGAACTGTTAGAGCCCATCCCATTTATGACCTACTTTTGGAAGACCTTATGGCATTTGCTAGGAATCTATGGTAAATTCTCATGTGCATACCAAACCAGGGTCATACCTAGAAAGTCAATAATCTGTTAGGTTTAGGCCCTAGAGAGTCCAATAAAATTCTGCCCTATAGGAATGCTTAGTTGAGTCTACATTTTGCATCATGTTAGAATTCTGCATTAAGTACAAATATTAAAATAATTTGGTTGATTGCTGAAAGGGAACCAAAGAGTTTGATCAAGGGGATTCTGTGATTAGGCTTAGGCCTGAACAATTTTCATCGAGAATCATTAAGAAACTTCATGCTCATGGAGCTGTGCCCTTTAGAGTGATAAGGAGAGTTGGCCTCAATGCCTATGTGCTTGAGCTACCCCCGGATTATGCCATTAGCTCGACTTTCAATATCCCAAACTTAGTCGAGTATAGGGAACCAGTAAACATACCCAGTAAGCCATTTGGACCTAACCTTTCATTTGAGAGCGAACCAGACCCAGAGTGTCCACCTCCAATTTTACCTGAGAGAGGAGAGTGGATCGAGCGTGTCCTGGATGATCAAGCTATGACCACCCATGGCAAAGGCTATAAGAATTACTTGGTCCGGTTATAAAGCCGACCGTAGTCCAATGATTCATATGATAACCGAGAGGACTTGCAATACCTCGACCCCGACCTTCTGGAAAAATATCAAAGCCAAATCAACCCTTACTCGACAGGGTCGAGTTCCTCCCACCCCGGGAGAATTGGTGTGGGCACCAGAATCTGACAGAGGCTCCTTCAACCCTCTGAGGATCTCAAATTAGGGTTTCATCTTTTGGGTCATGTAATAAGGCTTCAAGCCTAAGCATTTTTACTTTTGGTTCATGTATTTAGTTTTAATTTTTTTTGTTTTAGTCATGTACCTTGACCAATTTGGTCAAGTTGTGTCTATGGGTCTTGTAATGATTCCAGTCCGAGTTTGTTTGAAGATTGGGCCCAAGCCAGAGTGGCCTTCGAGTCTAGTCTAATTTGTAATGGGTCAAGCCATCTCCCAAGCCATGAAAGATAAAACTTGGTGCCACATCATCCATCCCATGTGGTGCCACATCACCTTGACATGTCAGTGACCATGGCAAGAAGGGAATGCTGAAATTTTTGGGCACCATTCCTTGATTCTTTCCTCCCTTCCCTCCCCTATCAAGCCTCTTTCCAAAGGAGCTATGGGTAGCCAAGGAAGGTCAATGGGCAATGAAGGCATGATCCTTGTTTCAAGCCCCATATCAAGACTTCTTCCCAAAGTGCTTGGTCGGCTATGGAAGAAAAGCATTGACCCTCAAATAAAGGAGACAACTTCCTTGTTTCAAGCCCCATATCAAGCCATCTTCCCAAAGTGCTTGGTTGGCTATGGAAGAAAAGCATTGACCCTCAAATCAAGAAGACAACTCCCTTATTTCAAGCACCATATCAAGCCACCTTCCCAAAGTGCTTGGTCGGCTATGGAAGAAAAGCATTGACCCTCAAATCAAGAAGACAACTCCCATCTTTCAAGCCCCAAATCAAGCCACAAGACCTTGGTCAGCCAAAGGAAGAAAAAACTTGAATTTGGGAACCCTCTTCTTGATGCTTTGTATTTTTTTAAAATTTGAATGGGTTTTAAGGTGCCTATATAAAGGGCCTTACCCCTCCCTTGTAAAGTTTAATGTTGAGGAATGAAAAGAAAACAATTGAGTGCTACTCTTCTTAGTTGCCTTCATTCCTTAAGAACGTCAATCTCCATGAGGGAGTGCCTTTGCCTTCGGGCATCGAGAGGTGTGAGGCCTCAAGTTACCTTCTCTTCCACCAATGCATTTTCCATCTTCGAGTTTGGAGGCCAACTAGATAATCCATCTATGCGCCCAGCAAGAAGACCCATAATCAACATCATCTTCAACCTTTCTTCCTTTAATTCTTCCTGCTACTTGTTGATTCCTAATCCTTTCCTTGATTGCTCATAGGTCCTCCAGGTACCACGAACACGAAGTCAATCTCCCTTGCCTTCAAGACCTTCGGATGGAGTTCTGGCGCATCTGCGAGGGTTGAAGACTCGATCATCCAGGCCGCATCCATGAGAGCGAGTAAACTTGGCATCGGGTGCTTTAGAGCTTTTAAGGTTTGCAACCCTAAAACTCCTAAGTTGATATTGATTCGAGAGCTAAGTTCTATAGGGTTCTTCAATCCTAGGGTCCTCTTCCTATCTTGTTTAGGGACTTGCTTGCTTGCTTGAATTTCATATTATTGTAGAACCCTAGATCTACTTTTTGTCTGTCTTCAAGAATCCTAAATCCTAAAAAAAAAAACTAAAAATCACAAAGAACAAAATCACTTGCATCATTCCTCTCATCTTGTATCTAGTTAGTCCCGCATCACAAGACATAATATTTATAGGGAGGTAGGGTTCAGGTCTCTTCTAAATTGATCAGGCTAATCATGTCTGACCAAAAACTTTAAGTCAGCACAATATCATATTTGACTTAAAATTACTAGCATGGGTGAACTCAAATCAAAAGTGACCTTATTGAAAATTTAATCAACCAAATTGGCTAGGTTAGTTTGATATATGGGAGGGTTCTCTCATATACCCTCTTTCTGCCAAACTAGTTGGTTGAGAAAGAGTTAGCCCAAATTAAAAACCATGATCAAAACCTTCCTTAGACACCAATTGATTGATAAGATTTAATTAGGTCAATCTACTGATCTGGGCTCATCACTGAGCCAAATTATGTCTTAACTTATCGATTTACAATCAAATGAATCGATCTGACCAGATATCATCTAAAAATAATTTTAAGGTAACTAGACCTAATTTGTTTAACCCATACCCTCATGCACCTAATTTGATTTACTGGATCAAATCAATTTTAAAATAGGTTCAAGTACATGATATTAATGGCTTATGATCATGAATCAAATTTAAGATCTAAACCTAATTAGGTGCATCACATATATCAACATGTTAGACCATATAATTAAACAATATATAATGTAATTAAATAGATCAAAAACATGCTTAACAACACATCACATATGTAATCATAAATCGATCAAAACTTTTGAAAACCCTTTTTCAAAAACAAGTTTACATCAAAGTAGGACAACCTTTGCACTATAGAAGGTAATCCCTGTAGCAAGACAACCTTATAATCACTTTGTGCAACCTTTGAACAATTAATTTTTAGATTATAACATTTAATTTCATATCTAAAAGTTATGATTTTAATTTTGAAAATAGTTTTTCAAAACAAAACAAGTCTATGCTAGAACAACCATATATTCAGCATAGATTTGATACAATCATCATCTATTTTTTGATCTGAATATGTTTCAGATCTGATTCTCATCCATGCATGTTAAAGAAAGGAGAATTGTGGCTCTGATACCACTATTGGAATTCTTCCAGGAATAGAATATTGCATTAAATCAGGAATCAAAAGCCTGATACAGCGAAAGTAGATATAAAAACTACTTTATATCGAAGCATGCAATTTATAAATAAATCTAATTTATTCAAAATAAATTTTTAAACATGCTGTAATAGATAAGAAAAATATTAGATCTAAAAATAAAATTATTTTGAATAAAAATAACATACCAGGATCGCTATCCTGTCCTACTCTGAAAATTGCATCGATCTGCTTTTGAACCGTGATTCTACTAGAGCGGCGCAATCACCCGGCCTCAAATGGTATCCACACAGAGCTCGCATAAGCAAGTCGTAAAGAGCACTGGACTGCTAGATCCTTGTTGCTCACTCCTCTTTTAGCAAATTAGGTACTTTAATAACTATGCCAATCCAAATCTGGACCGGCTTCTTGAAATGGCTTCTATCTTACAAACTAAGATATGCAAGACCTTGGACCTCTTTCCTTATTTTTCTCTTGTGAAGAACACCTCTTCAGACCTCACACAAGAAAGAAGAAAACACTAAAAGGAAGAAGACAACTCCACGCCCCAAGAGAGAAAGCCTTTGGAGTTCACGCCCGAGAGAAAGAAGTTCACTACCTAGAGAGAATTCTTCTTGGTCAGCCACCCCCTCTCCTCCTTTTATAACTCAATTCTCCTACCCCTCCAAGCCAAAAGACTAGAGTTTAAACTAATCTAAATTGGATTAGGAGAAGAAGAGAAGGACTCTTCCTTCTCTCTTTTATTTCATGACAAAAACCTTTTTGCGCCCTCCTTCTTTTCATGCCAAATACTCCTTGTCGCACAAAATATTTGGGCCCACAAGATTGGCATGTGAAGACATGGAGAGATAAGGAGAGAGAGTCCCAGTCCAATAAGATGCTAAGTCATGGTCCAAATAAAATGATTTGACAGTCAAATCAAAGCCAATTTTAGAGCCAATCGAACCCATTTCAAAAAGGCTATTGACCCAACTCAATTAGGATCAATTAATTGAGTCTAACTTAATTAAATTAAGTCTAATTTATTCAATTAATAACTAACCTATAATTTATTAATTGTAACATTTACAATTAGGTCCAAATGTACTAAAATTGGTAAGTGCCAAATTTAATAACATTTTGATTTGCTATTTGGTTACTTAAGCTCCTAATATGTGTGACCCCTCATGTCCTATCCTGTCTGATAATGAAACATGCTATATAATCTCTATTATACATCATCAAAACTCTTTTCATTGAATTGAAACAATTTATACTCAACCCTAGTTAGGATCATCGATCTGAGAATGATCTTAAAGGGCTCTCATAATCCACCAATGACACCTAGTTGTATATATTGGCAACCTAGCATAATAAGACTAGAATCCCTAGGTGTAGTTATCATGTGATTCAGTTTCTCTATCAAAAATTCTGACATTGATGCGAGACAAAATAAAAAATAAATTACTAATATTACTAATTAATTAGCAAAAAAAATAGAAACTAATTTTTTTATATTTTTATCAGATTTTTAAAAAAGACTTCAATGGAGACAGAAAAGGAAACTAGTTATTATTTACCCGCAAGAAAACCTACAAATTAACTAGAAAAACATGACTTAGTGATTGAAAAATCATCGTAAACTAGGGTTTATCTTATCAACGAATCAGAGAATAATGAGAAAGGAATAAGTTTTGATTTTACCAATGAAGAAATGCTCCTCTGAACCGGATCTAACAGAACTCTCAAGATCTTCACAGTAGGGTTTCAAGAACTCGATCCTGGGATCCGATCTTCTGTGCGAAGCTAGTTTTGAGGCAAGAATACCTGATATTTATTCCTGTTCACTTGTAACACTCAATAATGAAAATCATGAATTAAAAAAACTAGTAGAGAAAAAGAATGAATGAAAGGAAAGGTTTAGAAATGGTGATTTTTGGATTTTCTGGTCGGCTAGATAAGTAGGGCCTCACAACCCGCAATGCTCCATAGAACAAAGGGCCTCACACCCTGCGATGCACATAGCAAAGGAAGAAGATTTTTGACAGAATAACACTCTTATTGAATAATAATTGATTGATTACAAGGGGGTTGGAAGGGTATTTATAGACCCCCAACTAGTGGTGTATGGGATACAACTACTAGTCTTTTTCTTCCTTCAACTACAACTCCTAGAATCCTACATTAGGCAGCTTGGACTCTTGTTTACTGAGAAGATCTGGACTCTTTTAGAGTGTGCAACAACTTGAGGCTTCTCATCCAAAGTGGGTGCCCAAGTTGTGGATTGGTGAGATGGCTTGATGTAGGGTCAAGATGCTCCATCACTTGGCCTTGCTTGTTGGACTCTAGAGTTTAGGTGATGTGGTCTTTTGTAGGTGAGTGGATTCTTCATTTTGTATAGGAGAGGACTCAAGAGTTTTCATGAGACTACTGAGTTCTGAATAGGTGAGGACTCAAGAGTTTTGGTAAGACTATTGAGTTCTGGAGATTTAAGTAGCTTCCAACCTGTTTGAGTGAAATGCTGTGGTAGGGAACCTTTGAACCTCTTTATTTAGTGAATGGATACCTTGGAACTCTCTTTGAAGTGGGTGACAAGGAGTGGAAAGCTTGGCTGACCTCTTCTTAAATTGGCATGAAATAATTTGAGTGGGGTGCCAATGTGGAGAACTCCTGCTTTACACCTCTTAAAAAGAAGGGCACCAATTTGGAATTCATTTAAGACATGGCATGTAGGATGTCCAAACATAAGTGACATGGCAAGTGTGTTGTCCTAATGAAAAGTAATTTTTAGATATGTCAAGTATTCTTGTCCTAGTTGAAGTGCCAAGCAGTGTTGTCCCAAAGACATGTCCAAACAAGACATGTGTTGATGTCCAAATCTTTGAAAAGGTGAAGCCAAGAAGAGGTTGTGACTTGGGCTAGCACATGGGTTGTCTTGAGCTAGCACATGGGATCACATAGATCTTCAATTGGGTATATATGGGATGTTGTCTTGGGTCCCCTCTGGTAATACAGGACTCAATGACTCAACTAGTTACATGGATCTTGGCTCCGATCAGAGTTGTGAGTGAACCCTGTTGCTTTTGAATTTCAATCTCTAACTGGTAAGAAACCTTCCCAACTATTATTTTTGATTTAATGAAGAAAAGCTATCCTAAACCAGGAGTTTCTCAACTCTCGGGTCCTGGCTACTTATTATCTTGCATGAGTTCTTTGCGATCATGATGATTCTATGCTTTGCTACTTCTAATGCTAGTTATTTACTTTGCTTTGAGAAATTAGCCAACAAACCCAAATCAAAAAATCACAAAAAAATTAGTATACTATTTTTTTCTGAATATTTAGCATTCTTAGAGTCATCCTGCATTAGTTGGTACTAGAGTGAATTTAGGATAGTTTTTATTTGCTTTGCATTTACAAGCCCTAATTCTGTATTCTATCCACTGCATTAGGTGTCCATGTTCATCTGATTTTGGCATCATAAATATTTTATTTTTCTGTGAAACTTGTACTTCTTATCCTTTATTTTGTCCTTGTAATTATCAAAATTTTTAATTATTTTACTGAAACCCTAAATTTCTAAAATTTGGCATAGTAGGAACCCTAACAGAATTTTGATAATTTCAGTAGCAATCTAGAAAACCCTAGGTTTGCATTACCATATGATTTTTTTTATATATGAAATTTGGAAGGAATCATACAAACCATCCATCATCTATTCCAGATTTTTTTTGATTTTTTTATGCATCGGTATCTATGTCAAACTCTGCAACAACTGAAACACTAATTCATTGATTTTTGCTACATTCTGCATCTTGACTCAACCAAACCTAATCAACTACCAAACACCCAAATCCCAAGCCAAACATTGTTTGATAACCCCAGTTAACTTCAACCTAACTTGACACATCATAAATCATTAAAAAAATATTTTACTTTCTAATTATTTTAGATTGCACCAGGGCCATTGATTGCCATCATTCTTAACCTAATCTTAAGGGCAACTCTCTATCTCAGATCAGGGTAGGATTTCATCACCTGTCTTGGGCCCAAAACCACCATCATCATAATAACCCAAGCCTAATTAAAATCAATCAGACCTAATTTGCCCTAGTGGTCTAGGAGACATCAACAGGTCAGGTCTGAGCTGTGTGGGCCAACTAGTGCATTTAACCTTTTAGCTATTACTGAAAGCTGGTGTCTAAGGCTGGGGGTCTAGAGTCAAACGACCTAAGTAGGGTTGTGGTTTTTAATTGGATCCTTACAAAAGTAGGGGGCCTCCCACACTCCCACCCCCACCTGGCTAGTGGAAGGACTAGCTATTGGGTTAGGTGTAAGTTGAGCTAACCTACCCAATTTCTGGCACTAGGTCTAGGAAACCCTAGATTATACTAGCCTTTTCTTTCTCTTTTGCATGCTTGGTTGCATCATTTCATTTTGATTATTTGATTTGTTGCATGACCAGTAGATTAGGAACCCAATATTAAAAGTCTAAATCCCAACCAAACCCAACTATGGATTCCAATTTTGAGGCCATGATGAAGGCCATGAGTGATCAGATTATCTCCCAAATGAACCTCAAGCTTGACCAAACCCAAGCCCAGCTTACCCAAATTAACCAGTCCAACACCCAAACCCAAAATCATTTTACCCAAATAAACCGTAGGTTTGACCAATCCGATACTAAGCTTGACCAAATGAACCAATGATTCAACCAAGTAGGAACCCTAGGCAAGACCCATAAAGCTGAACCCCAGGAACCCATTGTCCCTAGGTATGAACCCGATAGGATTAATACCCCTAAATTTGATCCCATAACCTTTGAACCCAAAACCTTTGATCCCATAACCCTTAGTTTACTCACCCTTGTTACCCAGACCCTAGTCAATTTTCCATTAGCCAAACCCCTCTTACCACCCTATTGGTTCACTAAGATGACTTAGAGGAAGAAATATATGAGACTGACCCAAGTTTAGTAGAGGAGTATGAAGATGATGAGTCTATTGTAGATCTAGAGGAAGAAACACCTATAGAAGATCTAGAAATAGTTGACTATAACCAAACCCCAATAGAAACCAACCCAGAATTAGTTGAGTCTAAAGTCCAACCCAGTTCAACCATGGAGTCCAATATAGAAACCCTCAAGGCCATAATTGAACAATGGGCCTAGAAAATTACCCAATTCCAAACCAAGTTTACCCAATCCACCACCCTAGAATCAGTTGACCCTAACCAAACCCAAGTAGAAGCCAATCCAATGTTAGTTGATTTAGTAGAAAACCAGGTTCAATCCATCGTAGAGTTAGTTGACTTTAACCATACCCAACTTGTAATGGAAGAACCTTTAAAGGAAGAAGACCATGAGGAATCCAATCCCACTATTAGAGCTTTACTTGAGGAGCCACTAGAAGAAAGTCCAATTAGAGAGCCCAGTCCTTTGATTTATGAACTAAAAGAGTTTATTAAGGACTTAATCTCTTTAGATCAATGCCATCAAGATGAAGTTACCTTTTTGACTCCACTTGATATTTTTCCTAAAATCAATGACCCTTTCTTCCATTATGTAGACCATTTAGATAGACATAAAACCTATAAAGTAAACCTCATTAGTCTAGGATTAATTCCTGATACCCCTTCTTATATCTTAGTCTATCCAATTAACCTCAAACCATTTTCTTACTTTCCCCAATCGGATTAACCCTGAATCCACCTCATATTTTCTGCCTTTTCTTGAGTTTTCTTATATTTCTTTAACCATTCACCTATATCATGTAGAGGTTTGCATGTTGCATTCATTTATTGCCCATGTTAGGTTTGCATATTACTTTTGGTATACTTTATGGCATTTGCTAGGGGTACATAGTAAATTTTCATGTGCATGCCAAGATAGGATCAAATCCAAAGAGTTTATAATATATTAGGTTTTGTCACTTAGAGAGTCCAATAAAATTTCCTTCGATAGGAAAGTCTAGTCGAGTCTTTTAGGTACTAGTTTTGAGTCCAATAAATTTATAACCTTGAATCATCTGTCTACACTTGCACTGCCCTCTGCATAGCATATGCATATGGAAATTAGTCAAAAGCCGAACATAACTAATAAACTAACAAACAACTTGGCTAATTCCCAAAAGAGAGATAAAGAATTTTGCAGGAAATTTTGTAGTTGTAAAGAATTTTCTGCTCGCGAAGCTGGCCCATCCAAGATAATGAATATCTATGGACCCAAAGCCTATGTGCATGAGATACTACCTAATTTAGGTATTATCTCCACCTTCATCATCTCAGATCTTATAGAGTCATGGGAGCCAGCAACGACACCCAGCGAGCACCTTGAACCTATACCTCCCTTTGAGAGAGAACCCACCCCAGAGTGTCCACCAACCAATTGGCCAAATAGTGAGGAAAAGATCGAGAGAATCCTGGATGATCAAGCCTTATGTACCCGGAATCATGGCTATCAGAGGTATTTGGTCCAGTGGCAAGGTCGGCCAGAATTTGAGGACTCGTGGATCACCTGTGAGGATCTGCAGCACCTCAACCCAGACCTACTCGACCACTATGAGAGCCAAGTTATCCCACACTCGATGGGATAGAGTTCCTCCCACCCTGGGAGAATTGTTGGGGGCACCAGGATCAGACACAGATTACTGGGCCCTATTTGGTTTACCTAGCAATGTGTCAAATTTTGTAATCAACTATAATTGAGTCTTGTAATAAATTGAAGTTAGTTGATTTGTCTCAACCCTCAACCTAGTCCAGTACATTGAGTTCTGTATACGAGTATGAGTCTAGTATAAGTTCACTTCATGTACAAGAGAGGAGGATACACTATTTTGAAGTTCCACCATATCTCATTCTAAAGCCAGAAGCAGTTACACCAACTTTGGGGAGCTCAATCGACACCCAGGTGGCCTGATTATGCCCTGATTTTCCCTGGGTGCCATTTCAGATGCCAATTTCCTCCAGATGCTTCCCGGTTATTTCATATGCTAGGAGCCCATGTTTTCTAGGTTATTCCAGCACTTCAACCCTTAAAATCAAGCCCAAGCCCTTAAGAAGCAAGATTCCAGCGAGATTCCCTGGAATATGATAGCCCATGCGCCCAACCCCTGGAAGCCCACCTGGACCCATCAAATTCTCGTCCAAGCCCATGAAGGAGGCATCCTTGTTGCTGCCCCAAGGTCCAAAAATGAATTTTAGGAGTTTGACCAAGTCCAAGCCATGTTGGTAGAGGAAAAAATAGAAGACTAGGTCAAAATCTTAACCTAGTTGGGATTTCTAATCCTTTTAAACTTTGTAATTCTAACCTAGCTAAGAAAGGACCTGTATTCCAATTAGGAAGAGGACTTATAACCCAAGTATAACCATGGTTAGTGAGGGCATGGAAAATCTATAAATACCCCACCCCTCCTCCTCTTGTAATCATCTCTTTCTTATGAATACAACTTGCTGAAATTTTGAGTTATTAATATGTATTGGTGTTTTGTTTTGGTTCTTTGGTTTATGTTTCTGTGTTTGGACGAATTCCTTGCTGCCCTAGAATCCTTCCACACCCTAACTCACTACCATCCAAGCCTTCACACGTCCAAGGAGGAGTCCCCTAGGCCGCCAAGCAAGGAGATCTTCAACAAGCTTCGAACAGCCATCTTCTAACCCTAATCCTGATTCCTTTCAATCCATAGTTCCTTTTCTTATTTTTTAATTACTGTTTTGATTAACCCTGATGCTTGTAGGATCCCCGAGGTGCTTCCCCTCCCCTGGAGGAGGCTTTCTTTGCTTCTCAGACTGCTCAGATCAGCCATTAGATTCGAGGGAAACAAGGCTTCTTCTTCCAGGCTTCGATCAGAGTTGTGAGTGAACCCTGCTGCTTTTGAATTTCAATCTCTGACTAGTAAGAAACCTTTCCAACTCTTATTTCTGATTTAATGAAGAAAAGCTATCCTTAACCGGGAGTTTCTCAACTCTCAGGTCCTGGCTACTTATTATCTTGCATGAGTTCTTTGCGATCATGATGATTCTATGCTTTGCTACTTCTTATGCTAGTTCTTTACTTTGCTTTGAGAAATTAGCCAACAAACCTAAATCAAAAAATCATAAAAAAATTAGTTTACTATTTTTTTTTGAATATTTAGCATTCTTAGAGTCATCCTGCATCATAGGGTTGGACTCAATTGGGATTTCGACTTAACTTGGTAAAATGGGTTTTACCCCAAATAAATAAAATCCTAATTATAGTTGGTAAAAAGGGTTAACCCTAACTAAACCAAAATTATAGAATTTAAAATAAATATTTATATGATAAAAAGGGTTTGGTTCGGGATTTTACTCACAAGTCATCCATAGGGATGTGGGTTCAACCTGTCGATTGTTTTAGCCCTGGTGCCCGTACTAGACATGATGTTGGTTATGGATACTCATCAAACCCATCAGTCATATGCTTAACTTATTTGACTCAAGTCCAATTATGATATTAATGAAATCATCATTTTCATTATCACACTGCTATGGCCATAGAGTTCTGGACTTAGTCTCACTAAGTTGTATAAGATTATTCTTTACTACTAAGGTTGATAGATCCCTACAAGTGAACATCCTACTCCTACAATAAACTTACTACAGCCATTGAACATTGCAGGTCCTGAATGGATAGGAACCATGTGTTTATACTGTCAAACTATAGCAACCTTATTATGAGTAGCTGAGACACTCTAGGTCAACGAACTATTCACACAACTACAGCATTAGAAAGTTATTGACAAGTGAGTAGTAATCCGTATAACTTCCTATACTTGGTCATGCTCAGTACCGCTGATCTCTATCAACTACCTGCACTCTCACTTCAGTGTCACCACACTATAGGTCAGAGACTCATCTATCCAGAAAGGGAAGTGATCTGTGCACCAATTTTAACAAATCAATCACTGTCCTTATGACATTCCAACAATCGGGAGCTTTCAGGAGTTAATCTATAAAGACATATATTTCAGATTCTTAACTCCTAAGAATATGTGTCATTACCCATTAACTCCATGCATGATTCATAGACACATCAATATAAATAAAAATAATGCCCCTTTTTTTATTCATAAAAAAAAATAAGTACAAAGTTCATGCCCCAAAAATTATAATGTGTCAAGCTAACTTGGCTTTTAGGGTATACATATAACAGCTGAAGGGGCGGCCTGGATGGGAGATGGAGGAGGGTGTCCTAGGATTTAGTTGGGATGGAGGGTGGCAAGGGTTTGGTGGACGAGAGATGTTGAGCAGCTAGGGTTTGCACATAAGAAAAAAATAAAAAAGTCTCACACCCACTCCTGTTGGAGGCAATAATAACACAATAAATCAGTCAAAATTTTTATTCATGGAAAAGATGATTATAAGATGGGATGGGATCGGCATTTATAGATTCACCCAGGTTACATGACTTGAGGACCAAGAAATTACAAACTTGTGGACCAAGAATACTCTTTTCCCAGTTGGACTTGGAATAGCTTGAATCTTCTTGGACTTGGTCAAAGGGGCACATTATGGGCTGGGATGCCTCATCTTCTTGGGCTTGGACCTAGGGATGCCACTCTTTATGGTCTTGGGTAGCAACATCATGTGGATGGTTGGCCTCCAGGTGGACTTGGGTGCAAGAACTTCAGGTGGGCTTGAGAAGGCCTAGGGTGCCAATGTATGCTGGGCTGAGGAAGGCTTGGGGTGCCAATTGACCTGCTAAGTGCTTGTGGATTTTGAGTGCCTTCTCTTAGAGGCATGGGGTGCTACTGCTTCATGGGTTGTGGTGCAAAGGGATTTTGGGTCATGGGCTTGGGAGGCACCATCTGAATGGGGCTTGAGTAGGGGTCCAGGTGCATGGAATCTAGTTTTGATTGGGAAGGGCCTGGTGAATCTCATGATCTGGTGACTCTCCTCTTGGTTCTTATCTTGAGTAAAAATTAGGTGGACTCAAAGGACTCAAATGATAATGATTGACTTTTTCTACACATGACTCAAAGATCAAAATTGAAACCTTGAAATTCTTGTATGCTCTTGATGTCCACATCAATTCTCCCTGGATGGGAGGAACTCGACCCTATCAAGTAAAGGTCGATCTAGTTATGGTACTTTTCTGATGGGTCTGGGTTGAGGCATTGCAGATCCTCTTGAGTGATCTACGAGTCCTTAGATCTTGGTCGACCTTGCAACGAACCAAGTGACATGGTAGCCTTTGATTTAGGTATGGATGGCTTGGTCATCCAGGATATGCTCAGTCTTTTCCTCTCACAAGCAAAATTGATGGTGGACACTCAGGATCGGGTTCACTCTCAAAGAAAGGATTAGGCTCAATAGACTCACTGGGTATCATTGCTGGCTCCCTATATTCAACTAAGTCTGAGATATTGAAGGTTGAGCCTAATGCCTATATGGTTAAACTCAAGCACTAAGTCCAACTTTCTTTATCATTTTGAAGGGTCCAACTCCACGGGTATGGAACCTAATCGGTATATAATTTTTCTAGCAAACTCTTAGACTCTTTTCAAGAATTTACAATGTTCTTTATAAAAATTATTGCTCACATTAATCTTTTGGCCAATTCCTTATGCAGATCTCTAATCACGCAGTGCAAAGACTCACAACACCAAATGCAGGTAAATGACTCATGCCAACACTTATTGATATGCAGACTGACTAAATCCTAAACTATAATTGTGGGTTTGGCCCTTGGTCAGGTGGGTGACATGGAGAAGAGAACTTGGCATGCACTCCCAATAGATGCCATAGGGTCCTCCAGAAGTAAGAGGCAAACATGACATGGTTAATGAATGTATGCAACATGCTAACCTCTATAAAATGCAATCTAATGGTTAGATAAACATGAGAAACTTTAGAAAAGGGCAAAAAATAAGAGGTGGACTCAAGGTTAGCCTGGTAGGGTAAGAAAAAGGGTTCGGGGTTGGTCGAATAGAGTAGGATATAAGAAGGCGTGTCAGGGATTAATCCTAGACTAATGAGGTTGACCTTATGAGTTTGATGTACATCTACAAGTTCTGCCTTGTAGAAGAATGGGTCACTAATTTCAGGAAAGAGATCTTCAATGGAAACTACAGGAGGGGATTCATCCTAAGAGTATTGGATTAAATAGGCCAAGTCCTCACTCATTCCTTTGATCCTTGAACTTTAGGACTAGGCTCTATAATTGGGTTCTCTCCTAAAGTCTCCTTAGGTAGAGTAGTAGCAGGGTCATGGCTCTCTTCCTCTAACTATTCTTCCACTATAGCTTCAGTCTGGGTGTGGTCAGGGTCAACTAATTCTAGGTTGGCTTCAGTCTAGGTATGGTCATGGTCTACTAACTCTGGATTTGCTTCAGTCTGGGTGTGGTCAGGGTCAGCTAATTTTAGTTTAGCTATAGGTATCTCCTCTTCTTCTTCCTAATACTCATCCACTAAGTTCACATTAGCTTCATATACTTCCACTTCAATGTGATCCTTGTGAACCAATGGGCTGGTAGGAGGTGGTTGGCTAAGGAAAAATTGACCAGTGTCTGGGATAGCAGGGATGGATCGACTAAGGGGTGCCTGATTAATACTTGGCTTGCACTCGGGGGTGGTACGGGTGGGTCGACTAAGGAGAAGTGGACTAATACTGAGCTCATATCTAGGGATACTAATCCTCTGCGGTTTGGGTCAACTAAGGGTTATTGTTCCCTTGGGCTTATAGGATACGGGTTCAGATCTATGGGTTATGGATTCTTTAGGCTCATAGGACATGGGCTCAAACCTATGGGTTATGGATCTCTTGGGCTCATAGGATGTGGGCTCAGACCTATGGGTTATGGATCTCTTGGGCTCATAAAATGTGGGCTTAGGTTGATGGTATATGGGTATCCTCTGGAATCTCTCATAGTTTATAGCTATCTGGTAGGCTTGCTCAAGATCACAGACATTCCTCAAACACAGCTTTCTTTGGATGTCATCATGAAGTCCAGCCCTAAACCTAGATAGGATCACTGATTAGACTCGTCTATGCTACACCTTATGGCAAACTCATCAAATTGGGATATGTATTCTGACACAGTCATACTTCCTTTACTTAGCCTGTGCTATTGGTCTATGAGTCTCTGATGGTAGGATTCAGGAAGGTATTTTTTCTTAAGTTTCTACTTCATGGCTTTCCAGGTGACTATGGGAAATTCTTCTCATTATGTGATTATGTGCTCAACATTTTCCCAATATAGCCTAGCCTGGCGGACTAACCTGAGTTTGGCAAATTTGCACTTCCTCTCCTCACTCATCTCATACCATTCGAAATATTGGTCCATGTCTCTTTCCCAATCTATGTAATCCTTAGGATCAAGATGGCCATCAAATATGGGTGCTTCTAGCCTAATGACTCTTTCATCCTGGTATATGAACTCATAATTGGGTCTCCTGTGATTGGACTCGTAGATTAGGTCATGGTGTGGGGTTCTCCTATGATTGGGTTCCCAGATTGGGTCATGGTGTGGGGGTCTCCTAGGGTTTGGCTCCAAGAATGGGTCAGGGTGTTGGGCTCTCCTATGGTTGGGCTCCAAGAATAGGTCAGGTATGGGGCTGTCCTAGGGTTGGGCTCCATGAATGGGTCAGAGTATGGGGCTCTCCTAGGGTTGGGTTCCCAGTATGGGTCAAGGTATGGGGATCTCCTAGGGTTGGGCTCCCAATATAGGTCAGGGTGTCCGGCTCTCCTATGTTTGGTAGAGGTGGAAAAAGGTGACTCAGGCTTGGGTTCAGTGTTGGACTCTTGTGTTCCCTTTAGGGTTCCTAACCAGTCTCCTATCTGGTCATCTACTTGGTCAAACCTATGGATCATTTGGGCGAGTTGTTCAGTAATGGTCCTTAGGAAGGTTCCTATGTCAAATTACATGGTCAGGTTGGGTTGGGTTGATACTACTGGGGTTAGAATCCTAATATAGGGGTCATCCAAACAAGCACACAAGGGTTATAATGCAACCAAGCACACAAGGGTTTGCTAGACTTAGAGCCAAAGTCAAGTGAGTCAACTCAACTTACACCCAACTCAGCACTCAATCCCTGCACTAGCCAGGTAAGAGGTGCGATGGTGGGAGGCTCCCCCTGCTTGTCATAGGTTCCTAATTAAAAACCACCAGTCCACTTAGGGAATTTGCCTTTAGACCTCTAGCCTTAGACACCAGCTTCTAGTAATAAGCAGAAGGTTGAGTGCATTAGTTTTCCCACCAGACTTGGACCTGACTTGTTGGTGTCCCTGGAGCAATTAAGTTTCTAGTTAATTTTAATTAGGCTTGGGTTCGTATGTGGGTGATTGTTTTGGGCCCTGGATAGGTAATGAAATCCTGTCCTGATCTGACAGAGTAGAGTGCCCTTAGATTAAGTTAATGCAATATGATGCACACTTGTGTTATGAACCACATTAGGTTTGTTGTGTTATCTGCAATACCTAATATGGTGATCGACATAATACTAGTCTAGTGCATAGATATGCTTACAGTATATTCAGTATAATGCTTTGTTGTGTTATCTGCAAGGGCATTATATTTGAGTATTGACTGTATAGAAATGAAAGGGTCTTGACTTAACTAGAACATTATGGTTGTTGTGTTTTCTGCAAGACTAATATATTCTAGAGGCCAAGTTACTTCTTGAGAATTATATGAGATATAAATGAAAGAGTTTCCTACCTTTGAGCTTATAAAGATTTGTTGTGTTTTCTGCAAGATCTTTTATAAGTTATTAGGATCTCAATCTCACTAAGAAAAACCGATCAGGGTTCTTCTCGATTATAATAGTGAGGGCTATGATTTTTGATAAAATAGTGGGAGACATAATTAAATTGAAGACCTAATTTAATTATGTAAGTCATTTCATGGTTGTTTGCTTATGTATTGTTCTTTGTTAAATATAGATAAATGGCATCTTCATTGTCACTGCGAAGTATCTTAGATACCAACAAACTGACTGGTCTGAACTATGTGGACTGGTTGAGAAATTTAAAGATTGTGCTGAGTTCAGAAAAACTTTCTTATATTCTAGATACCCCTAGTCCTAATCAACTAAGGGATGATGCCACAGAGGAAGATATGGCCACATACAAAATGTGGCAGAATGACTCCCTTACTGTCAAGTGTATCATACTAGCCTCTATGACCAATGAGTTATAGAGACAGCATGAAAGCATGGATACTCAATCCATAATGCTCAATTTAAAGAGCTTTATGGAGAACATAGCAGAACTGCTAGATATGAAATATCTAAGCAGTTATTCCATGCTAGGATGACAGAGGGAACATCCGTTCAGGATCATGTTCTGAAGGTAATTGACTTGATCACCAGATTGGGTCAATTAGGTTTTATCATGGATGGGGAGTTGAATCAGGATTTAATCTTGCAATCACTCCCGGAGTCATTTTCTCAGTTTGTCTTGAATTATCACATGAACAAACTGAACACTTCCTTGCCTGAGCTGTTAAATATGTTAAAAACAGCGGAGAGCCACATAAAGAAAGAAAAGGCTCCACTTCTTCTTATTAATAAGACCAATAAGAAGAAATCAGGCAAAAAGGGTTTTAATAGGAGGCTAAACCCTAAGAGTGGTATCAATAAGAATAAGAAAGGAAAGAAGGCCTCCAAACAGTCAACCTGTTTCTTTTGCGGCAAAGCGGGACATTGGAAAAGGAATTGCAAGGCTTACCTTGTAACTGTGAAGCCTGGTACATCAGATGCGCCAAAAAGGTATGTATGAGATACATGCTATATTGACATTAAATCTTCAGTTTCAAATACTTGGGTATTGGATACTGCTTTTGGTTACCATATATGCAAATCTTTATAGGGCCTCCACAAGCTTAAAGTATTGAAGGAAGGTAACTTCAATCTCTATGGTGCTAGTGGAGATATCATCCAAGCAGAAGCTGTAGGGACCTATATTCTGAAGTTGCCTTCAGGGAAGATCTTGGAGTTACATAATTGTTATTATATGCCTAAGATTATTAGGAACATTGTATCTGTTCCCTTGTTATTAAAACAAGGATATGTAATAGATGTAACGAGCACTGGTTGCTCGATAATGTTGTCTAATAAAATTATTTGTTCTGGCATATTTAGCAATGGGCTCTTAACTCTTTCTTCTAATGATAGTGTTTTTCATGTCAATAATAAAAGAAAAAGAGAGGACTTTAATGAAACTTTACTTTGGCATCATCGACTTGGTCATGTTAATGAGTCTAGGATAAGCAAGTTATACAAGGAAAAATTCCTTGATCCTTATGAGTATGAATCATTAGGAACTTGTGAATCATGTCTCATGGATAAGATGACCAAGACTCCATTTACTTGACATGGAGAAAGGTCAACTGAGTTATTAGGACTTATACATACTGATGTATGTGGTCCAATGACAACTCAGGCCAGAGGTGGATACTCATTTTTATCACTTTTACAGATGATTTATCTAGGTTCGGATATGTGTATCTTATGAAACATAAATCTGAAGCCTTTGATAAATTTAAGGAGTATCAAAATATGGTCAAAAAAAAAACCAAGAAAAGTATTAAAGTTCTTCAGTCTGATCGAGGAAGAGAATACTTATCCATGGAGTTTTTAGACTATCTTAAAGTTAATGGAATTCTTTCTGAATGGACCCCTCCTTATACACCCAGCTAATGGTTTAGCTGAAAGGAGGAATCGTACCTTATTAGATATGGTACGATCCATGATGTGCTTCACAAATTTACCCATTTCCTTCTGGGGTCATGCCCTAGAAACTGCTGTTTACATTCTAAACAAAGTACCTTCTAAATCCGTTGTTAGTACTCCATATGAAATTTGGAGTGGAAAGAAACCGTATCTTAAATATTTTAAGGTATGGGATGTCAAGCTTATGTTAAAAGAAATTTTGGACATAAGTTGGAACCTAGAGTGGATAAATGTCTATTTGTAGGATATCCTAGATAGGATAGAGGATATTTATTTTACCATCCAACTGAACAAAAGATTTTCGTCAGCAGACATGCCACTTTTCTAGAAAAAGAGTTTATTTTAGAAAAGGGCAATGGCAGAACTATTGAACTTGGAGAAGTACAAGAAACACAGATAGACAATTCTCAATCAATAAAATATATAGTCAGATCAGAACCAGAACACAAAACTCCTACCCATAGGTCTGATAGAGTGTCACGGGCACCTGAGAGGTATTGGTTTATTATTGAAAATAATGAAGCCCAATGATGCAGAACAAAAGAGATGATGCGATGCGGAAGTAAATTAAGACTAATTCCTTTTTTTTTTTTATAAATTTTTAGAAGTCGGCTTTGACTCAAATGAAAGTTAAACTAAATTGAAAGAAACTAAATAATAATTGAAAGCACAATTCAAAGAAACTAGATTATTAGAGTAGTTCAGAAGTAAAGGATCGCTGGGGGTTGAAAAACTCCCAGACCTAGGGTTCGCTCTGAACTTTCAACAGGACAGAACTAAAGAGAAGGGAAGGGTTATGTACCAGGCAGTTATCTTCACAGAGTTTGGTGGAAGGACTCTCTCGAGCAGATTGTTGGATCCTCGAATTCGGATATCTTCGCAATGGATCCTCCAATACTGGTCCTTTGGCAGAGTTGGCTTTTCCTGAACTCAGGATCTGGAAAGAAGAAGAACAAGTTAAGGAACCAGATACTCAAAGAAAGGACTTACCAGATAAGAAGAACTTGAAAAATTGATGTTGCTGAAATCCTGATTCTCCTAGATGCTGATCTGACTTCCTCTGAGATTTGCTCTGTATTCAAAGTAGCCGATCTGGACCTGGATGCTGGTGGTCAGCCTCTACTTGGAATAGAGGGGCTGGAGATGATGAGGTAGATTAGGGTTTGGATGATTGGTGGAATGAAGAAGATGATGGCGGCTAGGGTTTGGAATTGAAGTGGCTAACCTAGGGTTTTGGTAGGACTTTGGGGTTGGAGATCTCACACCTCCTCAAGGTTCCGAGGGAACCCGGATTTACTCCCTCACGGAGCTCAACACCTGAATACAAGTGCGGAGAGAAACACAAAGTTGCTCACACAGAAATTGATTTCATTCATCATTAAATTCAAGAGTTACATAGAGTTGAATATATAGACAAAACAAAGAAATAAAATTTATTCATTTCCCATGTGGGACTAATAGGACTAACCCACACTTTAGGCATCAAATTCTCTTCCCAAGACTCCTTCCATGAGTGGGCAGCCCAAAAACTCGAAGAAAACTTAAAAATCAGCTCCAAATGACAGGTTATGGGGGTGTCTCCTAGTATCTCTCCATGAATCAAGGATTTTTCCTTCATGGTTTGGCTCATTTGGACACCTCCTAGTCTTGCTTCACAAGTTTAGGCTTCTTCCTTTCATGGCTTTGGCACTTTTGGAAACTTTTGGGAACCTCCTTGAATTCCTCCCCAAGACATGCTCTCTTCCCTTTCACAACTTGGATTTTTATGGAACATTGTGGGGCACCTCCTTGATCCTCTCTTCAAGAAAAATTCTATCCATCCTGGCTTGGGTTTATCTGGAAAGAAATTGGCTCCTCCTTGGATTGAGGTATCTTGATGGATTTCTCTCCCAAGTGGTGCAAGAAAAAAAAGGAACTTACTTCTTGTGGTGTAGGGACCAAAGACACTGGATGGAGATGTGGCACCTCCTGGACTCTGGCGTGTGGCTGGGAGTGTGGCACCCACTTGCTTGGGCATGGGAGAAAAAATGTGGCACCCTGGACCTTGACTTGACTGAAAAAAAAGTGGCACCAACCTGGAGAAGACCTAGACCACTAATAGGACTTGTACTAAATCAACATGACTCAACAAAATTTAAATTGCTGGGAAATACAGACTCAAGACTAAAATTGAGTTGACCAAGTCAACCCTTATTACAAAACCAGAAAATCCTAATTCTTCGGGCAAGGTCAATCAGAGATCCAGATGGAGCCCTGAAGTCTTCTTCTAAGTCTAGTGCCCGCACCAATTCTCCCGGGTTTGGAGGAACTCGACCCTGTCGAGTATGGATCAAGCTGGCTCTGGTATCTCTCCAAGAGGTTTGGGTCTAATTCTTGTAATTCTTCTCGGGAGATCCAAGAGTCATCAGAATCTGGCCTTCCTAGCAAGCGGACCAGGTATCTTTGGTATCCTCGATTACGAGTAGAGATAACCTGATCATCCAGGATCTTTTCAATCTGCTCTTTCCTCATAAGCCAGTTTGTTGGTGGACACACAGGGTCGGGATCACTCTCAATAACAGGATTAGGTTTCAAAGGCTTACTAGGAATCATAGCTGGCTCCTATACTCTACTAAGTCTTAATGTTGAAAGTAGAGCTTTGCCTAGTTCTGGAGGCAACTCGAGCCATAGGCATTGGATCCTACTCTCTTCACTACTCTAAATGGTCCAGCTCCTTTAGCATGTAACTTTCTAACGATTCTAAGAAAAAATTGCTCAGGCCTTAACCTAATCATTACATAGTCTCTCTCAATAAAAGTTTTGACTTGTCTTTGAGAACAGCCAACTTCTTATAAGTTTCATTACTTAAAGTTATTTTGGCATGAGTTCTTTATGCAAGTCCTTTATATGCTATGCAAGTGCATCAAGAGACTTGTGTGTGTGGGCTAATAGTGAAATCAGATCAAGTGGTGTGTGAGGCTTGTATCCATGAACAATTTCAAAGGGACTCTAGCCTATAGACCTATTGATCGAAACATTGAATACAATTTCAGCCTGGACAAAATACAAATCCCAATTCCTGGTGCTCTCAATCAAACCAAAATCTGAGCCAAAGCCTAGTAAAGGGTCAAGAAAAACTAAAATAGACTGACGACGCACTCCTAAAGAATGGACTTTATTCTAAAGGAACCCTAGGTCTAAACCTAACCAACTAAGGCTCTCTAGGTTTGACCTTGGGTCGGAGGAGGGCATGTCGAGCATGAAAACTAATTATGGATGCCTAGTAGGTGCCATAAGGTCTTCCAGAAGTAGGTGGCAAACCTAATAGGTTCTAAGGAGTCTTGCAACCTAGAGATCTCAGTAAAGAGTAATCCCATAGCTCTAGAAACATGAGAAGATTCAGGGAAGGGTAAGAAATAAGAATCAGAGTTTTGAGGTGGCATATCGGAAACAAGAAACAAACCTTGGGTATTCATGATGACCTTAAAATGAGGACATTGTTCTGTAGGTGCACTCATCCAAACCTCATGATTTGCTCTAGGAAGGTTTACAAGTGCAAGTATAGGATAGGCTGGGGGCTCCTAGAAAATGGAAGGTTATCTGGAAGGTCTTTGGAATGTTTATCTAGAAAGTCCTCTAAGCTACTATCTTTTTCTTGTTCTTGGACCTTCTCAATGGGCAATTCTTATGAACCCTTCCTTCTTCACACTTCTCTACCAGATTCGACTAAGGGGTGTCTTCTTTGGATTCCTCAATGAGTTCAGGGGTATTCTCACTTAAACTTTCATTTGGTGTAATTTCCTCTTCCTGAACTTCCTCAAAAGGGTCTTCTCTTAGGGTTAGCTCCTGAATTCCTTGAGTGGCAGGGGTCCCCTCAATAACCCCATTAGGTAGGAGTGGTTAATTGAATTATCGGGAGAGATATCCTCAAATTCTTCTTCTTCATATTCATCTATCAAACTTATGTCAGGCTCATATATTCTTCCTCAATCTCACTGAAAGGTTCTAATCTATTCTCCTTTGATTCCTCTTTAAGTACGGCTCTGGTCGGGTCAACTAATTTTGGGATGGCCATGCCTAACTCCTTCTCAGTGTTATCCTTCTGGTCAAGAGGTGACACAAGTGGGAATGACAAACAAAAGTCTGGTTCACTACGGATGTCGGATCAATCGAAACTTGACTCAAGTTGGTAGAGGTTGGCTTTAAGTCCAAAGTACTTGATTGGTTATATCTTAAAGACCACTCATAGTCTTGGCTTCTTGGTAGGCTCGGTCTAACTTATTGGTCTTTTCAAGGCATAGCTTCCTATAAATGTCTGGGTGTAACCAACCCTAAACCTCGATGTGATCTGAGCTTCGGTCTCAATGGTATTGCATTTCATGTCATACCACTGGAAGTCCTCGATATATTTAGACACAGGCCTATTACCTTGTCGCAATTGGTACCATTGGTCTAAAAGTCTTTTCTCATAGGATCTACCTAGGTACATATCTCTCAACTTACTTCTCATATCTCTCCAAGTATATATTTCCTCTTTTCTTTGATAACACTCACGCTCAATAGCATACCAATGCGACCTAGCATGTTTGGTGAACTTGGTTTTGGCCAACCTAACTTGTCCTATTTCCGATATGTTAGTGCACTCAAAATAACGATCCATTTGTTCTCCCACTTAATATATGTCTCTTGTCTTCCATCAAAATTGGGTGCATAAGGTTCAGGTTCCTAATGGGTCCCTTCTCTTAGTCAACCAAGTATGGGTATAGGCTCCTAGGGCTAGACTCAGGGCAAGATCATGGTCATAGGCTCTTAGATCAAACCTCCAATGATTAGGTTCAGTATCTCTGTATAATGGTCTCCTAGGCTCTGGGTGTGGGTGAGGTTGGGGTCTACCAAATTCTGAGTCAGGGGTCCAATTTCAGTGCCTAGGCTCCTCAAGTACCTGGGCTCGGTCTCTAAACTGGGCACAGTATCAGTCATATCTTGACTCAATTTGGTCATACTTTCGGTAAGAGTTCTAATCATGGCCTCTAAATCAGGTTGGGTTTGACCAGGTTGGTAGGGTACTCCATTTCGGTGGACATGATGATGCAAGCAAGCACACCAAATGAGACTCGACTGAAATGACTACGGGCTAACTAGACCTAGAGCCCAAACTAGATGCCCAATCAGAGTGGCAAGCTAGCCTGTAGTAACTCGGACTCAGCCAGGCAGGTGTAAGTGGAGTGTTAGGTCCCTAATTGCCAATCCTAGACACCAATCAGTGATTGGCCAGGTAGGCGGACCAGCACACAAGCCCTTCGGGGAAGAATCCCTGAACCACCATTCTAGACACTGAGTACAAAGCACACATAGAGTAACTAGACAAACTGACTCAACACTAGCCTAGACCCGACCAGTTGGTGTCCCTAGCCCGTTAGGGCAAATTAAGTCTAATAAATTTTAAAATTAGGCTTAGGATCGAATGAATGGGTGGTGGTTTTGAGCAGTAAGTTGGAAGAGTACCAAGCAGTAGACTATAGTTGACTCAACCACAAAGGCAGAATATATAGCTGTCAGTGAAGCCGCCAAGGAAGCAGTCTGGAGGAAGAAGTTCATCACAGAGTTGGGTGTTGTTCCTGAGATAGAAAATCCAGTGCCACTTTACTATGGCAACACTGGAGCTGTTGCTCAATCTAAGGAACCAAGAGCTCATCATAAGTCCAAGCACATTCTGAGATGCTTCCATCTCATCCGAGAATAGTAGAAAGACAAGGTGTCTACATAAATAGAGTTGATACAAAGAACAACATAGCAGACCCGTTCACTAAGGCTCTACCACAGTGAGAGTTTGATCGCCACCTCGAAACTATGCGATTAAGATTTAAAGGCGATTGGCTTTAGTGCAAGTGGGAGATTGAAAGGGATATGCCCTACAAGCCAATCTAGGTTGTATCTCCCAAACCATTATAATTGACAATATTCTAATAAAGGAATTATTTTTTATCATACGCTGTGTTTATTATTATATGATGAACCCCATAGATAGGGCTATGATTTTAGGGTTATGATGAGATCATACCAGTGAGACCTAAAGTCTTAAAACCTTAATCTAAAATATTCCTAGTCAAAGGAACCCTGAGTAGGGGATCAGGGTTATTCCGGTAAGACTAGCACATCCCATGTATACTGGAGAGGGTGACTGCTCTCACAGTCACTTGTGTATGACACTAATATTAGGATGTGGTGCTCATTAGAGAATGAGTTCACTGATATGATCCAACTTGAGAACATCTAATGGAGTCTTAGCTACATATCAATAGAAGGTTTTTCATAGTGGGAGTGGTACAAGTAATCCTTTGACCTGAGATTGCCAAAAGTACTTATGTACATGAACCCATCCTTTGGTTCAATCCTATCATGACATTGAGTCATACACAGGATTGACACTGGGAATGGTGAATTGTATATGAAGTAATGAGTAGGTCAACAAGGAATCGATCACTCTAGTAAGAGGAGATTGCATCCAGCTAGTTATCAATCGGATGATGATTCAGGGAATCTTTGATCAAAGTAAAGATATTAGAGATGGTTTCTAATATCAAGATAATTGAATCATCAATATAAGATTGAGCTAGAAACAAATATAATATGGATTTGACATATATCCATATCCATAATTATATTTGGGTGCAGGCTGATCGAAGGATTTAATTGTACGGTAACTTTCTACTGAAGGGTAGTTTTGGTATTTCACCAGAATTTTCATATCTTTCAGGTAGACATGACACGTTGCTAGATGTCGATCTTGTCTTATGGGTTGATCAAATTTAATGATCATTTATTAGGAAGAGTTGTAATTGCTCAAAATCAGGTAAGCCCGATTTGACCTAAATCGATTAGAAAGAGTTCTAATCAAATTAGGTCAACTTGTATTCGAACCCACTACTGGCTAGATATGGAACCCAATGGATCACACACTTAAGAGAATTGATCAAGAGTCATTTGCATGAAGGCCCTCTAGCAAGTGTTGCAAATCCTAACTTCTATTTGAATTGGATTCGAATTAGGGTTCGAATTGATTCAATTTGGGATATGATTGGATCTAATTAGACCCTAATTGAGGTTTTAGGGATTATGGCTAACCAATTACTTAGGCTAGCATACCACCCACCCCTTAGCCCTTGCACGCCAAAAACACCAAGAGTCCATGCGCTTATTGACTCTTGGCACGCCATATGGAGGAGTCCATGGGCGCATGGACTCTTGGCGCGCCCACTTAATTCTCCGATGAATTAAGAGGGGCGGCATTCTTTCTCATTTTTAGCGCCTCACTCGTCATCCCTTGGATAGTAATCTAACGGGTAGTGGGGTTTTAAGAAAGAAAGAAAGCGTTGTTTCTTCCCGGGTGCGCAAAATCGTATCTCTTCGGAGATTCAAGTTTTGCAACTTCTTTCTCCCAATCATCGCGACTTCTTCCTTGAGAAAAGCCATGAGAATTGATCTGAAAGGCCATGAGAATTAATCCAGAAGGCCGTGAGAAAGAAGAGAGGGCGTGAGAAGAAGGAAAGGGCATGAGAAGAAGGAAAGCATGAGAAAAATGTTTACGGAGAGTGTGAGGGTGCCTCTCTGAAAACTATATAAAGGAATGGAAATCAGAACTTCGGGAATTTAAAAAAAAAAAAATAATTATATTTTTATTCTTCTTCCTCTCCTAAAGACTCTTTCCCCTTTTCTTGTTTTTGCATTGTTTCCCTTACAGAGTACACCTCTGTCAAAATCTTTACTGAACAAGAACAAGAGCGAAAGTCTTCGACGGTAAAGGAAAGAAAGAGTTCTATTTTTGTTCTTTCCTTTCTTTCTTACATTAGATATTCTTGTCTTAATTTCTCCTCCAATTTAAGACAAGCCTAAATCCCCTTAGGACAAAGTCTTATTTAAGACAAGAGTGTCTTAGAGGGTCAAGGTCTTAGTGGAAGGAGGATAGAGATAAAAAAAAAAAAAAGGGAGGCAACCTCTTGTGTGGAAGAATTCCAGCCATAATCGAAGAATTGAGTTCTAGAAGAAGAACTCAATACGAGGAACTATTGGACAAGAAGATAGTGTTCTTGGTCATTGCTCTATGTGGATCACCATCGGAGGGTGGACACTTGGACGCCTGGTGAATTCAAATAGCCCGTTGATCTTCAAGTTTTAAGTCTTCATAAATTGGAATTAGTGATTACAGGTTGGTATTCTAATTTAATTTGCATAGAAATGTTTGTCTTCATATATTCTAGTCTTATTAAGGAGTTCCTGGTTTAGGATTTTTGGTGCATATTTAATTTCAATTTTTGAAATTACCCTTCTGCTGCATTGCACCGGATCCCACATGCAGATGAATGACATGAGAAGGATGAATAAAAAAAAAATCAGATTAAAGTAAACAATTATGTTCTGATTTCTAGATGTTTGATTCCCAAAAAAGGACTAGACTAGGTTAGGGTTTTGTGTATTGGTTAGAATCCTTCCCATATGCTTGAACTATCAAAGAGATAAAGAAAATAAGGATCCTAGGACTAAGAAGTCCTATTAGGTACATGTTCTCCTTCAAAAAATCAGACAAATAGAGTTAGGAAAGGGTCTATGTACTTGGCAATGATGTTCTTGAAGGCGTAGAAGAGTTCTCACGCCTCGGATTAGCACCTGGATGATAAAGCCCTTTTCCTTCGGATTCGTTGAATTTTTATCAGATTTGTTCGAAGGCAAGGAGGACTTCATCCAAGGCTCATTTCTTCCGAGGGAACCTACAAATGTCAAAGGTTAGTGTTAAGGATGATGAAAATATGAGATGGAAGATTGGAAGTGAAAAGAAAGATGGAGGCGCCGGGGCTGATTTGCGGTCTGGAGGAGATGAAGATACCTGATGCTGAAGGGGTGGCCTGGATGGGATGGAAGAAGGCATCCTAAGGTTTAGTTGGGATGGAGGGTGACTAGTGTTTGGTGGAGGAGAGATGTTGGGTGGCTAGGGTTTGCACATAAGAAAAAAACAAAATGGGTCTCACACCCACTCCTGTCGGAGGCAACAATAACATAAGAAATCACTCAAAATTTTTATTCATGAAAAAGATGATTACAAGAGGGAGAGGGGGTGGGCATTTATTGATTCACCCTGGTTACATGACTTGAGGGCCAAGAAAACTCTTTTCCCTATTGTACTTGGAAAAGCTTGAATCTTCTTGGACATTGTTAAAGGGGCTCCTTATGGGCTAGGATGCCTTATCTACTTGGGCTTGGACCTGAGGATGCCACTCCATGTGGTCTTGGGCAGCAACTTCATGTGGATGGTCGGCCTCCAGGTGGACTTGGGTGCAAGAACTTTAGGTGGGCTTGAGAAGACCTAGGGTGCCAATGTATGCCAATTAACCTGCTAGGTGCTTGTGGATTTGGGGTGCCTTCTCTTGGAGCCCTGGGGTGCTACTGCTTCATGGGTTGTGGCGCCAACGACTTTTGGGTCCTGGGCTTGGGAGGTGCCATCTAAAGGGGGTGCCTGAGTAGGGGTCCAGGTGCATGGAATCCAATTCTAATTAGGGAGGGCTAGTGAATCTCCTGATCTGGTGACTCTCCTCTTGGTTCTTGTCTTGAGTGAAAATTACATGGACTCAAAGGACTCAAATAAAAATGACTAACATTCTTTACACATGACTCAAAGATCAAAATTGAAACCTTGAAATTCTTGTCTGCTCCTGATGTCCTCATCATCTTCATATTTCAAAGGAAAGGAAGGTCAGGGTGATTTTCCTAACATGATGAAGATACTTTTTCAGGTGAGGGCTCTGGTATAGAATTCTCTATGAACCTGCCCTACTATTCGTAGAGAATCATTGAAGACTTTGAGATACTGAACCCTAAGTTTGCAGGTGAACTTCAAGCCTGCGAAGAGTGCTTTTTACTTTGCCTTATTGTTGGAGGCCCTAAAACTGAAGAGGAGTGCCTACTTAATGACAACTCCTTCTAGATTGGTGAGGATTTTCCTTGCCGTAGACCCTCTAGCATTGGAAGCACCATCAATATGGAGAGTCCAGGCTTGTCCATGGGTGTTGGCTCCATGTGGCTTAGTCTAATTCACACCTAGTTAGGAACGGTGCATTTTGTTGGGTTCGGGTAGACATAGTGGAAGACTGGGTTTCAAAATTTTTTTATTGAAATCCTAATCGACCAAAACCCTAGACCTGAGGACTGCTGACCATGACAACTAATAAATCATAATTTAAAAATATAGAAGAATACCTGGAGTACTATACTCCTTAATTTCTACAAGGCACACAAGTTTATGCTCTCTAGAGGTGATCCACATAGGAACCAAACCAAGGATGCACTCCTACCGAGCTTACTTATTTAACTAGGACTATTCCAGGTAGCCTTTCTTCCTTCAGCAACCTTTCTCCCTTCACTGGAACCCCTACCTTGCTATAGGGCTCTCAAGACCTCTCTAAATCCTCTTTCAGAATCTGATCTGATTATCCCTCATATATCTTTTCCTAGGCTCTTGTCTTAAAATAACAGTCTTGTCTTAAAATAACAAGTCTTGTCTTAAAGAAGACTTCTTGTCCTAAGAGAAAGAAGAGAAATATAAATAATTTATTTCAGATTATTTTTGATGTTTTTGACATCAAAATATTGATACCATTTTATAATGAATGAGGGGGTTCCTGATAAATCTTTATCTCAGCCCTTGATCTGATTTTCTAAATCAGATAGGACCCCTCAAGTGAAGGAGTCCTAGGGTGAAATGTCTTATCATGATATGTCATATTACTGCACCAAGAGACATTTATGTGTTGCTTCAATCTTCCAGCAATTTTTCCACTTGCCATGAAAGCTTACAAGACATGATTGAAATCTAGCAACGGTTCATGCCTACTCGATGAAGAATTTGGTAGAAATTACCAAAATACTTTTAGTGGAAAGTACCGTACAATTCAATCCTTCAATCTTCCTTTATCTGAATAAGTGATGAGTATGGAGAATTGTCAAACCCTAGCACTTAATTCTTGTGAATCTCAATTCAATAATGATGACTTTCTAATCTCATCCTACTTTAATCAAAGACTTACTGAGTCAACAATCGAAGAGATTACATGGAACAAGTCCTCCTCTTACTAGGAGTGATCGATTCCTTGTTGAACAACTCACATCCTTCATGCACAATCCATCACATCCAAGAACACCCCGCACATGACTCTTTGTCATGAATGAGTATGAATCAAAACATGGCTTTATGTGCCTATGGAACCATAGTGATCTCAGGTCTAAGGATCACTTACACAACTCCCATTATGAGAACCATCTTTTGATAAGTAGTAAGACCTCCATAAGATATTCTCGAGGCAGATCAGTTTAGTGAACTCATACCCTAATAAGCACCCACATCCTTATATTAGTGTCCCTACACAAATGGCTATGAGACCAACCACCGTGTCCATTGAGCACACATAGGATGTGCTAGTCTTTTCGAAAACATTGATCTTTGAATCAATGATTCAACAACTAGGAACATTTTAGATTAGGATTTATAAGAACTTAGGTCTCACCATTATGATCTCCATCATAACAATAATTCCATTATCCCAACCTATGGGGTTCATCATAATATTGATAAGATGCTACAGTATGATGAATCAACAAATACCTTTTATTAATATCAATCTTGAGTTGAAAGAATACAAAAATGCCACTGATGCAATAATTATGATTGGCTTTCAGGGCATAATTCTTTCACACTCTATAATGAAGTCTACCAAAGCTTGGGCCTTGATGGAGGGGCGAGGCTGATATTGGATATAGAACTCACCAAATTTCACTACCCATTTGGCAACCCTTTTGAGGCATTGACCATATACAAAATCTATCATAGAGGCTATTCAGATAGGACCATGATCAGATGCACTAGAAAATAAGAGCGGAGTCACCTTGCCAAAGTCAAGAAGGCAAATGTGACCTTCTCCATCTTTAGGTATTGGGTCTCTACATCTTTGAGCACTTAGCTGATGTAGTAAACTGGCTTCCACACTCCATCCTCTTCTCTGACAAGCACTAAACTCTGAGCCATAAGAGAGATGGCTAAATAGAGATAGAGCATTTCTCCTACAATCCACCTTATAAGGAGCAGTGTGGTGGCCAAATAAGTATTGAACTATTCAAAGGTAGTCTAGCACTCCTCCATCCATCGAAAGTCTTTGATCTATCTCAAGGCCTTGAAGAAGGGTAGGCACTTATCGTCGAACCTTGCCTGAACCATTTTAGCATGGCAACTCATCCCGGGAGGTACTGGACCTCCTTTCAACTTCTAGGTGGTGTCGTTTCTAGGATCTCTTGGAGGTTCTCAAGATTCACTTTGATTCCATTGTGTGATACCATGAAACCTAGGAACATTCCTAAGGAAACCCCAAAAGCACACTTATTGGAGTTGAGCCACATGCGATACTTACATATAGTCTAAAAGGTCTCTTCCAAGTTTGTCACATGTTGATCTTCTTTGCTGCTCTTTAATAACATGTCATCGATGTAAACTTCTATGTTATGCATGATCTGATTATTGATAAGGTACTAGTAAGTAGCTCCTGCATTCTTTAGACTAAAGGGCATGACCTTATAGCAAGATAGCCCCTAGTTAGTGATAAATGTGGTCTTCTCCTTGTCTTCTGAAGCCATCTATATTTGGTTATAACTAAAAAAGGCATCTATGAAATTTAGAGTCTCATGACCAAAGGACAAGTCCACCAGTTGATCGATCCTTGGCAAAGGGAAATAGTCCTTTAGACAGGCCTTGTTCAAGTTGGTGAAATCAGTACATGCTTGCTACTTGCCGTTGGCCTTTTTCACTAGGACAACTTGGCAAGCCAGTTGGGACACTTGACTTCATGGATGAACTTGGCCTCCAGAAGCTTTTAACCTCATGTCCGATAGCATGCTAGTGCTTAAGGATAAAGCTTCTCTTCTTCTGGTGAACTGGTGGGTGTGTAGGATTGATGTTAAGGTGGTGCACTATGACCAGGGGATCGTTGCTCAGCATGTTAGCAACCGTCCATGCGAAGATATTGATGTTCACATAGAGGAACTCTACCAGTCAATCTCTAGACTCCTCATTCTATCACTCCTAACATACACCGCTCAAGAGGAGTTGATCAGGGGAATAGGGATCAACTCTTTTGCAAGTTCTCCACACTATAGCTTCTATTGATCTCGGAGGTCGAGGCTTTCAAAGGACATGGCTTTTTTCATTTCTGCTTCAGGGACACCATGTAGCATCGCATTGCCAAGGCTTGATCACCTCGTACCTCGCCCATCCTGTGGGGGGCGGGGAACTTCATGGTAGGTGGCAAGTTAAGATTATGGCCTATAAAGCATTCAGGTTGGGTCTCCCAAGGATAGCATTGTAGGTGGCTAGGATCCTAACCACTAGGAAGTCCAGGAGGGTCGTAGCCTATCTCGAGGACTGGTTGGCTATCACAAGTAGTGTCATGATGCTTTTGATGGGAATGTCATCCCCAAAAAAACCAATCAAGTGTCACCCTTCAGAGACAATCCTTGGGCAATCCTATTTGAGGAAAAGCATCATAAACAGAATGTCTACAGAGCTTCCATCATCCACCAAAATTCTCTTTACATCATAGTTGAAAATAGTAAGGGAAACAACCTCAGGATCATCATGCAGGAATAGAACTCCATCGATGTCATCAACAGTAAAGGTGATGGGCTCCTCTATAGCCCTCTAGCACTTAGGTTGGGGGATTTCCACTTCGGCCATCCTGGCGTATGCTCGTCACCAAGAGGAGCTTGCCTTCCAGTGGCTAGTCTATCGAGATTGTTCCAACATATATTCTATTCTCCATAGAGGTTTTGATCACTAGCTAGGGCTCCTGACCAGCGGCCTCCAAACAATGGGGCTGACCAATGTAACTGCACAGGTAGCCCTATTGAGTCAATGACTCGATCTCCTTCTTCAAGAAAATCCAATCTTTAGTATCATGCTCGTAGTCTCGGTGAAATTGATAATATTTCTTAGGATCCTTTTCGGCTTTTTTGTTCATCTTTCCCAGCCACCAAACAAAGTCCTGACCTTTGATTTCCATCAAGATCTATCTCTAGGAGCGTTCAAGAGAGTGAAGTCCTCCTAGCGGGATGGCCTAGGTGGTGGGGACACCGGAGGCACCAGAATAAGACAGAGGCTTTTCAACCCTTTATGAATTGATCAATAATTTATGAGTCCATCTGTAATAAGGGCTTAGCTCATCTGAGTCCATTTTAGTTGTTATTTGTATCTTTTGAGTTTCAGTTCTGTACTAGTCAGCTCATGTTGAGCTAGTTCAGTCTAGTGTTAGTCAGCTCATGTCGAGCTAATTTTATTTTTTTGAGTCCTATTCAACCATATTGATGACTCAAGACCACATCATACAAGTGAAGACCAAGTCCAACCAGATTGAAGACATGGAAGTATAGCCCAAGTCCAACCCAGTTTGAAGATTTGAAGACCCCAGGAGGAAAATTCAGAAAATCCTGATTTCTTGCAGATGCCCTCCAGATACCCAGATTCCCTTCCAGATGCCAAAGTATATTCATAGATTAGGGCATCCATGATTCCAGAGGTCCATCTGCATCCTAGCCCAAAGAAATCAAGCCTAGGTGCCAAGCCCAAGCCCCTAAGAAGCAAGATACCAGGGAATATTCCTGCTACCTGGCTACAAGGCCACCCCAGCTTCCAAAGGCCCAAACCCATGCACCTGAGCCCCTTTGGGCCTGCCTCTTGCTGTTCCTAGAAGCCCAACACACCCCCCTAGGCATCCTTGGAGTGTTGACCAAGTCAAGAGAATTTTTAGAGATTTTTCTACCTAATATTTCCTTATTTTCTTGCTAGGGTTTGAGAGGGAAAAGGATTCTTTTGTAAAGACTAATGTGCCCTTACTTGGAGCCCAAGGTTAAGGGTCTATTAAAGGACCCTAGCCTATTGTATGAAGGGACTTTTTGATATGAATTAAAATCTTGAGTTCTTTTATTGAGTTGTGTGATACCCTGCTGTGTGCATAAAGGGGTTCGTGAGAGTTCTTCTTCCCGGTGTTTGCAATCATCTTCCTGCTGCCAACAAACCCTCCAGATCCCTAGATGTCCACTCCAAAAAAAGCCTTTCCTTGCTATTTTTTCTTTGTTTTATTGTTCCTTTGTGAATTTTCTAACCCCTGACAGGTCATTTCCAGGTCCCTAAGTTCCTACGAATCCAACGACGCCAGCCACGCCTCAATCGGACAACCGAGCAGAAAGCCGGGTATCCGCGGGTCATTGGCTTGGTTTTCCAAGCCGCATCCATCGAGGAACGAGAGACCCCTTCGCTGCGATCTTCATAGATGTTGTCAGGTACACCCCTCTTCCTCCAGTAGTTTTATTGTAGGAGAACTTGCCCTAACCGAGGCTTCTCAGCCCCGGGCGGTCCTTCTTTGCTACTTTTCTAGGTCCTAATCTGCATGCTGATCTTTAAAAATTCATAACAAAATTCTCTTTACAAATAATTTTGATCTAAAATTTGGGAATTTAATCCACCTAACTCCACATGTAAAACATAAAAAAAGAATTTCATGCATGTTAGTCCCATTATTGGTATCAGAGCTTAGATTAGGGCTTATTTTCCTAATTTTTTAGTCCGTATATGTCTCTATTATTTTAATATTTTCTCCTTGGTAAAAACTCTAAAAATTCTAAAATTTATTTTTTTGGATTTAATATAATTACTGTAATTTTAATAATTTTTTTAGATTTTATTATGGCCTGTGAATTTTTCTGCAAGCCGAAATACAGCCTGGAAATGTTTGGCTCTGTTTTTTTTAGCAAGACAAGTTGAAAGTTTTAGGGTTTTGTTAGCATTTTTGCATATCTTTTAATTTTAGTATATTTCCTGCATATTAGGCCATAATTTGCATATTTTCTTCTATTTAATAAATACCAAAATAAAAAAACATTACATATTCTCCAAAATACCAAAAAATAAAAAAACATCTAAACCCTAATTTGCATCATCATCTACCTGCCATCATGCATAATCTACTTTTAAGGGCACTCTTGCTATATCAGATGGGGGGAGGTTTTGATCACCTCTCCTTAGCCCAAAACCACACCCCTTGCATTCAGTCCCAAGCCTTAACCTAAAATTAACTAGACTTAATTTGCCCTAGTGGGCTAGGGACACCAACTGGTCGGGTCTGGACTATGTGTTAGATCATTGTGTCAAGCTAACCCATGTGTGCTTTGTGCTCAGTGTCTAGAACGGTGGTTTAGGGATTCAATCCAGAAGGGCTTGTGTGCTGGTCCGCCTACTTGGCCAATCTCTGATTGGTGTCTAGGATTGGCAATCAGGGACCTAACACTCCCCTTACACCTACCTGGCTGAGTACAGGATTACTATAGGCTAGTTTGCCACCCTAATTGAGCATCTAGTTTAGACTCTAGGTCTAGTTAGCTGTAGTCGGTCTGATCAAGTCTTGCATGAGCACTAGATCAGGAGTTTCATATCACCCACCTCCTTCATAAATGTCTGAACCCATGGAAAATTTGCAAGCCCAAATGAAAGCCCTAGCTGATCAAATGGCCCAAATGGCTACCCAGATGACCCAGTCAACTCAGTCTCGTATTCAAAACAATGATAGAATTGACCATCTTGCCAATAGGTTTGATCAGTTAAAAGTCCGGGTAGGGATCCCAAGAAAAACCCATGGATCACAGTCTGAGCCAAATTCTGATTTCCCTCAACCTAGGAGGACCCCAAACCCTGATCTATACCATGAGGTCGAACCTAGGAGAGCCCCTTATCCTGACCCGTACTACAATCCTCAACCTAGGAGGACCCCAAACCCTGATCCATACCTTGAGGCTGAACCTAGGAGAGCCCATCGTCATGACCCAATCCCTAAGGTTAGTCCTAAAAGACCCAATCAGGATTTTATAGACCAGGAAGATAGATCCTATTTACACTCTCCCTATAAGCCTAGTATACCCCAAACCTATAGATCTTATGACTCCAAATCCTATGAACTTAGAACCTATGAATCCATAACCTATGAACCTAGATCCTATGACTCTAGATCCCATGATCATAGATCCTATGCACCCACACCCTATGAACCTAGTAGACCCAACACCAATATTCTGACCCATATAAGGAGTCCACCCTAGGAGAACCCAATATTCTGACCATATAGGGAGTCCAACCCTAGGAGAACCCAGTATTCTGACCCATATAGGGAGTCCAACCCTAGGAGGACCCAATATCCTGACCCATATAGAGAGCCCAACCTTAGGAGGACCCCATACCATGATCCATCCTTAGAACCTGACCATAGAGCTGACCCAAAATCCTATGACCCAGATCTTATAATCCCATGACCCATAGATCTGCACCCTTATCCTATGAGCCCAGAGAACCCATAACCCCTAAGTATCAATCTAGTACTAGTCAGGTTTCCCTAGTCAACTTAAATCCCATAGGATTAGCACCCCTAAATATGAGCCCAGTAGTGAGCCACTATCCCTTAGGCAACTTGAACCTACTAGGATTAGTGTCCATAATCACAAACTAGGATCTAGCCAATTTTTCCCTAGCCGACCTTTTCCAACCATTCCTGAGATTGACAAGGCTTACATTAACGTGGAAGTGTATGAAGCTGATGCGAGCCTAGTGGATGAGTATGAAGGAGAAGAGGAGACACCTTTAGTAGACCTAGAATTAGCTGGCCCAGTAGATACCCAGGTAGAAACCAACCCAGAGCTAGTTGACCTTGACCACATCCAACCTAAAGCTATAATGGAAGAACAAATAGAGGAATAGAACCTAGGTACTGCTGCTAGAGCCTTACCTGAGGAAACCATAGAGGAGAGCCAAATTATAGAGTCTAGTCCAAAAATACAAGAACCAGAAGAATTTATTAAGGACCAGATCTCTTTGAATCAATACCTTCAAGATGAGTCCCCTCCTATAGTTCCCATTAAGGACCTCTTCCCCGAAATTGGTGACCCATCCTTCCATTATGCAAGCCCTGTAGATATAGCTCAACCTCGTAAGGTTAACCTCATTAGTATAGGATTAGTTCCTGACACCCCGTCTTTTATCCTACTTTATCCAACTAACCATGAACCTTTTTCTCTACCTTACCAAACTAATTCTGAACCCACTTCCTATTTTCTGCCCTTTCCTGACACCTCCAGCATTTCTAGGATTATTAGATTGCATTTATTGAGATTAGCATACTGCATGCATTCATCACGCATGTTAGGTTGCATCTTACTTTTGGCACACTCTTTGGAATTTGCTAGGAGTTCACTGTAAATTTCTTGTGCATGTCAAGCTAGGATCAAACCTAGGGAACCTATAATCTGTTAGGTTTATATCCAAAGAGTTCAATAAGATTTCCTTCTATAGGAATGCATAGTCAAGTCTGTTAGGTGTTAGTATGAGTCCTTTGAATCATTTGTTAGGAGTCTGCATGTGCCCAGCATGTTCACCACCTGCACTAATTTTAAACAAACTGGCTAATTCCCGAAGAAGGATCAAAGAATTTGATGTAGTGGATTCTATCTTGGTTAGGCATAGGCCTAAAAGAAGCTTCATGCTCATAGAGCCGGACCTTTTAAAGTGATAGAGAAGGATTGGATCAATGCCTATGTATTAGACTTGCCTTCAGATATGGGCATTAGTTCTACCTTCAATATTACAGACCTAGTTGAGTATAGGGAACCGGCAGCGATACCTAGTGAGGCCTTTGGACCTATTCCTTTTCATTGTGAGTGACCCTAACCCAGAGTGTCCACTAACAAATTGTCCTGAGAGAGGAGAACGGATCGAGCGTATCTTGGACGATCAAGCCATCTCGACCTAGGGCCGTGACTATAAATGCTTCCTGGTCGATGGCAAGGCCAGCCAGAGTCGGACGATTCGTAGATTTCTCGAGAGGACTTGCAATGCCTCAACCCATACCTTCTCGAGAGATATGTGAGCCAGTCTGATCTTCACTCGACAGGGTCGAGTTCCTCCCACCCTGGAAGAATTGGTGGGGACACCGGAGGCACCAAAATAAGACAGAGGCTTTTCAACCCTTTGTGAATTGATCAATAATTTATGAGTCCATCTGTAATAAGGGCTTAGCTCATCTGAGTCCATTTTAGTTGTTATTTGAGTCTTTTGAGTTTTAGTTATGTACTAGTTAGCTCATGTTGAGCTAGTTCAGTCTAGTGTTAGTCAGCTCATATCGAGCTAATTTTATTTTTTGAGTCCTATTCAACCATATTGAAGACTCAAGACCACATCATATAAGTGAAGACCAAGTCCAACCAGATTGAAGACATGGAAGTATAGCCCAAGTCCAACCCAGCTTGAAGATTTGAAGACCCTAGGAGGAAAATTCAGAAAACCCTGATTTCTTGTAGATGCCCAGATTCCCTTCCAGATGATAAAGTATATTCATAGATAAGGGCATCCATGATTCCATAGGTCCATCTGCATCCTAGCCCAAAGAAATCAAGCCCAGGTGCCAAGCCCAAGTCCCTAAGAAGCAAGATACCAGGGAATATTCCTGCTACCTGGCTACCAGGCCACACCCAGCTTCCATAGGCCCAAACCCATGCACCCGAGCCCCTTTGGGCTGGCCTCTTGCTGCTACTAGAAGCCCAACACGCCCCCTAGGCATCCTTGGAGTGTTGACCAAGTTAAGAGAATTTTAAGAATTTTTTTACCTAATATTTCCTTATTTTCTAGCTAGGGTTTGAGAGGGAAAAGGATTCTTATGTAAAGACTAATGTGCCCTTACTTGGAGCCCAAGGTTAAGGGTCTATTTAAAGGACCCTAGCCTCTTGAATGAAGGGACTTTTTGATATGAATTAAAATCTTGAGTTCTTCTATTGAGTTGTGTGATACCCTGCTGTGTGCATAAAGGGGTTTGTGAGAGTTCTTCTTCCTGGTGTTTGCAATCATCTTCTGCTGCCATCAAACCCTCTAGATCCATGGACGCCCACACCAAAAGAAGCCTTCCCTTGCTATTTTTCCTTTGTTTTCTTGTTCCTTTATGAATTTTCTAACCCCTGACAGGTCATTTCCAGGTCCCTGAGTTCCTACGAATCAAACAACTCCAGCCACGCCTTAATCGGACCACTGAGCAGAAAGCCGAGTATCCGCGGATCATTGGCTCGGTTTTCCAGGCCGCATCCATCGAGGAACGAGAGACCCCTTCGCTGCGATCTTCATAGACGTTGTCAGGTACACCCCTCTACCTCCAGTAGTTTTATTGTAGGAGAACTGCCCTAACGAGGCTTCTCAGCCCCGGTGGTCCTTCTTTGCTACTTTTCTAGGTCCTAATCTGCATGCTGATCTTCAAAAATTCATACAAAATTCCCTACAAATAATTTTGATTTGAAATTCAGGAATTAATCACCAACTCCACATGTAAAACATACAAAAAGAATTGCATGCATATTAGTCCCCCATCACTAGGGCTTCCAAACTAGTGGTGGGACTCCTTGTCCCACATCTTTTTCTACTATTCCTGCTACTACTAGAGAAGGGCTGGATGGGAGCGGTCCTCTCGAGGATGTTTTTAATTCCCCTTCTTCTTTTGCTTCTCCATCATGCCTTCTTAGGTGTTGATGTACTTTTTTGCTCGAGCTAGGAGTTCAAGAAGGCTTCGAGAAAATCTCTTGGAGAGAGAGAAGCAAATGATACGTCCATGTAGCCCTCTCTTCAAGGCTAACATAGTGATAGATGGTTCAAGGCTGCAAACCTCTAGCATGGCTGCTTTAAAGTGACCCATGTAGTAGTAGTGCGACCTAACCTCATCTTGTTGGACTGAGAAGAAGATGTCAGAACTTTCACTGTTCTCTTGCAACTCTGGAATTGGGATGCGAACCTCTAGCTGAACTCCTTAAAGGATTAGATTGACCCCGATTGAAGCCAAGTGTACTAGGCTCTCACTACTTCCCTGAAGGTAGTAGGGAAGGTCTTGCACATGAGGGCATCTGACACCCTTAAAAATAGCATGAGGGACCTGAAGCTCCCTAGGAGGTCAAGAGGATTGAAGGTGCCATCATAGGCCTCCAAGACAAGGGCCTTAAAGTGGTGGGGCATCGTTTCCTCCATGATCTTATAAGAGAATAAGGGGTCAACTGTGAATCAAGGCATGCCAGTCAAAGTTAGATGGTGCTGGTGAAGCTCTCTCAAGTAGTCGTCTACCTCCTAGAGCTTGTAGGCTAGCTCGCCCTGCCACCCAAATCACTGAGTGGGGTGAGGACTTGAAGACTCTTCTAGTGAAGCATTTGTGTGGAGGAGGAAATAGAAATAAGAGAGTTAGATGGTGTGCCTCACTTGGCTCTCAGTAGGAGGGGTGACTTTGAGATGCTCCAGGTTGAGGGAAAGGCTTGGAGGGGAGCTCGCCTTGCTCTCCGGGCTGATCACCTAGCATGAGGAATATCTAGCTCCATGATAGGGGTGATCCTAATCTCGGCTTGTGCCCAAGGCTAACCCTATAGTGTAGGCTATTTTCCTTGCCTAGGGAAAGGTAGGCATGAGGTAGATGGATGGTGGGTGCGCTCCACCTCAAGCTTAGGTAGGGCTTGTTGGAGACTGTTCAAGGTTGTCAGTGGTTGAACTTGCCAGGAGAGCTATTGGAATACTTGATGGTGATAGCCAGAGTAACTAGATACTTCACTTCTCCTCCTACTGATGGGAGTGGAGAAGGGGTGGCCAAGGCCACTGATGCCTCATTTTCTTTCCTTGGCCATAGCATAAACAAGGCAAAGCGATACCAGAGGTAAACTCCAACCCTTATAATTTTGGGGCATGAGCCCTTTCTCTAGTACCAATCTATTACAAATCTCCAGGGGTAGTGCTAATCGCTGTCATAGGCAATCAAAAATAATTTTCCAACTTAACTCTATAGCTGGATGAGTCAGGATCGTATCCTCAGGGATTAGTTAGGGTTATAGTTCACTTTTAGGATTATTTAATTAGAGATTAATTAGGTTAGAAAGATAGAACAAAAAGAATATGATTATAATAAAAATAAGAATTAAACTAAGTAGGAAATTAATATGAAAGATATTCTGTTTTGGATTCAATATTTGGTATTATATTAAGTATTTATTCAATATATAATTTTAAATTATGATCGATCCCCAAGCATAGCCTATCTCACTGGATACCGACCTGATCGACTCCTACAAGCCATAGGCTATTCAAAGTCTCTAATTAGATAAATAATTTTTTTTATTATCAGATTCCAAGCATAGCCTATCTCACTGAGCATGAGTTTATCCAGGGATCACGACTATCCCTACGTAGTCATGGGCTATTCTAAATCTAAACTATAGTGTAGACATGTAGAACACTACTTGAAGTAATGGAAATAATTTTATTCATGAAAAGCAAACATTGCAATCAAGCACAAATTACATTAAAAAATATAAAAATATATCAAAAATCTTATCTACTCTTCGAAGACCGGAATTCCTTAGCTGCACATGATCTTCCATTCCTCTCTTGCTATGCAAAGGCTCTAGAGGGACTCCAGGGAGTTGATTTCCCAGGTAGAGACATGGGAGCCTTTTTATAGGGTTTAACAGGGAAGAGGTTTTCATGGATTTCTGATGTGGGATTAAATTAAAGAATCAAAAGAGTATTTAAGATTTAACTTTACAGGACTCAATAATTAGATATGAATATGCCCAATCCTAGTAATGTTAGGCTTCTATCCCTCGTTCCAACTGGTGTTTTATTGGTCAATATATTCCCAGCTCTTAGATCTAGATCCAAGGTTTAGAAATCAATGAAATCAAAGGCCATTGACTACTTTGAGATTCCTGTAGCTTCTTCCTGATAGTTTGGTTGTTGTTCCTCAATGCCACCGTCTCCTCTTGGATTTTTCATCAGACAGCCCACGCACCGCCACCAAAATCTCCTCATGCCACCATGACCTTACTGCTGGAATCTCAGATTGGCCAAGGAGGGGCCATGATGAGTGGGTGCTAGGCAGTGGTAGAGGCTCCTCATGGAAGGATGGCTAGATTTGCCTTGATGGCTCTAAAGGCGGTGAGAGGTGGTAAGGGATGGCTTGATCAACTATGAGATGACTCCCAGTGGAGTGAGCTGGTGGCTGTGATCTCGTTTCATCGCACAGAAGAGGAGAGATGGAGAAAACCACGGGGGATGGCAGAGGAATCAACCAGCGATGGCTTTTGGTGGTGCTCCGATTAGAGGAGGTGGCATAGGTGAGTTCAATGGTGGTAGGATGGCATCTCCAGCGAGCCTATAGTTCGGAGACCTGAACCCTTTAAGTCCAACACTCCTAGCTTTAGGCCCAACCCGAACCAGGCTTACCCAAACCAACCGAGATTTAACCAAAACCAACCCAATCCCAATCCAACCCGATCCAATTCCAACCCAACCCTAATTCATTTCGACCTAACTCGATTCCGAGTCCATAAAGTTCAAGTAATTCTGCACCTGCTAGAATCGATAAGGGTAAGGCACCTACATTTCAGAAAGCCCCAAGCCCCAGCCCCAATGCTTGTTTTAGGTGTAATAAGGTAGGTCACTATGCTAGCCAGTGTCCCACTAGATCATTACACATAGGAAAGCTAGAGAAACAAGAGCCTGAACCTAATAATGAGGATGTAGAAGAAGAAGTTTATGAGGCTGAACTAGACTGGTAGAAGAATACGAAGGAGATAAGGAAGAATTTGGTCAAATTGGGGTAGTTAGATATATTTTGACCCAAGCCCAAACTGAGAAAGATTGGCATACGACTACCCTACAGACTTTTGTAAAAATTGGAAATAAAGTATGTAAGATTATAATAGATAGTGGAGTTGTGTTAACGCCATTGCCATTGAAATTGCTAAATCTATAGGCTTGACCCTAGTTCACACCCTAGCCCCTATAAAGTATCATGGGTAGATTCCACTTTATGCCAATCAAGTCTAGGTGCTAGGTCTTAATTAAGTTACAGTCATATGAAGAAGAGATTTGTGTGATGTCCTTCCCATGAAGGTTAGTAGTGTCATTCTAGGTCGACCATGGCTTTATGATCATGATGCTGCCCTATCTAGTCGAACCAACATCTATACCTTTCATCATCATGGGAAGAAATATGAGATTTACCCCACTCAGCCAAGAAATTCAAGTAAGAGAAATTCTATTAGCCTTAGAGCAAAACCAAGAGTTAATCTAATTAAGGCTAAAGAATTTGAGGAAGGCACTTCTGAACCTACAAAGAAATTAATGAGAATTGATCTTGAACCCATTAAAATAACTAAAAAAAAAGTAATTGAGCCAGGATCAAGCATTAAAGGTGAGACTAAAAATTTATATGAGTTGTTCATAAAGGAAGCCTGTGATCAAATCCCTAAAGAACAACCAGAAGAAATAGGTGTAACATCTTAATGTGAGTCCACAGACTCAATCTATCTGTCTACACCTAACTAGCCTCTACACAGCATATGCATCATGAAATTAGTCAAAAGCTGAACATAACTAATGAACTAAATGACAACTTGGCTAATTCCCAAAAGAGAGATAAACAATTTTCTATAGAGGATTTTTTTATTGTAAAAGAATTTTCTGCTCGCAAAGCTGGCCCATCCAAAATAATGAATAGCGGTGGACCCAATGCCTATGTGCCGAGATATCACTTGATTTAGGTATTAGCTCCACCTTCATCATCTCAGATTTTATAGAGTCTAGAGAACCAGCAGTGATACCCAGCGAGCCCATTGAGCCACTCCCTTTCGTTATGAGTGAATCCACCCCAGAGCGACCACATACAATTTGGCCTTTTGTGAGGAAAAAGTTGAGAGAGCTCTGGACGATCAAGCTATTGGTACCTGGGATAGAGACTATCAGCGGTACTTGGTCCAGTGGCAAGGTCAGCTAGAATTTAAGGATTTGTGGAATATTGGTGTGGATCTGCAGCACCTAAACCTAGACCCTCCTTGAGCCAAATTGACCATTACTCGATGGGTCGAGTTCCTCCAACCTCGGGAGAATTGGTGAGGACACTAGGATCCGAAACAGATCACTGGATCCCATATGGTTTATTGATTAGGGCTTTAATTTTAGAACCTTAGTCATGTGTCACAATTTTGTAATCAATAAGATTGAGTCCTGTAATAAGTTGAGGCAAGTTGATTTGTCACAACCCTCAACCCTAGTCAATATATTGAGTCATATACTTAGTATGAGTCCAGTAAGAGTTCAATTTTGTACAAGAGAAGAGGATACCCTACTGTGGAGTTCCACCAGGCCTCACCAAGAGTTAGAAGACCTCACTTCAGCCAATTGGACTTTGTATGCCAACCTAGGGTCCAAGATTATGCATGATGCCTAAAAGCCTCCAGATGTTTTTCGGAAGCCCAGATTCCCTCCAAATGCAAGAGAATATTCCTAGAATAGGGCATCACTTAATCCCAAAGATCCATCTGTATCCCAGCCTAAAGAAGATTCAAGGCCCAAGTCCATAAGACCAAGATGCCATGTTAATCCAAGAATATTCCATCGAAGGTGCCCCAGATATCAAGAGGCCCAAACCCATGCGCCCAAGCCATTCAAGGCTGCCCAAGCCCATGAGGAACCGGCCCCATTGCTGCCCTTTGGAGCCCAAATGCCATTCAAAGCATAGGCATCCATGAGGTTGACTTGGTCCAATGGTTGGATCAAGACTAGGTCAAATCATGAAGGGGAAGGAGAAGACTAGTGAAAGTCCAACCTAGTTGGGATTTGTTTTTCTAATTGTTTTAAGTCTTGTAATTCTAACCTAGCTAGGAGATGGAGTCCAAGTGGAAGGAGGGAATTAAGTTCTTATTCTATTCCACTTGTATATTCTTAGTTATAGGTTTATTTTGTAATCTTTCTTCCACTTAAATTATGTAAGCCTATTCTAACTAGGAGAAGACTTGTAATACCTTAAGAAGAGGTTATTCTTAACCTAAGTGTAACCCTAGTTAAGAAAGGGCACGGGAGCTCTATAAATGCCCCACCCCTCTTTTTCTTGTAATAACTTTTATTCATGATATCAAAAATCCTGGTGAATTTTATTTGAGTTTGCTCTTGTGTTGGAATTGTTTCTTGTGTTGTGTTGGTTACTTTTTGTGCCCTAGCTATCCTTGCGGCCCTAGCATGCTTCCATGCCCAAGCTTGCTGCCATTCAAGCCCTCAAATGCCAAAAGGAAGAGTGCCCTAGGCCACCTAAATAAGGATCTTCTTCAAGCTTCTAGCCGCCAGCCATTTCAAACCTGATTTGGATTTCCTTCAAACTCTAGTTTCCTTTACTTTTTATTTGCTATTTTGATTGACCTCTGATGCTTGCAGAATCCTCGAGAAGATTCACCTCCCAGAGGAGACTCTCCTTGCCTAAGACCACCCAAATCAGTCATCAGATTCAAGGGAACTGAAGCTTCATCATCTAGGCTCCAATCAGAGTGCTGTGTGATCTCTTCATCGAAAGTTCTTCAAATCTCTGACTGGTAACATCCTTCCCTTCTCTTGATATCTGATTTGTTGAAGATAAGCTATCCTAAACTAGGAGTTTTTCAATTTCCAGGTCCTGACTTCATTATCTTGTATGAGTTATTCTACGATCATGGTGATTCTTTGGATTGCTACTCTTTCTGCTAGTTCTTACAAAATTTTGGAAATCTAGCCTACAAACCCAAATTATAAAAATCAACAAAAAAATCAGTTTACTATTTTTCCTGCATATTTAGCAATCTAAGAGTAATCTCGCATCATTAGGCATCCTCTCATCAACCCCAAGCTGCCCCTCCAAGATCCAGATGCCTAAGCATCCTCCAAGGCCACCAACCCCTACTACCAACTCTTCCTATATATCTCTTCTTTCCATCCTATCATTATTTTTCTCATGATCTACGTGCCTAACTTGTGATGTTTGCAGGATCCTTCTAGTGCCACGCCCTCTGGATGAGTCTCCTTGCCCTCGAATCAAACTAATAAAAACCAACGGATCCATAGAAAAGTGACGGGTCATCCAGTGACGATCTAAGTGAAGCAATCTCATCTGCAGCAACAAGACATCATTGCCTGGTATGTTAAACCCGATTCCCTCCTCTCTTGGTCTAAATTTCTTGAAAGAGAACATGTACCTAATAGGATTCTTAATCTTAGGATCATTTTCCCTTATTCCTTTGATAGTTTCTAGCATGTGGGTAGGACTCTAACTATTACATAAAAACCCTATGGAAATAAATCACTTAAAAAAACCAGAAACTCATTGCTCTATTAATCTAGTTTTTCTTCATGTTCATCGCTGTCATGTCATCCATCATTAGTTAGAGTTCGTCCCACATCATTTTTGGTATTAGAGCTAGTTTAGGACATGTTTTTGCATGGTTAGGGAAAAATTCTGCATGTTAATTTCTGCGATAGTAGTCTAAATATAGGTCCAATTACCCATCAAAATGTTTCTGTTTTTCTTTGATTTTTTCAGTAATTAGTCTCGTTTAGTCCTATATTTTTCTGTGATTTTTTTTAAATTTCTCAGATTTGAAAACAATCAAAAAAATCCGTAAAACAAAACCTAACTATTTGCTGAAATTTCTGCACTCTCTGAATCTGCATTAGGAGTCCAAACATAGGTCTAGTTTCTTATTAAGATTTACTGTTTTTTCCTGATTTTTCCATCAAATTAATCTTTGAGTTGTATTCTTATTTCTGTCATTTTTGTCTGATTTTACAGACCCTAAAAAATCAAAAAAAAATCTGCAAACAAAAAAAACTGACAAAAAAAACTTGCTGAAATTTTTGCATGTTAGTTTAGGACTGAAATTAATAAACCATCACACCCTCAAACCCAAGCCTCTTTTCTTGCACACAAATTAACTAGAATTAAAATTGCCACCTGTATAAAATACAAAAAAAAAAATATTTTTCTGATATTTTTTTTATTTTAGATTGCATTAGGGTTTCATAAGTGTGAGCATCATCTTGCATTAAAACTAATCTAAGGGCATTTACTTTGTTAGATCAGGGCAAGATTTCATTACCTGTCCAGGGCCCAAGTAGGTACCCTGCATTCAAACCCAAGCCTAATACAATCAAGTAGAAACTTAATGATTTAGGGACACCAACAGGTCGGGTCGAGTCTAGTGAGAAAATTAGTGCATTCAACCCTCCAACTATTACTGGAAGCTGGTATCTAAGGCTAGAGGTCCAGAAGCAAACACCCTAAGTGGACTAGTGGTTTTTAATTAGGACTCTGTGACAAGCAGGGGGAGCCTCCCTGGTGTGGGCACCAGACTCAGAAGAAGACTTCAGGGCTCCATCTGGATCTCTGATTGACCTTGTCCGAAGAATTAGGGTTTTCTGGTTTTGTAATAAGGTTGACTTGGTCAACTCAATTTTAGTCTTGAGTCTGTATTCCCTGCAATTTAAATTTTGTTGAGTCATGTTGATCAATACAAGTCCTAGTAGTGGTCTAGGTCTTCTCCAGGTTGGTGCCACTTTTTTTTCAGTCAAGTCAAGGTCCAGGGTGCCACATTTTTTTCTCCCAAGCCCAAGCAAGTGGGCGCCACACTCCCAGCCACACGCCAGAGTCCAGGAGGTGCCACATCTCCATCCAGTGTCTTTGGTCCCTACACCACAAGAAGTAAGTTCCTTTTTTTTCTTGCACCACTTGGAAGAGAAATCCATCAAGATACCTCAATCCAAGGAGGAGCCAATTTCTTTCCAGATAAACCCAAGCCAGGATGGCAAGAATTTTCTTGAAGAGAGGATCAAGGAGGTGCCCCACAATATTCCATAAAAAATCCAAGTTATAAAAGAGAAGAGAGCATGTCTTGGGGAGGAATCAAGGAGGTTCTCAAAAGTTTCCAAAAGTGCCAAAGCCATGAAAGGAAGAAGCCTAAACTTGTGGAGCAAGACTAGGAGGTGTCCAAATGAGCCAAACCATGAAGGAAAAATCCTTGATTCATGGAGAGATACAGAGATATAGGAGACACCCCCATAACCTACCATTTGGAGCTGATTTTCAAGTTTTCTTGGAGTTTTTGGGCTGCCCACTCATGGAAGGAGTCTTGGGAAGAGAATTTGATTGCCTAAAGTGTGGGTTAGTCCTATTAGTCCCACATGGAAAATGTATAAAATTTTATTTCTTTGTTATATCTATATATTCAACTCTATGTAACTCTTGAATTTAATGATGAATGAAATCAATTTCTGTGTGAGCAACTTTGTGTTTCTCTCTTCTGTACTTGTATTCAGGTGTTGAGCTCTGTGAGGGAGTAAATCCGGGTTCCCTTGGAACCTTGAGGAGGTGTGAGATCTCCAACCCCAAAAACCCTACCAAACCCTAGGTTAGCCACTTCAATTCCAAACCCTAGCGGCCATCATCTTCTTCATTCCACCAATCATCCAAATCCTAATCTACCTCATCATCTCACGGCCCCTCTCTTCCAAGTAGAGGTCGACCACTAGCATCCAGGCCCAGATCGGCTACTTTGAATACAGAGCAAATCCCAGAGGAAGTCAAATCAGCATCCAGGAGAATCAGGATTTCAGGAACATCAATTTTTCAAGTTCTTCTTATCTTGTAAGTCCTTCTTTGAGTATCTGGTTCCTTAACTTGTTCTTCTTCTTTCCCAGATCCTGAGTTCAGGAGAAGCCAACTCTGCCAAAGGACCAGTATAGGAGGATCCATTGTGAAGATATCCAAATCTGAGGATCCAACAATCTGCTCGAGAGAGTCCTTCCACCAAACTCTATGAAGATCACTACCTGGTACATAACCATTCCTTCTCTTTAGTTCTGTCCTGTTAAAAGTTCAGAGTGAAACCTAGGTCTGGAAGTTTCTAACCCCCAGCGATCCTTTACTTCTGAACTACTCTGATAATCTAGTTTCTTTGAATTGTGCTTTCAATTATTATATAGTTTCTTTCAATTTAGTTTAACTTTCATTTGAGTCAAAGCTGACTTCTGAAAATATATAAAAAAAAAAAGAATTTAGTCTTAATTTACTTCTACACGCATCATCTCTTTTGTTCTGCATCAATTTTGGTATCAGAGCTTTCGTTCTGCATCATTTTGGTATCAGAGCCCTGTCTAGGGTTTCTGACTTGCTTGCATATTTGAGTGTCTCTCTTTGTACTTTGTCTGCTCAAAGTAGACTCCCCAGGACGTCCGATCCTAGGAACGAAGCGAGGTGCAAGCCTCCTCTTCCCATTCCATGGGGTGTTCCTACGGCGTGTAGGGGATCCGCTGGGTTACAACTTCGCAGCAGGAATTGTAAACGGGGGAAGCATTCTATTTTCAGTCTATAATTATCCTATTGCAAAAATTGTTTCTCATTGCAGATAACTCCAAATTGCATGATTTTCTTTTGACGGAACCATTATAATTGAAAGTATTTTATATAATTTACTGTGATTTATTGTTTTTGTGAAATTTCTGAGAGTTAAATTACAGAAATTCTGTTTCTATGTTTCTGCAATTTAATTTTTTTTTTTTGAGTGATCTACTCCTAATTCATCTTAGGGCAATTGAGCATCTAAGATAAGGGGAGGAGTTGATAACCTCTTCTTAGCCCAAAACTACCACCCATTCATTCGATCCTAAGCCTAATTTAAAATTTATTAGACTTAATTTGCCCTAGTGGGCTAGGGACACCAACTGGTCGGGTCTAGGCTAGTGTTGAGTCAGTTTGTCTAGTTACTCTATGTGTGCTTTGTACTCAGTGTCTAGAATGGTGGTTCAGGGATTCTTCCTCGAAGGGCTTGTGTGCTGATCCGCCTACCTGGCCATTCACTGATTGGTGTCTAGGATTGGCAATTAGGGACCTAACACTCCCCTTACACCTACATGGCTGAGTCCCGAGTTACTACATGCTAGCTTGCCACTCTGATTGGGCATCTAGTTTGGGCTCTAGGTCTAGTCAGCCCATAGTCGTTTCAGTCGAGTCTCATTTGTTGTGCTTGCTTGCATCATCATGTCCACACGGAACGGAGTACCCTACCAACCTGGTCAAACCCAACCTGATTTAGAGGCCATGATTAGAACTCTTACCGAAAGTATGACCAAATTGAGTCAGGATATGAATGAGGGTTTTGCCCAGTTTAGAGACCGAGCCCAGGGACTTGAGAAATGTAGACATCAAAATTGGACCCCGATCCAAAATTTAAAGGCCCCAACCTCACCCATTCAGGAGCCTAGGAGGACCTATACTGTGATCCCGAGCATAAACCTAGGAGCCTATATCCATACTTGGTTGACTCATAAAAGGGACTCGTTAGGAACACCGAACCTTATGTACCCACTTTGATGGAAGACAAGAGACATATATTAAGTGGGAAGAACAAATGGATCGGTATTTTGAGTGCACTAACATATCGGAATTAGGACAAGTTAGGTTGGCCAAAACCAAGTTCACCAAACATGCTAGGTCGCATTGGTATGCTATTGAGCGTGAGTGTTATCAAAGAAAAGAAAAAATATATACTTGGATAGATATGAGAAGTAGTTGAGAGATAGGTACCTAGGTAGATCCTATAAGAAAAGACTTTAGACAATGGTACCAATTGCGACAAGGTAATAGGCTTGTATCTAAATATATCGAGGACTTCTAGTGGTATGACATGAAATGCAATACCATTGAGACCAAAGCTCAGATCACATCGAGGTTTAAGGTTGGGTTACACCCAGACATTTATAGGAAGCTATGCCTTGAAAAGACCATAAGTTAGACCGAGCCTACCAAGAAGCCCAAGACTATGAGTGGTCTTTACGATATAACCAATCAAGTACTATGGACTTAAAGCCAACCTCTACCAACTTGAGTCAAGTTCGATTGATCCGACACCCGTAGTGAACCAGACTTTGTTTATCAATTCCTACTTGTGTCACCTCTTGACTAGAAAGATAACACTGAGAAGGAGTTAGGCATGGCCACCCCAAAATTAGTTGACCTGACCAGAGCCATACTTAAAGAGGAATCAAAGGAGAATAGATTAGAATCTTTCAGTGAGATTGAGGAAGAAATATATGAGCCTGACATAAGTTTGATAGATGAATATGAAGAAGAAGAATTTGCGGATATCTGACCCGATAATTCAATTAACCAACTCCTACCTAATGGGGTTATTGAGGGGACCCCTGCCACTCAAGGAATTCAGGAGCTAACCCTAAGAGAAGACCCTTTTGAGGAAGTTCAAGAAGAGGAAATTATACCAAATGAATGTTTAAGTGAGAATACCCCTGAACTCATTGAGGAATCCAAAGAAGACACCCCTAAGTCAAATCTGGTAGAGAAGTTTGAAGAAGGAAGGGGTTCACAAGAATTGCGATTGAGAGGTCCAAGAACAAGAAAAAAGACAGTAGCTTAGAGGACTTTCTAGATAAACATTCCAAAGACCTTCCTGATAACCTTCCATCTCTAGGAGCTCCTAGCCTATTCTAGAACTTGCACTTGTAGACCCTCCTAGAGCAAATCATGAGGTTTGGATGAGTGCACCTATAGAACAATGTCCTCATTTAAGGTCGTCCTGAAAAACCAAGGTTTGTTTCTTGTTTCCGAAAAGTCACCTCAAAACTCTGATTCTTATTTCCTACCCTTCCCTAAATCTTCTCATGTTTCTAGAGCTATGGGATTACACTTTACTGAGATCTCTAGGTTGCAAGACTCCTTAAAACCTATTAGGTTTGCCACCTACTTCTGGAAGACCTTATGGCACCTACTAGGCATCCAAATAAGTTTTCATGCTCTGCATGCCCTCCTCCAACCCAAGGTCAAACTTAGAGAGCCTTAGTTTGTTAGGTTTAGACCTAGGGTTCCTTTAGAATAAAGTCCATTCTTTAGGAATGCGTCGTCAGTCTAGTTTAGTTTTTCTTGACCCTTTACTAGGCTTTGGCTCAGATTTTTTTGTTTGATTGAGAGCACCAGGAATGGGATTTGTATTTTGTCCAGGGCTGAAATTGCATTCAATGTTTCGATCAATAGGTCTATAGGCTAGAGTCCCTTTGAAATTGTTCATGGATACAAGCCTCACACACCACTGATCTGATTTCACTATTAGCCCACACACACAAGTCTCTTGATGCACTTACATAGCATGTAAAGGACTTGAATAAAGAAATTCATGCCAAAATAACTTTAAGTAATGAAACTTATAAGAAGTTGGCTGATTCTCAAAGACGAGTCAAAACTTTTGTTGAGAGAGACTATGTAATGATTAGGTTAAGGCTGAGCAGTTTTTTCCTAGAACGTTAGAAAGTTACAAGCTAAAGGAGCTGGACCATTTAGAGTAGTGAAGAGAGTAGGATCCAATGCATATGTGCTCGAGTTGCCTCCAGAACTAGGCAATAGCTCTAATTTCAACATTACAGACATAGTAGAGTATAGGGAGCCAGCTCTGTTCCTAGTAAGCCTTTGAAACCTAATCCTGTTATTGAGAGTGATCCCTACCCGAGTGTCCACCAACAAACTGGCCTGTGAGGAAAGAGCAGATTGAAAAGATCCTTGATGATCAGGTTATCTCTACTCGTAATCGAGGATACCAAAGATACTGGCTACTTGCAAGGAAGGCTCGATTCTGATGACTCTTGGATCTCGAAGAGAATTACAAGAATTGGACCCAGAAATCTTGGAGAGATACCAGAGCCAGTTGATCCAAACTCGACAGGGTCGAGTTGCTACCCCCCCGGAGAGAATGGTGCGGGCACCAGACTCAGAAGAAGACTTTAGGGCACCATCTGGATCTCTGATTGACCTGGCCGAAGAATTAGGATTTTCTGGTTTGTAATAGGTTGACTTGGTCAACTCAATTTTAGTCTTGAGTCTGTATTTCCCTGCAATTTAAATTTTGTTGAGTCATGTTGACTCAGTACAAGTCCTAGTAGTGGTCTAGGTCTTCTCCAGTTTGGTGTGCCACTTTTTTTCAGCAAGTCAAGGTCCAGGGTGCCACATTTTTTTTTTTCCTAGGCCCAAGCAAGTGGGCACCACACTCCAGCTACATGCCAGAGTCCAGGAGGCACCACATCTCCATCCAGTGTCTTGGTCTCTCTACACCACAAGAAGTAAGTTCTTTTTTTTCTTGCACCACTGGGAAGAAATCCATCAAGATAACTCATCTAGGAGGAGCCAAGTCTTTTCTTTTCGAAAAACCCAAGCCAGGATGGCAAGAATTTTTCTTGAGAGAGGATAGGAGGTGCCCCCAATGTTCCATAAAAAATCCAAGTTATAATGGGAAGAGAGCATGTCTTGGGGAGGAATTCAAGAGGTTCCCAAAAGTTTCCAAAAGTGCAAAGCCATGAAAGGAAGAAGCCTAAACTTGTGGAGCAAGACTAGCGTGGATGAGGGGTCCAAAGGAGCCAAACCATGAAGGGAAAATCCTGTTTGATTCATGGAGAGATACTAGGAACACCCAAACCTGCCCATTGGATCTGATTTTCAAGTTTTCTTTGAGTTTTTGGGCTGCCCACTCATGGAAGGAGTATTGGGAAGAGAATTGATGCCTAAAGTATGGGTTAGTCCTATTAGTCCCCACATGGGAAATGTATAAAATTTTTTTCTTTGTTATGTCTATATATTCAAAATATGTAACTCTGAATTTAATAATGACATGAAATCAATTTCTGTTGTGAGCAACTTTGAGTTTCTCTCTTCCGTACTGTATTCAGGTGTTGAGCTTCATGAGGGAGTAAATCCGGGTTCCCTAGGAACCTTGAGGAGGTGTGAGATCTCCAACCCAAAACCCTACCAAAACCCTAGGTTAGCCACTTCAATTCCAAACCCTAGCCGCCATCATCTTCTTCATTCCACCAATCATCAAACCCTAATCACCTCATCATCTCACGGCCCTCTCTTCCAAGTAGAGGCCGACCACCAGCATCCAGGTCCAGATCGGCTACTGAGATACAGAGCAAATCCCAGAGGAAGTCAGATCAGCATCAAGGAGAATCAGGATTTCAGCAACATCAATTTTTCAAGTTCTTCTAATCTGGTAAGTCATTCTTTGAGTATCTGGGTCCTTAACTTGTTCTTCTTCTTTCCCAGATCCTGAGTTCAGGAGAAGCCACTCTGCCAAAGGACCAGTATTGGAGGATCCTTTGCGAAGATATTCGAATTCGAGGATCCAACAATCTGCCGAGAGAGTCCTTCCACCAAAATTGGTGAAGATCAGGCCTGGTACATAACCCTTCCTTCTCTTTAGTTCTGTCCTGTTGAAAGTTCAGAGCGAAACCCTAGCTCTGGGAGTTTCTCAACCCCCAGCGATCCTTTACTTCTGAACTACTCTGATAATCTAGTTTCTTTGAATTGTGCTTTCAATTATTATATAGTGTTCTTTCAATATAGTTAACTTTCATTGAGTCAAAGCCGACTTCTGAAAATATATAAAGAAAAAAAGGAATTAGTCTTAATTTACTTCTGCCATCACATCATTTCTTTGTTCTGCATCAATTTTGGTATCAGAGCTTTTGTTCTGCATCATTTTTGGTATCAGAGCCCTGTCTAGGGTTTCTGACTTGTTTGATAGTTTGAGTGTCTCTCTTTTTTACTTTGTCTGCTCGAAGTAGACTCCCTAGGACGTCCGGTCCTATGAACGAAGCGAGGTGCAAGCCTCCTCTTTCCATTCCATGTGGTGTTCCTAGGGCGTGTAGGGGATCCGCTGGGTTACAACTTCGTAGCAGAAATTGTAAACAAGGGAAGCATTCTATTTTTAGTCTATAATTATCCTGTTACAGAATTGTTTTTCGTTGCAGATAACTCCAAATTATATGATTTTTATTTTTCTGGAACCAGTATAATTGAACTATTTTATTGCAATTTATTGTAATTTATTGGTTTCTATGAAATTTTTGAGAGTTAAATTACAGCAAATTCTGTTTCTATGTTTCTGCAATCTAATTTTTTTGTTTGAGTGATCATCTCCTAATTCATTTAAGGGCAATTGAAGATCTAGATAAGGGGAGGAGTTGATAACCTCTCCTTAGCCCAAAACTACCACCCATTCATTCGATCCTAAGCCTAATTTAAAATTTATTATACTTAATTGCCCTAGTGGGCTAGGGACACCAACTGGTGGTCTAGGCTAGTGTTGAGTCAGTTTATCTAGTTTACCTGTGTGTGCTTTGTACTCAGTATCTAGAATGGTGTTCAGGGATTCTTCCCCGAAGAGCGTATGTGTTGGTCCGCCTACCTGGCCAATCATGATTGGTGTCTAGGATTGGTAATTAGGGACTAACACTCCCCTTACACCTGCCTGGCTGAGTCTCGAGTTACTACAGGCTAGCTTGCCACTCTGATTGGGCATCTAGTTTGGGCTCTAGTCTAGTTAGCCTGTAGTCATTTCAGTCGAGTCTCATTTGGTGTGCTTGCTTGCATCATCATGCCACCTGAAAACGGAGTTACCCTACCAACCTGGTCAAAACCAACCTGATTTAGAGGCCATGATTAGAACTCTTATCGAAAGTATGACAAATTGAGTCAGATATGAATGAGGGTTTTGCCCATTTAGAGACGAGCCCAGGGACTTGAGAAATGTAGACATCAAAAGGACCCCTGATCCAAAATTTAATAGGCCCCAACCTCACCCAGCCAGGAGCCTAGGAGGACATTATACTGTGATCCGAGCATAACCTAGGATCCTATATGCATACATGTTGACTCAGAAAAAGGGACCTATTAGGAACACCGAACCTTATGCACCCACTTTTGATGGAAGACAAGAGACATATATAAGTAGGGAGAACAAATGGATCGGTATTTGAGTGCACTACATATGGAATTAGGACAAGTTAGGTTGGCCAAAACCAAGTTCACCAAACATGCTAGGTCGCATTGGTATGCTATTGAGCGTGAGTGTTATCAAAGAAAAGAGGAAATATATACTTGGAGAGATATGAGAAGTAAGTTGAGAGATAGGTACCTAGGTGATCCTATGAGAAAAGAACTTTTAGACCAATGGTACAATTGCGACAAGGTAATAGGCCTGTGTCTAAATATATCGAGGACTTCCAGTGGTATGACATGAAATGCAATACCATTGAGACCGAAGCTCAGATAATCGAGGTTTAGGGTTGGGTTACACCCATACATTTATAAGAAGCTAGCCTTGAAAAGACCAATAAGTTAGACCGAGCCTACCAGAAGCCCAAGATATGAGTGGTCTTTAAGATATAACCAACAAGTACTTTGGACTTAAAGCCAACTCTACCAACTTGAGTCAAGTTCCGATTGATCCGACACCTGTAGTGAACCAGACTTTTGTTTATCAATCCCACTTATGTCACCTCTTGACTAGAAAGATAACATGAGAAGGAGTTAGGCATGGCCATCCCAAAATTAGTTGACCTGACCAGAGCTGCACTTAGAGGGAATCAAAGGAGAATAGATTAGAATCTTTCAGTGAGATTGAGGAAGAAATATATGAGCCTGACATAAGTTTGATATATGAATATGAAGAAGAAGAATTGAGGATATCTCTCCCAATAATTCAATTAACCAACTCCTACCTAATGGGGTTATGAGGGGACCCCTGCCACTCAAGGAATTCAAGAGCTAACCTAAGAGAAGACCCTTTGAGGAAGTTCAGGAAGAGAAAATACACCAAATGAAAGTTTAAGTGAGAATACCCCTGAACTCATTGAGGAATCCAAAGAAGACACCCTTGAGTCAAATCTGGTAGAGAAGAGTGAAGAAGGAAGGGGTTCACTAGAATTGCCCATTGAGAAGGTCCAAGAAAAGAAAAAGACAGTAGCTTAGAGACTTTCTAGATAAACATTCCAAAGACCTTGATAACCTTCCATCTTCTAGGAGCACCAGCCTATCCTAGAACTTTCACTTATAGACCCTCCTAGAGAAAATCATGAGATTGGATGAGTGCATCTATAGAACAATGTCCTCATTTTAAGGTCATCCTGAATTGATGCAGACGGCAAGCTCTGATACCAAAATGATGTTAGAACAAAAAAGATGATGCGATGCGGAAGTAAATTAAATTTAAGTTTTTTTTATTTATTTATTTTCAGAAGTCGGCTTTGACTCAAAGGAAAGATAAACTAATGTTGAAAGAAACTAAGAAATGACAGAAAGCACAATTAAAAGGAGTGGATTATCAGAGTAACTCAGAAGTAGGATCGCTGGGATTGAGAAACCCCAGACCTAGGGTTACTCCTCTTTCAAGAAACAGACGAAGAGAGAAGAGAAGGTTTTATACCTGACTGTGATATCTCTCATTGCTTCAATTGAAGGACACTCTCGAGCATATTGTAGATCCTTGGAGACGGGGTATCTTCGCAATGGATCCTCGGATTGTAGTCCTATGGCAAGGTTGGCCTTCTTCTCGAACTCAAGATCTGGAAGAAGAGAACAAAAAAAGAACCAGAAACTCAAAGAAGACACTGACTTGAGTACTTAATGAAGATTGTTGGATGTAGAAGTTCCGGAGATCTTGATACTGATCTGACTCTCCTTTGAACTGGCTTTGTAGTTGAAAACAGTTGATCTGAACCTGGATGCTGGTAACCGGCTTCGATGTGGAAGAGAGGGGGCGTGGGATGAAGATGGAAAATTAGGTTTGGTGGTGGTGGAGTAGAGATGGGTGGACTAAGCTAGGGTTTTGGGGTTGGAGATCTCACACCTCCTCAAGGTTCCTAGGGAACCCGGATTTACCCTCACAGAGCTCAACACCTGAATACAAGTGCGGAAGAGAGAAACACAAAGTTGCTCACAAAGAAATTGATTTCATTCATCATTTTCCAGGAGTTACATATAGTTGAATATATAGACATAACAAGAAATAAAATTCATACCTTCCCATGTGGGACAAATAGGACTAACCCACACTTTAGGCATCAAATTCTCTTCCGACTCCTTCCATGAGTGGGAAGCCCAAAACTCCAAGAAACTTGAAAATCAGCTCCAAATGGCAGGTTATGGGGGTCTCCCTAGTATCTCTCCATGAATCAAGGATTTTCCCTTCATGGTTTGGCTCTTTTGGACACCTCCTAGTCTTGCTCCACAAGTTTAGGCTTCTTCCTTCATGGCTTTGGCACTTTAGGAAACTTTGGGTGCCTCCTTGATTTTCTCCCCAAGACATGCTCTCTTCCCTTATATAACTTGGGTTTTTATGGAACATTGTGGGGCACCTCCCTGATCCTCTCTCAAGAAAAATTCTTGCCATCCTGGCTTGGGTTTATCTGGAAAGAAGTTGGCTCCTCCTTGGATTGAGGTATCTTGTGGATTTCTCCCCCCAAGTGGCACATGAAAGAAGGGACCTGCTTTCTTGTGGTGTGGGGACCAAGGCACACTGGATGGAGATGTGGGCCCTCCTGGACTCTGGCGTGTGGCTGGGAGTGTGGCGCCCACTTGCTTGGTCCTGGGAGAAAATGTGGTACCTTGGAGAAGACCTAGACCACTACTAGGACTTATTGAGTCAACATGACTCAACAAAATTAAATTACAGGGAAATACATACTCAAACTAAAATTGAGTTGACCAAGTCAACCCTTATTACAAACCAGAAAACTCTAATTCTTCGGGCAATGTCAATCAGAGATCCAGATGGAGCCCTGAAGTCTTCTTCTGAGTCTGGTGCCCGCACCATGAATAACCAGGTTTGTTTCTTGTTTCCGATAAGCCACCTCAAAACTCTGATTCTTATTTCCTACCCTTCCCTGAATCTTCTCATGTTTCTAGAGCTATGGGATTACACTTTACTGAGATCTCTAGGTTGCAAGACTCCTTAGAACTATTAGGTTTTTCCACCTACTTCTGGAAGATCTTATGGCACCTACTAGGCATCCATAATAAGTTATCATGCTCTGCATGCCCTCCTCCGACCCAGGTCAAACCTAGAGAGCCTTAGTTTGTTAGGTTTAGACCTAGGGTTCCTTTGGAATAAAGTCCATTCTTTAGGAATGCATCGTTAGTCTAGTTTAGTTTTTCTTGACCCTTTACTAGGCTTTGGCTTAGATTTTGGTTTGATTGAGAGCACCAGGAATTGGGATTTGTATTTTGTCCAGGGCTGAAATTGCATTCAATGTTTCGATCAATAGGTCTATAGGCTAGAGTCCCTTTGAAATTATTCATGGATACAAGCCTCACACACCACTTGATCTGATTTCACTATTAGCCCACACACACAAGTCTCTTGATGCACTTGCATAGCATGTAAAGGACTTGCATAAAGAAATTCATGCCAAAATAACTTTAAGTAATGAAACTTATAAGAAGTTGGCTGATTCTCAAAGACGAGTCAAAACTTTTGTTGAGAGAGACTATGTAATGATTAGGTTAAGGCCTGAGCAGTTTTTTCCTAGAACCATTGAATGTTACATGATAAAGGAGCTGGACCATTTAGAGTAGTGAAGAGAGTAGGATCCAATGCCTATGTGCTCGAGTTGCCTCCAGAACTAGGCAATAGCTCTACTTTCAACATTACAGAATTAGTAGAGTATAGAGAGCCAGCTGTGATTCCTAGTAAGCCTTTGAAACCTAATCATGTTATTGAGAGTGATCCCGACCCATGTGTCCACCAACAAACTGGCCTGTGAGGAAAGAGCAGATTGAAAAGATCCTTGATGATCAGGTTATCTCTACTCGTAATCGAGGATACCAAAGATACCTGGTCCGCTGGCTAGGAAGGCCAGATTCTGATGACTCTTGGATCTCCTGAGAAGAATTACAAGAATTGGACCCAGACCTCTTGGAGAGATACCAGAGCCAGCTTGATCCATACTCGACAGGGTCGAGTTCCTCCAACCCCGGGAGAATTTGTGCGGGCACCAGACTCAGAAGAAGACTTCAGGGCTCCATCTAGATCTCTGATTGACCTTGCCCGAAGAATTAGGGTTTTCTGGTTTTGTAATAAGGGTTGACTTGGTCAACTCAATTTTAGTCTTGAGTCTGTATTTCCCTGCAATTTAAATTTTGTTGAGTCATGTTGACTCAGTACAAGTCCTAGTAGTGGTCTACGTCTTCTCCAGGTTGGTGCCACTTATTTTTCAGTCAAGTCAAGGTCCAGGGTGCCACATTTTTTTCTCCCAGGCCTAAGCAAGTGGGTGCCACACTCCCAGCTACATGCCAGAGTCCAGGAGGCACCACATCTCCATCTAGTGTCTTTGGTCCCTACACCACAAGAAGTAAGTTTCTTTTTTTTCTTGTACCACTTGGGAGAGAAATCCAACAAGATACCTCAATCCAAGGAGGAGCCAATTTCTTTCAGATAAACCCAAGCCAGGATGGCAAGAATTTTCTTGAAGAGAGGATCAAGGAGGTGCCCACAATGTTCCATAAAAAATCCAAGTTATAAAAGGGAAGAGAGCATGTCTTGGGGAGGAATTCTAGGAGGTTCCCAAAAGTTTCCAAAGTGCCAAAGCCATGAAAGGAAGAAGCCAAAACTTGTGGAACAAGACTAGGAGGTGTCCAAATGAGCCAAACCATGAAGGGAAAATCCTTGATTCATGGAGATACTAGGAGACACCCCCATAACCTGCCATTTGGAGCTGATTTTCAAGTTTTCTTGGAGTTTTTGGGCTGCCCACTCATGGAAGGAGTCTTGGGAAGAGATTTGATGCCTAAAGTGTGGGTTAGTCCTATTAGTCCCACATGGGAAATGTATAAAATTTTATTTCTTTTTATGTCTATATATTCAACTCTATGTAACTCTTAAATTTTAATGATGAATGAAATCAATTTCTGTGTGAGCAACTTTGTTTTTTCTCTCTTCCGCACTTGTATTCAGGTGTTGAGCTCCATGAGGGAGTAAATCCGGTTTCCTAGGAACCTTGAGGAGGTGTGAGATCTCCAACCCCAAAATCCTACCAAACCCTAGGTTAGCCACTTCAATTCCAAACCCTAGCCGCCATCATCTTCTTCATTCCACCAATCATCCAAACCTAATCTACCTCATCATCTCATGGCCCCTCTCTTCCAAGTAGAGGCCGACCACCAGCATCCAGGTCCAGATCGGCTACTTCGAATACAGAGCAAATCCCAGAGGAAGTCAGATCAGCATCCAGGAGAATCAGGATTTCAGCAACATCAATTTTTCAAGTTCTTCTTATCTGGTAAGTCCTTTCTTTGAGTATCTGGTTCTTTACTTGTTCTTCTTCTTTCCCAGATCCTGAGTTCAGGAGAAGCCAACTATGCCAAAGGACCAGTATTGGGAATCCATTATGAAGATATCCGAATCCGAGGATCCAACAATCTGCTCGAGAGAGTCCTTCCACCAAACTCTGTGAAGATCACTGTCTGGTACATAACCCTTCCCTTCTCTTTAGTTCTGTCCTGTTGAAAGTTCAGAGCGAACCCTAGGTCTGGGAGTTTCTCAACCCCCAGCGATCCTTTACTTTTGAACTACTCTGATAATCTAGTTTCTTGAATTGTGCTTTCAATTATTATATAGTTTCTTTCAATTTAGTTTAACTTTCATTTGAGTCAAAGCCGACTTCTGAAAATATATATATATAAAAAAGGAATTAGTCTTAATTTACTTCCGCATCGCATTATCTCTTTTGTTCTGCATCAATTTTGGTATCAGAGCTTTCGTTCTGCATCACTCCCACCACCCACCTCTTACCTAGCTAGTAGAAGGATTAGTTGTTGAGTTGGGTATAAGTTGAGTTGACTCACTCTACTTGGGCTCTAGGTCTAGCAAACCATAGTCGATTTGTATGCATGACCCTAGATTAGGAGTCTACCCTAGTAGTATCAACCCAACCCAACCTAACCATGGAATCTGATGTAGAAACCTTACTAAGGACCATTAATGAACAGCTTGCACAACTAAACCATAACCTCACCCAAATAGAGACCCTCTAGGAAACCTAGAGAGGACTAGAAAGACCCATACTGAGCCTAAGCTAGAGGCCCCATATTTCCACACCTCCCAACTCTAGGAGAGCCCCACACCCAAACCCATTTTTAGAGCTCAACCCTAGTAGAGCCCCATACCCTGACCCATTCTTAGAGTCCAACCCTAGGAGAGCCTCACACCCTGACCCATTATTGGAGCCCAACCCTAGGAGAGCCCTATACCCTAAACCAATCTAGGATCTTAGTATAAGGAGACCCAATTATGATGAGAGAGCCACTAGGTACATTAGGTTAGAAGAACCTAAATTTGGTGGTGATCTTGATCTTGAAAATTATCATGTTTGGGAAAGAAATATGGATCTGTATTTTGAGAAGGAACAAATGTCTGAAGGAAGTCAATTCAAGTTTGCTAAACTTAAGTTAGTTCACCAGGCTAGGATATACGAGGATAAGTATAAGCGAATAACTAGACAAGAGGGAGAAATTCCCATAACTACCTAGAGATCCATGAAAAGCAAACTTAAAAAAAAGTACCTGCCAAGATCCTGTGAACCAAGCTCTTATGCATCCAGATCCTATGGACCTAGATCCTATGCACCCAGATCCTCTGAACCCAAATCCTGTGTACCCATGTCCTATGAGCCGAAGAAACCCATAACCCATAGGTCTAAACCCATATCCAATGAGCCCAAGGGACCCATAACCCTTAGTCAGCCCAAGTCTAATAGGATTAGTCCCCCTAGATATCAGCCAAGTACCAATAAGGTTCTCCTTAGTTGACCTAAACTCCATAGGATTGGTACCCCTAAATATTAGCCTAGCATTAGTCTGCTTCCCCTTAGTCAACCTAAACCCACTAGGATTAGTGTCCCTAATAAGAAACCAGGACCTAGCCAAATTTCCCTGAGCTGACATATCCCTACTACCCCAGTTGTTCCTAAGTATAACATTAAAGAAGTGTATGAAGTAGGAATAGACCTAATAGATGAATATGAAGGAGAAAAGGAAACATATATAGCAGACCTAGAATTAGTTAACCAGGTAGATACCCTGATTGAAACTATATTAGAAGAACAATTAGAGGAAGAGAACCCAGATGTTGCTAGAGCCTTACATGAGGAAATCCTAAAGGAGAGCCAAATTATAGAGTCTAGTCATAAGATTTAAGAACTCGAGGAATTTATTGAGGACATGATTTAATACCCTCATGATGAAGTCCCTCCTTTGATTCCAATTGAAGATCTCTTCCCTGAAATTAATAACCCATTCTTCAATAAGGCAGACCTTGTAGATGTATATCAAATTTGTAAGGTCAACCTTATAAGTCTAGGACTAATCCCTAAACCCTCTTCTTATATCCTACTCTATCCGATCGACCCCGAACCCTCTCCTTGTTTCCTACCCTACCTGGCTAACCCTGAATCAACCTCTTATTTTTTGCCCTTTCTTGAAGCTTCTTATGTTTCTCTAACCATTTAATTGTATTTTGTAGAGGTTAGCATGTTGCATACATTCATTGAGCATGTTAGGTTTGCATTCCTTTTTCTGGAGGACCCTATAGAATTTGTTAGGAGTCCATGCTAAGTTTTCATATGCATGTCACCCACCTAACCAAGGGTCAAACCCAGTTGTAGTTTAGGGTTTAGTCAAGTCCGTAGTCCACTAGGTATTGGTATGCATTGTTTGCACTGCATGTTGCTATGAGTCACTTGCTTGCATGTTGCTATGAGTCATTTGCTTGCATGAGGTGTTAGTCTGTGTCATTTGCATTGCGTGACTAGAGATCTTCATGATGAATTAATCATAAGATTAATGTGAGCAATGATCTTTTATAAAGCATGGTTAATTCCCAAAGGAGTCCAAGAGTTTGCTAGGATAATTATGTACTGAGTAGGTTTCATACCCGTGAAGCTGGACCCTTCAAAGTGATAAAAAAAGTTGGACCTAATGCTTGAGTTACCACCTAATTTGGCATTAAGCTCAACCTTCAATATCTCAGACTTAGTTGAGTATAGGGAGCAAGCAATGATACCCAGTGAGCCTTTGGACCTAATCCTTCCTTTGAAGAGCGAACCCAACCCTGAGTGTCCACCATCAAATTAGCCTAGAAAGTAAAAGATTGAGCATATCTTGGATGACTAAGCCACTAGGACCTAGATCAAAGGCTACCAACCCACTTGGTCCATTGGCAAGGTCGACTCAGATCTGAGGACTCGTGGATCACTCGAGAGGATCTGCAACACCTCAACCTAGACCCACTAGAGCTAGATTGACCTTTTACTCGACAGAGTCAAGTTCCTCCCACCCCAAGAGAATTGATGAGGATATCAGGAGTAGACAAGAATTCCAAGAAGATCTCTAATTCATGTGTTAGGAAAGTCTGTTAATTTTGAGTCCTATAGCTCATTAGTACTATGTCACTTGAAGTCCTGTACTAAAGTGAGCTAATTGAGTTTTGTAATCAAGTTCAAGTCAAATGAGTCTATGTAAGAAAAGTGAGTCCCTTGTTTTATTAGGCTATTTTGAGTCTTGTCAGTTAGGCATTTTTAGTTCATGTAATTTTCATTCAAGACAAGAACCAAGAGGAGAGCCACCAGAACAGGAGATTCACCAAGCCCTCCCCAACCAAAATTGGATTCCATGCACCTAGCCTACGACTCAGGTCCCCCGCAGTAGTGGCGCCCAAGCACCAGGGTCCTTTCCTATCGCTAAGCCCATAAGAGAGTGCCCCAGTCCAAGCTTCAAGTGATGGCACCCCAAGTCCACAATATCTCATGAAGTTGGTGCCCAGTCTAAGCCCACCTAAGAAGTGGCACCAGCCCAGCCCAAGCCCTTGATGCACTCATTCCTACCTGGCTGTGGTGCCTCTCCTAGCTCATCCAGGCCTTGGCACCACTCCCAGCCCAGCAAGTCTTCATTTTGCCTAGTCCAAGTTCAGTATGGAGCCAAGCTGCCCTGGCCCAAGAGAGTTTTCTTGGCCCTCACGTTTATGTTTTCTTGGCCGTTAAGTTTTGTAATCCCAGTCTGTATTGAATTCCAGAGACTTGGGTGAATCTATAAATATGCTCCCCTCCCCCTCTTATATTCATATAACTTATGAATGAAAAATTTGAGTGATTCTTTGTTTCCAATTACCTTTGTTCTTCGGAACATCGATCGAGTGTGAGGCCCGTTATCTTATTAGCTAGTCATCTTCCAAACCCTAGCCCTAGCCGCCCCTCTTATCATTATAACCTAGCTAACCTCCATCACATAAACTGATGCGGGATAGGTTGGGGGGTAGGATCATTAGCAAGCTGAGAAGTCGTTAGGGATTAGGGTACCATAAAAAAAATTGTATTTTATACTTTTTTATTTTTTATTTTTGATGGAGGTGGTGAAGGAAACAATGGGGATGGAAGGTAAGGGTTTGGACTACCATTGACTTGGAACTCACACTCACGGAGAGACCTCTCACCCTCTATGGCATCTCACCCCCCTTACTAAAGGAGCCGTGAGGGTAATTTTCTAAGGCAGTGGGGGATAAAGAAGTTGGACACTCTATGAACTTGGGACGTACATTCACGGAGAGACCTCTCACCTCTAGGGCATCTCACCCACCACATACATGTAGCCTAGGGCATCCCACACATCTCACTACATGTGGAGCCTAGGGCATCCCATCCATATCGCTTTCTGTAGCAGTGAAAGAAAATCTCTAAGACCATATAGAGGACTCAACGGGAAAGGGGATAACTAGGGCCACATGCATCTCGATGCTCGAAAGCGAAGGCATAGGGTCTCACACCCCTCGACGCCCGAAGGCGAAGGCAAGATGGGCCTCATGCCCACTCCCTTACGGAGGCAGAACGAAGAATCACTCTTCTCAAATTATCATCATCATTATTATTTCAATACAAGAGAGGGGTCCTTATAAAAGGAACCATAGCCCTTGGAATACATGGAAAAATAAACATAAAGAGGGTTGCCAACAAGCTTCCTTGTTGGTGCTAACTACATGCCATAAGAGATGGGGCTAGAAGGTTAAGAGATTTCATGCTACAGGGAAAGATGGAGGGTGCCACAAACATTCTATAAAAGGATGGTCAACATAAGGAAATAAATTCTCATGAAAGAGGGAAGGAGAGTGGGCACCCAAATGCTGCTTGATTTGCCTGATACTCCCTTCCATCTTCTCCTGCGTGGTCCCTAATTTCCATATGGGATGTTAATCTGCTGCCTTTTGTGCTTGAGTGGATATATGAGAATTTGGATGCCTAATAGGGTAGATGATGACTGTTGGGACTCATATGGCAACTGATAGCTTTCAGGTCCTCATCATTCCCCTGGAGTAGGGAGAACTCGACTCCGTCGAGTTTGGATTTACGGGGTTTTGATAGAATCGAAACCAATCAAAATAAAATCGGCTAGGCTCACCCCTTTTTTTTAATTTATTTATTTTTTTTTCATCAGCCCTACTTTGAGATCTATGCAACTCTGAGATTCGTGTACTCAGAAATCCATGCAACTCTAAAATCCATGCAACTCTGAAATCCATGCATCTCCGAAATCCAAGCAGATCTAAAGTCAACAATAGTAAAGGGCAATTCTTCACGATCATGCAGGAATCTCCCTCATCCTCAGATGGAGGCCGGGTTAGAATGAAGGCGGGGCTACCAATGGGCCTCACCGGTGATGAGGCTAGGTGAAGATGGTGGCATGAACGGGGGAGAAGGCCGACACGGTGAACATCTCGACCGGTCTCTCTAATCGGGGAAAGGCTGCATGTTTAGCCTAGGCGTGCATCCGGAGGAGTCCGACATCATCATTGGATGTTCCTGATTGTAGGCTGACAGAACGGGTAGTTGATGTGGAGCAGGGTAGTGGTGGGGTGCGTCGGCATTGCCGATAGTGTAAGGAGGCAGGGAGGAGATCCGACATGCTCTTCTTCCTTGAAGTCGGCAAACGATGCCGGCCCTGCTTTTCGTTCATGCCAATCTTCTTCTCCATGAACAATCGATGTAGGTGGAATAGGGGAACTTCTGGTGTTCTTCATCGATGGCGGTGGTCAAGGTGGAGTCGACAGAGGCTGGAAATGGAGCAGGAAGGGGCTGAGGATCGGTGTGGCAGGGGATCGCTAATGGTCAGAGCTTGATGGTCAATGGGGAGGAACAGTGGATGATGGCCTCTCAGGTGGCAATGGAAGGAGGTGGCGAAGCCAGCATGGTGAGCGATGGACTGCTGGAGGCAAGAGTGGTGGAGGTTGGAGAGGTACTCGGGTATGGCGGCATGACAGCAAGGGGGCCATTGGCGAGAGTTGATCTGATGGACTGTGGGACTTCGTCTCTGTGACCGACGTTGGCTCGGTGGTGGCACTGGTGAGCTAGCGATGGAGATGGCGGTGGAGGATCAAGGTAGGAGATGATGAGAATAACTCAAGGATAATCAGGGATAAGTAGAAAATAGCAGGAATAATAGGAATAAGATGGGACAAAAAAAGGAAACAATGGATACCCTAAACCTCTCTGCTCTGATACCAAAAAATAATGGAGGACATGTGGGAGGGTAGGCATTGGCGAGCTGAGAAGTCGCCAAAATTAGGGTACCATAAAAAAAATTATATGTTTTTATATTTTTTCATGGAGGTGGTGAAGGAAACAACGGGGATGAAGGTAGGGGTTTGGACTGTCACGGACTTGGAAACTCACACTCATGGAGAGACCTCTCACCTCTAGGGCATTTCACCCACCTCACTAATGGAGCCGTGAGGGTAACTTTTCAAGGCTATGGAGGGATAAAAAAGATGGACACTCTATGGACTTGGGACTTATATTCACGGAGAGACCTCTCACCTCTAGGGCATCTCACCCACCCCACTACTTGTAGCTTAGGGCATCCCATCCATCTCACTATATGTGGAGCCTAGGGCATCCCACCCAAATCGCTACTTAGGGCCATGAAGGAAAATCTCTAAGACCATACAAAGGACTCGACGGGGAAGGGGATAACAAGGGCCTCATGCCCCTTGACCCTCGAAAGCAAAGGCATAGGGTCTCACACCCCTCCACGCTCGAAGGCGAAGGCAAGACGGGCCTCACGTCCACTCCATTACAGAGGCAGAATGAAGAATCACTCTTCTCAAATCATCATCATTATTATTATTTCAATACAAGAGAGGGGTCCTTATATAGGGAACCCTAGCCCTTGGAATACATGGAAAAATAAACATAAAAAGGGGTGCCATCAAGCTTTCTTGTTGGTGCCAACTATATGCCATAAGAGATGGGGCTAGAAGGGCAAGAGATTTCATGTTACAAAGAAAGATAAAGGGTGCCACAAACATTCAATGAAAGGATGGTCAACACAAGGAAATAAAATCTCATGAAGGAGCAAAGGAGAGTGGGTGCCCAAATGCTGCTTGATTTGCTTGATACTCCCTTCCATCTTCTCCTGGGTGGTCCATAATTTCCATACGGGATGTTGATCTGCTGATTTTTGTGCTTTAGTGGATATATGAGAATCCTGGGATGCCTAATAGCGTGGATGACGCCTACTGGGACTCCACATGGTAGCTGATAGATCTCAGGTCCCCATCATAAACCCTAGGATAACATCTTCCAATAGTCTCCCAAGCAACCCATACAATTTTCATCTAGGCTGGCACCCTCCACTCCTCGACAAACCCTAATGCCAACCCACCTCTCACCACCCAGGCCACCCTCCAAGAAAGCCCTCAAGCATCCTCTCGTTAGCCCAAGGCTACCCCTCCAAGATCCAAATGCCCAAGCATCCTCCAAGGCCACCAGCCCCCTGCTACCAACTCTTCCTCTAGATCTCTTCTTTCCATCTTGTTCATTATTTTCTCCATGATCTACATGCCTAACTTATGATGTTTGTAGGATCCTTCTAGTGCCATGCCCTTGGATGAAGTCTTCCTTGACCTTGAATTAAATTGATAAAAAGCCGGCGGATCCGCTGGAATGTGACCAGGTCATCCAAGCGCCTATCTGAGAGAAGCGATCTCATCTACAGCAACAAGGCATCATTGCCTGGTATATTAAATCCGATTCCCTCCTCTCTTTTTCTGATTTTTTTGAAGAACTTGTACCCAATAGGATTTCTTAATCATTAAACCCTAATTGGCTCCTTTGACCTGATGACCATGGTGACTAACCCAATCTGAAGCAGTTACTAGGATATATCATATCACATGTATATAATATGAACTAATCATGCATTAATTCATACCAAAACAAGCAATCAAAACTATTGAGACTATTAATTACATGCATCAAGGTGGCTCTGATACCATTATTGGGTTCCTCGGGCCGGGCATAGCAAAAGATCGAGTATTAAAATTTTTATTTTTGAAACCATAACTGGCTAGAACCCTAAACCCTTGGACCACTTGATCATGACAATCAATAAATCTAAACTTTAGGCTATAAAAAAATACCTGGAGTGCAATTATACTTTATTTTCATGAGGCACACAAGTGCATGCCCTCCAAAGGTGATCTACATAGGAACCGAACCAAGGAAGCACTCCTATAATAGTTGCTTGTTTGTTTGGGACTCCTTTTGGTAGCCTTTTGGACTTTCTCTCTTGCTGGACTCCCTACCCTCTGGTGCGGGCACCAGACTCAGAAGAAGACTTCAGAGCTCCATCTGGATCTCTGATTAACCTTGCCCGAAGAATTAGGGTTTTTTTGGCTTGTAATAAGGGTTGACTGGATCACTCAATTTTAGCTTGAGTCTATATTACCTGCATTATTTTGTTGAGTCATGTTGACTCAGTAGGGACTAGGACTTCAACCTGGGGTGTTACATTTTCTTCCAAGGCCAGCAAGTGGGGCCCACACTCCCAGCCACACTCCCAGCCATACGCCTGAGTCCAGGGGGGCGCCACATCTACATCCAGCAGCCTTTGGTCCCCCACCACAGATAGCAGCTCCCTTCTCCCTTCCGCCAATTGAGGAGAAATCCACCAGGAGCCCACAAATCAAGGGGGCGGCCCAAGACTTCCCAAAAGAACCAAACTATAAAAGGGAAGAAATTCTCTTGGAGAGAAATTCAAGGAGGCGCCCATACCTGCCAGAAATACTCAAAACAAGTTAGAAGGAGCCATAACTTGGGGAGAAAGAAAAGGAGGTATCCAAAAAGGGTTGAGCCATGAAAGGAAGGAGATTTCTCTTGAAAAGCAAGGTTAGGAGGCGCCCTAATCATTCCAACTAAAGCCAGATAAAAAGGCAACAAATTTCTCTTGGAGGGCAAGGTAAGAGGCGCCCAAACACTTCCAGATAAGGCCAAGCATAGAAGGAAAAAAATATTTTCTTGGAGGTCAAGACAAGGAGGCGCCACCCACTTTCCTTTTTGAAGCTTCAATCAACTTTGGAATTAATTGGCCGGCCATATGAGTAGGGATTGATATCCTAATTTGAAGATCCCCTCCTTTAGTCCCACATGGGAAGATGCAAACCCTACTCTCTTGTAATGGCCTATAAATTAAACCCCCATGTAAGTTTGAAAAAAACAGATAAATGAAACCAATTTTTTTTTTGTGAGCAAACTTTGTGTTTTCGCTCTTCCGCACTTGCATCCAGGTGTTGAGCTCCATGAGGGAGTAAATCCGGGTTCCCCAGGAACCTTAAGGAAGTGTGAGATCTCCAAAACCCCAAACCCTAGGTTAGCTACTTCTACTCCAAAACCATAGCCGCCCACCATCCACTTCAATCCACCAAACCCTAGCCTATTCCACCACTCACGGCCATTTTCTCCAAGTCCAGGCCAACCACCAGCATCCAGCTACAGTCTGGGTACTTCAGATCCAAAGCTCTTTCCAGAGAGAGTTGAATCAGCCTTCAAGAGAATCCGGCTCTCAGCGACATCAGCCTTCAAGTTCTTCGAACTGGTAAATCCTTCCCTGAGTCTCTGAATCCATCACTATTTTTCTTCTTCCCAGATCTTGAGTTCAGGAGAAGCCAACCCAGCCACGAGACCAGTATTGGAGGATCCATTGCGAGGATTGCCAACTCCGAGGATCCAACAATCTGCTCGAGAGAGTTCTTCCACCGAAATTCTGTGAAGATCACTGTCTAGTTGGTAAACCGTCTCTTCTCTTTATTTCTGTCCTGTTGAAAGTTCAGAGCGAAACCCTAGGTCTGGGAGTTTCTCAACCCCTAGCGATCCGTTACTTCTGAACTACTCTGATAATTTAGTTTCTTCTAAATTGTGCTTTCAATCCTTACCTAGTTTCCATCAACTTAGTTTAACTTTACTTTGAGTCGAAGCCAATTTCTGAAATATAAAAAAATAATAATAATAATAATCTTAATTTACTTCTGCATACGCTTCTTTGTTATTTGTTCTACATCATTTTGGTATCAGAGCTTTCGTCCTGCATCATTTTTGGTATCAGAGCTTCGTCCTGCATCAATTTTGGTATCAGAGCCCTGTCTAGGGTTTCTGTTTGATTGCTTGTTTGAGTCTCTCTCTTTTTACTTTGTCTGCTCGAAGTAGACTCCCAGGACGTCCGGTCCTAGGAACGAAGCGAGGTGTAAACCTCCTCTTCCCATTCCCGAGGTGTTCCTAGGGTGTGTAGGGGATCCGTTGGGTTATAACTTCGTAGCAGGAATTGTAAACGGGGAAGTGCTCTGTTTTCAGCCCGTAATTGCCCTGTTGCAGGAATTATTTCTCACTGGAGGTAACTCTAAATTCAGTTATTTTTGTTTTGTTGAAACCAGTATAATTGAATCTAATTTGCATAATTTCCCTATGATTTATTGGTTTCTGTGAGATTTCTGAGAATTAAATTACTGCAACTCTATTTTTGTGTTCTGCAATCCAATTATTTTTGAGTGTTCATCTCTTAATTCATCTAAGGGCATTTGAGCATCTAAGATAAGGGGAGGAGTTGATAACCTCTTCTTAGCCCAAACCACCACCCACTCATTCGAACCTAAGCCTTTAATCTAAAAATTGATTAGACCTAATTTGCCCTAGTGGGCTAGGGACATCAACAAGTCGGGTCAAGGCTAGTGTTGAGTTAGTTTGTTTAGTTACTCTGTGTGTGCTTTGTATTCAGGTTTAGAACGGTGGTTTAGGGACTACGTCCCGAAGGGCTTGTGTGCTGGTCCGCCTACCTGGCCAATCACTGATTGGTGTCTAGGATTGGCAATTAGGGACCTAACACTCCCCTTACACCTGCCTGGCTGAGTCCTGAGTTACTACAGGCTAGCTTACCACTCTGATTGGGCATCTAGTTTGGGCTTTAGGTCTAGGTAGCCCGTAGTCGTTTAGTTGAGTCTCATTTTGTGTGCTTGATTGCATCATGTCTACCAGAATGGAGTGCCCTACCACCTGGTCAAACCCAACCTGATTTAGAGGCCATGGTTAGAGCTCTTACTGAAAGTATGAACAAATTGAGTCAGGATATGACTGCTACTGTTACCCAGTGTAAAGAACAAGTCCATGAGAATTTTACCCAGCTTAGGGATCAAGTCCAAGTCCTTAGAAACGTAGACATCAAAATTGGATCCCTGATCTAAAATTTAATAGGCCCCAACCTCATCCATACCAGGAGCCTAGGAGGACCTTATACCGTGATCCCGAGCATAACCTTAGGAAGCCTAACCATGATATCTATAGTGTGGATCGTGTCTATGAGAGGTCCTTACAATATTCTAGACCAGTCACTCAACACCCAAGTCTTCTAGATCAAACCATTTAGATCCACACCCATGCCCAAGTAAGGTCTCTACTAGCTTGAAACCCAGTGTGACTCAGGTTCCTATATCGCAAGAATGTTTGTTTTGTAGAGAAAGAGGCCATAAATCTAATCAGTGCCCATGCATAGGACTGGCTTGTGCACAGCTAAGTGGTAAGAATCCTAAGGATGACATTAATGAGGGAGAACCCAAGCCTACCAATGAGAAGAAAGGTTAGGTATGACAAGCCTAGAATCAGTTGACCCGATTACCACTGACCCGAAACCCATTGAAGATGGCATCGAGGAAGTATATGATGCTGGCTTGAGTCTAGTTGATGAATATGAGGGGGAAGAACTTGAAGAATGTGACATTGATACTATGGTTCCTTACCTGAGGAGACCTTGGAAAGCAACCAACTGGTAGGACCTAGTTCAGAAATTCAAGAGATTTGTGAGAACCAGGTTCCTTTAGTCAAATACCCCCAGGAAGAACTCATAGTGTTAGCCCGAGCTATTAGTTCGTACCCTCTAATGACAGTCATTTCCAAGTACCAATTGAAGATCTTTGCACTGAACTGTTTAAGTTTGCCCACCCTATGGTAGATCCTCTCCTTAGGATGACTGAATCAAGCCTCTTACAATTGGACCTTGTCCCATGCCCAGCCACAAAGGTCTCTCCCGTAATCTCAGTTGAACATCCTTGTCTTGAGCGGATTGATTCTCCCAGTCCTGTAGAAGTCCTCCTTATGACCCCAGACCCCTTCCTTCGCATGACTGACCTACCCTTCTATAGAGTATACCTTTCCTTACCCATAGGTCAATTTCAAGTCTTGAGGTCATCATCCATAGGCCCTTCCATGAATCATTCTTTAATCCATTTCTTGAGAAAGTGGATCATTGTTTGCTTAGAGAACAAACCTTAACTATTGCAATCACATGTCCTAGGCTACTCCCGAACCATCTCTTGATCCATTCTAGGAATAGCAAACTTTTCCTTTCGTAAGGATGACCAGTTGATACTCATAGATCACCATTCAACCTTCAGGTCACCACCTTTAATCAGCAGGTAATTCAAGACTCCACCTCATATTTCTTCCCCTTCTCTAGGACTTCCAATGCTTCTTACACCATCCAAGTATACTTTGTCGAAGTCTTTAGAGTGAACCACGTGTCAGAACCTATTAGGTTTGCCACCTACTTTTGGAAGACCTTATGGCACCTACTAGGCCCATGATAAGTTTTCATGCTCTGCATGCCATCCTCCGACCCAAGGTCAAACCTAGAGAGCCGTAGTTTGTTAGGTTTAGACCTAGGGTTCCTTTGAATAAAGTCCATTCTTTAGGAATGCATCGTCAGTCGAGTTTAGGACATTGTCTCAGATTTTGGTTAAGTGAGAATACCAGGAGTTGGGATTTGTATTTACCCAGGGCTAAATTTGCATATAATATTTTGATCAATAGGTCTATAGGCTAGAGTCCCTTTGAAATTGTTCATGGATACAAGCCTCACACACCACTTGATCTGATTTCACTATTAGTCCACACACACAAGTCTCTTGATGCACTTGCATAGCATGTAAAAGACTTGCATAAAGAAATTCATGCCAAAATAAATTTAAGTAATGAAACTTATAAGAAGTTGGCTGATTCTCAAAGGCGAGTCAAAACTTTTGTTGAGGGAGACTATGTAATGATTAGGTTAAGGCCTGAACAGTTTCCTCCTGGAACCGTTAGAAAGTTACATGCTAGAGGAGCTGGACCATTTAGAGTGGTGAAGAGAGTAGGATCCAATGCCTATGTGCTCGAGTTGCCTCCAGAACTAGGCATTAGCTCCACTTTCAACATTACAGACCTAGTAGAGTATAAGGCCAGCTGTGATTCCCTGTGAGGCTTTTGAACCTAATCCTGCTCTTGAGAGTGAACCCAACCCTGTGTATCCACCACAAACTGGCCTGTGAGGAAAGAGCAGATTGAAAAGATCTTGGATGATCAGGTTATCTCTACTCGTAATCGAGGATACCAAAGATACCTGGTCCGCTGGTAAGGATGGACAAATTCTGATGACTCTTGGATCTCCCGAGAAGAATTACAAGAATTGGACCCAGACCTCTTGGAGAGATACCAGAGCCAACTTGATCCATACTCGACAGGGTCGAGTTCCTCCCACCCTGGGAGAATTGGTGCGGGCACCAGACTCAGAAGAAGACTTCAGAGCTCCATCTGGATCTCTGATTAACCTTGCCCGAAGAATTAGGGTTTTTTTGGCTTGTAATAAGGGTTGACTGGATCACTCAATTTTAGCTTGAGTCTATATTACCTGCATTTTATTTTGTTGAGTCATGTTGACCCAATAGTGGACTAGGACTTCAACCTGGGGTGTTACATTTTCTCCCAAGGCCAAGCAAGGGCGCCACACTCCCAGCCACACTCCCAGCCATACGCCTGAGTCCAGGGGGGTGCACATCTACATCCAGCAACCTTTGGTCCCCACACCACAGATAGCAGCTCCCTTCTCCCTTGCGCCAATTGAGGAGAAATCCACCAGGAGCCCACAAATCAAGGGGGCGGCCCAAGACTTCCCAAAGAACAAATTATAAAAGGGAAGAAATTCTCTTGGAGAGAAATTCAAGGAGGTGCCCATTACCTGCCAGAAATACTCAAAACAAAGTTAGAAGGAGCCATAACTTGGGGAGAAAGAAAAGGAGGTATCCAAAAAGGGTTGAGCCATGAAAGGAAGGAGATTTCTCTTAAAAGCAAGGTTAGGAGGTGCCCTAATCATTCCAACTAAAGCCAGATATAAAAGGCAACAAATTTTCTCTTGGAGGGCAAGGTTAAGAGGCGCCCAAACACTTCCAGATAAGGCCAAGCATAGAAGGAAAAAATATTTTCTTGGAGGTCAAGACAAGGAGGCGCCACCCACTTTCCTTTTTGAAGCTTCAATCAACATTGGAATTAATTGGCCGGCCATATGAGTAGGGATTGATATCCTAATTTGAAGATCCCCTCCTTTAGTCCCACATGGGAAGATGCAAACCCTACTCTCTTGTAATGGCCTATAAATTAAACCCCCATGTAAGTTTGAAAAAAAACAGATGAATGAAACCAATTTTTTTTTTGTGAGCAAACTTTGTGTTTTCGCTCTTCTGCACTTGCATCCAGGTGTTGAGCTCCGTGGGGGAGTAAATCCGGGTTCTCCAGGAACCTTGAGGAAGTGTGAGATCTCCAAAACCCCAAACCCTAGGTTAACTACTTCTACTCCAAAACCCTAGCCGCCCACCATCCACTTCAATCCACCAAACCCTAGCCTATTCCACTCTCACGGCATTTTCTCAAGTCCAGGCTGACCACCAGCATCCAGCTACAGTCTGGGTACTTCAGATCCAAAGCTCTTTCTAGAGGGAGTCGAATCAGCCTTCAAGAGAATCCGGCTCTCAGCGACATCAGCCTTCAAGTTCTTCGAATAAATCCTTCCCTGAGTCTCTAAATCCATCACTTGTTTTTCTTCTTCCCAGATCTTGAGTTCATGAGAAGGACCCAGCCACGAGACCAGTATTGGAGGATCCATTGCGAAGATTGCCGACTCCGAGGATCCAACAATCTACTCGAGAGAGTTCTTCCACCGAAATTCTGTGAAGATCACTGTCTAGTTGGTAAACCGTCTCTTCTCTTTATTTCTGTCCTGTTGAATGTTCAGAGCGAAACCCTAGGTCTGAGAGTTTCTCAACCCCCAGCGATCCGTTACTTTTGAACTACTCTGATAATTTAGTTTCTTCTAAATTGTGCTTTCAATCCTTACCTAGTTTCCATCAACTTAGTTTAACTTTACTTTGAGTCGAAGCCAATTTCTGAATATAAAAAAAAAAAAAAAAAAAAAAAATCTTAATTTTACTTCCGCATACGCTTCTTTGTTCTTTGTTCTGCATCATTTTTGGTATCAGAGCTTTCGTCCTGCATCATTTTTGGTATCAGAGCTTCGTCCTGCATCACCTCTGTAGGGCACTCTGAGACCTTTCTATAGCCTCTCTCATTTTTCAAATACCCCTTCTATTTTTTTCCCTAGGCCCTTGTCTTAAAAGACTAGCCTTGTCCGGAAAGAACAAGCCTTCTCTTAAAAAAATAAACCTTGTCTTAAAGGGAGGGAGAGAAAATAGCAGGTTGGAGTATTCGAATGGAAAAAGAGTACTTTGGCATTAGATCACTGATGCCTATTTATAGAGGGGAATGGGGTGCTTGATATGTCTATTCATCAGCCATCCAATAAGACTCTTTAATCTTAAAGAGTCTTATTAATGGAAAGACATATCATGATAACACACATTCATGCACCAAGAGACATATAAGTGTCTCTTGGTTTTTCCGGCCAATTTTTCCTTCAACCACATGGAATTAACCAGTTGTAGGAAAGCCAAGGGGCATGAAATGAGAAAGGAAGCATCATAAAAAATTAAGAGACTTAAAGTAAAGGACTCTGCTTTTCAGATTAGGGCCAACAATGAAGGGACGCATCCCTTCATTGTGCGTGGTCCAATTTCATGCCAATTGCCACCTATTGACCGATCAAACCATAGAAGAGGGGCATGGAGATAAGGTAGGAGTCCTTTGGAATTAATCTGGGATTTGTGATTGATCTGTAGAAGGACTCTTGGTCCTTCTGCACGCACATAATATGTGTGAAAGCATTATGGCACTCAAGAGTCCATGCCAACATGGACTCTTTCATAAATCCAAGATAAGTCCCAATAAAATCTAGATAAATACTAGATTAGATTGTCCTACTTAGGAATCTAACCATATAAATTTCACTTAAATCGGTTATGGTGTGGGCACCAGAATTAGATAAAGGCTCCTCAACCCTTTGTTGATCTCTGAATAGGATTTTTAGTCTGTTGGATTCCGTAATAAGGCTTCAAGCCTAAGTGTTTCTATTTTGAGTCATGTATTTAGTTTCAACTTTTGTTTTAGTCATTTACCTTGGCCAATGTGGTCAAGCAAGGTCAATAAATCTTGTATTCAGGTGAATTGGTTCAAGCCCAAGTCTACTTGAATATTGGACCCAAGCTTGTTGGATGAAGGAGTGCTCATTTGAGTCAAGCCCAATTATTAATGGACCAAGCCATCTCCCCCATACCTTGAAGGATGCCACTTCAGCTCTTGGAGCACCACCTTACCAGTGCCACATGGTGGGAGGAAGTGCCACATCCCCTAGACACTTGGGCAGCCAAAGAAGGTTGGAAGACTTCAAAGTCAATGCATGTTGGATACCCCACTTATTCTCTCCTTGGTCCAAGCCAACAACACCCCCCACATTAAGCCTATTTCAAAGAAAGCATGGTCGGCCAAGGAAGGTTTCTCAAGTCAATGGAGCATCCCTTGATCCAAGCCAACCACTTCCTCCCTTCCCTCCCCATATCTAGTTTTTCTCCATAGAAGCATGGTTGGCCAAGGAAGGATTTTGAAGTCACCAAGCATCCCATGATTCTTGAAGACAAGAGCCTTTCTTCATGCCCCCACATCAAGCCTTTCACCATAAAATTTGGACAACCAATGAAAGAATCAAAGGTCAAGTGGGCACCTCATGATCCATGAAGACATGTCCACTTTCTTATTCCCCGAATCAAGCTCTCCACCATATCAAGGCGGGCCAAGGGAAGATTCTAAGGATCAAATTCAGGTTTTAGGCATCCTTGATGACGACTTGTAGCAAGTTTTATTTGAATTTTCAAACGGACCTAGGAGCCTATATAAAGGGCCTTGATGAAGACTTGTAGCAAATTTCATTTGAATTTTGAAAGGACCTAGGAGCCTATATAAAGGGCCCTACTCCTCCTGTACAAAACTAGTTTTATGAATGAAAAATTTGAGAAGTTTCACTTCATTATAGCCCTTGCCACCTTAGACTAGGAACTCTGTGAAAGAGTGCCTTTGTCCTTCGAGACATCGAGGGCTGAGAGGCCCCAAGTTCCCTTTCTCTTTCGCAAGCCATTTACCAATCTTCAAGCCTGGACGCCCCTGGATCTCCACCTGGATGCCTAGCAAGAAGAGCCTCCTCGACCACCATTCTTAACTCCCTCCATCCCTTCTTACTTGCTTATCCCTTTTTCTTGATGTTTTCTAACCCTTCCCGTGGGTGCTCGCTGGTCCTCCCAGTGCCACGGACAACAGAGTCAGTCTCCCTTGCCCCCACGACCATCGAACGGAAAGCCGACGAATCTGTAGGATTGAAGGCTTGATCCTCCAGGCCATATTTGCGAGAGCGAGTGAACTCAGCATCGGGCATATCAGAGTCTTCATGGTTTGCATCCCTAATCTCCTAAGTAGGTATTGATCTAGAGATAAGTCCTACGGGGTTTCTCAATCCTGAGGTCCTCTCGTTATCTTTGTTTAGCAACTATCTTTGCTTGCTAGAAGGTTCTTGTCCTTATAGAATCTCTAGTTCCATTCTTAACTCGACTTCAGGAATTAGTACATCTCTTTAAAATCTAAAACTCAAAGAAAAATTATTTGCATATCCATCTCATCATTAGTATAGTCCCGCATCATCTTTGTCCCACATCATTTTCTGGTATCAAAGCCAGGTTAGGACATAGTTCTCTTTAAGTACTTGTATCGGGTGCTTCACCATGGCCGTCCGGACATAGAAAAAAGTAGGACTGTAAGACCCTCACATTCCATTCAAAGAGGATTTCTTATGGCGTGTAGGGGTGCCGATGTGATTGACCCTTGAAGGGAAAAACAAGGAGATTGGTTTTAGATCCTAAAGAAAAGAATCTTTCATCATTGATTTCAGCATCTTTAAAAATTCTGCAACTCAGTATATGGTCTGATATTTTAGTATTTGTGTATGCAGGAGCCTCTGATTTTGGTGATTTTTATTTTCCTGGATTCCACATAATTAGAAGTATTTTTTAAATTTTTTTTAGATTTTATTCCAGTCTGTAGATTTTTTATGTGGTGATTACCATCTGAGAACAATTTCGCCCTGAAATTCCAGCAATTTAATTTCATCATACTTTCATCTTTACATAGGTTAATTTTTGCATTTAGGTTCATATTATTTACTTTTTGGTATCTTACTTCTGCTAATCTACATCAAAACACAAAAAAATTAGATACATTTCATTAGGTTTCATGTGCATGCCATCATCTACATAATCGACTTAAGGGCGACAATATCACAAGATAAGGGAAGGAGGTCATTACCTTCCTTGGCCCGAAAACCACCAACATGCATTTCGAACCTAAGACTAAGTTAAAATCTAGTAGCAACCTAATAGCTTAGGGACACCAACAAGTTGGGTTTAACCATTGTGGGAAAGCTAGTACATGCAACCCTTCAATTAGTATCGAGAAGTAGGTGTCTAAGGAAAGAGGTCTAGTGTCAAACAACTTAAGCGATGTTGTGGTTCTTTAATTGGGTCCTTGTGAAAACAAGGGGGGCCTCCCACACTCCCACCTCTTACCTGGCTGGTGAAAGGGCTAGTTGTTATGCCGTGTGTCAACTAAGTTGACCAATTCTATTTGAACTCCTAGGTTTAGCAAAACTGTAGCGTCATTCCTTGTGTGTTGCATGTCGACTAGATCAGGAGTTCCGTATCACCCACACCACTCTCAATCAGGTGAACCCATGGAGAATAACATCAAGAGTCAATTGAGGCTCATCACTGAACAGCTTACCATGTTGACCCAAAGAATTGATGAGTTTGACACCATGTTAAGAACTCTAGAAAAGGGAAAGGTCCATCCTTTGAGCCTAAGTCTGATTCACCTCCCCACCATAGGGAATCCCCTCAACGATATCCCTCCTTAGAGGTTCAGCCCAAAAGAGCCCCACATCCTAATCCATGCCAAGAGGTTCACCCTAGGAGACCCAATCAGGAGATCATGGACCAAGAGAGAGAGCCATCAGAAACATTAAGTTAGAAGCACCTACCTTCGATGGCAATCTAGATCCCAAAGTGTACATAGATTGGGAGGAAGACATGGAACAATACTTCGAGTGGTACACTATGTCGAAGAGAACGAAGTTCAAATTTGCCAAACTTAGGTTGGTTCGCCAGGCTAGGTTATATTGGAACAGTGTTGAGAGGCTGATAGGACGAAGAGGAGTATAACCCATAGCAACCTAGGAGGACATGAAAGCTAGACTTAGAGAGAAGAACCTGCCACTGTCCTACACCCAAAAGTTATTGCACCAATGGCAAAACTTGAATCAACGAAACAAGAGCGTGGCTGATTACATCACAAAGTTTGATGAGTATGTCATACGATGTAACGTAGATGAATCTAAATCTATAACCTTGTCTATGTTTAGGGCTGGCCTACATCCAGATATTCAAAGGGAGCTTTATTTTAGAGAGATCAATGACTTGGAGTAGGCCTACCAAATTGCTAAGAACTGTGAGCATTTCCAAAGAACGCCCACCTATCGTAGACCTGAACCCTTTAGGAACCCTAGCCAAATCCCAGGATCTAACCAAGGGTATAGTCAAGTCTACTCGAGTCGACCCAGTCTGAGCCGACCCGACTTGAGTTAACCCAACCTGAGCTGACCCAGTCTGAGCCGACCTGACCCAAGCTGACCTAGTTTCAATAGAGAAAAGAAAGGTAAATCAGTAGAACCCTAGAGGAGCCCCAACCCTCCTAACACATGTTTTAGATATCATAAACCAGGTAATTATGCTAGCCAATGCACCTCCAAAGCCTTACTTATAGAGGAGCCAGCTGAGAACGAGTTAGAACCCATTGCTGAACTAGAAGGAGAAGCGTATGAAATAGAAGATCAATTGTTAGATGAATATGAGGGAGAGGAAGAAATGTTTGAGTTTGGAGACCTGTTAGGAGTAGTTAGGTGCATCTTATCCCAGAATATAGTGCAAGAAGATTAGCGTAGGTCCAACACTACAAACCTTTGTCAAGTTAGGGGATAAGGTGTACAAGATCATAGTGGATATTAGGAGCTGTGTCAACGCCATCTCTTTAAGTAATGTCAAATCCCTAGGATTGATCCCAGTTCCTCATCCTAACCCTTATAAGGTCTCATGGATAGATTCGACCTTAATACCTATCAAATCTATATGCCAAGTCTTGATCAAGTTACAATCATATGAAGAGATGATTTGGTGTGATGTCCTTCCCATAGAAGTCAATAGCATTATCCTACGATGACCTTGGCTTTATGATCATAATGCCATCCTTTTTGGTCGAACCAATACCTGTGCCTTCAATCACCATGGGAAAAAATTTGTAATCAAACCAACTTCACCTAAGGACCAAGTTAAAAGAGAATCAAGTAGCCTAAGGAAAAGAAACCTGGAGTTAACCTAATCAAGGCCAAGGAGTTAGATAAAGAGATTGTTGAGGGAGGCCCCGTTTGGATCTTGGCCACCAAAGAAAACCATGAGCCGACCCAAAGAGAGCACCCCCATGAAGTAGTTGAGGCTTTGAAAGAGTTTGAGGATGTTTTCCCTGATAAATTACCTGATCAACTACCACCCCTTAGGGACATCCAGTATGCTATAGACTTGGTCCCAGGAGCCAATTTACCAAACCTTCCTCACTATAGGATGAATCCCACTGAACACCAAGAACTTCATAAACAAGTGGGAGAGTTGCTTAGGAAGGGTTTCCTTAGGGAGAGCTTGAGTCCCTGTGCAGTCCCTGCACTTCTGACCCCTAAGAAAGATGGAACCTGGAGAATGTGTGTCGATAGCAGAGCCATCAACAAAATCATGATGAAGTATAGGTTTCTCATCCCCCGTTTGGATGACATGCTTAACATGATAGCCGGTGCCACAATCTTTTCCAAGATAGACCTTAAGAGTGGCTACCATCAGATTACGATTAGGCTCGGGGATGAGTGGAAGACCGCATTCAAGACAAAGGATGGCCTTTTGAATGGGTAGTGATGCCTTTTGGACTATCAAATGCACCTAGCACCTTTATGAGGGTCATGACCCAAGTCTTGAAAGAGTTCACTGAAAAATTTTTGGTGGTATATTTCGATGACATCTTGATATATAGCAGGACTAAGGAAGACTACCTTAACCACCTCAAGTTAGTTTGTCAGACCCTTAGGGAGAATAGCCTTTATGTCAATCCTAAAAATTATGAGTTCATGACAAATAGGATTATCTTCCTAGGTTTTGTAGTCACCCTAAAGGAGTCTCAACTGACCCTGAGAAGGTTAAAGCCATAGTTGAGTGGCTTGTCCCTGCTAGTGTCCACAATGTTCATAGTTTTAATGGCTTAGCCACCTTTTATAGGAGATTTATTCGGAGATTCAGTTCTATCGTAGAACCCATCACCGATTGCATTAGGAAGGGAGCCTTTTAATGGACCAAAGCTGTAGATAAAGCCATCCTAGAGATCAAGGACAAATTGATACAAGCACATGTCCTAAGATTGCCTGATTTTTCTAAGGCTTTTGAGGTTGCTTGTGATTCTTCGAGAGTTGGCATTGGAGGAGTACTTAATCAAGAAAATCACCCCATGGCCTTCTTTAGTGAGAAACTCAATGAGACCAAAGTTAAGAACTCAACCTATGATAAGGAGTTTTATGCAGTCATTCAAGCCCTTAGGTACTGGAGACATTACCTGCTACCCTAGGAATTCGTACTGTATTCTGACCATGAAGCACTTCGATACCTAAACTCCTAGAAAAGATTGAATCCTAGGCATGCTAATGGGTAGAATACATCCAAGGCTATACCTTTGTGCTTAAACATCGTGCTGGTACTGAGAATAAGGTAGCTAATGCCCTTAGCCATCGTACCCTGTTGCTGAATACTATTAAAACTGAGGTTATAGGATTTGATCAATTAAAAGAGCAATACGAGTCCTATCTTGACTTCGATAAGATCTTCCAATCAAGGAAACAAGAACCATTTAGTGCCCATAGTGAGTACACCCTCCAGGATGGTTACCACTTCAAAGGAAATAGGTTGTGCATTCCCAAGACTTCACTTAGAGAACTCTTAGTTTGGGAAACCCATGAAAGAGGCCTAGCTGGTCATTTTGGTAGGGAAAAGACTATTTTAGCAATAGAAGACCACTTCTTTTGGCCGAGCCTTTTGAGGGATGTAACCAACATTGTTTCCAGGTGTCAAACTTGTACCGTTGCCAAACAGCAGAAGCAAAACACTAGCCTGTACACCCCTTTGCCTGTACCTAGTCACCCTTGGCAAGACCTTAGTATGATCTTTGTGGTAGGCTTGCCTAAGATCACAAGGAAGCACGATTCAGTTTGTGTAGTGGTTGATAAATTCTCTAAAATGGCCCACTTCATACCCTGCTCCCAGAACCTAGATGCTTCCAAAGTGGCCAAGCTATTCCTTGACCATGTGGTTAAGTTACATGGCGTGCCCAAAACCATAGTGTCCGATAGGATGTTCGCTTCACTAATTATTTTTGGAAGACCCTTTGGCACCTACTAGGAACCAAGCTCAAGTTTTCCACTGCCTACCACCCACAGATCGATAGCCAAACTGAGGTAGTCAATCATAGCCTAGGGAACCTACTAAGATGTTTGATAGGCAAACATACTTGAAATTGGGATCTTCTCTTACCTCGAGTTAGTTTGCCTATATAGTTCAGTGAATAGGACCACCAAAAAAAGTCCTTTCAAGGTTGTCAGTGGGTACAAACCTAATCGCCCTCTCGATATGATTCCCCTACCCATCCATGCATGAGTCTCAGAGTCTATCGAATCATTTACACACATATTAGGGACATGCTGAAAGGGATGCCCTACAAGCCAATCTATGTTGTTATCTCCCAAACCATTGTAATGACAATATTCTAAATAAAGGCATTATTTTTTATCATACGCTATGTTTATATGATGAACTTCATAGATTAGGGCTATGATTTTAGGGTTATGATGAGATCATACCAGTGAGACCTAAAATCTTAAAACCTTAATCTAAAAGTATCCTAGTCAAAGAACCCTGAGTAGGGGATCAGGATTTTCTGGTAAGACTAGCACATCCCATGTATACTGGAAAGGGTGACTGCTCTCACAGTCACCTATGTATGACACTAATACTGGGATGTGGGTGCTCATTGGAGAATGAGTTCACTGATATGATCCAACTTGAGAACATCTAATGGAGTCTTAGCTACATGTCAATAGAAGGTTCTCATAGTAGGAGTGGTATAAGTAATCTTTTGACCTGAGACTGCCATAAGTACCTTATGTACATGAACCCATGCTTTGGTTCAATCCTAATCATGACACTAAGTCATGCACAGGATTGATACTGGGAATGGTGAATTAGATATGAAGGTAATGAGCAGGTCAACAAGGAATTGATCACTCTTGGTAAGAGGAGATTGCATCCAGCTAGTTAACAATCGGATGATGATTCAGGGAATCTTTGATCAAAGTAAAGATATTAGAGATGGTTTCTAATATCAAGATAATTGAATCATCAATATAAGATTGAGCTAGAAATAAATATAATATTGGATTGACATATATCCATATCCATAATTATTTTTGGGTGCAGGCTGATCAAAAGATTTAATTGTATGGTAACTCTCTACTGAAGGGTAATTTTGTATTTCACCAGAATTTCATATCTTTCGGGTAGACATGACATGTTGCTAGACGTCAATCTTGTCTTGTAGGTTGATCAAATTCAAAGATTACTTATTAGGAAGAGTCCTAATTGATCAAATCGGGTAAGCCCGGTTTGACCTAAATCGATTAGAAAGAGTTCTATCAAATTAGGTCAACTTGTATTCGAACCCCTGCTGGCTAGATATGGACCCAATGGGTCACACACTTAAGAGTATTGATCAAGAGTTTAATTTGTGATTAAATCATCTTTGCAGGATAACACTCTAGCAGGTGTTGCAAACCCTAGCTTCTATTCGAATCGAATTCGAATTAGGGTTCCGGATTGGTTCAATTTGGGTTCTAATTGGAGCTAATTAGACCCTAATTGTGAAATAGAGATTATGGTTAACCCTATCTAGCCATGTAACTAGGCTAGTCTCCCACCCACCCCCTTGCATTTCATGCCAAATGCCAAGAGTCCATGCGCTTATGGACTCTTGGCGTGCCATTTGGAAGAGTCCATGGCGCATGGACTCTTGGCGCACCCCGCTTAATTCTCCAATGAATTAAGATGGGGAGGCCTCCTTTCTTAGAAATAGTGCACCACTTGTTCCCCCTTGGATGGGAATCCAATGGCTGATGGGATTTTTAAAAGAAGGAAGGTGCTGACTCTTCCCGGTTGCGCGAAACAATGTCTCTTCGAAGACTGAAACATCGCGATTCCTTTCTTCTGAAATTTCATGACTTTTCTTTTAGGAAAAAGTCATGATTTTAATCTGGAAGGGCGTGAGAAGGAGGGAAGAGGGCGTGAGAAATAGGGAAGGGGCGTGAGACAAAATGGAATGGTGTTATTGAGAGTTGTGAAGACATCTCTTTGTAATCTATTTAAGGAATAGAGGTCTCGGGTGTTGGACTATGTACGACAGAGGTTTTTATTTTTCCTTTCTTTCCAGGAGACTGATTCCTCCTTAGCTTGTTTAGGACACAGAGAGTTTCCCTTTTACAAAGTTCTCTTCTTTGTTGAAACTGAAGTCTAAAACAAGAGATAGGAAGAATCTCTCGATCGGTAAAAGAAAAGAATTACTCTGTTTCTATTTCCTTTACATTAGACATTAGTGTCTTAAATCCTTCTCCTCCTTCAAGACAGAGTTTTATTCTTAGGACAGGTCTTAAGAAAGGGAGAGGAAGAAGAAAGAAAGGAAGTAAGGAGTCCTTACTGTGAAGTTTTAAAGCCATAGTCCTCTTGAGTTCTAGGATAAGAATTCAAGTGAAGGAATTTCGAAGAAGCTAGCATCTTGATCAATCTTCTTGTTGATCACCATTGGAGGGTGGACATTTGGACGCCTGGTGAAATCAAAAGGGGCATTCAACACCAAGTTTTGATTCTACATCAAAATTGATTTAGCATTAACATGTTGGTGCCCTAATTCTAACAATGTGAGTTTGTATGTTTATTATATATTTTAATCCTGAATAAGGAGATCTTGGCTAAGGGATTATGGTGCAAATTTCATCATTTTGAAATTACACTTCCGCTGCGGTGCACCGATTCCCAACAGTGGTATTAGAGCCACCCTTATTACAGTTAAAACATATGAAAAATATTTATGTGTTTTTGTTGTAGTGTCGCATGTTAGGGTTTTAACCCTGAATGCTGATACACTTAGCATATTTATGGGATGCATGTATGATAATTTATGTTATATGTGTGTCACTAATTACGGTTTTTCACTCAAACCCTAATTATTATAGAGATATGTTTAGTTTTGAAGTCATCATAATGAAATAAGGTTGCCCTGGCATAATGGTGGATCCATTATGTGGTAAACGGTTATCCTAGTATGATGACACACTTAGCACATATTTGTTTTTATCAGAGTGATATGATTGTGATATGTTCTATAAAAATGTGCTGGCAATTTTATAAAGCCCTCCTCTTAAAAATTATATTAAGTCATAGTATATTTAACTAATAAGCATCACTAATCATGATGAACAATTGATCATTCGGTGTCTAGAAAGGTGGTTCTGGGAAGGTAAAGAGAATTGTGGTTTTTAATTGGTTCCGTTGACTGACCTGGCCAATTTTTATTGGTGTCTAGGAAAGCAACGGGGGGACTCCCACATCTCTTCCACTTGCCTGGCCGATTTGATTATATTTAAATCTTGACAAAAATGCTTGGTGTTAAAAATACTATATATTGGCCTTCCTTCATACTGGATCATTATTGTGTTATGAACCACATTAGGTTGTTGTGTTATCTGCAAGACCTAATATGGTGATTGACATGATACTAGTCTAGTGCATAGATATGCTTACAGTATATTCAATATAATGTTTTGTTTGTTATCTGCAAGGGCATTATATTTGAGTATTGACTGTATAGAAATGAAAGGGTCTTGACTTAACTAGAACATTATGGTTTGTTGTGTTTTCTGCAAGACTAATAATGTTCTAGAGGCCAAGTTACTTCTTGAGAATTATATGAGATATAATTGGAAGAGTTTCCTACCTTTGAGCTTGTAAAAGATTTGTTATGTTATCTGCAAGATCTTTATAAGTTATTAGGATCTCAATCTCACTAAGAAAAACCGATCAGGGTTCTTCTCGATTATCATAGTGAGGGCTATGATTTTTGATAAAATAATGGGAGACATAATTAAATTGAAGACCTAATTTAATTATGTAAGTCATTTCATGGTTGTTTGCTTATATATTGTTCTTTATTAAATGTAGATAAATGGCATCTTCATTATCACTGCGAAGTATCTTAGATACCAACAAACTGACTGGTCCAGACTATGTGGACTGGTTAGAAATTTAATGATTGTACTGAGTTCAGAAAAACTTTCGTATATTCTTGATACCCCTAGTCTTAATCCACTAGGGGATGATGCCACACAGGAAGATATGGCCATATACAAAATATGGCAGAATGACTCCCTCACTGTCAAGTGTATCATACTGGCCTCTATGATCAATGAGTTATAGAGATAGCATGAAAGCATGGATACTCAATCCATAATGCTCAATTTAAAAGAGCTTTATGGAGAACAAAGCAGAACTGCTAGATACGAAATATCTAAGCAGTTATTCCATGCTAGGATGACAGAGGGAACATCCGTTCAGGATCATGTTCTGAAGGTAATTGACTTAATCACCAAATTGGGTCAATTAGGTTTTATTATGGATGGGGAGTTGAATCAGGATTTAATCCTGCAATCACTCCCGGAGTCATTTTCTCAGTTTGTCTTGAATTATCACATGAACAAACTGAACACTTCCTTGCCTGAGCTATTAAATATGTTAAAAATAGCAGAGAGCCACGTTAAGAAAGAAAAGGCTCCACTTCTTCTTATTGATAAGACCAATAAGAAGAAATCAGGCAAAAAGGGTTTTAATAGGAGGCTAAACCCTAAGGGTGGCATCAATAAGAATAAGAAAGGAAAAAGGCCTCAAAACAGTCAACCTGTTTCTTTTGCGGCAAAGCGGGACATTGGAAAAGGAATTGCAAGGCTTACCTTGCAACTATGAAGCCTGGTGCGGCAGATGCACCAAAAGGTATGTATGAGATACATACTATATTGACATTAAATTTGTCTATATCAAATACTTGGGTATTGGATACCGCTTGTGGTTACCATATATGCAAATCTTTGCAGGACCTCCACATGCTTAAAGTATTGAAGGAAGGTGACTTCAATCTCTACGGTGCTAGTGGTGATATCATCCAAGCAGAAATTGTAGGGACCTATTTTCTGAAGTTGCCTTCAAGGAAGATCATGGAGTTAGAAAATTGTTACTATATGCCAAAGATTATTAGGAACATTATATCTATTCCTTTGTTATTAAAACAAGGATATGTAATGGATGTAACGAGCACTAGTTGCTCGATAATGTTATCTAATAAAATTATTTGTTCTGGCATATTTAGCAAAGGGCTCTTAACTCTTTCTTCCAATAATAATATTTTTATGTCAATAATAAAAGAAAAAGAAAAGACTTTAATGATACTTTACTTTGGCATCATCGACTTGGTCATGTTAATGAGTCTAGGATAAGCAAGTTATACAAGGAAAAATTCCTTGATCCTTATGAGTATGAATCATTAGGAACTTGCGAATCATGTCTCATGGGTAAGATGACCAAGACTCCATTTACTGGACATGGAGAAAGGTCAATTGAGTTATTAGGACTTATACATACTGATGTATGTGGTCCAATGACAACTGAGGCCAGAGGTGGATACTCATATTTTATCACATTTACAGATAATTTATCTAGGATCGGATGTGTGTATCTTATGAAACATAAATCTGAAGCCTTTGATAAATTTAAGGAGTATCAAAGTATGGTCGAAAAACAAACCGGAAAAAGTATTAAAGTTCTTCGTTCTGATCGAGGAGGAGAATACTTATCCATGGAGTTTTTGGACTATCTTAAAGTTAATGGAATTCTTTCTGAATGGACCCCTCCTTATACACCACAGCTAAATGGTATAGCTGAAAGGAGGAATCGTACCTTATTAGATATGGTACGATCCATGATGTGCTTCATAAATTTACCCATTTCCTTCTAGGGTCATGCCCTAGAAACTGCTGTTCACATTCTGAACAAGGTACCTTCTAAATCCGTTGTTAGTACTCCATATAAAATTTGGAGTGGAAAGAAACCGTATCTTAAATATTTTAAGGTATGGGGATGTCTAGCTTATGTTAAAAGAAATTTTGGACATAAGTTGGAACCTAGAGCGGATAAATATCTATTTGTAGGATATCCTAAAGAGGATAGAGGATATCTGTTCTACCATCCTACTGAACAAAAGATTTTTGTCAGCAGGCATGCCACTTTTCTAGAAAAAGAGTTCAATTTAGAAAAGGGCAATGGTAGAACTGTTGAACTTGGAGAAGTACAAGAAACACAGACAGTTCTCAACCAATAGAACATATAGTTAAGACAGAACCAGAACACAAAACTCCTCCCCGTAGGTCTAATAGAGTGCCACGGGCACCTGAGAGGTATGGGTTTATTATTAAAAATAATGAAGCCCAAGTTATTCAAAATGATGAACCTCTGACCTATACGGAAGCTATCTTGAGCACTGATACAGATAGATGGCAAGAAGCCATGGAATCCGAAATAGACTCTATGTATGTAAACCAAGTATGGTCTTTGGTCGATGCACCAGAGGGTGTTAATCCTATGGGTGCAAAGGGTCTATAAGAAAAAGATTGGGGCTGATGGCCAAGTTGAAACCTATAAAGCCAGATTAGTGGCAAAAGGTTTTAGACAAAATCAAGGAATTGATTATGATGAAACATTCTCACCTGTTGCCATGCTCAAATCAATTCGGATTTTACTTGCTATAGCAGCGTACCACGATTATGAGATCTGGCAGATGGATGTGAAGACTGCATTCCTCAATGGTTTCCTTGAGGAAGAAGTCTACATGTCACAGCCAGAAGGTTTTATTTCAAGATTAAACCTAATCAAGTATGCAAGCTAAAGAAATCCATTTATGGATTAAAGCAAGCTTCCAGGAGTTGGAACATCCGCTTTGATGAAACTATTAAAAGGTTTGGTTTATCAAAAATGTGGATGAACCCTGTGTTTATAAGAAGACTAGTGGGAGTGCCATAGTCTTCTTGGTTCTGTATGTAGATGACATACTCCTCATTGGGAATGATATCCCAATATTGCAATCAGTCAAGGTTTGGCTATCAAACCAGTTTTCCATGAAAGATTTGGGAGAAGCATCCTATATACTAGGTATTAAGATCTATAGAGATAGATCTAAGAGGATGCTAGGTTATCCCAATCTAGGTACATTGACTTAGTGCTGAAAAGATTCAGCATGGATGGAAGTAAAAGAGGTTATCTTCCTATGAGTCAAGGCATACATCTTTCTAAAAGGATGTCTCCTAAGACACCTGAAAAAAGAAATAGAATGAATTCTATACCCTATGCTTCGACAATAGGGTCCATAATGTATGCCATGTTATGTACCAGGCCTGATGTGGCATATGCTTTAGGCATTGTCAGTAGGTTTCAGGCCAATCCAGGAGAGGATCATTGGAAAGCAGTTAAAAATAATCTTAAGTACCTAAGAAGGACTAAGGATATTTTCTGGTTTATGGTGGTTCTGATCTTAAACTAGAAGCTTATTCTGATTCTAGTTTTCAATCAGACCCTGATGATAGCAAATCCATTTCGGGATATGTTTTTACCCTAAATGGTGGAGCAGTGAGTTGGAAGAGTACCAAGCTGCAGACTGTAGCTGACTCAACCACAGAGGCAAAATACATAGCTGTTAGTGAAGCCGCCAAGGAAGCAGTCTGGATGAAGAAGTTCATCACAGAGTTGGGTGTTGTTCCTGAAATTGAAAACCCAGTGCCACTTTACTGTGACAACACTGGGGCTGTTGCTCAAGCTAAAGAACCAAGAGCTCATCATAAGTCCAAGCACATTCTGAGACACTTTCATCTCGTCCGAGAAATAGTAGAAAGACAAGATGTCTACATAAATAGAGTTGATACAAAGAAAAATGTAGCAGACCCGTTCACTAAGGCTCTACCACAGTGAGAGTTTGATTGCCACCTCGAGTGTATGGGATTAAGATTTAAAGGTGATTGGCTTTAGTGCAAGTGGGAGATTGAAAGGGATATGCCCTACAAGCCAATCTATGATGTATCTCCCAAGCCATTGTAATTGACAATATTCTAAATAAAGGCATTATTTTTTATCATACGCTGTGTTTTATATGATGAACCCCATAGATTAGGGCTATTATTTTAGGGTTATGATGAGATCATACCAGTGAGACCTAAAATCTTAAAACCTTAATCTAAAAGTATTCATAGTCAAAGGAATCCTGAGTAGGGGACCAGGGTTTTCCGGTAAGACTAGCACATCCCATGTATACTGGAAAGGGTGACTGCTCTCACAGTCACCTATGTATGACACTAATACTGGGATGTGGGTGCTCATTGGAGAATGATTTCACTGATATGATCCAACTTGAGAACATCTAATGGAGTCTTAGCTACATGTCAATAGAAGGTTCTCATAGTAGGAGTGGTACAAGTAATCTTTTGACCTAAGACTGCCATAAGTACCTTATGTACATGAACCCATGCTTTGGTTCAATCCTAATCATGACACTGAGTCATGCACAGGATTGATACTGGGAATGGTGAATTGGATATGAAGGTAATGAGTAGGTCAACAAAGAATCGATCACTCTAGGTAGAGGAGATTGCATCTAGCTAGTTAACAATCGGATGATGATTCAGGAAATCTTTGATCAAAGTAAAGATATTAGAGATGGTTTCTAATATCAAGATAATTGAATCATCAATATAAGATTGATCTAGAAATAAATATAATATTGGATTTGACATATATCCATATCCATAATTATATTTTGGATGTAGGCTGATCGAAAGATTTAATTGTACGGTAACTCTCTACTGAAGGGTAATTTGGTATTTCACCAGAATTTTCATATCTTTCGGGTAGACATGACACGTTGCTAGACATCAATCTTGTCTTGTGGGTTGATCAAATTCAAAGATTACTTATTAGGAAGAGTCCTAATTGATCAAATCGGGTAAGCCCGGTTTGACCTAAATCGATTAGAAAGAGTTCTAATCAAATTAGGTCAACTTGTATTCGAACCCACTGCTGGCTAGATGTGGAACCCAATGGGTCACACACTTAAGAGGAATGATCAATAGTTTAATTTGTGATTAAATCATCTTTGAAGGATAACACTCTAGGAGGTGTTGCAAACCCTAGCTTCTATTCAAATCAGATTCGAATTAGGGTTCCGGATTGGTTCAATTTGGGTTCTAATTGGAGCTAATTAGACCCTAATTATGAAAATAGGGATTATGGCTAACCCTATTGGCTAGCCATGTAACTAGGCTAGTCTCCCCACCCGCCCCCTTGCATTTTCATGCCAAATGCCAAGAGTCCATGCGCTTATGGACTCTTGGCGTGCCATTTGGAAGAGTCCATGGTGCATGGACTCTTGGCGCGCCCTGCTTAATTCTTCGATGAATTAAGATGGGGTGGCCTCCTTTCTTAAGAAATAGCACACCACTTGTCCCCCCTTGGATGGGAATCCAATGGCTGATGGGATTTTAAGAAAGAAGGAAGGTGCTGACTCTTCCCCGTTGCGCGAAACAACGTCTCTTCGGAGACCGAAACACCGCGATTCTTTCTTCTGGAATTTCACGACTTTTCTTTTAGGAAAAGTCATGAGTTTTAATCTGGAAGGGTGTGAGAAGGAGGGAAGGGGCATGAGAAATAGGAAGGGGGCGTGAGAAATAGGGAAGGGGTGTGAGAAAAATGGAATGGTGTTTACGGAGAGTTGTGAAGACATCTCTTTGTAATCTATTTAAGGAACAGAGGTCTCGAGTGTTGGACTTATGTATGAAAGAGATTTTTATTTTTCCTTTCTTTCCAGGAAACTGATTCCTCCTTAGCTTGTTTAGGACACAGAGAGTTTCCCTTTTACAGAGTTCTCTTCTATGTTGAAACTCAAGTCTGAAACAAGAGATAGGAAGAATCTCTCGATCGGTAAAAGAAAAGAATTACTCTGTTTCTATTTCCTTTACATTAAGACATTAGTGTCTTGAATCCTTCTCCTCCTTCAAGACAAGAGTTTTATTCTTAGGACAAGGTCTTAAGAAAGGGAGAGGAAGAAGAAAGAAAGGAAGTAAGGAGTCCCTACCATGAAGTTTTAAAGCCATAGTCCTCTTGAGTTCTAGGATAAGAATTTAGTGAAGGAATTTCGAAGAAGCTAGCATCTTGATCAATCTTCTTGTGGATCACCATTGGAGGGTGGACATTTGGACACCTGGTGAAATCAAAAGGGGTATTCAACACCAAGTTTTGATTCTACATCAAAATTGGATTTAGCGTTAACAGGTTGGTGCCCTAATTCTAACAATATGAGTTTGTATGTTTATTATATGTTTTAATCTTGAATAAGGAGATCTTGGCTAAGGGATTATGGTGCAAATTTCATCATTTTGAAATTACACTTCCGCTGTGGTGCACCGGATTCCCAACACATGCATAAGAAAATTAGCCAAAAAATTAATCTAAGTAGTAATGCATATAAAAGATTGGCTGATTCTCGGAAACGAGCCAAAGAGTTTGAAATTGGGGATTCTATAATGATTAGGCTTAGGCCTGAATAGTTTTTACCAGGAACCGTTAAGAAACTTCATGCTCATGGAGCTGGCCCCTTTAGAGTGATAAGAAGAGTTGGCACTAATGCCTATGTGCTTGAGCAATCCCGGATTATGGCATTAGCTCGACTTTCAATATCTCAGACTTAGTCGAGTATAGGAAACTAGCAAACATACCCAACGAGCCATTTGGGCCTGACCTTTCATTTGAGAGTGAACCTGACCCAGAGTGTCCACCTCCAATTTTACCTGAGAGAGGAGAGCGGATCGAGCGTGTCCTAGATGATCAAGCTATCACCACCTGGGGCACAGGCTATCAGCGTTACTTGGTCCGATGGCAAAGCCAACCGAAGTTCGATGGTTCATGGATTACCGGGGAGGACTTGCAACGCCTCGACCCTGACCTTCTGGAGAAGTATCAAAGCCAAATCAAACTTACTCGACAGGGTCGAGTTCCTCCCACCCGGGGAGAACTAGTGTGGGCACCAGAATCAGATAGAGGCTCTTCAACCCTTTGTGAATCTCTGAATAGGGTTTTTAGTCTGTTGGGTTGTGTAATAAGGCTTCAAGCCTAAGTATTTTTATTTTGAGTCATGTATTTAGTTTCAGCTTTTGTTTTAGTCATGTACCTTGGCCAATGTGGTCAAGCAAGGTCAATAAATCCTGTATTCAGCTGCGTTGGTTCAAGCCCAAGTCTACTAAAAGATTGGGCCCAAGCTTGTTTGAAGGAGTGGTCATTTGAGTCAAGCCCAATTATTAATGGACCAAGCCATCTCCCTCATGCCTTGAAGGATGCCACTTCAACTCTTGGAGCGCCACCTCACCAGTGCCACATGGCGGGAGGAAGGGCCATATCACCTGGACACTTAGGTGGCCAAGGAAGGTTGGAAGACTTCAAAGTCAATGCATGTTGGATACCCCACTTATTCTCTCCTTTGTCCAAGCAAACACACCGCCCACATCAAACCCTTTTCCAAGAAAGCAGGGTCGGCCAAGGAAGGTTTCTCAAGTCAATAGAGCATCCCTTGATCCAAGCCAACCACTTCCTCCCTTCCCTCCCCATATCAAGTTTTTCTCCATAGAAGCATGGCATCCAAGGAAGGATTAATGATGGGGACATCTCAAGCACGAATCTTGTGTAGGGTTCGGTGGCAAGGTGGAAACATAGATTTCAAATTTTTTTATCTTTATGAAATCTTCACCAAACCTTTAACCCAAGATCTCCTTAAAAGAATTAAAACATATAAGATGTATATATAAGATTTAATCTCAAATTTAAAGTACTAACCTGTATCGCTAAAATCCAAACTCTGAATCTCCACCAGGTGCCCAAATGTTCACCCTCCAATGGTGATCCACACAGAAAAAGATGAAGACAACAATTTCTTGTTCTTGGCTCCTCTTCTTGAATTCTTTTTCAAGAATTCAATTCTTGGACTTTTAGGCTAAAATTTTCTTTCTTGAAAATTTTTTTTTTCCTTCTTTCCTCTTCTTGAATTTTTTTTCAAGAATTCCCTTTCTTGAATTCCTTTTCTTGAATTGAATTGGAAGAAAAATTAAGACAGGCAAAGTCTTAATTCAAGAAGGAAAAGAAGAAGAACAGATCCTTTCCTTTTTCTTTCCTTTACCGTTCAAGACCTTCCTCTTATTCTTGTTTAGGGTCAGAGTTTCGACAGTGGATACCTCTGTAAGGGAAACAATACCCAACAAGAACAAGGGAAAGGAGTATTCTGGAGAGGAAGAAAAGGAATCTGATCTCTGAATTATCTTAAATGAAAACCCCGAGAACCGAACCCTATTTATAGATCTCAGAGGGGCGTCTTCTCAAAACAATGCAACCCTCTGAAACCCCAAGAATTATGATCCCTCATTCCTCACACGTCACCTCAACCAAAAAATCATGATTCTCCAATTTAATTTTCGTTTTTCCGACGAGGAGGACTCTCGGAAAAACTTCAGGAAGAATCGCGACTTTTGGAGACGGATTTGCGACCGAAAAGCGACGGATCTTTTCCTTAATTTTTTGGGCCATCAGATCCAGATCCAAGGGTGTCAGACAAGGATCCGAATTGCCCCTTTTTCAAATTTTTCTCCGATGGTATTTTCTTTCTCACACGCATGAAGAGGAGTCCACGCGCGTGGACTCTTCTTCTTGGCGCGCGCGGGTGAGAAAGGGAGAGGGTGGCTTGGAGAGAGGGTCTCAGTGAACTTAATTCACTTGGGTTCAGCCATGGGTTATCCCAATGTCCTAAAATTTAAATTAGACCTTAATCTGGTTTAATTAGAACCCAATTAAGCCCAATTTGGAACCAAATTCGAATCTAATTCGAATAGAAATTTGGTCTGCAACACATGCTAGTGTGTTTATCTTGCAAACATGATTTAATTCCAAATTAAATACTTCATCAATTTTCTTTTGTGTGTGACCCATTGGGTTCCACACCTAGCCAGCAGTAGGTCCGAGTGCTATTTGACTTAATTCGGTTAGATCTCAACTAAGCCGATTTAGGTCAACTCAAACTAGCTCAACTCTGTCAATTAGAATCTAATTCTAATTAACTGATTTGAATTACCATAACTCAATCATATACCTACAAGACAAGATTGATGTCTAGCAACGTATCATGTCTACCCGGAAGATGTGGAATTTTGGTGGAATTACCAAAATATCCTTCAGTGGTGAGTTACCGGGCAATTCAGTCCTTTAATCAACTTGCATCCCGAATATGATTATGAATATGGATACTTGTCAAATCCAATTTCATATTCATCCCTAGCTCAATCTTTATAATGATGATTCATTAATGAACCATTAGAAAATAACTCTAATGTTCATACTTTGATCAAAGATTTCCTGAATCCATCATTTGAAATTAGCTGGATGCAATTCCCTCTTACTAGGGCTGATCAATTCCTTGTTGACCTACTCACAACCTCCATATACAATCCACCATAACCAGTATCACCTCGTGCATGACTCAGTGTCATGATTGATTGCGAACTAAAGTATGGATTCATATATATAAGGTACTATGGTAGTCTCAGGTCAAAGGACCACATGCAGTACTCCCACTATGAGAATTATCTATTGACAAATAGATAAGGTTCCATTAAATATTCTCAATCTGGATCAATTCAGTGAACTCATTCTCTAATGAACACTCACATCCTAGTATTAGTATCAAACACAAGTGACTGTGAGATCAGTCACCCTTATCATAAAGCATATATAGGATGTGCTGGTCTTGCCGGAAACACTGATCCCCAACTCAATGTCCCATCGACCAGGAATATTTTAGATTAGGGTTTTAAGGCTTTAGGTCTCACTGATATGATCTCATCATAACCCTAGAACCATAGCCCTAATCTATGGGGTTCATCATAAAAATCATAAAGGCACAGCGTATGATGAAAATAATGCCTTATTATAAAAAAATGTCAATTCATTGATTTTGGGATCAAAATACAATATTTCAATTGGCTTTCAGGGCACAATCTTTCAATCTCCCACTTGCACTAAAGCCAATCGCCTTTAAATCTTAACCCCATACAATCAAGGTGGCGATCAAACTCTCGCTGTGATAGAGCCTTAGTGAACGGGTCTGCTATGTTGTTCTTCATTTCTACCATTTTAATGCAGACTTCTTGTCTTTCTTCATTTCTACCCTTTTAATGCAGACTTCTTGAAGCATCTCAGAATGTGCTTTGATTTGTGATGAGCTCTTGGTTCCTTTGCTTGAGCAACAGCCCCCTTATTATCACAGTAAAGTGATACTGGACCTTCAATCTCAAGAACTACGCCCAACTTTGATATGAACTTCTTCATCCAGACAGCTTCCTTGGCAGCTTCACTAACAGCAATGTACTTTGCCTAAGTCGTTGAGTCAGCTACAGTTTGCTGTTTAGAACTCTTCCAGCTTACAGCTCCTCCATTAAGGGTAAAAACATACCTAGATATAGATTTGTTATCATCTGGATCTGATTTAAAACTAGAATCTGAATAAGCTTCTAATTTAATATCAGATCCTCCGTATATTAGAAAAATATCCTTAGTTCTTCTTAAGTACATAAGAATATTTTTCACAGCCTTCCAATGATCCTCTCCTGGATCAGCCTGAAATCTGCTGGCTATACCTAAGGCATATGCCACATCAGGCCTAGTACATAGCATAGCATACATAATAGACCCTACTGCCGAAGCATAAGGTATAGAATTCATTCTATTTCTTTCTTCAGGTGTCTTAGGAGACATCTTCTTAGAAAGATGTATGCCATGACCAATAGGTAAGTAACATCTTTTACTTTCCTCCATGCTAAATCTTTTTAGCACTTGGTCAATGTACCTAGACTGGGATAAACCTAGCATCCTCCTAGATCTATCTCTATAGATCTTGATGCCTAGTATATAAGATGCTTCTCCCAAGTCTTTCATGGAAAACTGTTTAGATAACCATACCTTGACCGATTGTAACATTGGGATATCATTCCTAATGAGGAGTATGTCATCTACATACAGAACCAAGAAAACTATGGCACTCCCACTAGTCTTCTTGTACACACAAGGTTCATCCTCATTTTGATAAAGTCAAATTCTTTGACTGTCTTATCAAATCGGATGTTCCAACTCCTAGATGCTTGCTTTAATCCATAAATAGATTTCTTCAGCCTACATACCTGATTAGGTTTAGTCTCCAAGACAAAACCTTCTGGCTGTGACATATAAACCTCTTCCTCAAGGAAACCATTGAGGAATGCAATTTTCACATCCATCTGCCAGATTTCATAATCATGATATGCTGCTGTAGCAAGCATGATCCGAATAGATTTGAGCATGGCAACAGGAGAAAATGTTTCATCATAATCTATTCCTGTTTTTGTCTGAAACCCTTAGCCACTAATCTGGCTTTATAAGTTTCAACTTGGCCATCTGCCCCAATGATGCAGCACGAAAGCTCTGATACCAAAAATGATGCAGAACAAATAAAGGGATGTGATGCGGAAGTAAATTAAGATTAACTAATTTTTTTGTTGTTTTTATAGGTTTGTAGAAGTTGGCTTCAAATCAAAGAAAAGTTAACCTAACATTGAAAGATACTAATATGATAATTGAAAGCACAATTTTAAGGAAACTAAATTATCAGAGTAGTTTAGAAGCAACGGATCGCTGGGGGTTGAGAAACTCCCAGACCTAGGGTTTCACTCCGAGCTTTCAACAAAACAGAAATAAAGAGAAGGGAAGGTTTATCTCACCAGACAATGATCTTCACAGATTTTGGTGGAAGAACTCTCCCGAGCAGATTGTTGGATCCTCGGAGTCGGATATCTTCGTAATGGATCCTCAAATACTGGTCCTTTGGCGGGTTGGCTTCTCCTGAACTCAAGATCTGGAAGAGAAGAAAGACAATTGATGGAATCAGAGAGTCAAGGAAAAGATTTACCAGGTTGATGAACTTGAAGATCGAAATTGCTGAAAACTGGATTCTCCTGGATGCTGATGTGATTTTCCTTGGAACTTGCTCTGGATCTGAAGTAGCCGGACTGGATCTGGATGAAGGTGGACGGCCTGGACTTGTAGAGAGAGAGAGGCCGTGGGAGATGGATGGATCTAGGGTTTGGTGGATGGAAAATAATGAAAGGTGGCTAGGGTTTTGGAATTTCAAGTGGCTAACCTAGGGTTTTGGATAAAGATGGAGATCTCTCACCTCCTCAAGGCTCCAATGGAACCCGGATTACCCCCTCACGGAGCTCAACACTTAGAATAGTGCGGAAGAAGAGAAAACCTAGGTCACTCAACACAAGAGAATAGCAAAAATAATTTTCTTCATTGATTCTTCAAAGTTACAAAGAGAGGTCTATTATATAGACCTAAAATTTTCTCCTAGCTTGTACAAATTCCCATGTGGGACTAAACTCTTCCAACCCCTAGATTAGGTAGAAAATCCTCTCCCTTGGCCGACCAAGAGTCCAAAAAAATTGGGACGGCCATAAAGGAATTGTTTTGGAACTTTTATGGCACCTCCTTTGGAGTTGGATTTGGATTTGGAGTCCTCTTCTTCTTAAGGTATTTTTCTTTTCTTCCACTCCAAGTTAAGCTCTTTGATTTTGATTTGAACTTCAATTAGGAGTAGGTTGGATGTCCTTCTTTGATTTCTTCTCCAAGAGAAGTTTTCTTCCTTCTTTGCTTAGGTAAATTAGGCAGGTGTGGGCGCCTCCTTTAATTTAGCCTCCTATTTGATTTTTTCTTCTTTGGATGTGGGGACCATGACACTGGGATGCCTCTATGGCACCTCCTGGACTCTGGCGTGTGCTCGGAGTGTGGCTGGGCGTGTGGCTTGGAGTGTGGCCTCCACTTGCTTGAACCTTGAGTTGATTGGAAGAGAAATGTGGCACCATTTTGGACCAAATTGAAACCACATTGGGACTTGCACCGAGTCAACATGACTCAACAAAATTTAAATGGTGATTCAAGAAATAAATAAATAAACTGGTTGACCAGGTCAACCTTTATTACAAACCCTAATTTCTCGGGCAATGTCAATCAGAGATCCAAATGGAGCTCTGAAGTCTTCTTCTGAGTCTGGTGCCCGCACCAATTCTCCCAGGGTGGGAGGAACTCGACCCTGTCGAGTAAGGCTCAAGTTGGCTCTGGTATCTCTCCAAGAGGTCTGGGTCCAATTCTTGTAATCCTTCTCGGGAGATCCAAGAGTCATCAGAATCTGGCCTTCCTTGCCAGCGGACCAGGTACCTTTGGTATCCTCGATTACGAGTAGAGATAACCTGATCATCCAGGATCTTTTCAATCTGCTCTTTCCTCACAGGCCAGTTTGTTGGTGGACACACAGGGTCGGGATCACTCTCAATGATAGGGTTAGGCTCAAAAGGCTCACTAGGAATCACAGCTGGCTCCCTGTACTCTACTAAGTCTGTAATGTTGAAAGTAGAGCTAATGCCTAGTTCTGGAGGCAACTCGAGCACATAGGCATTGGATCCTACTCTCTTTACCACTCTAAATGGTCCAGCTCCCCTAGCATGTAACTTTCTAACGGTTCCAGGAGGAAACCGTTCAGGCCTTAACCTAATCATCACATAGTCTCCCTCAACAAAAGATTTGACTCGTCTTTGAGTATCAGCCAACTTCTTATAAGTTTCATTACTTAAATTATTTTGGCATGAATTTCTTTATGCAAGTCTTTTATATGCTGTGCAAAATTCTCAGCAGATTCGGAGACTCGTGTGTGGACTGGCAAAGGAACTAGGTCAAGTGGTGTGTGAGGCTTGTACCCATGAACAATCTCAAAAGGGCTTTTACCTATAGACCTATTGACCGAGTCATTATATGCAAATTCAGTCCTAGGTAAATACAAATCCCAATTCCTGGTATTCTCACTCAACCAAAATCTGAGTCAAAGCCTAGTAAAGGGTCAAGAAAAACTAAACTAGACTGACGACGCATTCCTAAAGAATGGACTTTATTTCAAAGGAACCCTAGGTCTAAACCTAACAAACTACGACTCTCTAGGTTTGACCTTGGGTCGGAGGATGGCATGCATAGCATGAAAACTTATCATGGGTGCCTAGTAGGTGCCATAAGGTCTTCCAGAAGTAGGTGGCAAACCTAATAGGTTCTGACACATGGTTCACTCTAAAGACTTCGATAAAGTATACTTGGATGGTGTAAGAAGCATTGGAAGTCCTAGAGAAAGGGAGGAAATATGAGATGGAGTCTCGAATTACCTGTTGACTAAAGGTGGTGACCTGAAGGTTTGAATGGTGATCTATGAGTGTCAACTGGTCATCCTTATGAAAGGAAAAGTTTGCTACTCCCAGGAATGGATCTAGAGATGGTTCGGGAAGTAGCCTAGGACATGTGATTGCAACAGTTAAGGTTTGTTCTCTAAGCAAATAATGATCCATTTTCTCAAGAACTGGATTAAAGAATGATTCATGGAAGGGCCTATGGATGATGACCTCAAGACTTGAAATTTGACATATGGGTGCGGAAAGGTATACTCTATAGAAGGGTAGGTCAGTCATGCGAAGGAAGGGGTCTGGGGCCATAAGGAGGACTTCTACAGGACTGGGTGAATCAATCCGCTCAAGACAAGGATGTTCAATTGAGATTACGGGAGAGACCTTAGTGGCTGGGCATGGGACAAGGTCCAATTGTAAGAGGCTTGATTCAGTCATCCTAAGGAGAGGATCTACCATAGGGTGGGCAAACTTAAACAGTTCAGTGCAAAGATCTTCAATTGGTACTTGGGGAATGACTGTCATTAGAGGGTACGAACTGATAGCTCGGGCTAACACTATGAGTTCTTCCTGGGGGTATTTGACTAAAGGAACCTGATTCTCATAATCTCTTGAATTTCTGAACTAGGTCCTACCACTTGGTTGCTCTCCAAGGTCTCCTCAGGTAAGGAACCAATAGTATCGATGTCACATTCTTCAAGTTCTTCCCCCTCATATTCATCAACTAGACTCAAGCCAGCATCATATACTTCCTCGATGCCATCTTCAATGGGTTCGGGTCAGTGGTAATCGGGTCAACTGATTCTAGGCTTGTCATACCTAACCTTTCTTCCTCATTGGTAGGCTTGGGTTCTCCCTCATTAATGTCATCCTTAGGATTCTTACCACTTAGCTGTGCACAAGCCAGTCCTATGCATGGGCACTGACTAGATTTATGGCCTCTTTCTCCACAAAACAAACATTCTTGCGATATAGGAACCTGGGTCACACTGGGTTTCAAGCTAGTAGAGACCTTACTTGGGCATGGGTGTGGATCTAAATGGTTTGATCTAGAAGACTTGGTTGTTGAGTGACTGGTCTAGAATATTGTAAGGACCTCTCATAGACACGATCCACACTATAGATATCATGGTTAGGCTTCCTAAGGTTATGCTCGGGATCACGGTATAAGGTCCTCCTAGGCTCCTAGTATGGATGAGGTTGGGGCCTATTAAATTTGGATCAGGGATCCAATTTTGATGTCTACGTTTCTCAAGGACTTGGACTTGATCCTTAAGCTGGGTAAAATTCTCTTGGACTTGCTGTTTACACTGGGTAACAGTAGCAGTCAAATCCTGGCTTAACTTGTTCATGCTCTCAGTAAGAGCTCTAACCATGGCCTCTAAATCAAGTTGGGTTTGACCAGGTTGGTAGGGCACTCCATTTCTGGTAGACATGATGATTCAAGCAAGCACACAAAATGAGACTAGACTAAATTGACTACTGGATCACTAGACCTAGAGTCCAAACTAGATGCCCAATCAGAGTGGCAAGCTAGCCTGTAGTAACTCAGGACTCAGCCAGGCAGGTGTAAGGGGAGTGTTAGGTCCCTGATTGCCAATCCTAGACACCAATCAGTGATTGGCCAGGTAGGCGGACCAGCACACAAGCCCTTCGGGAATGGATCCCTGAACCACCGTTCTAGACACTGAGTGCTAAGCACACACAGAATAACTCGGCAAACTGACTCAACACTAGCCTAGACCCGACCAATTGGTGTTCCTTGCCCACTAGGGCAAATTAGGTATAACTGATTTTAAATTAGGTCTAGGTTCGAATGATTGGATGGTGGTTTTGGGCTAAGGAGAGGTAATCAACTCCTCCCCTTATCTTAGATGCTCAATTGCCCTTAAGTAAATTATGAGATGATCACTCCAAAAAGAATTGAATTGCAGAACACAAAAAACAGAGTTGTTGTATTTTAATGCTCAGAATTTTTACCGAAACCAATAAATCACATAAAAATTATGAAAATTAGGTTCAATTATGCTGGTTTCAACGAAGCAAAAATCATGCAATTCGGAATTTTGTGAAGGGAGAAATAATTAAGAGAACAGGGTAATTACGGGCTGCAACTAGATTGTCTTTCCCGTTTCTAATCCCTGCTACGAAGTTATAACCCAATGGATCCCCTACACGTCCTAGGAACACCCCGTGGAATGGGAGGAGGAGGCTTGCGCCTCGCTTAGTTCTTAGGACCGGACGTCCTGGGGAGTCTACTTCGAGCAGACAAAATAAAAAGAGAACAATCAAAGCAAGCAAGCAAATCAGAAACCCTAGACTGGGCTCTGATACCAAAAATGATGCAGCACGAAAGCTCTGATACCAAAATGATGCAGAACAAATAAAGGGATGTGATGCGGAAGTAAATTAAGATTAACTAATTTTTTTGTTGTTTTATAGGTTTGTAGAAGTTGGCTTCAAATCAAAGAAAAGTTAACCTAACATTGAAAGATACTAATATGATAATTGAAAGCACAATTTAAGGAAACTAAATTATCAGAGTAGTTTAGAAGCAACGGATCGCTGGGGGTTGAGAAACTCCCAGACCTAGGGTTTCACTCCGAGCTTTCAACAAAACAGAAATAAAGAGAAGGGAAGGTTTATCTCACCAGACAATGATCTTCACAGATTTTGGTGGAAGAACTCTCCCGAGCAGATTGTTGGATCCTCGGAGTCGGATATCTTCGTAATGGATCCTCAAATACTGGTCCTTTGGCGGGTTGGCTTCTCCTGAACTCAAGATCTGGAAGAGAAGAAAGACAATTGATGGAATCAGAGAGTCAAGGAAAAGATTTACCAGGTTGATGAACTTGAAGATCGAAATTGCTGAAAACTGGATTCTCCTGGATGCTGATGTGATTTTCCTTGGAACTTGCTCTGGATCTGAAGTAGCCAGACTGGATCTGGATGAAGGTGGACGGCCTGGACTTGTAGAGAGAGAGAGGCCGTGGGAGATGGATGGATCTAGGGTTTGGTGGATGGAAAATAATGAAAGGTGGCTAGGGTTTTGGAATTTCAAGTGGCTAACCTAGGGTTTTGGATAAAGATGGAGATCTCTCACCTCCTCAAGGCTCCAATGGAACCCGGATTACCCCCTCACGGAGCTCAACACTTAGAATAGTGCGGAAGAAGAGAAACCTAGGTCACTCAACACAAGAGAATAGCAAAAATAATTTTTCTTCATTGATTCTTCAAAGTTACAAAGAGAGGTCTATTATATAGACCTAAAATTTTCTCCTAGCTTGTACAAATTCCCATGTGGGACTAAACTCTTCCAACCCCTAGATTAGGTAGAAAATCCTCTCCCTTGGCCGACCAAGAGTCCAAAAAAAATTGGGACGGCCATAAAGGAATTGTTTTGGAACTTTTATGGCACCTCCTTTGGAGTTGGATTTGGATTTGGAGTCCTCTTCTTCTTAAGGTATTTCTTCTTTTCTTCCACTCCAAGTTAAGCTCTTTGATTTTGATTTGAACTTCAATTAGGAGTAGGTTGGGTGTCCTTCTTTGATTTCTTCTCCAAGAGAAGTTTTCTTCCTTCTTTGCTTAGGTAAATTAGGCAGGTGTGGGCGCCTCCTTTAATTTAGCCTCCTATTTGATTTTTTTCTTCTTTGGATGTGGGGACCATGACACTGGGATGCCTCTATGGCACCTCCTGGACTCTGGCGTGTGCTCGGAGTGTGGCTGGGCGTGTGGCTTGGAGTGTGGCCTCCACTTGCTTGAACCTTGAGTTGATTGGAAGAGAAATGTGGCACCATTTTGGACCAAATTGAAACCACATTGGGACTTGCACCGAGTCAACATGACTCAACAAAATTTAAATGGTGATTCAAGAAATAAATAAATAAACTGGTTGACCAGGTCAACCTTTATTACAAACCCTAATTTCTCGGGCAATGTCAATCAGAGATCCAAATGGAGCTCTGAAGTCTTCTTCTGAGTCTGGTGCCCGCACCACCCAATCTTTTTCTTATAGACCCATTTGCATCCAATAGGGTTAACACCCTCTGGTGCATCAACCAAAGTCTAGACTTGGTTGACATACATGGAGTCCATTTCAGATCTCATGGCTTCCAGCCATTGTCTGAGTTACTACTTATGACAGCATCCGTATATATTAGAGGCTCATCATTATCAATGATTCGGGCTTCATTATTTTCAATAATGAACCCATACCTCTCAGGTGCATGTCGCACCCTATCAGACCTATGGATAGGAGTGGTGTGTTCAGGTTCTATACTAACTATGTTATGATTTTGTTGAGATGTATCTACTTGTTGAACTTCTTCAAGTTCAATATTTCTCCCACTGCCCTTTTGTAGGATGAACTCTTTCTCCAAAAAATGGCATGCCTACTGACTAAAACCTTTTGTTCAGTAGGGTGGTAGAACAGATATCCTATACTATCTTTAGGATATCCAACAAATAGACACTTTTATGCTCTAACATCAAGCTTATGTTCAAAATTTCTTTTGACATAGGCTGGACATCCCCATATCTTAAGATGCTTAAGACTGGGTTTCTTTCCCCTCCATAACTCATATGGAATGCTAGATACAGATTTGGATGGTACTCTATTTAAAATATTAGTCGCTGTTTCCAAGGCATATCCCCAGAAAGAAACAGGTAAGTCTGTGAAGCACATCATGGACCGTACCATATCTAATAAAGTACGATTTCTCCTTTCAGCAATACCATTTAATTGTGGTAAGGAGGAGTCCATTCAGAGATGATTCCCTTTTGTTTAAGGTGATCAAGAAACTCGGTGGATAAGTATTCACCTCCTCTATCTGATCGAAGGATCTTAAAACTTTTTCCCATTTGTTTCTCTACCATACTTTGATACTCTAAAAATTTTTCAAAAGCTTCGGACTTATGTTTCATTAGATACACAAATCCGTACCTTGAAAAATCATCAGTGAATGTGATGAAATATGAGTATCCACCCTTGGCCTGAGTTGTCATAGGTCCACATACATTAGTGTGTATGAGTCCTAATAACTCTGTTGTCCTTTCATTATGTCCACTAAATGGAGTCTTGGTCATTTTATCTATGAGACATGATTCACAAGTTTCTAATGATTCATAGTCATAAGGATTAAGGAATTTTTCCTTGTAAAACTTGCTAATCCTCTGCTCACTAATATGTCCAAGATGACAGTGCCAAAGTAAAGTATTATTTACTTCATCTCTTTTTCGTTTATTACTAACATGTAGTATATTGTCATCAGAAGATAAAGTTAAGAGACCATTGCAAAATATGCCATTAAATATTATTTCATTAGAAAAATTGATTGAGCAGCCACTGCTCATTACATTCATAATATATCCTTGTTTAAGTAACAAGGGTACAGATATGATGTTTCTAATGCTTCTAGGCATAAAATAATAATTTTTTAACTCTAAAATCTTCCCAGAAGATAGCTTCAACATATAAGTCCCTACAGCTTTTGCTTGGATGGAATATCCTCCAGCACCGTAGAGCTCGAAGTCGCCTTCCTTCAAAACTCTAATGTTCTGTAGTCCCTGCAATGATTTGCAGATATGATGACCACAAGCAGTATCCAATACCCAAGAGTTTGAATTAGAAGAGTCTAATGACAAAATAGCATGTATCTCATACATACCTTTTGGTGCATCACTAGCACCAGGCTTCATACTTGCAAGGTAAACCTTGTAGTTTCTTTTCCAGTGACCCGGCTTGCCACAATGAAAGCAGGTCATTTGTCCGGAGGCCTTCTTTCCTTTCTTTTTCTTGATGCCCCCTTTTGGGTTCAACCTCCTCTTGGAACCCTTTTTGCCTATTTTCTTCTTGTTTACACCATCCACAAGAAGAAGTGGAGCCTTATTTTTCTTTAAATGGCTCTCTACTGTTTTTAACATATTCAACAGCTCGGGCAAGGAAGTGTTAAGTTTATTCATATGGTAATTAAGAACAAACTGTGAAAATGACTCTGGGAGTGACTGCAGGATTAAATCCTGATTCAACTCCCCATCCATAACAAAACCAAATTGACCCAATCGGGTGATTAGGTCAATAACCTTTAATACATGGTCTTGTACGGATGTACCTTCTGTCATCCTTGCACGGAATAACTGCTTAGATATTTCATATCTTGCAGTTCGACTATGTTCTCCATAAAGTTCTTTTAGATTGAGCAATATGAAGTTTGTGTCCATGCTTTCATGTTGCCTCTGTAACTCATTGGTCATAGAGGCAAGCATTATACACTTGATAGTAAGTGAGTCATTTTGCCACGTGTTATATGTGGTCTTATCCTCTTGCGAGGCATCTTCTCCTAATGGTTCCAAGGTTGGGGTATCAAGAATATAAGAAATTCTTTCTTGGCTGAGTACTATCTTCAGGTTTCTCAACCAAACAACATAGTTTGGTCCAGTCAATTTATTTGCATCAAGAATGCTACGGAGTCAGAGTGAAGAGGCCATTTAATCTACATTAACAAAAAACATAACATAAGCAAATAATCAATGTTGATAAAACATAATTAAATTAGGACTTTAACTTAATTATGTCTCCCATTATTTTATCAAGCATCATAACCCTCCATGTGATGATCGAGAAAATCCTAATTGGTTCTCTTAGTGGGGTTGAGATCCTAATTCCTTACAAAAGACCTTGTGTGTACACAACAAATCTTATATAAGTTCAAAGATAGGAAAACTCTTTCCAATTGTAACTCATACAATTCTCAACTTATCTTGGCCTCTAAAATATTAATAGCCTTGTGTGTACACAACAAACTATAATATTTTAGTTAAGTTAGACCCTTCATTGCTATATAGTCATGATATTAATTATAATACCCTTGTGTGTATACAACAAAGTATTATATTAAATCATGCCATAAACATCAAATGTACCAAGCCAAAATTATGTTAGTCACCATAAAAAAAAAAGGCCTTATGTGTACACAACAAACCTAATATGGATCATAACATAATAATGACTTGGCATGAAGGAAGGCCACATGTAGTGAAATTATACTAAACATATCAATCAATAATTAAGTTAATCTTATCGGCCAGGTAAGTGGGAGAGTGGTGGGAGTCCCCCCGTAGCTTTCCTTAGACACCAATAAGAATTGGCCAGGTCAGTCAACGGAACCAATTAAAAATCACGTCCTCTTTACCAATCATGAATCACTTTTCCTAGACACCGAATGATAAACTAATCATATTGATTATTTTTTCTTTTGGTATATGACACTACAACTTAATATGTTTTTAAAGAGGGCTTTATTAAAACAAAGCACATTCTAGAAAATATGTGCCATAGTGTGACATCATACTAGGATAACCATTTACCATATAATGGATCCACCATTATGCCAGGGCAACCTTATTTCAGTATGATGACTAGAAGGCTAAACATATCTCTATACAAATTAAGGTTTAAGTGAAAACCTTAATTAGTGGCATACATCAAACATATATGCATAATTAACACAAATATGTGATTAGTGTGTCATCATACTAGGACAACCATTTACCACATAATGGATCCACCATTATGCCTGGGCAACCTTATTTCAGTATGATGACTAGATCTCTAAACATATCTCTACAACAATTAGGGTTTGAGTGAAAACCCTAATTGGTGACATTACATCAAACATATACTACATCTCATGTTACTTATATAAATATGCATCTAAAAATCAGCATATATATTTTAATCGTAATAAGGAAGCTCTGATACCACTGTAGTGTTTGGTAGCAAGGTGGAAACATAGATATCAAAATTTTTTTTCTTTATGAAATCTTCACCAAACCTTTAACCCAAGATCTCCTTAAAAGAATTAAAACATATAAGATGTATATATAAGATTTAATCTCAAATTTAAAGTACTAACCTGTATCGCTAAAATCCAAACTCTGAATCTCCACCAGGTGCCCAAATGTTCACCCTCCAATGGTGATCCACACAGAAAAAGATGAAGACAACAATTTCTTGTTCTTCGCTCCTCTTCTTGAATTCTTTTTCAAGAATTCAATTCTTAGACTTTTAGGCTGAAATTTTCTTTCTTGAAAATTTCTTTTCTTCCTTCTTTCCTCTTCTTGAATTTTTCTCAAGAAATCCCTTTCTTGAATTCCTTTTCTTGAATTGAATTGGAAGAAAAATTAAGACAGGCAAAGTCTTAATTCAAGAAGGAAAAGAAGAAGAACATATCCTTTCCTTTTTCTTTCCTTTACTGTTCAAGACCTTCCTCTTATTCTTGTTTAGGGTCAGAGTTTCGACAGAGGATACCTCTGTAAGGGAAACAATACCCAACAAGAACAAGGGAAAGGAGTATTCTAGAGAGAATGAAAAGGAATCTGATCTCTGAATTATCTTACATGAAAACCCCCGAGAACACAGCCCTATTTATAGATCTCAGAGGGCGTCTTCTCAAAACAACGCAACCCTCTGAAACCCCAGGAATCATGATCTGTCATTCCTCACGCGTCCGCTCAACCAAAAAATCATGATTCTCTGATTTAATTTCCATTTTTCCGACGAGGAGGACTCTCGAAAAAACTTCAGGAAGAATCGCGACTTTTGGAGACGGATTTGCGACCGAAAAGCGACGGATCTTTTCCTTAATTTTTTCTGGCCATCAGATCCAAATCCAAGGGCATCAGACAAGGATCCGAATCACCCCTTTTTCAGATTTTTCTCTGATGGTATTTTCTTTCTCATGCGCATGAAGAGGAGTCCACGCGCGTGGACTCTTCTTCTTGGCGCACGCGGGTGAGAAAGGGAGAGGGCTGCTTGGAGAGAGGGTCTCAGTGAACTTAATTCACTTGGGTTCAGCCATGGGTTAGCCCAATGTCCTAAAATTTAAATTAGACCTTAATCTGGTTCAATTAGAGCCCAATTAAGCCCAATTCAGAACCAAATTCGAATCTGATTCGAATAGAAATTTGGTCTGCAACACATGCTAGTGTGTTTATCTTGCAAACATGATTTAATTCCAAATTAAATCCCTCATCAATTTTCTTTTGTGTGTGACCCATTGGGTTCCACACCTAGCCAGCAGTAGGTCCGAGTGCTATTTGACTTAATTCGGTTAGATCTCAACTAAGCCGATTTAGGTCAACTCAAACTAGCTCGACTCTATCAATTAGAATCTAATTCTAATTAACTGATTTGAATTACCATGACTCAATCATATACCTACAAAACAAGATTGATGTCTAGCAACGTATCATGTCTACCCGGAAGATGTGGAATTTTGGTGGAATTACCAAAATACCCTTCAGTGGTGAGTTACCGGGCAATTCAGTCCTTTGATCAACTTGCATCCCGAATATGTTTATGAATATGGATACTTGTCAAATCCAATTTCATATTCATCCCTAGCTCAATCTTTATAATGATGATTCATTAATGAACCATTAGAAAATAACTCTAATATTCATACTTTGATTAAAGATTTCCTGAATCCATCATTTGAAATTAGCTGGATGCAATTCCCTCTTACTATGGCTAATCAATTCCTTGTTGACCTACTCACAACCTCCATATACAATCCACCATAACCAGTATCACCTCGTGCATGACTTTGTGTCATGATTGATTGCGAACCAAAGTATGGATTAATATATATAAGGAACTATGGTAGTCTCAGGTCAAAGGACCACATGCACTACTCCCACTATGAGAATTATCTATTGACAAACAGATAAGGTTCCATTAGATATTCTCAATCTAAATCAATTCAGTGAACTCATTCTCTAATGAACACTCACATCCTAGTATTAGTGTCAAACACAAGTGACTATGAGATCAGTCACCCTTATCACAAAGCATATATAGGATGTGCTGGTCTTGCCCCATCGACCAGAAATTTTTTAGATTAGGGTTTTAAGGCTTTAGGTCTCACTGGTATGATCTCATCATAACCCTAGAACCATAGCCCTAATCTATGGGGTTCATCATAAAAATCATAAAGATATAGCGTATAATGAAAATAATGCCTTTATTATAAAAAAATGTCAATTCATTGATTTTGAGATCAAAATACAATATTTCAATTGGCTTTCAGGACACAATCTTTCATCTTAGAGCAAGCATAATTCTTGGAGTGGCACAGATCTTGAAGCATTTTTGGAATAAATTTATTTAGGATTTATCTTTTGTTTAAAATTTGAATTAGGATTTGGTTGGTTAGGATTGATATATGGATAGGCTTATCTTATCCTATCTTATATTTGAATTTGATTCGTTCTTATCTTTTATCTTGTATTCAAATTCAAATGAGGGTTGGAAAATCTATAAATACCACCCTCAGCCTTTTGTAATGAGGAAGGATGGATGAATAAAATTTCTACTATTATGTGTGAAGGATCTGTGTGATCCTAGGGTATCTATATGATCCCTTCTCCATCTTCCTAGGGTTTCTATGTGATCCCTGATTTTGGGCATCTGTGTGAGCCCAGGGCATCTATGTGAGCCCAGGGCATCTATGTGAGCCCCTTTGCTATGCTTGTTCTTCTAGGGCATCTATGTGAGCCCCTTTGCTATGTGTTTGTTCTTCTAGGGCATCTGTGTGAGCCCCTTCGCTATGTGCTTACTCTTCTTGGGGAATCTATGTGAACCCCAGTATTTTTCTTAACCCTGCACCCTCTTCTTTCCTTTTTCTTTGCAAATCCTAATTTCTGGTGACTTTCATGCTCGCCAGCGATCCAGTCCAATCTCTGTCCCGCATAAAATGGTATCAGAGCTAAAAGATTAGGATTTTTCTGCTTCATCACCGGCCCACTGTCCTCTTTCTTCCTTGTTTCTAATCTCTTCCACGGATCCTTCTCCAACATCAACGATGGACCACCCTCCCACCAGCCGGTCACCCACCACCATTCCTCCCTTTTTCTCTTCTTCTTCTGTTTCTTTCTTGCTCACATTTCTCTAGTAGAGCTAAATCTAGCGATGCGGAGGCCCTTTTAGCTTTGAAAGCCTCCATCGATCCCTTGGACGCCATCCCAGGGCGGCGAGAGGCCTCGTCGGAGATCTACAATGGGTGGTACGGAGTCAAGGAGTGCTCTTCTGATGGGAGGGTCATCAAGCTTGTGCTCGAGTACCTCAACCTCACCGGCACCCTAACGACCGAGATCCTCGCTCCCCTCGACCAGCTCCGTGTCCTTAGTCTCAAGTCCAACTCCCTCTCCGGCACCATCCCCGACCTCGCCAACCTCAAGTCCCTCTACCTCCACGACAATCGCTTCTTCGGCCGGATCCTGGCCACTCTCGCCGCCATTCACAACCTCAAGATCATTGTTCTCTCTAGCAACCTTATCTCCGGCCCCATTCCAGTGGCCTTCGCCGCAATCCCCCAGCTGTACGCCCTCTGTCTCCAAGATAACATCCTCACGGGGGAGATCCCGCCCTTCGACCAGTGGAGCCTCCACTTCCTCAGCCTCTCGAACAACAATCTCTCCGGCGAAATCCCAGCCACCGAAGCCCTCGCCCAGTTCAATCTCTCCTCGTTTCTCCACAATCCCAGCCTTTGCGGCCCCCAACTCAAACTCCCATGTTCTAAAAAAACTGATCTCTCCGCCCTCCAGCAGTCCAGAATCCTCCATTTCTTCTACCACCAATGCCTTCCCTCCTCGTCGACGCCGTGCACTACTGCACCGTCCTAAACCCCAGCTCCCAGCCACTCTGTGAAAGACTCTGGTCCACCGACCTCACCGGAGAGATCACCTCCGAGCCCACCGGCGGTCGTCTTCTTCTCTCCGTCAATGACATCTCCCGTGCCTACAGCCGGCGACCCCCAACACCTGATTCATCGTCGCCCTCAAGCTTCAGATCGAATGCTCCACCGGATTGCCTCAGTGCTCTCCGTCGGCTAGCCGTGTTCCTCTGCCATGGCCTCCACCATCATTCTGGTACCATAGCCAATGAACTCTCCTTTTGGGCTGCCCTCCGTTGCACCCAGCACTCGGTCCATGAAGAAGAAGACACCAAGATGATTGCACGAACGTGAAGGCAAATGCCCTTCACTATTGCCGACTTCAGTGCTCCACGCTTCCTGGAACTGCATGAATTTCATAGCTGCACATATCTCAAAGCAGCCAATAAAAAAATCAGTGGAAAAAAAAATAAAAAATAAAAAAAAGAAGTTAACAAAAAATAAAAAGGGGTGAACCCAGCATCGGAGTCCTTTTTGATTGGTTTCAGTTCCATCAACCTCGCTCAACCTGATTCGACGGAGTCGAGTTCACCCCACTATAGGAGAATGATGGGGACATCTCAAGCATGAATCTTGGAGCAAGCATAATTCTTGGAGTGGCACAAATCTTGAAGCATTTTTGGAATAAATTTATTTAGGATTTATATTTGTTTAAAATTTGAATTAGGATTTGGTTGGTTAGGATTGATATATGGATAGGCTTATCTTATCCTATCTTATATTTGAATTTGATTCGTTCTTATCTTTTTATCTTGTATTCAAATTCAAATGAGGGTTGGAAAATCTATAAATACCACCCTCAGCCTTTTGTAATGAGGAAGGATGGATGAATAAAATTTCTACTGTTATGTGTGAAGGATCTGTGTGATCCTAGGGTATCTGTATGATCCCTTCTCCATCTTCCCAGGGTTTCTGTGTGATCCTTGATTTTGGGCATCTGTGTGAGCCCAGGGTATCTATGTGAGCCCCTTTGCTATGTGCTTGTTCTTCTAGGATATCTGTGTGAGCCCCTTTGCTATGTGCTTGTTCTTCTAGGGCATCTGTGTGAGCCCCTTTGCTATGTGCTTGTTCTTCTTGGGGAATCTATGTGAACCCCAGTATTTTTCTTAACCCCGCACCCTCTTCTTTCCTCCTTCTTTGCAAATCCTAATCTCTGGTGACTTTCATGCTCGCCAGCGATCCAGTCCAATCTCTGTCCCGCATAAATTTTGAAGTCACCAAGCATCCCATGATTCTTGAAGACAAGAGCCTTTCTTCATGCCCCCACATCAAGACTTTCACCATAAAAGTGTGGACAACCAAGGAAAGAATCAAAGGTCGAGTAGGCACCCCATGATCCATGAAGACATGTCCCCTTTCTCATTCCTCGAATCAAGCTCTCCACCATATCAAGGCTGGCCAAGGAAAGATTCCACAGATCAAATTCAGATTCTAGGTGCCCTTGATGAAGATTTGTATCAAATTTTCATTTGAATTTTGAAAGGGACCTAGGAGCCTATATAAAGGGCCCTACTCCTCTTATACAAAACTACTTTTTATGAATGAAAAATTTGAGAAGTTCCACTTCATTATAGCCCTTTCTTCTTAGACTAGGAACTTTATGAGAGAGTGCCTTTGTCCTTCGAGACATCGAGGGGAAGAGGCCCCAAGTTCCCTTTCTCCTTCGCAAGCCATCAATTAATCTTCAAGCCTGGATGCCCCAGGAACTTACCTAGATGCCTAGCAAGAAGAGCCTCCTTGACCACCATTCTCAACTCCCTCCATCCCTTCTTACTTGCTTATCCTCCTTTTTCTTGATATTTTCTAACCCTTCTCTTGGGTGCTCGCAGGTCCTCCAGGTGCCACAAACAATGGAGTTGGTCTTCCCTGCCCCCACGTCCATCAGATAGAAAGCCAGTGAATCCACAAGGTTGAAGGCTTGATCCTCCAGGTCGCATCCGCAAGAGTGAGTGAACTCGGCATCGCGTGCATCAAAGTCTTCATGGTTTGCTCCCTAATCTCCTGAGTAGGTATTGATCTAGAGCTAAGTCCTACGGGGTTTCTCAATCCCGAGGTCCTCTCATTATCTTTGTTTAGGGACTATCTTTGCTTGCTTGAAAGTTATTGTCCTTATAGAATCTCTAGTTCCATTCTTAACTCGACTTTGAGAATTAGTACATCTCTTTAAAACCTAAAACTCAAAGAAAAATCATTTCTATATACATCTCATCATTAGTATAGTCCTACATCATCTTAGTCCCACATCAGGTTAGCCCAAATAATAAGCAAACAAACCCAATTATGTTGGGTTAGAAGTTAAGCTAGCCAACATATGCTAGTATGTTAATTAGATAGCCAATTAGGATCTCAAGACCCTAATAAAATATAATTGACTTCTTTAGCCAATTCACTAATGTGTGTCACCCTTGGGGCTCCATATTTAGCCTGCGATAGGTCTAGATCAAAGCCAATTCAATTCAATCGAAACCAATTTGACCTAATTAGGTCAAATTGAGCTGACCTAAGTTACTAATTCAGACCAGCTACTGAATTGACTCATGAATCAAATCAATTTGATTCATGAAAATCCACAAGAGATGATTGACATCTAGCAATATGTCATGCCTACCTGGAAGATGAAAAATTTGATAGAAATTATCAAAATACCCTTCAGTAAAAAGTTACTGTGCAATTCAATCCTTCAATCCCCCTTTATCTCGATTAAGTGATGGGCATGGATAAATGTCAAACCCTAGTACTTAATCCTTTTGAATCTCAATTCAATAATGAAGACTCGATCAATGAAAGAGTAGAAACCCTATCTAATCTCATCATGTTTTGATCAAAGACTTCCTGAGTCATCATTCGAAGAGATTTCATGGGATATGTCCTCCTCTTACAAGAAGTGATCGATTCCTTGTTGACCCACTCACATCCTTCATACACAATACACCATATCCGAGAACATCATGTACATGACTCATTGTCATGAGTGAGTATGAACCAAAATATGGATTTATGTGTATAAGGAACAATGGTAATCTCAGGTCTAAGGATCACTTGAATAACTCCCACTATGAGAATAATCTTTTGACAAATAGTAAGACTTCCATAAGATGTTCTTAATGCGGATCAGCCCAGTAAACTCATACCTATATGAGCACCCACATCCTTGTATTCGTGTCCTTACACAAGTGTCTATGAGACCAACCACCCTTCCTTTGAGCATACATAGGATGTGCTAGTCTTTCCAGAAATATCGATCCCTGAATCGATAATCCAATAACTAGGGACATTTTAGATTAGAATTTATAGGAACTTAGGTCTCACTATTATGATCTCCATCATAACCCTAATTTCATTGCCCTAACCTATGGGGTTTATCATAATCTTAGATAAGATGCAGCAGTATGATGAATCAACAGATGCCTTTTATTGATAAATAATATCATACATGAGTTAGAAGACATAGAAATATCCTTATAAAGATTGGCTTTTAGGGCATTATTCTTTCAGTAGCCACCAAGAGTTCCAAGCCCTTAGGACTCTTAGTTTAAAACATGGATAAAGGCTATAAAATTAGGATAAATCCCAATTTGGCTGCCACACTTAAGGCTTAACCCAATTTAAGTCTCACTCAAATTAGTTAACCCAAATAGCAAGCATTTAAATCCAATCTAATTTGGTTAGGAGTTAGGTTAGCCAATATATACTAGTATGTTAATTAGCTAGCTAATTAGGATCCTATGATCCTAATAAAAATATAAATAACTTCCTTGATTAATTTCTTAATGTGTATGACCCTTTAGGCTCCTCATCTAGCCAGCAGTATGTCTAGGTTCTGTTGATTTAGTTCGATTAGATGTCAACTAATCAAATTAGGTCAAATCGAGCTAATCTTTATTTCCAATTTGAACTATCTTTCAAATTGACTCATGAAATCAATCAATTTAATTCTTGATAATTTACAAGTTATGATTGATATCTAGCAACGTATCATACGTATCCAGAAGATGAAGAATTTGGTAGAAATTATCAAAATATCCTTTAGTGGCAAATTACCATTCAATTCAATCTTTCGATCTTCCCTTATCCTGAATAAGTGATAGGCATGAAAAATTATCAAAATCTCATACTTTGTTCATTCGAACCTCAAATCATTAATGAAGACTCAATCAATGAAAGATTAGAAATCCTTTCCTAATTTCATCCCACTTTGATCAAAGATGTCTTGAGTCATCCTTTGATAAGATTGCATTGGATAAATACTCTTCTTGCTATGAGTGATCGATTGCTTGTTGACCTACTTATAACCTTCATACACAATTCACCATTTCCATGAACATCCTATATATGACTAAGTCATGAATGATTATAAACCAAAATATGGATTCATGTATACAAGATACCATGGCAATCTTAGATCTAAGGATCACTTGCACAACTTCCACTAAGAGAATCATTTATTAAAAAGTAAGACTTTCATAAAATGTTCTCATGGCAGATCAATTCAGTGAACTCATACACTGATGAGCAACCACATCTTTATATTAGTGTCCCTACACAAGTGATCATGAGACCAACCACTCTTCTTCGAGCATACATAGGATGTGCCAGTCTCTCCAAAAACATCGATCCCTAACTTGATGATCCTATGACTAGGAATATTTTAGATTAGGATTTATAAAATCTTAGGTCTCACTATTATGAACTCCATCATAACAGGACCTTATCAAGTTGTTGAAGTAATCCGAGCCAGAACCTACCTGTTACCGCCAAGATCGCTGTAGCCTGTAGCTAAGGTAAAGCTCGGAATGCACTCCTGTCGCTCGGAATCCTGTTCAGGCACCCGGACCTGCAAAGCAAAGTTAAAGACTTGGGCTGGGGATTCCAGCGGGGGCACTACGATGGTCAAGTCAGTAGTGATCCAGGGGAACAGATCCTCCCGGTCGATCCCCGAGTGTGGACTCCATGCTAGGAGGAGAATTGGTGAGATGAGAGTGCGAGTGGGCTGAGCACAGAGTGTGGGAATGGCAGCAGAGGAGAGCTCGAACTGAGAGGCTATGTCCATCTAGACCCCTTCTAGGGGTTTCGCGGTAGCCTCGAGCATTGTCTTCCTGTGCGCTGCTCCCTTCTTGCTTGTTGGACCTCACTCCACTGAATTTTTGCTTGAGTTTTTAGCTTTTGCTACTTACCTTGTTTGAATATGGGAGACCCTTTTTGCTGGGGGCATTGCACACCACTTACCTCGGGATCTTTCCATGCCTACGAGCGCGTGCGAAGATGTTTCATGTCGTGGATGGGTTGCCTTTCTATTCTGGTGGTATGGAAGCTACCGTTTGACATTCCTTCGATCACTCCCTTTTGGATAGTTTTGTAGGGCCTCGATCGATGGGCCACCACCTCCTGGATCTAGATCTGCTAGTTGACTTCTTCTTTTGGAGGGTGCAGATGGTTGGTGGAGAATGCAGAGCCTCGATCGAAGGATTCCTTCCATTCTGGTGTAAGTGGCAGCTGGGACCATCATCGCAACCTGGCGGGTGTCCTTTCGTGCCCTTGGGCATCGAGCCACCATCCAGGGAGAGCAGTGACTTACTTCGATTGCAGGCCTCCTCGTTTGAGATGGAGCTGATCTAGAGAGGCGGAGCTCGACTTTGGTTCCTGCATCTCGACCCGAAGGGAGCACGGCCGGGCAAAGGAGAGGTGGAGCTCGACTTTGGCCCCGGTGTCTCGACCCGAAGGGAGTGTGGCTGAGTGAAGGAGAGGTGGAGCTTGACTTCAGCCTCGGCATCTTGACCCGGAGGGAGCGCAGCCAGGTGAAGGAGAGGCGGTGTTCGACTTCGGCCCCGGTGTCTCGACCAAACGGGAGTGCAGTCGGGTGAAGGAGAGGTGGGCTCGACTTCGACCCCGATGTCTCGACTTGGAGGGAGCATGGTCGGGTGAAGGAGAGGAGGAGCTTGACTTCAGCCCTGGCATCTCGACCTGAAGGGAGCGTGGCCGGGCGAAGGAGAGGCGAAGCTCGACTTCGACCTCAGCATCTCGACCCTGAGGAAGCACAGCTGGGTGAAGGAGTCCGGGCAAAGCTCGACTTCAGCCCCGGCATCTTGACCTGAAGAAAGCACAGCCGGGTGAAGGAGAGGCGGAGCTTGACTTCGGCCCCGGCGTCTAGACCCGATGGTTGTGCGGCCGGGGGAAGGAGTCCGGGCAGAAGCGTCCCACGTGGCAGCATCATCCAACGTGGCATCTGATAGGGATCCCACATCAGCAATCCAGCCACATCATTTGCCCCCCACTCCCCAGGCCCGTTGGCATATGGTGCTTGGGGCGAATGGAGTAAATGCGGTGCTGACATAGAAAGGCAGAAATTTGGTGTAATGATGACCATGATCGTCGGTGCTTCAAAAGGCAGTTCTCTAAGCTAGTGCGGAGGAGCCATGTAGACACGTCCGAGCAATTATTACTGGCATGGAATTTAGAGTAGCTGCGGTCGAAGTGAGGTGCCCCGTTTGCCGTTGGGCAACATGTGGTGCAGATATGTCAGTGGAGATGCTGTAACGGTATGGTTAGGCATCTGGTCACTTAGAAAGGAAAAAAAGTTTTTCCCAAAACATTATCTCTTTCAAATCTCGAGTGCCTGCCATCGTACCAAACTTCTTCCTCTCCCCCAACTATCCTAGACTCCCTTAGTTAGCCAGGTTTGTCTCTTTCTTTCCCCATCTTCCAGCAGGATAGGATTTCTCCTTAAGGTCAGGGTCTTCTCGGATGTAGTATGTCCTCATCTTCTTCTCTTCCAGCCTTCATCTGCCCTATCTTTGAGATGTCTCATTTCGGCCCCAACTTCCGTCCCACAACCAATCAAGCTGAGGCGGGGCCTTCTCGGCTGAGGCTGCCTTCTTCCTCCGATGAGAAGGAAGAGACATGCTTCGAGTTGAGCAAGAGGTGCCCTCCCACCAGGATCGTCATTAGGGAGCCTAGAGCTAGCCCCCCTCCTCCTCCTCCACCAGAACCCGCCCCCGAACCTCCTTGATCAACAGGTCCGGTAGGGTTGTTTCGACAATCTCTGTTAAGGAACTGGTGGCCATTTGGGATGTTTATGGCATCCCACACTCTGTCTGGCTCTTAGTCCCTCGATTGGGGGAACGGATCACTTCTAGTGGCCTGGGCCAGATAGCCCTCTACGAGGAGACTCTCATTAGGGGACTTCGATTTTCCTTCCATTTATTCTTCCTTTCCGTGTTGAGCAATTTCTATCTCGTCCCTGCTCAACTCGTCCCGAATGCTGTGAAGACCATCTTCTGCTTCATAGTACTCTGTCACTTTCACGGGATTGTAGCCCATTTTTCCTTGTTCAGGGCCTTTTTTAACCTAAAGCGCCACCCTTTTAAGGAGGGGTGGTGGTCCATTTCTTCTCGCCCAAGGGGCATTAAATTTGAACTCCCTTCTTCCATCAAAGGACAGAAGAACAAGTACTTTTTTGCATCGATCGAGGGGGTCGACTAGGTTTGGAGTGACCCATATCGGTCCCCTAACCGAGACTCTGTGATCAAAGCAGCTGACCAAGAGGTCTTCGAGCATCTCCGTGTGATCCAGATTCCTTCGCTTGAGGTTCTGCTATCAGAGAAGAATCTCTTCGAGGCTGGGGTCGACCCAACAAGAGAGTTGGGTAAGTTCGGCTTGAACTTTTCTTCTTGTGCTTTTCCTTTTGACTTTCTGAGCTTGAAGCTGACATTCTTTCTTCTGTGTGCAGGTATGAAGTTTTCACTGGATGACCTACTCTCGATCACCAAGAAGAGGGGTCCTCTAGCAGTGATCGGTGAGTCCTCCTCGAAGAGGGCTCGCGATGGAGGTGGCACGGTGACTGCTTCCACCGTGCTGACTGAGCCGAGCAGAGAAGGAACCGAGATCACCCCTGAGCTGGGAAAGAGGGAGGTCGAGGTAAAGCTTGAGCCAAGTCAGAGGGCTGATGAGCCCTCGCCAGAGTAGCCAAGGCGACGAGAGCTGGTCCTGGCCCTAGAATTTGAGGTGGTCATCCAGGCCAAGGCCATTGTCGTAGCTGCTGCCACGATGTCTCCTCCTCCCCCAGAGATCGTCGTCGTCGAGGAGGAGGAGGAGCAAGGAGGAACGGAGCCGGTGCCAGAGGCACCGTCCGAGGAGGTGCCGAGCTCCCACCATGCCCCTGAAGCTTCTTCCACTGGCGAAGCAGGCGACTCTGCATCTGGGGTGAGCAGGAGGGAGAGGGACTACCGCCAAGTCCCCTTCAAACTAGTGCCAAACATTTCTCTTGTCCAGGACTAGGGTCTGGTGGAGTGCATGATAGATTTTGCAATCCAGTCATGCGACTGGTGGGAGAAGGCCAAAAAATTACTACAGGATGCGATCAGCAGCACATTCCCCCATCTCTTCTCGGTAAGCAACTTCATCCGCTTCGTTTCTTCCTGTTCTCTTTTGCATTGGTTGCTAACGCCTTCTTTGGTGTAGCTCGGTGCTGAGCTCCTTTTGATCAGGGACTTTTGCAAGAATTGGTTGAAGAAGGATAGGCAGCGGGCAGCGGAGCTCGAGTCAGCGAAGATCAAGCTGAGATAGAAGAATGACGATGGCTAGGAGGCGAGTCAGAAGAACAAGGAGCTCCTGGGGGAGCTCGTAAGTGCTGAGAGGCACTTGAAGGAGCTTTAGGAAAGCCTTGACCAGGAACAGAGCCAGTCAAAGAGAAAGGCAGAGGAGCTCAATGCCACTAAGTCGAGGCAGAGCGAGTCCGATGTCGAAGTTGCCCGGCAGAAGGGGCATGCCCAATCTCTCTAGGCTGAGCTGAAGGTGGCAAGGGAGTGGTTGATTTCCGCTGAGAGGAAGGCCATTGCTGCTGAGAAGGAGGCAGCTGTAGTGGTAGAGTCGACGAAGGAAGCAAAGAAGGTGGCCATCGAGGCGGTTGGCCAGGCTGAGGCCACCAAGAATGGAGCCGTGGAGGCCATGGCGAGGTACAGGGCTTTGGAGGAGTTCGCTGTCGAGTTTTATGAGATGGTGTCGGACTCCTTCTACAAGGGATTTATGTATCACCACTCCAGGGTGGAGAGCTTCATCTCGGACAAGGGTCGAAGCTTCCTCAGATATCCTAGGGTCCTGGACGGAGAAATAGTCCCCAACTTGGGCACTGCTGAGAAGCTAGCCATAGCCTCCGATCCTACTCCGCCAGTGGTTGTCACCGAAGATGAAGCCAAGCAGCCTGAGGCCCTGGAAGGCGACGTCCTATTGTCAAACCGCCCCGGGAAGGGACCAGTCGCGTAGAATAGGGACCCTTGTAGTTTTTTTTTTTTTGCTTTCTTGCCTTTGGTCTGGGCTACCCGGCATGTCAGGGCCCAGAAATACTTGTATCAATCTATTTATTATCAATGAAGAAATTTTTTCAGTTACCTTCGGCTTGAAACTTCTCCTTTCTTTCTCTTCTCTCTTCTTCTTTTTGAGTTCCGAATACACGATGAAGTTAGAGAGAAGTTCTTCAACTTGCCGAGTTGTTCTCACTTTGCGTGCAAAATGGTCGAGTGTTTTTGAATGCTTATTTGAGGAGATCCTTTTGGCCTTGCCGGGATCAGTCTAGGTGTGCACTCGTTGGAAATGCCAGGTGACTACGGGGCTTCGATCTTAAGGAGTTTTTGGGCCTGAGGTGCCGGTTGTCCGATCTTAGGCATCGAGCTTCAGGAGTTTTCGATCTTCGGTGCTGGAGAGCTGGGCTCCAGGCTTTGGTGCCGGAGAGCATGGGATCCGGGCTTTGGTGCCAGAGAGCCTGGGATCCGGGCTTGAGTGCTGGAGATTGGACTCCATTCTTCGATGCAGGAGAGCATGGGATCCAGGCTTTGGTGCCAAAGAGTGTGGGATCCGGGCTTGAGTGTCGGAGAGTTGGACTCCATTCTTCGATGTCGGAGAACGTGGGATCAAGGCTTTGGTTCCAGAGAGCATGGGATCTGGGCTTAAGTGCTGAGAGTTGGACACCGATCATCATGCCCAAGAGCTAGGCTCCGGGCTTCGGTGCTGGAGAGCATGGGATCCGGGCTTGAGTGCCGGAGAGCCGGGCTCCGGGCTTCGGTGTCGGAGAGCGTGGGATTCAAGTTTGGTGCCAGAGAGCATGGGATCCGGGCTTGAGTGCTGGAGAGTTGGACTCCGTTCTTCGATGCCGAAGAGCTGGACTCCGGGCTTTGGTGCCGGAGAGCTGGACTCCGGGCTTTGGTGTCGGAGAGCGTGGGATCCGAGCTTTGGTGCCGGAGAGCTGGACTCCAATCTTCATGCTAGAGAGCTGGGCTCCGGGCCTTGTCGCCGGAGAGCTGGACTCCGGTCCTTGTTGCTGGAGAGCTGGACTCTGGGCTTTATGCCGGAGAGCTGGGCTCCGGGCTTGGTTGCCGGAGAGCCAGGCTCCGGGCTTGGTTGCTGGAGAGCCGGGCTCCAGGCTTGGTGCCGGAGAGCTGGGCTCTGGGCTTGGTTGCCAAAGAGTCGGACTCCGGGCTTCGTTGCTGGAGAGCCGGTCTCCAAGCTTCGTTCCCGGAGAGTCGGACTCCGGGGTTGGTTACCGGAGAGTCGAAATCCAGGCTTCATCGCCGGAGAGTTGGAATCCGGGCTTAAGCGTGCCAAACCTTGGGCCGGGTAGCAATATCCCTGCAAGGCAAGAGAAGATTGCACAAAAGAGGATCTTTATTATTATTAGGGAGAGGCCTTACATTACTGATAATATTTTTTCAGGTTGCAAGCATTCCACGTCCGTGGGAATCTGGTACCGTCTAGATCTTCAAGATAGTAAGCTCCATGTGGAAGAGCTTCGACCATCTTATAGGGGCCTTCCCAGTTTGGCGAGAGCTTGCTGCATTCCCGGGGTTGAGAAGCTTCATCTCGGCATAGCACCAGATCACCAGGGCGGAAAAACCTTCGACTTTACCCATGCATTGTAGTATCGGGCTATACACTGATGGTAAGCTGCCATCTGGAGTCATGCCTTATTCCTGGTTTCCTCGAGGAGGTCCAGGTTGAGAAGAAGGCGTGCCGAATTCTCTGCTTCATTATATCGCTATATCCGTAGTGTGGGCACGCCGAGTTCGATAGGAACAACGGCCTCTACGCCGAAAGTGAGGTTGAAAGGCATCTCATCCATGGCCATCCGGGGTATTATGTGTAGGCCCAGAGAATGCTGGGGAGTTCTTCTGCCCACCTACCCTTGGCCCGGTCTAATCTGGTCCTGAATCCTTGGAGGATGGTCCGGTTGGTCACCTCGGCCTCCTCGTTGGTCTGGGGGTGAGCCACCGAGGTGAATCGATATTGGATTTTGAGCTCGGTACAGAATTCTTTGAACTCTCGGTTGTCGATTTGCCACCCATTATCGATGATAATGCTATGGGAAGCCCAAAACGGTAGATGATCGACTTCAAGAAGAATTGATGGACATTGGCTTCCGTGATCCACGCCAGTGGTTCTACTTCTACCCACTTGGTGAAGTAGTCGATGACCACTATCAAAAACTTCTATTGCCCTGATGTACGGAAAATGGACCTAGGATGTCCATTCTCCACTGGTCAGACGGCCATGGGGTGGAGAGCTTGAAAGGGATATGCCCTACAAGCCAATCTATGTTGTATCTCCCAAACCATTGTAATTGACAATTTTCTAAATAAAGGCATTATTTTTCATCATACGCTGTGTTTATATTATATGATGAACCCCATATATTAGGGCTATGATTTTTTGGGTTATGATGAGATCATACCAGTGAGACCTAAAATCTTAAAACCGTAATCTAAAGTATTCCTAGTCAAAGGAACCCTGAGTAGGGGATCAGGGTTTTTTCGATAAGACTAGCACATCCCGGGTATATTGGAAAGGGTGACTGCTCTCACAGTCACTTGTGTATGACACTAATACTGGGATGTGGGTGCTCATTGGAGAATGAGTTCACTGATATGATCCAACTTGAGAATATCTAATGGAGTCTTAGCTACATGTCAATAGAAGGTTCTCATAGTGGGAGTGGTACAAGTAATCTTTTGACCTGAGACTGCCATAAGTACCTTATGTACATGAACCCATTCTTTGGTTCAATCCTAATCATGACACTGAGACATGCACAGGATTGATACTGGGAATGGTGAATTGGATATGAAGGTAATGAGTAGGTCAACAAGGAATCGATCACTCTTAGTAAGAGGAGATTGCATCCAGCTAGACAACAATCGCATGATGATTTAGGGAATCTTTGATCAAAGTGAAGATATTAGAGATGGTTTCTAATATCAAGATAATCGAATCATCATTATAAGATTGAGCTAGAAATAAATATAATATTGGATTTGACATATATCCATATCCATAGTTTTATTTTGGGTGCAGGCTGATCGAAAGATTTAATTGTACGGTAACTCTCTACTGAAGGGTAATTTTGGTATTTCACCAGAATTTCTATATCTTCCGGGTAGACATGACACGTTGCTAGACGTCAATCTTGTCTTGTGGGTTGATCAAGTTCAAAGATCACATGTTAGGAAGAATCCTAATTGATCGAATCGGGTAAGCCCGGTTTGACCTAAATCGATTAGAAAGAGTTCTAATCGATTAGGTCAACTTGTATTCGAACCCACTGCTGGCTAGATGTGGAACCCAATGGGTCACACACTTGAGAGGATTGATCAAGAGTTTAATTTGGAATTAAATCATCTTTGCAAGATAACACTCTAGCAGGTGTTGCAAACCCTAGCTTCTATTCGGATCAGATTCGAATTAGGGTTCCGGATTGGTTCAAATTGGGTTCTAATTGGACCTAATTAGACCCTAATTAAGAAAACAGGAATATGGCTAACCCTATTGGCTAGCCATGTAGCTTGGCTAGCCTCCCCACCCGCCCCCTTTTATTTTTCCATGCCAAATGCCAAGAGTCCATGCGCATATGGACTCTTGGCGCGCCATTTGAAAGAGTCCATGGCGCATGGACTCTTGGCGCGCCCCAAATATTTCTCCGATGATTATATTTGGGGCGGCCTCCCTCATAAGCAATTAGCTCACCATCTCTCCCCCCTTGGATGAGAATCCAATGGCTGATGGGATTTTGAGAAAGAAGGAATGCGCTAACTCCTCCCGGGCGCGCGAAATAACATCTCTTCGGAGATGAAAAGTCGCGACTTCCTTCCTTTTAAAACATCGCGATTTTTTCTTTAAGAAAAGCCATGGGATTTAATCTGGAAGGCCGTGAGATGGGAGGATTGGGCATGAGAAATAGGGAAGGGGCGTGAGACAAAGTGGAATGGGGTTTACGGAGAGTTGTGTTCTTTTGAGAAGACATCTCTCTGTAATCTATTTAAACAACAAAGATCTCGGGTGTTTGAACTAATGAACGACAGAGTTTATTTATTATCTTTTCTTTCCAGGAAACTGATTCCTCCTTAGCTTGTTTAGGACAAAGAGAGTTTCCCTCTTACAGAGTTCTCTTCTCTGTTGAAACTCAAGTCCAAAACAAGAGATAGGAAGAATCTCTTGATCGGTAAAAGAAAGGAACTCCTACTCTGTTTCTATTTCCTCTACTTTAAGACATTAGTGTCTTAAATCCATCTCCTCCTTCAAGACAAGAATTTTATTCTTAGGACAAGGTCTTAAGAAAGGGAGAGGAAGAAGGAAGAAAGGAAGTAAGGAGCCCCTACCCTGGAGTTTTAGAGCCATAGTCCTCTTGAGTTCTAGGATAAGAATTCAAGTGAAGGAATTTTGAAGAAGCTTGCATCTTGATCAATCATCTTGTGGATCACCATTGGAGGGTGGACATTTGGATGCCTGGTGAAATCAAAAGAAGCATTCAACACCAAGTTCTGATTCTACATCAAATTGGACTTAGCGTTAAAAGGTTGGTGCCCTAATTCTAACAATGTTAGTTTGTATGTTTTAATTCTAAATAAGGAGATCTTGGCTAAGGGATTTTGGTGCCAATTTCATTATTTTTGAAATTATACTTCCGCTGCGGTGCACCGGAAACCCCAACAGTCGTATCAGAGCCATCCTTATTACAGTTAAAACATATGAAAATTATTTATATGCATTTTTGTTGTTGTATCACAATTAGGGTTTTAAACCCTTGAATGCTGATACACTTAGAATAATTTAAGGAATGCATATATGATAATTAATATTTTGATGTATGCCACTAGTTAGGGTTTTTCACTCAAACCCTAATTATTATAGAGATCTGATTAGTTTTGAAGTCATCATACTGAAATAAGGTTGCCCTGGCATAATGGTGGATCCATTATGTGGTAAATGGTTGTCCTAGTATGATGACACACTTAGCACATATATGTTTATTAGAGTGATATCATAATGATATGTTTTTATAAGAATGTGCTAGCAATTTTATAAAGCCCTCTTCTTAAAATTATATTAAGTCATAGTATATTTAACTAATAAGCATCACTAGTCATGATGAATAATTGATCATTCGGTGTCTAGAAAGGTGGTTCTGGGAAGGTAAAGAGAATCGTGGTTTTAATTGGTTCCGTTGACTGACCTGGCCAATTTTTATTGGTGTCTAGGAAAGCAACGGGGGGACTCCCACATCTCTTCCACTTGCCTGGCCGATTTGATTATATTTAAATCTTGACTTATATGCTTAATGTTAAAAATGCTATATGTTGGCCTTCCTTCATGCTGGATCATTACTGTGTTATGAACCACATTAGGTTTGTTGTGTTATCTGCAAGACCTAATAGGGTGATTGACATAATATTGGTCTAGTGCAAAAATATGCTTACAGTATATTCAGTATAATGCCTTGTTGTGTTATCTGCAAGGGCATTATATTTGAATACTGACTGTATAGAAATGAAAGGGTCTTGACTTAACTAGAACATTATGGTTTGTTGTGTTTTCTGTAAGACTTATAATGTTCTAGAGGCCAAGTTATTTTTGAGAATTATATGAGATATAATTGGAAGAGTTTCCTACCTTTGAACTTATAAAAGATTTGTTGTGTTATCTGCAAAATCTTTTATAAGTTATAAGGATCTCGATCTCACTAAGAAAAACGATCAGGGTTCTTCTCGATTATCATAGTGAGGGCTATGATTTTTGATAAAATAGTGGGAGACATAATTAAATTGAAGACCTAATTTAATTATGTAAGTCATTTCATGGTTGTTTGCTTATGCATTGTTCTTAATTAAATATAGATAAATGGCATCTTCATTATCACTGAGAAGCATCTTAGATACCAACAAATTGACTGGTCCAAACTATGTGGACTGGTTGAGAAACTTAAAGATTGTACTGAGTTCAGAAAAACTTTCTTATATTCTTGATACCCCTAGTCTTAATCCACTAGGGGATGATGCCACACAGGAAGATATGGCCACATACAAAATGTGGCAGAATGACTCCCTCACTGTCAAGTGTATCATACTGGCCTCTATGACCAATGAGTTACAGAGGCAGCATGAAAGCATGGATACTCAATCCATAATGCTCAATTTAAAGGAGCTTTATGGAGAACAAAGCAGAACTGCTAGATACGAAATATCTAAGCAGTTATTCCGTGCTAGGATGACAGAGGGTACATCTGTTGAGGATCTTGTCCTGAAGGTAATTGACTTAATCACCAGATTGGGTCAATTAGGGTTTATTATGGATGGAGAGCTGAATCAAGATTTAATCCAACAATCACTCCCGGAGTCATTTTCTCAGTTTGTCTTGAATTATCACATGAACAAACTGAACACTTCCTTGCCTGAGCTATTAAATATGTTAAAAATAGTAGAGAGCCACGTTAAGAAAGAGAAGGCTCCACTTCTTCTTGTTGATAAGACCAATAAGAAGAAATCGGGCAAAAAGGGTTTTAGTAGGAGGCTAAACCCTAAGGGTGGCATCAATAAGAACAAGAAAGGAAAGAAGGCCTCAAAACAGTCAACCTGTTTCTTTTACGGCAAAGCGGGACATTGGAAAAGGAATTGCAAGGCTTACCTTGCAACTGTGAAGCCTGGTGCGGCAAACGCACCAAAAGGTATGTATGAGATACATACTATATTGACATTATATTCGTCTATATCAAATACTTGGGTATTGGATACCGCTTGTGGTTACCATATATGCAAATCTTTGCAGGACCTCCACAAGCTTAAAGTATTGAAGGAAGGTGACTTCAATCTCTACGGCGTTGGTGGTGATATCATCCAAGCAGAAGCTGTAGGAACGTATATTCTGAAGTTGCCTTCAGGGAAGATCTTGGAGTTAGAAAATTGTTACTATATGCCAAAGATTATTAGGAACATTATATCTATTCCTTTGTTATTAAAACAATGATATGTAATGGATGTAACGAGCACTGGTTGCTCGATAATGTTATCTAATAAAATTATTTGTTCTGGCATTTTAGCAATGGGCTCTTAACTCTTTCTTCCAATGATAGTATTTTTCATGTCAATACTAAAAGGAAAAGAAAGACTTTAATGATACTTTACTTTGGCATCATAGACTTGGTCATGTTAATGAGTCTAGGATTAGCAAGTTATACAAGGAAAAATTCCTTGATCCTTATGAGTATGAATCATTAGGAACTTGCGAATCATGTCTCATGGGTAAGATGACAAAAACCCCATTCACTAGACATGGGGAAAGGTCAACTGAGTTATTAGGACTTATACATACTGATGTATGTGGTCCAATGACAACTCAGGCCAGAGGAGGATACTCATATTTTATCACTTTTACAGATGATTTATCTAGATTCGGATATGTGTATCTTATGAAACACAAATCTGAAGCCTTTGATAAATTTAAGAAGTATCAAAGTATGGTCGAAAAACAAACCGGGAAAAGTATTAAAGTTCTTCGTTCTGATCGAGGAGGAGAATACTTATCCACGGAGTTTTTAGACTATCTTAAAGTTAATGGAATCCTTTCTGAATGGACCCCTCCTTATACACCACAGCTAAATGGTATAGCTGAAAGGAGGAATCATACTTTATTAGATATGGTACGATCCATGATGTGCTTCACAAATTTATCCATTTCCTTCTGGGGTCATGCCCTAGAAACTGCTATTTACATTCTGAACAAGGTACCTTCTAAATACGTTGTTACTACTCCATATGAAATTTGGAGTGGAAAGAAACCATATCTTAAATATTTCAAGATATGGGGATGTCCAGCTTATGTTAAAAAAATTTTGGACATAAGTTGGAACCTAGAGCGGATAAATGTCTATTTGTAGGATATCCTAAAGAAGGTAGAGGATATCTATTCTACCATCATACTGAACAAAAGATTTTTGTCAGCAGGCATGCCACTTTTCTAGAAAAAGAGTTCATTTTAGAAAAGGGCAATGGTAGAACTATTGAACTTGGAGAAGTACAAGAAATACAGATAGATAATTCTCAACCATTAGAACATGTAGTTAGGATAGAACCATAACACAAAACTCCTCCTCGTAGGTCTGACAGAGTGCCACGGGCACCTGAGAGGTATGGGTTTATTATTGAAAATAATGAAACTCAAGTCATTCAAAATGATGAACCTCTAACCTATACGGAAGCTATCTTGAGCACTGACTCAGATAAATGGCAAGAAGCCATGGAATCCAAAGTAGACTCTATGTATGTAAACCAAGTATGGTCTTTGGTTGATGCACCAGAGGGTGTTGATCCTATTGGGTGTAAATGGGTCTATAAGAAAAAGATTGGGGCTGATGGCTAAGTTGAAACCTATAAAGCCAGGTTAGTGGCTAAAGGTTTTAGACAAAAACAGGAAATTGATTATGATGAAACATTTTCACCTGTTGCCATGCTAAAATCAATTCGGATTTTACTTGCTATAGCAGCATACCACGATTATGAGATATGGCAGATGGATGTAAAGACTGCATTCCTCAATGGTTTCCTTGAGGAAGAAGTCTACATGTCACAGCCAAAAGGTTTTATTTCAAAGAATAAACCTAATCAAGTATGCAAGCTAAAGAAATCCATTTATGGATTAAAGCAAGCTTCCAGGAGTTGGAACATCTGCTTTGATGAAACTATTAAAAGGTTTGGTTTTATCAAAAATGTGGATGAACCCTGTGTTTATAAGAAGACTAGTGGGAGTGCCATAGTCTTCTTGGTTCTGTATGTAGATGACATACTCCTCATTGGGAATGATATCCCAATGTTGCAATCAGTCAAGGTTTGGCTATCAAACCAATTTTCCATGAAAGATTTGGGAGAAGCATCCTATATACTAGGTATTAAGATCTATAGAGATAGATGTAAGAGGATCCTAGGTTTATCCCAATCTAGGTACATTGACTTAGTGCTGAAAAGATTCAGCATGGAAGGAAGTAAAAGAGGTTATCTTCCTATGAGTCAAGGCATACATCTTTCTAAAAGAATGTCTCCTAAGACACCTGAAGAAAGAAATAGAATGAATTCTATACCCTATGCTTCAGCATTAGGGTCCATAATGTATGCCATGTTATGTACGAGGCCTGATGTGGCATATGCTTTAGGCATTGTCAGTAGGTTTCAGGCTGATCCAGGAGAGGATCATTGGAAAGCAGTTAAAAATATTCTTAAGTACCTAAGAAGGACTAAGAATATTTTTTTGATTTATGGTGGTTCTGATCTTAAACTAGAAGCTTATTCTGATTCTAGTTTTCAATCAGACCCTGATGATAGCAAATCCATTTCGGGATATGTTTTTACCCTAAATGGTGGAGCAGTGAGTTGGAAGAGTACCAAGCACCAGACTATAGCTGACTCAACTACAGAGGCAGAATACATAGCTGTTAGTGAAGCCGCCAAGGAAGCAGTCTGGATGAAGAAGTTCATCACAGAGTTGGGTGTTGTTCCTCAAATTGAAAACCCAGTGCCACTTTACTGTGACAACACTGGGGCTGTTGCTCAAGCTAAGGAACCAAGAGCTCATCATAAGTCCAAGCACATTCTGAGACGCTTCCATCTTGTCCGAGAAATAGTGAGAGACAAGATGTCTACATAGATAGAGTTGATACAAAGAACAATGTAGCAGACCCGTTCACTAAGGCTCTACCACAGCGAGATTTTGATCACCACCTCGAATGTATGGGATTAAGATTCAAAGGCGATTGGCTTTAGTGCAAGTGGGAGATTGAAAGGGATATGCCCTACAAGCCAATCTATGTTGTATCTCCCAAACCATTGTAATTGATAATTTTCTAAATAAAGGCATTATTTTTCATCATACGCTGTGTTTATATTATATGATGAACCCCATAGATTAGGGCTATGATTTTTGGGTTATGATGAGATCATACCAGTGAGACCTAAAATCTTAAAATCGTAATCTAAAGTATTCCTAGTCAAAGGAACCCTGAGTAGGGGATCAGGGTTTTTTCCGATAAGACTAGCACATCCCGGATATACTGGAAAGGGTGACTGCTCTCACAGTCACTTGTCTATGACACTAATACTGGGATGTGGGTGCTCATTGGAGAATGAGTTCACTGATATGATCCAACTTAAGAACATCTAATGGAGTCTTAGCTACATGTCAATAGAAGGTTCTCATAGTGGGAGTGGTACAAGTAATCTTTTGACCTGAGACTGCCATAAGTACCTTATGTACATGAACCCATTCTTTGGTTCAATCCTAATCATGACACTGAGACATTCACAGGATTGATACTGGGAATGGTGAATTGGATATGAAGGTAATGAGTAGGTCAACAAGGAATCGATCACTCTTAGTAAGAGGAGATTGCATCCAGCTAGTCAACAATTGCATGATGATTCAGAGAATCTTTGATCAAAATGAAGATATTAGAGATGGTTTCTAATATCAAGATAATCGAATCATCATTATAAGATTGAGCTAGAAATAAATATAATATTGGATTTGACATATATCCATATCCATAGTTATATTTTGGGTGCAGGCTGATCGAAAGATTTAATTGTACGTTAACTCTCTACTGAAGGGTAATTTTGGTATTTCACTAGAATTTCCATATCTTCCGGGTAGACATGACATGTTGCTAGACGTCAATCTTGTCTTGTGGGTTGATCAAGTTCAAAGATCACATATTAGAAAGAATCCTAATTGATCGAATCGGGTAAGCCCGGTTTGACCTAAATCGATTAGAAATAGTTCTAATCGATTAGGTCAACTTGTATTCGAACCCACTGCTGGCTAGATATGGAACCCAATGGGTCACACACTTGAGAGGATTGATCAAGAGTTTAATTTGGAATTAAATCATCTTTGCAAGATAACACTCTAGCAGGTGTTGCAAACCCTAGCTTCTATTCGGATCAGATTCGAATTAGGGTTCCGGATTGGTTCAAATTGGGTTCTAATTGGACCTAATTAGACCCTAATTAAGAAAATAGGAATATGGCTAACCCTATTGGCTAGCCATGTAGCTTGGCTAGCCTCCCCACCCGCCCCCTTTTATTTTTCCATGCCAAATGCCAAGAGTCCATGCGCATATGGACTCTTGGCGCGCCATTTGAAAGAGTCCATGGCGCATGGACTCTTGGCGCACCCCAAATATTTCTTCGATGATTTTATTGCGCATGGACTCTTGGCGCGCCATTTGAAAGAGTCCATGGCGCATGGACTCTTGGCGCACCCCAAATATTTCTCCGATGATTTTATTTGGGGCAGCCTCCTTCTTAAGCAATTAGCGCACCATCTCTCCCCCCTTGGATGAGAATCCAATGGCTGATGGGATTTTGAGAAAGAAGGAATGCGCTAACTCCTCCCGGGCGCACGAATAAACATCTCTTCAGAGATGAAAAGTCGCGACTTCCTTCCTTTTAAAACACCGTGATTTTTCCTTTAAGAAAAGCCATGGGATTTAATCTGGAAGGCCGTGAGATGGGAGGATTGGGCGTGAGAAATAGGGAAGGGGCGTGAGACAAAGTGGAATGGGGTTTACGGAGAGTTGTGTTCTTTTGAGAAGACATCTCTCTGTAATCTATTTAAACAACAGAGGTCTCGGGTGTTTGAACAAATGAACGACAGAGTTTATTTATTATCTTTTCTTTCCAGAAAACTGATTCCTCCTTAGCTTGTTTAGGACAAAGAGAGTTTCCCTCTTACAGAGTTCTCTTCTCTGTTGAAACTCAAGTCCAAAACAAGAGATAGGAAGAATTCCTTGATCGGTAAAAGAAAGGAACTCCTACTCTGTTTCTATTTCCTCTACTTTAAGACATTAGTGTCTTAAATCCATCTCCTCCTTCAAGACAAGAATTTTATTCTTAGGACAAGGTCTTAAGAAAGGGAGAGGAAGAAGGAAGAAAGGAAGTAAGGAGCCCCTACCCTGGAGTTTTAGAGCCATAGTCCTCTTGAGTTCTAGGATAAGAATTCAAGTGAAGGAATTTTGAAGAAGCTTGCATCTTGATCAATCATCTTGTGGATCACCATTGGAGGGTGGACATTTGGATGCCTGGTGAAATCAAAAGAAACATTCAACACCAAGTTCTGATTCTACATCAAAATTGGACTTAGCGTTAAAAGGTTGGTGCCCTAATTCTAACAATGTTAGTTTGTATGTTTTAATTCTGAATAAGGAGATCTTGGCTAAGGGATTTTGGTGCCAATTTCATCATTTTTGAAATTATACTTCCGCTGCGGTGCACCGAAAACCCCAACAGAGCTAGGAGAGTGGCGCCGCTGGCTGATGCGGTATGTGGGTGTGGTGCTGGCACCAGTTACACTTTTTCATGAAATCAACGGTGTCCTCCCTTATGGTCTCTCAGTAGTATCCCTGTCAGAGGGCCTTGTACGCAAGTGTCCTCCCCCTGACATGGTTTCCGCAAAGGCCTTTGTGTATCTCCTGGAGCATGAAGGTTTCCTCTTAAGGTCTCAGGCATTTCAGGAGCGGATAGGAGTAGGATCGGCGGTAGAGCTGTCCTTCCATGAGGATGAACTGAGAGGCCTTTTTCTTGATAAGGTCGGCCTCCATGCGATCTTCCGGCAGGGTGCCATTAGTGATGTATCTGATGTACCTATCCATCTAGCTCGGCTCCAGGGTAACTTGCTGTGCCTCTATGGGAGCTTCGTTGCTTGGATTTTTGAGGTACTCAATGTGGGCGCACCCCGATGACAAGTCCGGCAAGGTTGCTAGTCTTGACAGTGCATCGACGCAAGCATCGTCACCTCAGAGGATGTGGGAGATGCTGAAGCATCGAAAACCTGTTATGCTCAAGCGGATCCACTCTAAGTTCTTCATCATCTGGGGATCTCTGGCTTCATACCCTCCGGAGACTTGTTCGGCCACCAGTTAGGAGTCGGTGAAGACCTTCAAGCTTCGTACACCCAGCTCGCAGGAGACCCTAAGGCCCATGAGGAGTGCCTCATACTCCGCATGGTTATTTATTATGGTGAACTTGAAGTGGAGTGCACATTCAATTACCACTCCATCGCTGTTAGCAAGGATGAGACCTGCTCCACTTTTGCCTTCGTTGGATGCGCTGTCGACATGGAGGATCGAGGACTCCTCCTCGACACCTAGCTCCACTTGGTTCTCAGGCATTGTCTGCTTTGGCTCTTCGGTAAGTCCCACATATGGTGCGGGCACCAGAATCAGAAAGAGACTCCAACCAATTCAATCACATTCCGAATCTTTATGGTTGGACTAGAGAGTCCGGTAACCTTTCTTTATTTTGAGTCCAAAAGAATCATGTAAGTTGAGTCCATGTTGGGTCCTGTAATCTTTCTTTTGAGTCCAAAATAATCATGTAAGTCGAATCCATGTCGGGTCTAGTCTTAGTCCAATCCAAATGGGTCAACTAGCATCAAGCCTAAAGAAGACTCACAATGTATATCCCAAATCAAGACCAAAGCCAACTCAATTGGAGACCACATGCCACATCACTTACGCCACCTCAACTTGGGACCACATGCCACGTCAAGAGGAGACCACATGCCACCTCACATGCCACCTCACCACAAGAGGGCACCATCCCAAGTTCAAAATCAAGGAAGTTGGCCAAGGAGGATTTCAAGCAAGAAAATCAGCCCTCTCCCCTTATATTACTCCACTTGTTTGGGGATTTGAAATTTCAAAATTTGTGAGGCTTTATTTAAAGCCTTGGACGCCCCTTGTAAAGAGCTAATTGATGAATGAATACAAATTTTCAGAAATTTTCTATGTATTTCTATGTGCCTATGTGGATCTTTGTGCCTAAGTGAACCTCTTCCTCTCCTCCATCATTTCTTCTCCCTAATCCTTCTCTTTTACCCTTCATCTTCCATGCAATCCTCTTCCTTTAAGGCGAATTAAGGACATCCTCACAAGAAGAAGATCAACACCAACACAAGCTTCCACCATGGCGCCAAGGATCATTTCCAACAAACTCTCCTTTTGAGTTCCATCAATCTTCTCATTTCTAATTAAGCTTCTAATCATCTTGGTTTCTTTGTTGCAGGGTTCTCTAGGTTCCAGATTCAGGAGGAAGGATTACTTGCTACAAACTAGAAAGTTAGATGGCCCATCTTATGTGGTATGATCTTTCATTTGAGAACCTTAAGAGCGAATCCCTTGTGCTTGAGATTTCAATGCTTGAACTCCTAGTCTTTTAAGATCGGGATCATTAAATAGGGCTAGCTTGACTTGTATGCGAATTCTAATCTTGTCCTATTTCTTTAAGATTTTGATAGTTCTCCTAGTTGGGTTTAAGTATAAGCATTTAGGTTTTCTTATTTAGGTCTCCTTGATCTTATATGTTGAATCACTCATATGCAAGTAGGAATTGCTAGTTAAATTTTGATTAATCTCCTTTAGAGTCACATGATTGCATCCTCATCATTTATACCACACCAATCTTGGTATCAGAGTATGGTAGAATAAGTTCCTGATTGCATAGCATTAAGTCCTTGAAGTACTTGGATCGGGGGCGTTACCAGGCCGTCCGGTCTTAGGAGAAAGTAGGGTTTAAACACTCTCTCTTCCCATTCCACAGGGATCTCCTAAGGCATGTCAGGGTGTCATTGTGATTGACCTATGAAAAAGAAAGCCAAAGGACTTCTTAGATTTCATTTGTGAATTTTGCATTGGGCACGTTCTGTTTTTCTGCTTGCTGTATTTTCTGTAGGCTGACTGTAATCCGCCTGCAACTCCAAAGGCAAGTATCACATTCCTTGTTGGAATATTTTTTTTCCTGTTCCATTTTAAGTTGCTTATCACCGTTTTAAATTTCAATCTAAGAAAAAATTTACAAAAAAAATGAAAATTTCTGCAGTCTATCAGTGTTATTAGGGTTTCTGTTCTGTTCTGTTCCTTTTCATTATCTTCATTTCAGAATCTGCCTAGAATAGTATAGATTTTATTTTGAATTTTTGTTTCATCTGGTATGTCATCTAGAAGTTAGGAGTTTTCTATGATTTTTGTTAGATTTTTTTGACATTTTTTTCTGCACTTATCAACACCACTTTTAAACTGCAACACACTACTTTTGCACCTGAAATTTGAAATTTGCATGCATCTCATGACAAATCAAATTAAGGGCACGAAATTGACATAGGGTCAGGATTTCATCACCTGTCCCTAGCCCAAAAATCACCAAATTGCATATCGACCCAATCCCTAACTAAAATTGATTAGACATTAATTGCCCTAGTGGGTTAGGAACATCAATTTGGTCGAGCCCGGGTTATTGTCAACTCATTGTGTCAACTAGTCTTGTGTGTGCCCTATTACTTGGTGTCTAGAATTGGGACTAAGGGCTTGGGTGCTGATCCGTCTATCGGGCAAATTCCACCGGCCTAGGTAGGCCAGAGACAGGATCTCACACTCCCCTTGTTCTAAAACCTGGCCAAGTATAGAGTTACTACAATCTAGCTTGCCACCTTGATTAGGCAACTAGCTTGGAACTCTAGGTCCAGTTCAATTCAATTGGGAAAGCTTGTGCAACCCATTTCTTCATCTATTATTGAAAGCTGGTGTCAAGGATAGAGGTTAAGTGGCTCAAGCCTAAGCGGTTCTTGTGGTTTTTAATTAGGACCCAATGAAAGCTGGGGGAACCTCCCACAGACCCACCTCCTGACTGGCCAGTGGAAGAGAGTAGCTGTTGATTTGATTGTATCTAGTCAACTCAGTTTATTTGGACTAACCGGTTTAGAAAACTCGTAGTTCGGGTCTGAGTCTAATTGTTTGCATGACAACTAGGTCAGGCACACCTTACCACCCTTCACAAGCCCAACCTAGTTCATCCATGAATACTAGTATGGAAAGCCTTATGAGAACTATGATCGAGAAGATGGACCGTTTGGATGCTAAATTTGGTCAGTTCGAGGAAAGGGTAGGAATCCTAGAAGAAGCTAGGTTGACCCCAACTGAACCACCTTCACCCAGATTACCTTCAGTTCATCCTAGAGCCCAACGACAGGAACACACACCTGACCCAATTCAAAGAAGACCGCATCAGGATTATGTTGATCAAACTCCAGAGCCACCTCCTAGAAGGCCTCACTATGATACTTTTGATCAGGATGATCGAGCCCTAAGGAACATCCGTCTAGATGTACCAACCTTTGAGGGAAGCTTAGATCCTAAGGTGTACACAGACTGGGAGGCTGACATGGACCAGTATTTTGACTGGTATGATATGTCTGAAGAGAGAAGATTTAAGTTTGCCAAATCAGACTAGTTCATCAGGCTCGGTTATATTGGGAAAACGTGGAACGCATATCAAGGCAAAGGGGAGATTTACCTATAGCAACATGGAGAGATATGAAGAGGAAACTTAGAGAGAAATATCTGCCTATGTCTTATCAGCAAAGGTTATTAGATCAGTGGCAACGATTGACACAGGGTAACAAGACCGTTTCTGAATACGTTGCTAAATTTGATGAGTTTATGATGCGATGCAACGTAGTCGAGTCTGAAGTAGCCACTTTATCAAGGTTTAGATCAGGGTTGAATGATGATATAAAAGGGGAACTATTTTTAAGGGAAGTCCATGATTTAGATCAGGCATACCAAGTTGCCACGGACTATGAGAGGTTTCAAAGGAGAGCTACATTTAGACAACCTGAACCTATTAGGTTTAACCCTCCTGTTAGCAGGCCTAGTTCAGTCCCTGGTACAACCAATAGACCAAGATCCAGCTCGAATCCAACCCCTAGGCACAACCCTGCCATTCCCCCAATTCCTAGAGAAGACAAAGGAAAGAGCCCTGAAGTTCGAGGTGAGAGGGAGCGAGTCTGCTATAAGTGTCGTAAACCAGGTCATTTCGTGAGCCAATGTCCCTCTAGAGCTTTACATATAGGGGAGGCAGAAGAAGGTGAATCAGAACCCCTGGAGAATGATGAAGAGGAGGTTTATGAAGCAGGGGATTGCTTGGCTGATGAGTATGAAGGAGATGAAGAGAACATAGACTCATCAGATTTGCTAGGAGTTGTGAGACATATCATGACATAGACCAAGGAGCAAGAAGACTGGCATAGAACTAGCATCCTACACACATTTGTTAAGATAGGAGAAAAGGTCTGTAAGATCATCATCGATAGTGGAAGCTGTGTCAACGCCATTTCCACTAACACAACCAAATGTCTAGGATTACCCGTTGTTCCACATCCCAATCCATATAAGGTGTCCTGGATCGATTCCACTTCTATACCAATCAAGTCAAGATGTCAGGTTCAAGTCCAGCTTCAATCCTATCAGGAAAAGATCTGGTGTGATGTGCTTCCTATGGGGGTAAGTAGCATCATCTTAGGCAGGCCATGGCTGTTTGATCATGATGTGACCATCTTTGGTCGATCAAACTCCTGTGCTTTCAATTTCAATGGCAAGAAAATTGTCATTCATCCAACCCAGCCTAAGGATAATGTCAAGAGAGGAGCTAGTAGCTTGAAAGATAAGAAGACTGGATTAAATTTAATAGGTGCAAAAGAATTAGAGCAAGATATCATGGAAGGAACACCTATTTGGGTAGTAGCTGCTAAGGAAATTAAGGACCACAGCCCTGTAGAACACCCTCAAGAGGTGGTCTAATTATTGAAAGAATTTGAGGATGTGTTTCCAGAAGATCTCCCCGATAACCTCCCACCTTTAAGAGACATACAACACGCAATAGATTTAATCCCTGAAGCGACTTTACCTAATTTGCCTCACTATAGGATGAACCCAACTGAACACCAGGAACTGCAAAGGCAAGTGGGTGAACTTCTTCGGAAGGGGTTTATTAAGGAAAGCTTAAGTCCATGTGCAGTCCCTGCTCTGCTCACCCCTAAAAAGATGGCACCTGGAGGATGTGTATAGATAGCCGTGCCATTAATAAGATCACTGTAACGTATAGATTCCCAATCCCAAGATTAGACGACATGTTGGATATGATAGCTGGATCGACAATTTTTTCCAAGATAGACCTAAAAAGTGGCTATCACCAGGTTAGGATTAGGCCTGGAGACGAATGGAAGACCGCTTTTAAGACTAAAGATGGATTATATGAGTGGTTAGTCATGCCGTTCGGTCTGTCCAATGCACCCAGCACTTTTATGAGAATAATGAATCAGGTGTTAAAGGTTTTTATCGGAAGATTTGTAGTGGTCTATTTTGATGATATACTTATATATAGCAAAACAAAGGCAGACCACTTAACCCACCTGAAGCAAGTTTGTCAAGTCCTGAGAAAAGATAGTCTCTATGCCAATATCAAGAAGTGTGATTTCCTGACAAATAGAGTTATCTTTCTAGGATTCGTAGTCACATCTGAAGGGGTGTCCGCTGACCCTGCGAAAATTAAGTCAATAGTAGAGTGGCATGTACCCAAGAATATCCATGATGTCCATTGTTTCCACGGTTTAGCCACCTTTTATAGGAGATTCATTAGAGGGTTCAGTACGATAGTGGCTCCAATCACTGATTCTATTAGGAAGGGAAATTTCGAGTGGACTAAAGCAGCAGGTAAGGCCTTCCTAACAATTAAGGAGAAAATGACACAAGCACCTGTCTTAAGGTTACCCGATTTTACCAAGGTGTTTGAGGTTGCTTGTGATGCTTCTGGGGTCGGAATTGGAGGTGTCTTGAGTCAAGAGAATCACCCAGTAGCATACTTCAGTGAGAAGTTAAATGAGGCAAGACTAAGGTATTCCATGTATGATAAGGAACTGTATGCTGTAGTTCAAGCTCTACGATATTGGAGGCATTATCTTCTACCCCACGAGTTTGTCCTGTTCTCTGATCACGAAGCTCTTAGGTTCCTTAGTTCTCAAAAGAAATTAAACCCTAGGCACAGGAAATGGGTAGAATTCATACAAGCTTACACGTTCATTTTGAAACATTGTGCCGGTACTGAAAATAGGATTGCTGATGCATTGAGCCGCCGTTCTATGTTGTTAACCTCTGTGAGCACTGAAGTAGTAGGGTTCGATAGATTGAAAGATGAATATCCCACATGTACTGATTTTGGTCACATCTATCAATCCCTCCAACAAAGACCATCTAGTGAGCCTAGTGATTATACACTGTTAGATGGATACCTTTTCAAAGGAAATCAGTTGTGTATTCCCAAGACCTCTATTAGGGAATTTCTGATCTGGGAAGTCCATGCTGGAGGTTTAGCAGGACATTTTGACAGGAACAAAACCATCCTAGCAATGGAAGAACAATTTTTTTGGCTTGGTCTTAAAAAGAACGTTGCCCAGATCGTAGCTCAGTGTCGGACCTGTGCTGTTGCAAAACAGCAAAGATAGAACACTGGTCTGTACACGCCCTTACCTATCCCTGATGGTCCATGGCAAGATATCAGTATGGATTTTATGGTAGGTCTACCTAAAACTTCTAGGAAACATGACTCTGTTTTTGTGGTTGTCGATCGTTTCTCCAAAATGGCGCACTTCATCCCGTGTTCTCAAACTTTAGATGCTTCGAAAGTGGCCAAGCTTTTCTTAGATCAGGTGGTTAAGCTTCATGGTTTACCCAAGACCATTGTGTCAGATAGAGATGTCAAGTTCACTAATACTTCTAGAAAACCCTCTGGCACATGTTAGGTACTAAGCTGAAATTCTCTACAGCCTATCATCCTCAAACCGATGGCCAAACTGAAGTAGTAAACCGAAGCTTAGGAAATCTCTTAAGATGTTTAGTCGGCGACAACCTAGGAAACTGGGACTTACTACTTCTTCGCACTGAATTTGCCTACAACAGTTCGATTAATAGGTCTATTGGGAAAAGTCCATTCGAAGTGGTCCATGGATATAGACCTAGGAAACCTTTAGACCTAATTCCATTACAAGTACATACACGAATATCTGAGTCTGCTGAGTCATATGCACAGCATGTTAAGGGTTTGCACAAGGAGATTAGTCAGAAGATTCAAACAAGCAATGAACTCTATAGGCATATGGCTAATTCATATAAACGGTTAAAGGAATTTAATGAAAGAGCCTCTGTAATGATTAGGCTTAAACCAGAAAGGTTTCCTCCGGGAACTATGAAGAAACTCCATGCCCGGGGAGCCGGACCCTTCAAAATAATAAAGAAAATTGGACCTAATGCTTATGTAGTAGACTTACCACCTAGTTACGGCATTAGTTCTACATTTAATGTTTCCGATCTGAAAGAATACAAGGAACCTGCATTGATACCGGATGAACCTTTTGGTCCTAACAATTCTCTTGAGAGTGAAATGCCAATTGAGTGTCCACCACCAAATATTCCTGAGCGAAAGGAAAGAATTGAAAGGATCTTGAATGACCAGATCATCACTACTAGAAATAAGGGTTACCAACGCTATCTGGTTCGATGGCAAGGACGTCCTGAATCTGAAGATTCCTGGATCACCAAAGAGGACCTACAACAAATTGACCCGGATATATTAGAAACTTATCACTCGATAGGGTCGAGTTCCTCCCACCCGGGGAGAATTGATGCGAGCACCAGAATCAGAAAGAGACTCCAACCAATTCAAGCCCATTCCGAATCTTTATGGTTGGACTAGAGAGTCCGGTAACCTTTTTTATTTTGAGTCCAAAAGAATCATGTAAGTCGAGTCCATGTTGGGTCCTGTAATCTTTCTTTTGAGTCCAAAATAATCATGTAAGTCAAGTCCATGTCGGGTCTAGTCTTAGTCCAATCCAAATGGGTCAACTAGCATCAAGCCTAAAGAAGACTCACAATGTATACCCCAAATCAAGACCAAAGCCAACTCAATTGGGGACCACATGCCACATCACTTGCGCCACCTCAAATTGGGACCACATGCCATGTCAAGAGGGGACCACATGCCACCTCACATGCCACCTCACCACAAGAGGGTGCCATCCCAAGTTCAAAATCAAGGAAGTTGGCCAAGGAGGATTTCAAGCAAGAAAATCAGCCCTCTCCCCTTATATTACTCCACTTGTTTGGGGATTTGAAATTTCAAAATTTGTGAGGCTTTATTTAAATCCTTGGACGCCCCTTGTAAAGAGCTAATTGATGAATGAATACAAATTTTCAGAAATTTTCTATGTGTTTCTATGTGCCTATGTGGATCTTTGTGCCTAAGTGAACCTCTTCCTCTCCTCCATCATTTCTTCTCCCTAATCCCTCTCTTTTACTCTTCATCTTCCAAGCAATCCTCTTCCTTCAAGGTGAATTAAGGACATCCTTACAAGAAGAAGATCAACACCAACACAAGCTTCCACCATGGCGCCAAGGATCATTTCCAACAAACTCTCCTTTTGAGTTCCATCAATCTTCTCATTTCTAATTAAGCTTCTAATCATCTTGGTTTCTTTGTTGCAGGGTTCTCTAGGTTCCAGATCTAGGACGAAGGATTACTTGCTACAAACCAGAAAGTTAGATGGCCCATCTTATGTGGTATGATCTTTCATTTGAGAACCTTAAGAGCGAATCCCTTGTGCTTGAGATTTCAATGCTTGAACTCCTAGTCTTTTAAGATCGGGATCATTAAATAGGGCTAGCTTGACTTGTGTGTGAATTCTAATATTGTCCTATTTCTTTAAGATTTTGATAGTCCTCCTAGCTGGGTTTAAGTATATGCATTTAGGGTTTCTTATTTAGATCTCCTTGATCTTATATGTTGAATCACTCATATGCAAGTAGGAATTGCTAGTTAAATTTTGATTAATCTCCTTTAGAGTCACATGATTGCATCCTCATCATGCATACCACACCAACATACTTGACCAGGAAGATGGCCAGCACCTGGGCCTTCTGGGATGACCTCTGTCTATACGCGATGTCAAACTCGCTGAGTTTTAATGCCCATTTGGCCAAATGTCCAGATGTGTTTGGATGACTTAGCATAGCCCTCAGGGGCTGGTCCGTCAGGACCACGATCGGGTGCGCTTGGAAGTAAGGCCTGAGATGCTGAGTAGACATGATAAAAGCAAAAATTAGTTTTTTGGATCGGGTGTACCTGATCTCAGCATCCCGAAAGATCTTGCTAGCCTAGTACACCGACTTCTGGGATCCATCCTGATCTGTGCGGACGAGTACCGAACTGACGGCTCCAGGGGTGACCGCCAGGTACAGCAGGAGCTCATCTCTTGTCACCATCCTGGAGAGCAGTGGTGGTGATGCCAGGAGGTCTTTAAGCTCCTCGAAGGCCGTCTTGTACTCCTTTGTCTAGGTAAAGTTGTTCATCTTACGCAGCACCTTGAAGAAAGGGAGGCATCGGTATATCGACCTTGAGATGAATAGGGTTAGCGTGGCAATCCGACCGGTCAAGCATTGCACCTGCTTTTTTGAGGTCGGATGCTCCATGTCGATGATCGCCTGGACCTTCTCCGGGTTCACCTCGATTCCTCTTTAAGTCACTATGAAGCCAAGGAACTTCCTTGCTGCTACTCCGAAAGCATATTTTGCTGGGTTCAACTTCATCTTATGCTCCTGGAGGTTTTGGAAAGCTCTGCGAGGTCAGCGATGTGGTTCGACCTTGGCTTGCTCATGACAAGCATGTCGTCTACATAGACTTGCATGTTCCTGCCGATCTAGTCCTTGAAGACCCAATTGACCAGGCGCTGGTATGTGATGCCAGCATTCTTCAAGTCGAACGGCATCATCCGGTAGCAGTACGTCCCTCGGTCGGTGATGAAGGTAGTGTGCTCCTCGTCCTCCGGGTGCATCCAGATTTGGTTGTATCTAGAGAATGCATCCATGAAGGAGAGAAAATGGTGCCCCGAGGTGGCATCCACTAACTAGTCGATCTTCGATAGAGGGAAGCTATCTTTCGGACAGGCTTAGTTATGGTCGATGTAGTCTATATAGTTCCTCCACTTTCTATTATTTTTCTTTTCCATAACCATATTGGCTAGCCAACTCGGATAATGCACTTTCCAAACAAAGCTGACAGCGAGGAGTTTGTCCACCTCGTTGATCGCCCTTTGCCTCTCCAGTGCGAAACTTCTTTTCTTTTGCCGCACAAGGCGATACTTTAGGTCGATACTCAGCTTGTGGGTTATGATCTCAAGTGGGATCCCAGGCATGTTGGCCGCCATCCAAGCAAACACGTCGGCATTCACCCGGAGAAAATCTAGCAGGTGGGCTCGCTCATCATCTTGTAGCGGTGCCCCAATCTACACTATCTTCACTAGTTCGATTCAGAGAGGATACGATAGCAGACGCTCGACCGGGCCATCTCTGGGGTCCTGCATCCTTTGGTCGAGGTCATCTACACTGAGGTCATCCTCGGCAACCTTGGCCCCGGGGATGGTTTGGAGGCAATGTTGGATTGGCTGAGGTGCCCCCTTATCTCCCCGACACTATAGGGAGTTGGAAACTACATCAACAGCCACTTTATGGAGATGACCACGTCGAGCAGGTTGAGCCTAGGTCGACCAAGAATCATGTTGTAGCCTGAGGGGAGCCTAACAACCGTGAAGGTCATCATTACAGTACTCTGCCGAGGTGGCGTCCCGGTAGTAACAGGAAGAATGATCTCTCCCTCGACTCCTACAAAGTCACCTATGAAACCAACAAGGGGTGTGTGCACAGTTTTGAGCTAAGCAGAGGATCGATTTATCCTGGGGAAAGCATCATAAAAAAGCATATCTGTGAAGCTCCTACTATTAACCATGATGTTTTACAGGATGCTTTGCGATCATTATCTTGATGACCACAGCATCATTGTTTACATTTTTATTTTCAACCCCCCTCTCTTATAAAGGGAAGTACATTCTCAAAATCCTCTCCCCCTCGAGCTTTCGTGGGAGCGCGCTCGACTCCCCAGCATATCATCCCCACCGGCTTCTCGGTAAGGTGGTTATTGACTGTAGGGATTGGAGGGAGAGCGGCGAGCACCTGAGGTTCCACTTAGGGTCTGCCCCCCACAAACCTTCCAGAGTAGCCCCTCTTTATGAGTTCTTCGATCTCCTTCTTGAGATGCCAGCATTCCTTGGTCTCGACGCCATGGTCGTGGTGGAACTGGCAGTACTCATCCTATCTCGACCGGTAGATGGCTTTAGCGAAGGTGGGCACCTCAGATAGCGTTCATCCTCGATCTCCATGAGGATCTTTGCCCTTGGGGCGAGAAGAGGTGGGAAACTCTCTTTGAGGATGGGGTCTCTCCTTGGCTTCGGCCTCTGGTAGAAGTTCGGTGCGGATGGTCCAGGCTTTCGCATACCGGGGGCCTCTCCAGAAGCTGGCTTCTTTAGAGGCCTTCCATCCAGCTCCCTCATGCGATCCGCCTCCTCGGCATGGATGTACTTTTAGACTCGGAGGAGGAGCTTGGAGTAAGTCTTGGGGGCTTCTTATCAAGAGAGTAGGTCAGGCGGGAAGTACTGAGCCCTCTCTTCAGTGCCAGCATAGCGACTGGCTTATCAAGGTTGTAAATCTTTAGTGTGGCAATGTTGAAGTGGGCCACATAGTCCCGTAGGAGCTCATGGTCCTATTGCCTGATGGAGAAGAGGGTGTCCGCCTCCCGTGGTGCCTTCCGGCATGCATCGAAGTGAGCCATGAACTTTCACTCCAGCTAAGCGAAGCAACTGATGCTCTCCGGCTCGAGGCGGGTGAACCATACCTGAGCTGCCTTTCGGAGAGTAGCATGAAAGGTGATGCAGAGGATGGCGTCGGTCATACACTGGACTCTCATGAGGGCCTTGTAGCTCTCAAGATGATCTAGGGGGTTGGTGGTCCCATCATAGGGATCCACCTGTGGCATGCGGAACCGGCTCCTCTTGGACTTCTCAGGAGAAAGGAGGACGAGCGTCATAGCCCGCCAGCTCGCTGGTGGAGCCCTGGAAATTCGCAAATTGGTGAGATAGCTCTGCCAGCTTATGCTCCTGCTCCTCCAGGAGCTTCTCTGCCATGTGCTTGATGGCCTCATCGGTTGAACCCTCCGTGGAGGCTGATTAGAGAGGAGAAGGTGACATGTGAGGGGTGTCACGATGGGGAATCTTGCCTCTTCAACCACGACGAGGTTTAGCAGTGACCCGCTCCAAGGCCGGGGACCGGCTTTCAAGATCGGTAGATCCGGCCTGTTGCCTCTTCACGGGTGTTTGGTGGCTTTCTCGATGGTCAATGGTGGCTCACGGCTGTGAAGGCCTTCCTTAAAAGGAGCTTACGCTATCGCGGGGTGCTGCGACATGGGCCGCGGGAGTCCCTGGCTACTGGTGCGTGGCCAAGGACTGGTGTTGGTGCTGGAGCTAGCGCACTACTGTAGTGAAAATCTGCATCTGCTGGATGAGTGCGGCTAGTTGAGTATCCGTTGAAAGTGGTTGAGCAAGAGCGAGGGGCTCCCCTTCTAGACTATGCGGGTCTCCATGGGAAGGGGGATCCCCCGCATGGCTGGTGTAGGCTTTTCTCGCTCATGTTATCACCATCCTCCCGACGGGCTGCTTCAAGGGGACTAGGTTGGATCAAGAGGTGTCCTGCCTCCCCCTTCCTGGCGCACCAATCTATTACCTCCAAGATCACTATGGTCGTAGCTGAGGTCGAGCTCAGAATGTTCTCCTATCGCTCGGGATTCTTCTCTGGTGCCCGTACCTGCAAAATAGAGTTAGAGACCCAGGCCAGGGATTCCGGCGGGAGCACTCCGACGATCAAGTCAGTAGCGATCCAGGGGAACATATACTCCCGGTCGAGCCCCGAGTGTGGACTCCATGCTAGGAGGAGAATTAGTGAGATGAGAGAGTGCGAGCGGGCTGAGCATAGAGTGTGGGAATGGCAGCAGAGGAGAGCTCGAACTGAGTAGCTGTGTCCATCTAGACCCCTCCTGGGGGTTTTGCAGTAGCCTCGAGTATTGTCTTCCGGTGCGCTGTCCCCTTCTTGCTCGTTGGACCTCACTCCACTGAATTTTTTTTTGAGTTATATGGGAGACCCTTTTTGCTGGGGGTGTTGCACGCCGCTTACCTCGGGATCTTCCCATACCTATGGGCGCGTGTGAAGATGTTTCATGCCGTAGACGGGTTGCCTTTCCATTCTGGTGATATGGAAGCTACCATTTGCTCTAACATTCCTTATGATCGCTCCCTTTTGGATAGTTTTGCAGGGCCTCGATCGACAGGCCGCCATCTCTTGGATCCGGATTTGCTGGTTGACTTTTTCTTTTGGAGGGTGTAGACGGTTGGTGGAGAATGCAGAGCCTCGATCAGAGGATTCCTTCCATTCAGGTATAAGTGGCAGCAGGGGCCATCATCGCGGCCTGGCGGGCATCTTTTCGCGGCCCTCGGGCGTCGAGCTATCATCCATGGAGAGCAGCGACTTACTTCGATTGCAGGCATCCTCGTCTGAGGTGGAGCCGATCTGGAGAGGCGGAGCTCGACTTTGGCCTCGTCATCTCGATCTAGAAGGAGCGCAGCTGGACGAAGGAGTACGGGTAGAGGCATCCCATGTGGCAGCTTCGTCTAATGCGGTGTCTGGCAGGAATCCCATGTCAGCGATCCAGCCACATCACTACTGACTCGAGCATTTGGATGGACGATAAGTGGCATGTCCGTGGAATGTAGACAACCTTCGCAAATACTATCAATAAAGGCCATAACTTCTCTTATAAGGCAACTCCAAAAGTCTTACTCCGGTCAGCAGAGGTTTTAGGGTATCCCACTTCCGAAAGTCCGACTCCGGTCGGTAGAGGCTCTAGGGCAGTCCACTTCCGAAAGTCTGACTCCGGTCGGTAGAGACTCTAGGGCAGCCTACTTTCGAAAGTCCGACTCCGATCGGTAGAGGCTCTAGGGTAGCCCACTTTCAAAAGTCTGACTTCGGTCGGCAGAGGCTCTAGGGCAGCCCACTTTTGAAAGTCCGACTTCGGTCAGCAGAAGCTCTAGGGAAGCCCACTTTCGAAAGTCCAACTCCGGTTAGCAGAGGCTCTAGGACAGCCCACTTTTAAAAGTCTGACTCCAGTCGGCAGAGGCTCTAGGGCAGCCCACTTCCGAAAGTCTGACTCCGATCGACAGAAGCTTTATTGTAGCCCACCCTAAAACAACCCACTCGAAGATCCGACCTCGCTCGGAAAATGCTACTTGAAATCCCGAAGTATTTGGAGATTACCTTATGAATGGCTGAATTCAAGGTTTCTTTGGAAATATTTATAAAAGGAGGAGTTCAGACCAGACTACCCTTCCATACTTAGAAATATTTCTAAGGACTTGGAGTCGGACTGGGCAACTGTTCAATGTTTATTTTGTAGGACTAACGTTCGGATTGAGCCGACTGCACAACACTTAGAAATATCTTTAAAGAGAGGGAGGTTCAGATCAATCCAACCGACACACTTCTAGAAGATTGAACAACGAAGATATATCAAAAGAAAGTATTCTTCATTACTTAGACAAATTTCTTTACAAAAGGACAGGGCAGACTTTTACAAACAACCTAAGTCTGACCTTGTGAATGTACAAGAGAGACCTCAGCTTCGGCCTCATGTGCCGCACCCGAAGCTCCGACTAGGACATCCGTCGGTCCCGTATCAGCGACAACCTCGGCCTCGACCTCGTTGCCAGCCGGGATCGCTTCTTCTTCCACCCCACTTTCGCTCGCTTTGGTAGCTGCAGCAAGGCAAGTCAAACCCTAGAAAGGCATCACCGACCTTCGACAGGCATTCCTCATAACTATAATCGAAGCCGACCGCCCTAGCCTCCTCCATCTTTTCTTTGAAGCTATCAGAAGCTTTATACTTCTTTATGGCATCGTCAGCCGCTTCTGTAATCTGCTCTTCGGACTCCTTTAGTAGGGTCATGTACTTCCCCACCACAAACTACTGGTCCTGCTAGTTTTTTTGATTTTCGACCACTCGCGCCTCCTCCTTCTCAAGCCAACGAGCAAGGAAACTCAGCTTCTTCTTCTTCCTCTTCAGACTGGCCTCCCGATCGGCCAGCCAGGCCTACAGGACTTTCCCCTGCTTCCTCTAAGCTTCTGCCTTGGCCCGAAGGGCCAACAGCTCTTCTTCGGTGACCTTTTGTGATGCCTCCACCGTAGCTCTAGCAGCATTCGACTCCTGGAGCTTCGCAGCTGTCACCTTTGTTGTGCAATAAAGCTTGCCGAGGTCGTCATCCATCAAGGTGACCTTATATACAAGCTACAAGGAAAAATCCGGGTTAGTTGGGTATGAAGAGAAGAGGATAAGAAGAATAATGATGGGGATGCAGGGCAGGTCTGGGTATTTTTTTATTTTTCTTATTTTTTCAGAATTTTTTTTATTTTTCCTATCCCGCTATTCCACCTATCCCTGCTATTCTGGTTTTGTTCTTGGTTTATCCCTGAGTTATCCCAGCTTTATTCTATCTCCTACAACCTTTCTCTCATGAATTTTTAAAAGTTCTGAACCTAAGTCCACCGCCCCTCCGGCCCAAGATCCGGGCCGCCCGCCCTCCGGCCGCCCCCGTCGGAACGCCGCCGAAGCTCGCCGGCCCCCGCCCTCGCCGGAGAAGCCGCCGCCACCGCCGCTGCTGCCCACGCCCGTGGGAAGCCAAATGGACGCGGAGGCATCCGCCCGCCACGGCCCACGGCCGACGCAGCCACCGCCGCCATCACTGGCCCGCTACCAGCCACCGTTCCCGCCGCCCGCCTGCCCTCGCCCGGCTGCCGGTTGGGTCCACCACCGTCCACACCCGTGGGAAGATGAACGAACACGGGAGGCATCCGTTTGCCCACGTGCGCCCCTGCGCCGCCACCGTCGTTGCCGCCGCCGCCCGCACATCTGCCGGCCACCATCCCGCCAGCCCCGGCCATCCCCGCCATCCACCGGCCACGCCTGTGCCCTGAGGTCTCCCACGGTCGTGGGAGACCAAACAACACGCCCTGGGGCGTGCCATGCCATTCTTGCGCTGCCTCGCCCGCAGCCCGTCCGCCACCAGCTGGTGTTCCACCGGAGACCGTTTTTCCCTTCCATGACCGTGAGTTTGTATTTGCATGGCTTTCAAAGCATCCCATATTTCAGAGCAGCACGCTTTCTGGAGCAGATTATCAAACTAACATGCTTCTCAGAGTATATCAGCACTATTTTGATGCAACACAAATTTGATGTAATTTATTTTCCTTTTTAGTTTTCTTAGAGGCTAAGAAACTGAGGGTTTTGGTTTTTCTATATAAAGGCCCCCCTCCCCCTGTAATAATTAGAGAGAGTTGATATAGATTTTTGGGTTGGTTCCGGTTCTGGTTCTGGGCTGAGGCCCGTTTTTCTTCGTTCCCTACTATGTGCATTATGGATTCGATGAGCACCCTAGTTATCCCCTATCTCGTCTTCTTTATCTCCTCGTGTCCTTCGAGAGTCATCCTAGCGCATCTATGTGAGAGCCCTGTTGTGTGCATTATAGGTTCGATGGGAGCTCAGGGTAGCTGGTGCTGTGACCCCTTCGGGAGGGTAGCTTTATGGTCAGGGTAGCTGGTGCTGTGATCTCTCGGGAGGGTAGCTTTAGGCTTTGACCCCTGACTTTCTGTGTGCGTTCCTCGCTAGAGTGAGTCTCAGGGCCATGAGTTCCACTTCGCGGTCCCCCATCTTCATCCTTCCTTCGCCACATCCACCTAGAAAATTGAAAACAAAAGAGATCAGCTATCTTAGGATTTTAGTGTCAGTATGCCTTAGTCCTAGGAGGCTTCTTAGCCCTCCCACGGTCCAAGTTTGTTTAGTTGTTTCACTGTTTTCCAAATTCCCAGGTTACATCAATTTTTTCGTCCCGCATCAATTTTGGTATCAGAGCATGTTGTGGATTGGGTGTGCTCCATCTTTCGAACTCGACGGAGTCGAGTTCTTCGCGGTCGAGGAGAATGATGGAGATCCAGGGCAGGTTCGGGTATTTTTCTGTTTTTTCTTATTTTTTCAGATTTTTTTTTTATTTTTTCCTATTCGGCTATTCCACCTATCCCCGCTATTTTGGTTTTGTTCTCGGTTTATCCCGAGTTATCCCAGCTTTATTCTATCTCCTTCAACCTTTCTCCCGTGAATTTCTTAAAAGTTCCGAACCCTAGCCCACAACCCCTCCGGCCATAGAACCGGGCCGCCCGCCCTCCGGCCGCCCCCGCCGGAACGCCGCCGAAGCTCGCCGGCCCCTGCCCTTGCCGGAGAAGCCGCCGCCACCGCCGCTGCCACCCACGCCCATGGGAAGCCGAACGGACGCGGAGGCGTCCGCCCGCCACGGCCCATGGCCGACGCTGCCACCGCCGGCCCGCTGCCAGCCGCCGGTGGGGTCCGCCGCCATCCATGCCCGTGGGAAGATGAACGGACGCGGGAGGCATCCGTCCGTCCACGTGTGCCCCTGTGCCACCGCCGCCCGCACGTCCGCCAGCCACCATCCCGCCGGCCCTAGCCGTCCCCGCCGTCCACCGGCCACGACGGTGCCCTAAGGTCTCCCACGGCCGTGGGAGACCAAACGGCACGCCCTGGGGCGTGCCATGCCATTCTTGCGCCGCCTCGCCCGCAGCCCGCCGCCAACCATCCGCTGGCCCGTCCGCCACTCGCTGGTGTTCCGCCGGAGACCGTTCTTCCCTTCCACGATCGTGAGTTCGTATTTGCACGGATTTCAAAGCAGTCCATATTTCAGAGCAACATGCTTTCTGGACCAGATTATCAAGCTGACACGCTTCTCATAGCATATCAGCACTATTTTTGATGCAATACGAATTTTGATATAATTTATTTTTCTTTTTTAGTTTTCTTAGAGGCTAAGAAACTGAGGGTTTTGATTTTTCTATATAAAGGCCCCCTCTCCCCCTGTAATAATTAGAGAGAGTTGATATAGATTTTGGGTTGGTTCCGGTTCTGGTTCTGGGCTAAGGCCCGTTTTTCTTCGTTTCCTGCTATGTGCATTATGGGTTCACTGAGGGGTGTGAGACGTTCCCTGCTGTGTTCATTATGGGTTCGATAAGCACCCTAGTTATCCCCTATCTCGTCTTCTTTATCTCCTCGTGTCCTTCGAGAGTCATCCTAGCGCATCTATGTGAGAGCCCTATTGTGTGCATTATGGGTTCGATGGGAGCTCAGGGTAGCTGGTGCTGTGACCCCTTTAGGAGGGTAGCTTTATGCATAGGGTAGCTGGTGTTGTGATCCCTTGGGAGGGTAGCTTTAGGCTTTGACCCCTGACTTTTTGTGTGCGTTCCCCGTTAGAGTGAGTCTCAGGGCCATGAGTTCCACTTCGCGGTCCCCCATCTTCATCCTTCCTTCGCCACATCCACCTAGAAAATTGAAAACAAAAGAGATCAGCTATCTTAGGATTTTAGTGTCAGTATGCCCTAGTCCCGGGAGGCTTCTTAACCCTCCCACGGTCCTAGTTTGTTTAGTTGTTTCACTGTTTTCCAAATAACCAGGTTACATCGATTTTTTCATCACACATCAAATAAGGTAAGAAGATGGTGGCCTACCCTCATCAAATCAAGGTAGGCGGTCTTCGCCACCTCGTTCAGTTCTCTCTTGCTTGACTCCTCCCTGTCGGGCTCCGTCATCGACCCCTTGAGGAGCTCCTTGGCATGCTCCACATTGTGGAGGCCGTGCTAGTGCCGGAATGCCTCGGACCTGGCATCGATGGCTTCCCCTTCTTTAGCTACTCCCTTCCTTCTGCCCGTCTGGGGAGCCTCTTCCATCAGTTCAACCGGAGGCAAGGTTGGGGCAGTCTCTAAGTCGGTCGACCCTGACTCCTCTCCCTTCGGTCGGGCGGCTGATTGCCCGATGGACAATGAGTGCTCAGGTGCCCTCACCACCCGTCACTCCGACAGAGGTATGTTGTCATCAGAGTCAATTGACATGATAGTCATGGTCGGCTCTTCCACCCGTTGGCTCTTTGGCTTTGTTGTGACTGGTTCCACAACTTGGACACCCATCTTCTTGGCTGCCCGCGCCATGATCCCTTCTGTCATAGAACAGAATCAGAGTCAGCAGTAGAGGAATGAGGCTGACGAAGTGTATGAAGAACCTAGGACAGTGTCCTCTATCCTACCTAGGTATGGGAGGCTGCTATCCCGGCCAGGTGGAGGCTATCCTCCCGAAGCAGATCAATTACAAACATCAGACTGACCCCCTCCATTTTATTAAAGTCAGCCTCATCGGCCCTCAGCACCTTTCTCCCTTCTACGGCATTCGGCCTTGGCTCCCTCCACATCAGCTCAAAGCCCCAAGGCTGCAGGCTATATATGTAAAAGAACCGGGACTTCCACCCGTGAATGGCCGATGGAAGATCCCCTAAAATCCTCCAACCAGGGTGGGGACTTAACATCCACCACTCCTGACTTTGGAAATCCCTCTTTAAGAGGAAGAAATTGGTGAAAAGGGATACCCTTGGCTTGGCTTTGGCCCTCTAACAGAGGACCATGAAGCAGCTGATCGCCTGAATACTATTCGGGGTCAGCTGCGTGGGGGACACCCTATAAGAATTAAAGATTTGGACGAAAAAGTCATGCAAGGGAAATCGAAGGCCAGCTTTGAAGTGGTCCTCGTACATCGAGGGGGCTCTCGGATTTAGCAGACCAGTCACTCTTCCCTCCCGGTTTGGGATGGTCAAATGCAGGGTGGAGGGTATATTATATCTCACCCTAAGGCCCTTTGCCCTCTCTCGGGTCATCTCTAATAGGATACTATTTGGGCCTGGTTCCCTATCCCTATGGATGGAGCCACGGCTACTAGAAGCCATAACTACTACAAAGAAGAAGGCTGAGGAAACTAACCTGGAGGTTGGGATTCTTAAGAAGGCGAAAGCGAGAGAAGGGGATGTTCTCTCTCCTTAGGCAGGATGTAGTAGAAGACTCCCCTCAAGCCATTGCCCCCTCTTTTTATAGACGTTAATGGGCCACCCCCAGCATCCCTCGAGCGCCACAATCAGTTGTCAGATGGTGCGACTTCCCAATCCAACGAAGAAGTCGATGAGACACGATGAAGCACGTCCAGACCACAATCTGCATGATCGCCAAACCAGCGATGGATTACTCACCTCAGACATTGCGCCAATCGTCTGGATCTTGCCACCTCACCCAAGTCACATCTGAAGCTCGATGGTCTAGCAGGCCAGGCTGGCCACTCATCATTGTACCCCATCTGCATTAGCTACCTCTCCCCCCTCTTTCAACGTGGTGCTGAAACCTGTCTTGGGTGCAGGACTTCGGAGTGGGAAACAACCAATCACAGTACACCTGATCAGATTCATGATCATCCTAAGGACAGATGCATTAAAGGCTAAATGATGCTCTCATCCTTCAAAGCTGCAGGTCCCCTCGAAGGCCAAGAGCAAGGGGGGCAATTGTTATACCCAATCAATATTTCTCTGAACCAGATCGTAGCTGATGGTTTTTTGGGTTGGGACAGAGCAGTGGTCCAATCGACCCATTCCAGCAGAGGTCTGAAGACCCACTTTAGAGGTCCGATTGACCCTCTTCTTCAATGGAGGTCCGAAGACCCTCCTCTTCTTCAGAGGTCCAATCAACTCTTTTCATCAGAGGTTAAATCAATCCTCTTCATTGGAGGTCCGAAGACTCTCTTCTATAACGGAGGTCCAAAGACCCTCCTCTCCAGCTGAGGTCCGATCGACCCACTACGGTTGAGGTTTGGTCGGCCCACTTCCGTTGAGGTCCGACTAGCCCACTCCAGTTGAAGTCCGACCGGCCCACTCCAGCAGAGGTCCGACTGGCCCATTCCAGCTGAGGTCCGATCGGCCCACTCTAGCTGAGATCCGATCGATCCACTTCTGCTGAGGTCTGATCGACTCACTCTAGCTGAGATCTGACCGGCCCACCCCTGCTGAGGTCCGATCGGCCCATTCCTGCTGAGATCCAACCGACCCACTTTGGAAGGGCTTGTATTGAACCAAAGATAGCCCTGGAGAACTTCAGAAGCCTGTTCTTGCTGATACCAGAATTATGTTGCAACAGAATTCTGACACATCAGTGCCACTACTCCAATAGCTCCACGATGCTACCTCATCCCAGTGCCACGTGGTCACTCCCAGATTCTCCTAGGGACAGATCGGTCATTCTGTACCTAGCCTCTAACAGACACCTATATAAGGTAAAATGGGGGACTTTGGGTGGTAAGGACTCTCTCCCTACTTTACAAGCTTATCTCCATTGATTCCTCCATTCTATTGCTCTCAAGCTCTTGCTAACTTAAGCATCAAAGTGTCCCCACCGAAACATGACCGGCCCTTAGGGACTTTTTGCAGGAACCGAAAAAAGAGCACTCCAGCCAAGTCGATCGAACCCGGTCCGGGAGAAGTTGCAGCAACAATGTAAATGTTATCTATCACCAACCAGGACACTAGTGCTAGGATCTCTGTTTGGTGAAGTATCAAGCTCTTATAATCCATCTATCTACATGTCAATACAAAGCAGTGGAGAGAGATCTTTCTCCTTTGTTCAGTGAGATCTGAGGTGGATATAATCAAATCAGTTCATCTGAGTCAGTTCTTTCTATGATCGCTGCCCTCAAAGGATGTGGTGGATTAGAAGGGAAAAGAAAAGCATTAGATTTTGCAATTATTGATGCTGATTCATTAGGGTCGGACCTCTTCTTTGTTCTTCCTCTCTGGGATCCTACAAAATAGAGAATGCCTTGTGCTGGAGATTTCGGCGAAGACACTCCGATGATCAAGTCAGTGGGACGATCGTGGAGAATGGAAGACCTCTGAGATAGAGATCTTGGGGGACTCTCCATCTACCAAAGGGTGGGGACATGAGAAGAAAAGACCCACAATTAAAAGTGATGGGTTCTGAGAGTTACTTAGGGTCTGCCTTTCTTTACCTTATATAGGCGTGGAATAGTGCCAAAATCTATTAGGGTGAAGTCGGGAAAGACTAATCTGCCCCTAAGAGAATCTGGAGAGTGGCCATGTAGCACCCCAGTAGGGCAATATCGTGGGAGTAGTGAAGCAGTGGCGCTGATGTGTCAGAATTCTGTTGTAACAGAATTCTGGTACATGTGGGAAGAGGCTTCTGGAGTCATCGAGATATACTTGGAGTGGGTCAGCCGTACCTCAGCAGAAGTGGGTCGTTCAGACCTCTACTTCAGTGGGTTGGTTCAGACCTCAACTTTAGTGGGTTGGTTCGGACCTCAACTTCAGTGGGTCGGCCTTTAGGTTGGTTGGCCTTCAGGGCAGGTCGGCCTTTTGGGTGGTCGGCCTTCTTGGTAGTCGACCTTTTGGTGTAATAGTTGCTCCCCTTGCTCATAGCTTTCAGAAGGGTTCACAACCTCAAAGGGCGAGAGCATCATTAAATGCACCCATTTTTGAAGGGAGATCTGGAGGAAGATAGTGGATATGCTCGATCATACTGCTTGTGACCATTTCCTAAATCGGGATACTGATCGGGGTACTGCTCCTTTGCAGCACATGGGATGAGAAGAGCATGCCTGAGATGGGCAGAAGCAAGCCAGGGACAGAGCCTTCTTGGGGCACTATCGATACACAACTTTACATGCCAGATTATTATCTGGATCTTCTTCATACCTACATTCCGAGAAACATACCTGGGATGGAACCTGATGGATCGTTGGAGCGCGCGGGGGCGTGGAGACGACCTTGGGGCCAGACTCGATGTAGAGAAAGCCGTGGGAGCGCACGGGGGTGCAGAGATGGCAGCTGAAGCACGTAGGTGCACGAAGATAGCCGCAGAAGTGCATGGGGGTGCAAGGGCGGCCGTGGGGCCGGAAATGTCATGGAGCAGGCCGAACGCGGGGCGTGGAGATGCCGCGGGGAGCATGCTAGGGTGCGGAGACGGTCGCGGGCCGGACTTGGCACGGAGATGCCGTGGGGCCCCTTGCGGGCGCGAGGCAGGCCGTGAGGGTGTGCCAAAGCCAGAGCCGGCATGGGGCAGGCCGACAAGCGCGGAGATGGCCAGGGCCCCTTGCAGGCGCGAGGCAGACCATAAGGGCGCGCCGAAGCCGGAGCCGGCACGGGGCAGGTCGACGGCCGCAGAGATGACCGATGGTCGCGAGAAGATGCCCTGGGGGTGCGGGCTTGGTGCGGAGCATGTCGGGGTCATCGGGCTGCCCCCCAGCATGCAAACGTCGGAGCTGACATGGGGCAAGCAGACCGCAAGCGTCTGACCACAAGCGATGGCCGAAGCGGGTCGGCCCTTCCTCAAGCGCCAATCTGTTGCCGCGTCTCCTCCTGGACCGGACTCGATCGACTACGTTGGAGTGCTCCTCTCCCGATCAACCTGCAACAAAGTCCCCTGAGCGCCGGTAGTGTTCCGGTGGAGGACACTTCGATGTTTAAGTTAGTAGGAGTTTGAGGGCAATATAATGGAGAAAAAGAAGAGAATAGCACACGGAGAGGGGAGAGTGTACTTAACCTTCAACGGAGGTCCCCTGGTCACCTTAAATAGACATGGAATGCTGCAAAATTCTGTTAGAGTGAAGTCGAAAAAGACTGATTTGCCCAAGGAGAATCTGGAGAGTGGCCACGTGGTGCTCCAATAGGGCAACATCATGGAAGTAGTGGAGTAGTGGCACTGATGTGTCAGAAGTCTGTTGTAACAGAATTTCGGTACCAGCTGGAAAGGGCTTCTGGAGCCTTCGAGTGGTTCCCTGGATGGGAATGAGTCAGTCGAACTTAACAGGGATGAATCGTCCGGCCGAAAGAGAATATCCGTCAAGTCTTTAAGGGGAGTAGACCGGTCGGACCTCAATGGAAGTGGGTCGGCAGGTCTGCCTTCTGTTAGAGTGGAGCGGCCTTCAGTGGGTTGGCCGGTCGGACCTTCTGGGCTGGCCTTCAGTGGGTCGGCCGGTTGGACCTTTGGGAGAGGGGGCCAGCCTGACCAGCCGGAGGCCCATCTGCACCGGTCTAATTCAGGAAAGTTCGATTGAGTGCAACAGTAATGATCTAGACAAGGACGATGGAGATGATAGTATAAGAAGAGGAGAAGGTGGAGTATCCAGGCGGTTAGATAGGATGTTAGGGGGAGCGTCGAGGAGTGAGTCATTGTGCTGGTGGAGGAGAGGTTGGTGACCATCGAAGTTTTTTTTTTTCTTTTTCTTTTTCTTTTAAAAAAAATCTCTTTATCCAGTTCTTAGGATTTGTTAGCTATTTTTTTTATTTATTTATATGCTTGCAATATATGCGATTGAATATTTGGCACTCCAAAAGGACCTTCGCATAGGATACTCTGGGAAGAGGATTTTTGTCAAATTTGGAATAAAAAACTTTAACTAAATTGTGGTCGGTGGTTGTAACGGTGTAACTGTGATTCTTTCCTCGCTTCTTATGTATTCAGGTTCTTATCGACGTTCATCAAATTTTAAAAAAAAAATAATAATCTTCTGAACAGTCGAACTCAGGAATCCAGAACACAAATGCAGAGGTCCGGATCTCTATCTTCGTTGTTTCTTTTCAGGTTTTTTTCGTACCGGGCAGAGGCTGTCACTCTGTCACCTCCCGTTGAGAGTGCGCGAATGCTTCCGTTTCCGAGTACTGTGCTGGATTTATTTAAATTTATATATATTTTTGATAATATTATTCTTATTTATAATATTATTTTAATTATAAATATATTTAAATTAAATTTAAATTTGAATATATTTGATTTATGTTTAAATATATATTATTGTGGCGTCTTCTTCTAAACCGGGCTCGGTCGACTGTGCTGGAGCATTCCTTTCCCGGTCGACCTGCAACAAAGTCTTCTAGGGCCGGTGGTATTCCGGCGGGGGACACTGCTTAAGTTAGCATGAGCTCGAGGACAACATAATGGAGGAATCAGAGAGGCAGCGTATGGAGAGGGAAGAGTGTACTTAGCTTAAAACGGGATCCCCCGGGTACATTATATAGGCACGGAACAGTCCAAAATTCGTTAGGAAATAGACCGAGAAAAACCGATCTGCCCCTAGAAGAATCTGGAGAGTGGCCACATGGCACCCGGATGGGGCAGCATCGTGGGAGTAGTGGAGCAGTGCTGTTGATGTGGTAGGATTCTGTTATAACTGAAAGATGTTTATGAAATTCTCTGGGCCCTGGAGTGAGTCGGTTGGGCGCCGACTGAGAGGTTCAATCGGTCCACCGAGAGGGAGTGTCTGCCGGAACTTCAGTGGAAGAGTAGTGGGCCGGACCTCAGCAGGAGTGGCTCATTCGGACCTCTACCACGGTGGGTCGAACTTCTGAAGGAGAACAGCTGACCAGACCTCAGCAGGAGTGGGTCGTTCGGACCTCTACCCCGGCGGGTTGGACTTTTGAAGGAGAACAGCTGACCGGACCTCAGCAGGAGTGGGTCATTCAGACCTCTACCACGGCGGGTCAGACTTCTGAAGGAGAACAGCTGACCGGGCCTCAACAGGAGTGGGTCATTCGGACCTCTACTCCAGCGGGTTAGACTTCAACCGGGGCGTGTTTGTCAGAACTTTAGCAGAGCGGTCCGGTCGGACCGCAAAGAGTGGCCGGTGTAGCTTGATGATGATTCGGTATGGTATAATAGTTGCTCCCCTTGCCCTTAGCCTTCGAGCGGGTCTGCAGACTCGAAGGACGAGGGCATTATTTTGCAATAAATGCGCCAGTCCTCAAGATGATAGCGAATTTGATTCAGCCTGCTGCAATCGGCCATCTTCTGCTCCGAATCTCCGCCCCTGGATAGGTGTCAGCACCGAATTGGTGATGACAAAAGAGGCAGTTATTGCTGGTACAGTTCCATGATGGGCCGCCAGCCCGAAACACCTGCTCGACGTGCCCTGACATGACGTGGGCCACGTGGTGAGATCCGAGCAGTTGGCACAGTGCCCTGAGTAGCTTATCCACCGTCAACCAGGTGGCGACACGGATCGTGATCAGACACGATCCGGCGCAACCCTTCGGCCTCCCTGTCAAATCAGGGAGTCGCGTCGCCTGCCACGGATCGCGGTGCTCGAGGGGCACTGGGAGGTGGCCCCTCAATGCCTATAAAAGGCGGGGTGAACACCCGGAGGGGGTCTTTTGTTGCACTTAGGTTTGGAGAGAGAGAGAGCCTTCTTCTCCCGCTGCCCTTGCCTTTCCTAGGAACTTCGCCCACCAAGTCAGTTCTACCTCCATCTTCTTCTTCTTCTCCTTTAGCCTCCACTGAAATGGCCTCTGGTAGGAGCTTGGTCCGCAGGAATAGGGAATCAGGTCCCTATGACATCCCCACGACCATGACCCATGGGAGGGTAGAGAGCCTTAGGGCCGTCTACGACATACCGTCCACACTGCATTAGACCATCCCCAGTAAGGAGGGAAGGGTGAATGGCCTACTTAATTTAGGAGCCCTTCCCCTATATGAAGATCACCTGAAAGCTGGCCTCCGTTTCCCGCTTCACAGCTTTTTCATCCAAGTCTTCACTTTGTAAAGGATTACTTCTTCACAATTGACTCTGAACAGCATTCGGGTCATCAGTGGCTTCCTAGTCCTCTACCGGGAAGCCAAAATCGAACCAAGACTGTCCCTGTTTTTCAATTTTTTCTTTTGAAACAAGACTTCCGAAGCAAGGAGTGGTGGATGTTTAGTCCCCGCCCTAGCCGAAAGATACTAGCGGGACTTCCGTCGGCCATTCACGGGTGGAAGTCCTGGTACTTTTTCGTAGATAGTCTAGAACCTTGGAACTTTGAGCCGGCATGGAGGGATCCTAGGCCGAAGGCCGTCGACGGAAGGAAGGTGTCGAGGGCCGACGAGGGCTACTTCAATAGACTAAGTAATGAGGACTCGGCCTTCATACCCTTCTTGCTCCAAGAGGAGAGTCTCCACAAGGCTGGGGTTAGCCAACACCGGCATCTGGGTAGGATAGATGTCTCCACCGAAGCCCATTTATCTTCCTTTGTCAGCTTTCTTTGAGGTTGTTGCCTAGGTGGCTTCCCCAGAGAGGGGTGAATTGGAATTAAAACTTTTTTGCAAGTATGTGCGCTTTGAAATTCTTTTAGTGTAGAAGTGAAGTGTGCAAAGCGGAAGTAAACAAATTAAAGCAATCAAGCAATGTAATTACAATCACAAACACCAAGAAGTAGAGTGGTTCGGAGCAACAGGCTCCTACATCCACTATCCAACGACCACTTGGGATTTCTACTATATCTTTTAACTAGAATACAGTCGGATTGTTTTACAAGGCTCACAATCCAAACCTATACACTTTGGTTTTACTGGGATCACCAAAGAAACCCAAACTCCCTTTGGTTTTACACGGGATCACCAAAGAAAACCCAAACACTTGGTTTTAAACTGGAAAAACCAAGAACCCAAACTTAGATTTTACAAGGTTCACCTAAAACCTTCAACTCTCTTTCTAGATACAGCTCCTTGCTGTTCTAAGAGAGCAAACCAAGATAAAGAATGTAAAATAAGCAACTACAACAAACCGAAGTTGTTTTGATGTTGCCGATAAAGATAAAAATGAAGTCAAGCTTTAAATACACTTTAGTGCTCTTCAAAGCTGCTTCTTCCCTTCTTCAATGAGCGGATTCAATGATGGAGTGGAGTTGGTGAAGCTTTGAATCTCACTTGAATGCTCTTTGAGGTAGGTGAAGGAATAACTTGGAAGCTCTTCTTTTTCTCAAGAATATTCAGCAATAAATCTTCATTAATTGTTTAATCCCTCAAAAATGATCCCCTTTATAGTTTTCCATGTGATATGGCCATTGTAGGGCCTTGGAAATCATGAAATGGCCATTGGAGGTGATTTGGTACTCAATTTTTAAATTCTGTAGCTAGTCGTTGAAGTGCATACAACGGCTCTACGAGCCGGGTCAAGCTCCAGGAGTCGGCTCGAAATCTCAGGAATGCTAAAATCAAAGTTCTGTAGGAGCCGGCTCTTGGACTAGGAGTCGGCTCTTGGCTTCATGCTTTTATACTTAACAAACATGCATACTTGGAGTCTGCTCTTGATATGGGAGTTGAATCTAGGTCTCAGAACTCCAAAAACTATTCTTCTGTAAGAGTTGGCTCTTGAGCTGGGAGTCGGCTCTTAGTTCTAAAACTCAGAATTTTACCTCCGTGTCATGCTGCCTTGAGTTGGCTCTTACAAGACTTTAAAAATTTGCTTCAAGCTTCCCAAAAACTTCATCATTGAAATAACTAGAAGCTACTTTACATGCTTTATCAAATTATTTACACTTTTAAGCCCATTTTTTTTTTCATGATTAGAACATTCATAACCAAGGACATTTACAAACTCAATTGAATTTCCTTAAGTAAATTTGAATACCATTTTAAAACAAAAGTATTTCATTCCTGCAAAAACTTCTTAAACAATTATAAAGAATTAGTATCAAATACATGCTCCAATATTTTGTGATCATCAAAATCATTCCATGGGTCAACAATCTCCCCCTTTTTGATGATGACAAAACACTGGGCATGATCAAAAAAAATGAGATCAGTTTACAATTGCGGTATTTTCAAGTCTATACGTATCATGTAGGTTAGGTATCAGTGTATCAATACAAAGTGTCAAATTGTATCAAATATTCATAACTGAATGCCAAGTATTATGTATCAAGTGTATCGAAACATGAACTTTCATATGTATCACAACATAATATATCGATACATGATGTATCAAAGGTATTAACTATATAAAGTGTATCGAAACTTATAAAATTTTCAGCCTTTTGAAGTCAACTTAAGTTTTATCAACTTTCTATGAATCAAACATTCATTTTATCAAAATTTCATAACATTCAATTATGCATATAACTTTTGTAACCAATTTTTGAATAATTTTCATGAAATCAACAGCAATTTTCAAAAATTAATAGCAATTTTCATGCCCAAACATACATAGTCTCCATTCTCCCCCTTTTTGTCATCAACAAAAGGTAGATGAGAAATAGAGAGACATTCACAACATATATTTATAACAAATGAGAAATATTGATTCAATCATAACAAAGTATATATAAGAATGTATCAAGACAAGTGAAATATAGATATATAAAGTAAGTCAATATATAGTGTATGTGATACTTTACAAACGTGCCACAGCACAACAAAATAGTATCACATAATCAAAATACAAAACAAAAAGTCTCATAAGATAAAACCTAACCATCAGAATTTGGGAAACCTAGGGCGGAGATCCCTAATCCTAGTCCTAGTGGGTGTGGAAGTCCTAGTAGCCTTAGATTTAGGTTTAGGTTTAGTTTTAGATTCAGATGAGATGAAGATGGGTGTAGGTCTGGCAATAGGTAGATCAAGAGATAGGGCCAAAGTGCTGGTGGAAGAAAGTAACTGAGTGGCCGGAGTCACTCCAATATCAATAGATCTAGCTACCTCCATAGGATCCTGAGGCTCACCAACAGTAGGTGTGTCATGATATGGTGCCTCGGTGCAGTGTGCCTCCTGTCTCTGCTCAGCATGTGTGCCAGTCGCTGTGCCGGTAGCTATGCCAGTAGAAGGTCCATGCTGGCTAGCTGCTAATAACTGCCTCAATATAACCATGATATCATGAAAGCCTTGCTGCATCTCAGACTGTAGAGAAGTGATCCTCCGGTCAGTATCAGTCCCGAGACTAGAAATCACTTCCAAAACTCTATGGAGTCTATCATCAGTGTTAGCTCTAGCAGCAGTAGGAGTCCTGATAGGTGAATATGGTGTAGCAGGAGCTGGCTTGGAAGGTCCAGCCTCATCTGTATGTCCCTCAGCCTGCTCACCAAGACCTTGTGTAGCCTGAATGTCATCATCTGAGTCCTCAGAGTGTGCTATAGGTACTCCTGAGGTATTTCTGATCCAGTTCCCATCAACCTTAATAAATCCCATCCTAGTCAGGGATTTCACTGTATACTTGTTGGTGTGCAGCAATAACCGACAATCCTCTCCAGTAAGATCTATGCCTGCCTCCTGGAACAACAAGATGAAAACCATCCCATAAGGTAAATAGGCTTGTGCCCTTCGCACAGCCTCTCTCATCTATGAGATCATGATGAATGGAAGATTGAGGCACTCCCCCTCAATCAGTCGCCTTATGAATACAAGATCTCGCTCACTAACCCAGTCAAATCTGCCTGTCCTGGGTAGGAAAATCCGACTAATAATGTTGTGCAACAGTCTTATTTCCAATGAGAGCTGATTTGCACGCACATGAATGACTCCTTTTACATTGGATCTTCCTAAAATAAGTCTGAGAGTCTTCACCTTTTCCTTCATTACCAAATAACAGTCCCCTTCTTTAGGAATATTCAACAAATTTGACAACTTTTGCTCATTTATTTCAATTAGTTTCCCTTTAACTGTTCCTTCAATGTGAAAAGCTCCTCGGGACATATTTTCAAAGAACTGTTTAACCAAGTTTGGGTAGGTTTGAACATTTAACTGACAAAGCTCTTTCCACCCCTGTCCTTCAAGCGACATTCCAATGTTTAATTGTTCTTGCTCAATAAAATTGAAATCAATGCACCTACCGGGTGTTACTTGACGATTTCTTATAGGAATGATCTGTCGGGGTGCTGGAACAACTTTTTCTTGCTCTGGTTGCTGCTCTTCTTGCAGAAATGCAGTGTCTAAACGCCTCTTGCTCCTTCTTTCCTTTGTTGCAATCTGAACAACCCGTGTTGCCTTCTTTGCCACCGCCTTGCGAGGCCCCATTCTCCAAGGATTAAGGATTCTAGAAGGTAGAAAGGATTTTGGAGAGGTTCTTAGGTGAGAAGAGAAGAGTCGGCTAGAGAAGAACGGTTGAAATTTGGAAAGAGTGGTGAATCGGAAAAGTTTGAAACCCTATTAAAAAGTCTCGGTCCGTCCTGCGAGTCGGCTCGCCAAAATACTAAGAGTTCGAGTCGGCTCGAGCTAAAATCCATTCTAAAACTCAAAAATGGTCAAACTCAATTTTCTAGGGTTCCTAGAGTCCAAATTAGGTTGCCATATGCTTTAAAGAGAATTTTGAGATTTCTAGATAATTTTTCCTTAATTTTCAAAAGTTAGGTCAAATTGATTCAAAATGGGTCACATAACCCTAATTCTCTTCTAATTTTCTCAAATCTATCTTGACTCAAAGGTTTAGTTAATATGTCCGCTAATTGGTCTTCAGTAGGTAAAAATTCAAGTTCAACAACATTATTCAAAACATGATCACGAATGAAATGATGTCGAATTTCAATGTGCTTAATTTGTGAGTGCTGAATTGGATTTTTTGATAAGTTAATAGCACTAGTATTATCACATTTGATAGGAATTTTAGATTGAATAACACCATAATCTTCTAATTGTTGCTTGATCCATAGCACTTGAGCACAACAGCTCCTAGCAGCTACATATTCTTCTAATTAACAGGTGTCACTTGTGCTCTTTCTATCTATTTTACATCCTCCATAATCAGCATCAGAAAAACTAATTAGTTTCAGTGATGTGTGCTTAAAAACCACAGTCCTACATTACAAGTGCCTTTCAAGTATTTAATAATTCTCTTGACAGCTGTGATGTGTGATTCTTTATGATTAGATTGAAAATGTGCACACATACAAACACTAAATAATATATCAGGTCTACTTGCTGTTAAATAAAGTAATGAACCGATCATACCTCGGTACAGCTTTTGATTAACATTTGTGCCATTCTCATCTTTATCAAGTCTACATGCAGGACTCATTGGTGTTTTAATTTCCTTGCTTGATTCCATACCAAATTTCTTGATTATTTCTTTAATGTACTTGGCTTGGTTGATCAGAATATCTTCTTTAATTTGTTTAATTTGAAGTCCAAGAAAGTAACTTAATTCGTCCATCAAGCTCATTTTAAATTTTCCCTGCATTAGCTTAGCAAAGTCTTGACACAAAGATTCATCAGTAGATCCAAAGATAATGTCATCAACATAAATTTGAACAACCAAACTATCATTTTTCTTTCTTTGAATAAACAGTGTGGTGTCAACACTACCTCTAACAAATTCATTTGCAATTAAAAATTTGCTCAGTCTATCAAACCAGGCCCTAGGTGCCTGTTTCAGACCATATAAAGCTTTATTCAATTTAAAAACATGATTTGAGAAAATATGATCGATAAAATTGGAGGTTGTTCAACAAAAACTTCTTCAGATAAAAATCATTTAAAAATGCACTCTTTACATCCATTTGAAATAACTTGAAATTCATAAAATATGCATAAGCTAGTAGCAGTCTAATAGCTTCTAATCTAGCTACTGGTGCATAAGTTTCATCAAAATCTATTCCTTCTTCCTGATTATATCCTTGTGCAACCAATCTAGTCTTATTTCTAATTACATTTCCATTTCATCAGGTTTATTTCTATAAACCCATTTAGTGCCTATAACAAGATGATCACTGGGTCTTTCAACTAAGGTCCAAACATTATTTCTCCTAAATTGGTTTAATTTATCATGCATTGCAAACATCCAATTAGGATCAATTTCAGCTTCTTCTATATTATGAGGTTCTACATGAGAAACAAAAGCAATTAAATCATATGCATCTCTATGTGCAGATCTAGTTTTAACACCTTGAGATGGGTCTCCTATAATTAATTCTTTAGGATGTGAATGTATATACCTCCATTCTTTAGGTATATCATCATGCTTTTTACTCACATCTTCTTCTTGTGGTTCACTTGATTATTTGTCTTTAAGATTCAAGTCTTTCATTCCATGATCTAGTGTACCTGCATCATCATCAGCAAAATCTTCCTTTCTCGAAGATGTAATGTCAGATTCATTGAAAACAACATATATAGATTCTTCAACAGTTAATATTCTTTTATTGAAAACTCGATAGGCTTTACTATTTAAAGAGTAACCAAGAAAAATAGCCTCATCGGATTTTGCATCAAATTTTCCAAGATTATCTTTTCCATTGTTGAGAACAAAACATTTACATCCAAAAACATGAAAATATTTGATATTTGATTTTTTATTGTTCCAAAGCTCATAGGGGATTTTTCCGATAATAGGTCTAATTAAAACTCTGTTTAAAATATAGCATGCAGTATTAACAGCTTCTACCTAAAAGTATTTTGGAAAATTTCCTTCATAAAGCATTGTTCTGGACATCTCTTCCAAAGTACGATTCTTTCTTTCTACAACACCATTTTGCCGTGGTGTTCTAGGTGCAGAAAAGTTATGATCAATACCATGCTTTGTGCAAAAATGATCAAAATATTGGTTTTCAAATTCCGTGTCATGATCACTACGAATTGAAATAACAGATAAGTTTTTCAAATTTGTGACTCTTTTGTAAAATTTTTTGAATACATTAAAAGTATCATCTTTGTGTGTAATAAATAAAACCCATGTGTATCTAGAAAAGTCATCTACAATCACAAGTCCATATTTCATACCATATAGGCTAGTAGTTTTAGTATGTCCAAATAGGTCCATGTGAAGTAGCTCTAAAGGTCTGGAAGTTGAAACAACATTTTTAGATTTAAAACTCCCCCTCACTTGTTTTCCTAACTGACAAGCATCACAAACATAATCAAAATTAACTTTAAACTTAGGCAAACCATTGACTAAATCTTTTGCAATCAATTTAGCTATTGTATCCATACTAGCATGACCAAGTCACCTATGCCATAGTAAACTTGATTCCTTGCTCTTGTCATTCATTGCTACAAGACTTGTATTACTTGACATAGCTAGATCATTAAGATCTACCACATAAATATTACCAAGTCTGTGTCCAATGAACTTAGTTTTAGAGTCAAGTGGATCAACAACAATACACATTGATGACTTGAAAATATATTATAACCAATGTCACATAGCTGACTAATACTCAAAGATTATGCTTTAATTATTTTATGAGTAATACATTTTCAATAAATGTAGAAGGAGTAATTTTGATGTTACCAATTCTGATTATCCTTCCATTTCTATTGTCCCCAAATGTTACCATCACACCATCCTTCTGTTCTAGGGTGAAGAATTGATCAGCATCACCCATCATGTGTCTTGAACAGCCTCTATCCAAATACCATCTTTTCTTTATGCTTGTGGCTGCAAGACATCCCTGCAAAATAATCATTTAATAGATTTAGGTACCCAAGCTCTCTTAGGTTCTTGCAAGTTAGTGGAAATGATTCCTTTTGGAACCCAAACTTTCTTAATTTTTCTTTTGTCATTGTGTTTCAAATGACATTCAAAAGCTTTATGACCAACATTATTACATGCAAAGCATACAATCCTAGAATTTGAATAATAACTATAAGATGATGCAAATTTAGGTCTAACATGTTTAGAACTAATGAATTTAGGAGCATATGAAGTAGAAGTAGAAAAAGTATTTGAAATAGAACCTTTATAACCAATTCCAAATCTATTATTTGTTTCTTTTTTATCTTTCAATATTAACTCAAGTTTGTTAGAACTTAGGGTTAACTTTTCAACTAAAGGTTTCAATTTTTGAACTTCTTTCTTTAGGTCATTATTTTCATTTTTCAAATCCTTATTTTTATCAAAAAGATCTTCTTTTTCAATTTGAACAATCTTAAGTCTTTCACAAACCAAATTGAGTTCTCTTTGTAAGATTTTGTTTCTTTCATAAGATTCATTTTTATCATTTTCAAATATATCACATTTATTTTTCAAATCTCTCAATTTCAAACCAGCCTTTTTGTATTCTATCAATAATTTGCAAAAAGCATTATGCAATTCATCATAAGTGAATTCTAAATTAGGTTCAGAAGTGCTTACCTCATCCTCCAAACCCATAAGACAAATTTGTGTTGTTTTTTGTTGTCTCTTCGTCCTCTTTAGTAGATGTGGTGTCATCACTATCACTCCAAGCAGCTAGCATTGCTTTCTTCTTTTTTCTAGGGAATATCTTCTTCTTTTCTTCAGGGCAATCAGGGCGGATATGTCCTGGTTTCTTACATCCATAGCAGATAGGTACTTGATCTTTATCTTTCTTTTTCTCTTTTTCTTTGTCCCTTTCCTTTTCCTTTCCAAAGTCACCTTTTCTGTAATGCTTTCTCCATCTATTCATTTTTCTTCTGCCCATAAACCTTTTGAATTTTCTCATAACTAGGGCAATTTCATCACTTCCAAGATCATCATCATCTAATGAGTCAGATTCTTCATTCTTGTCTTCCTCAGTTGCTTTAATTGTAATGGCTTTCTTCTTTTTTGTATCTTCTTCAGTCCTTTGTTGCATAGCCAGTTCATGAGTAATTAAGGAACCAAGTAGCTCATCTAGTGGCAGTGTATTCAGATCTTTTGCTTCTTGAATTGCTGTCACTTTGGCTTCCCACTTATCTGGCAAAGATCTTAAGATTTTTTGGACAAGATCAGCATTAGAGTAAGTTCTACCTAGACTCTTGAGACCATTTATAATATCAGTAAAACGAGTATACATAGCAGATATAGTCTCGCTAGGATCCATCTTAAACAACTCATAATTATGTACAAGCAAATTGATTTTAGATGTCTTAACTTAAGAAGTGCCTTCGTGTGTGATTTCTAATTTATCCCAAATTTCTTTAGCAGAATTATAGGTTGAAATTCTGTTAAACTCATTTGGGTCCAAAGCATAATATAATAGATTCATCGCTTTGGCATTTAACTCAGCTAGTTTCATATCATTTTCGTCCTAATCCTTTTCTGGCTTGGGAACCTCTACATCATTAACTTTAATTATGGGTGTGTGAGGCCCTTTCATGATAATTTTTCAAAAATGAAAGTTTATGGCTTGAATGTATATCTTCATTCTTGCCTTTCAATAAGTGTAATTAATTCCGGTGAAAAGTGGTGGTCTATTTCTGGATTGACCTTCGGCCAATGAAGTGCTCATGGGATGTGCCATATGTCTTTACTCTAAGTATCTTTCAGAGACTCTGCTCTGATACCACTTGTTGCCCAGGTGGCTTCCCAAGAGGGGGTGAATTGGGATTAAAAACTTTTTTGCAAGTATGTGCGCTTTGAAATTCTTTTAGTGTAGAAGTGAAGTGTGCAAAGTGGAAGTAAACAAATTAAAGTAATCAAGCAATGTAATCACAATCACAAACACCAAGAAGTAGAGTGGTTCGGAGCAATCGGCTCCTACATCTACTACCCAAGGACCACTTGGGATTTCCACTATATCCCCCAACCAGAATACAATCGGATTGTTTTACAAAGCTCACAATCCAAACCTATACACTTTGGTTTTACTGGGATCACCAAAGAAACCCAAACTCCCTTTGGTTTTACACGGGATCACCAAAGAAAACCCAAATACTTGATTTTAAACTGGGAAAACCAAGAACCTAAACTTAGGTTTTACAAGGTTCACCTAAAACCTTCAACTCTCTCTCTTGATATAATCCCTTGTTGTTCTAAGAGAGCAAACCAAGATAAAGAATGTAAAATAAGCAACTACAACAAACCAAAGTTGTTTTGATGTTGCCGATGAAGATCAAAACAAAGTCAAGCTTTAAATACACTTTAATGCTCTTCAAAGTTGCTTCTTCTGGTGCGGGCACCAGAATCAGAAAGAGACTCCAACCAATTCAAGCCCATTCCGAATCTTTATGGTTGGACTAGAGAGTCCGGTAACCTTTCTTTATTTTTAGTCCAAAAGAATCATGTAAGTCGAGTCCATGTTGGGTCCTGTAATCTTTCTTTTGAGTCCAAAATAATCATGTAAGTCGAGTCCATGTCGGGTCTAGTCTTAGTCCAATCCAAATGGGTCAACTAGCATCAAGCCTAGAGAAGACTCACAATGTATACCCCAAATCAAGACCAAAGCCAACTCAATTGGGGACCACATGCCACATCACTTGCGCCACCTCAACTTGGGACCACATGCCATGTCAAGAGGGGACCACATGCCACCTCACATGCCACCTCACCACAAGAGGGTGCCATCCCAAGTTCAAATTCAAGGAAGTTGGCCATGGAGGATTTCAAGCAAGAAAATCAGCCCTCTCCCCTTATATTACTCCACTTGTTTAGGGATTTGAAATTTCAAAATTTGTAAGGCTTTATTTAAAGCCTTGGATGCCCCTTGTAAAGAAGGGATGAGTGAATATAAATTTCCAGCACTTTTCTATGTGTTTCTATGTGCCTATGTGGATCTTTGTGCCTAAGTGAACCTCTTCCTCTCCTCCACCATTTCTTCTCCCTAATCCTTCTCTTTTACTCTTCATCTTCTAAGCAATCCTCTTCCTTCAAAGCGAATTATGGACATCCTCTCAAGAAGAAGATCAACACCAACACAAGCTTCCACCATGGCGCCAAGGATCATTTCAACAAACTCTCCTTTTGAGTTCCATCAATCTTCTCACTTTTAATTAAGTTTCTAATCATCTTGGTTTCTTTGTTGCAGGGTTTTCTAGGCTCCAGATCCAAGAGGAAGGATTACTTGCTACAAACCAGAAAGTTAGAAGGCCCATCTTATGTGGTATGATCTTTCATTTGAGAACCTTAAGAGTGAATCCCTTGTGCTTGAGATTTCAATGCTTGAACTCCTAGTATTTTAAGATCGGGATCATTAAATAGGGCTAGCTTGACTTGTGTGCGAATTCTAATCTTGTCCTATTTCTTTAAGATTTTGATAGTCCTCCTAGCTGGGTTTAAGTATAAGCATTTAGGGTTTCTTATTTAGATCTCCTTGATCTTATATGTTGAATCACTCATATGCAAGTAGGAATTGCTAGTTACATTTTGGTTAATCTCCTTTAGAGTTACATGTTTGCATCCTCATCATGCATACCACACCAATCTTGGTATCAGAGCATGATAGAATAAGTTCCTGATTGCATAGCATTAAGTCCTTGAAGTACTTGGATCGGGGGCGTTACCAGGCCGTCCGGTCTTAGGAGAAAGTAGGGTTTAAACACCCTCTCTTCTCATTCCACGGGGATCTCCTAAGGCGTGTCGGGGTGCCATTGTGATTGACCCGTGAAAAAGAAAGCCAAAGGACTTCTTAGATTTCATTTATGAATTTTGCATTGGGCACGTTCTATTTTTTTTTTCTGCTTGCTGTATTTTCTGTAGGCTGACTGTAATCCGCCTGCAACTCCAAAGGCAAGTATCACATTCCTCGTTGGGATATTTTTTTTCCTATTCCATTTTAAGTTGTTTATCACTATTTTAAATTTCAATCTGAGAAAAAATTACAAAAAAAATGAAAATTCCTGCAGTCCATCAGTGTTATTAAGGTTTCTGTTCTGTTCTGTTCCTTTTCATTATCTTCATTTCAGAATCTGCCTAGAATAGTACAGATTTTATTTTGAAATTTTGTTTCATCTGGTATGTCATCTATAAGTTAGAAGTTTTCTGTGATTTTTTTAGATTTTTCTGATATTTTTTTTTTGCACTTATCAACACCACATTTAAACAGCAACACACTACTTCTGCACCTGAAATTTGAAATTTGTATGCATCTCATGGCAAATCAAATTAAGGGCATGAAATTGACATAGGGTCAGGATTTCATCACCTGTCCCTAGCCCAAAAATCACCAAATTGCATATCGACCCAATCCCTAACTAAAATTGATTAGACATTAATTGCCCTAGTGGGTTAGGAACATCAATTTGGTCGAGTCCGGGTTATTGTCAACTCATTGTGTCAACTAGTCTTGTGTGTGCCCTATTACTTGCTGTCTAGAATTGGGACTAAGGGCTTGGGTGCTGATCCGTCTATCGGGGCAATTCCACCGGGCCTAGGTAGGCCAAAGACAGGATCTCACACTCCCCTTGTTCTAAAACCTGGCCAAGTATAGAGTTACTACAATCTAGCTTGCCACCTTGATTAGGCAACTAGCTTGGAACTCTAGGTCCAGTTCAATTCAATTGGGAAAGCTTGTGCAACCCATTTCTTCATCTATTATTAGAAGCTGGTGTCAAGGATAGAGGTTAAGTGGCTCAAGCCTAAGCGGTTCTTGTGGTTTTTAATTAGGACCCAGTGAAAGCTGGGGAACCTCCCACAGACCCACCTCCTGACTGGCCAGTGGAAGAGAGTAGCTGTTGATTTGATTGTATCTAGTCAACTCAGTTTATTTGGACTAACCGGTTTAGAAAACTCATAGTTCGGGTCTGAGTCTAATTGTTTGCATGACAACTAGGTCAGGCACACCTTACCACCCTTCACAAGCCCAACCTAGTTCATCCATGGATACTAGTATGGAAAGCCTTATGAGATCTATGATCGAGAAGATGGACCGTTTGGATGCTAAATTTGGTCAGTTCGAGGAAAGAGTAGGAGCCCTAGAAGAAGCTAGGTTGACCCCAACTGAACCACCTTCACCCAGATTACCTTCAGTTCATCCTAGAGCCCAACGACAGGAACACACACCTGACCCAATTCAAAGAAGACCGCATCAGGATTATGTTGATCATACTCCAGAGCCACCTCCTAGAAGACCTCACTATGATACTTTTGATCAGGATGATCGGGCCCTAAGGAACATCCGTCTAGATGCACCAACCTTTGAGGGAAGCCTAGATCCTAAGGTGTACATAGACTGGGAGGCTGACATGGACCAGTATTTTGACTGGTATGATATGTCTGAAGAGAGAAGATTTAAGTTTTCCAGAATCAGACTAGTTCGTCAGGCTCAGTTATATTGGGGAAACGTGGAACGCATATCAAGGCAAAGGGGAGATTTACCTATAGCAACATGGAGAGATATGAAGAGGAAACTTAGAGAGAAATATCTGCCTATGTCTTATCAGCAAAGGTTATTAGATCAGTGGCAACGATTGACACAGGGTAACAAGACCGTTTCTAAATATGTTGCTAAGTTTGATGAGTTTGTGATGCGATGCAACGTAGTCGAGTCTGAAGCAGCCACTTTATCAAGGTTTAGATCAAGGTTGAATGATGATATAAAAGGGGAACTGTTTTTAAGGGAAGTCCATGATTTAGATTAGGCATACCAAGTTGCCACGGACTATGAGAGGTTTCAAAGGAGAGCTACATTTAGACGACCTGAATCTAGTAGGTTTAACCCTCCTATCAGCAGGCCTAGCTCAGTCCCTAGTCCCACCAATAGAACAAGGTCTAGCCCGAATCCAACCCTTAGACCCAATCCGACCACCCCCTTAATTCCTAGAGAAGACAAAGGAAAGAGCCCTGAAGCTCGAGCTGAGAGGGAGCGAGTCTGCTATAAGTGTCGTAAACCAGGTCATTTCGTGAGCCAATGTCCCTCTAGAGCTTTACATATAGGGGAGGCAGAAGAAGGTGAATCAGAACCCCTGGAGAATGATGAAGAGGAGGTTTATGAAGCAGGGGATTGTTTGGCTGATGAATATGAAGGAGATGAAGAGAACATAGACTCATCAGATTTTCTAGGAGTTGTGAGACGTATCATGACACAGACCAAGGAGCAAGAAGACTGGCGTAGAACTAGCATCCTACACACATTTGTTAGGATAGGAGAAAAGGTCTGTAAAATCGTCATCGATAGTGGAAGCTGTGTCAACGCCATTTCCACTAACGCAGCCAAAAGTCTAGGATTACCCATTGTACCACATCCCAATCCATATAAGGTGTCCTGGATCGATTCCACTTCTATACCAATCAAGTCAAGATGTCAGGTTCAAGTCCAGCTTCAATCCTATCAGGGAAAGATCTGGTGTGATGTGCTTCCTATGGGGGTAAGTAGCATCATCTTAGGCAGGCCATGGCTGTTTGATCATGATGTGACCATCTTTGGTCGATCAAACTCCTGTGCTTTCAATTTCAATGGCAAAAAAATTGTCATTCATCCAACCCAGCCTAAGGATAATGTCAAGAGAGGAGCTAGCAGCTTGAAAGATAAGAAGACTGGATTAAATTTAATAGGTACAAAGAATTAGAGCAAGATATCATGGAGGGAGCACCTATTTGGGTAGTAGCTGCTAAGGAAATTAAGGACCACAACCCTGTAGAACACCCTCAAGAGGTGGTCCAATTATTGAAAGAATTTGAGGATGTGTTTCTAGAAGATCTCCCCGATAACCTTCCACCTTTAAGAGACATACAACACGCAATAGATTTAGTCCCTGGAGCGACTTTACCTAATTTGCCTCACTATAGGATGAACCCAATTGAACACCAGGAATTGCAAAGGCAAGTGGGTGAACTTCTTAGGAAGGGGTTTATTAAGGAAAGCTTAAGTCCATGTGCAGTCCCTGCTCTACTGACCCCTAAGAAAGATGGCACCTGGAGGATGTGTATAGATAGCCGTGCCATTAATAAGATCACTGTAAAGTATAGATTTCCAATCCCAAGACTAGACGACATGTTAGATATGATAGCCGGATCGACAATTTTTTTCAAGATAGACCTAAAGAGTGGCTATCACCAGGTTAGGTTAGGCTTGGAGACGAATGGAAGACCACTTTTAAGACTAAAGATGGATTATATGAGTGGTTAGTCATGCCGTTCGGTCTGTCCAATGCACCCAGCACTTTTATAAGAATAATGAATCAGTGTTAAAGGTTTTTATCGGAAGATTTGTAGTGGTCTATTTTGATGATATACTTATATATAGCAAAACAAAGGCAGACCACTTAACCCACCTGAAACAAGTTTGTCAAGTCTTGAGAAAAGATAGTCTCTATGCCAATATCAAGAAGTGTGATTTCCTGACAAATAGAGTTATCTTTCTAGGATTCGTAGTCACATCTGAAGGGGTGTCCGCTGATCTTGAGAAAATTAAATCCATAGTAGAGTGGCCTATGCCTAAGACTATCCACGACGTCCATAGTTTTCATGGGTTATCCACCTTCTATAGAAGGTTTATCAAAGGATTCAGTACGATAGTGGCACCAATCACTGATTGTATTAGGAAGGGAAATTTCGAGTGGACTAAAGCAGCAGGTAAGGCCTTCCTAACAATTAAGGAGAAAATGACACAAGCACCTGTCTTAAGGTTACCCGATTTTACCAAGGTGTTTGAGGTTGCTTGTGATGCTTCTGGGGTCGGAATTGGAGGTGTCTTGAGTCAAGAGAATCACCCAGTAGCATACTTCAGTGAAAAGTTAAATGAGGCGAGACTAAGGTATTCCACGTATGATAAGGAACTGTATGCTGTAGTTCAAGCTCTACGATATTGGAGGCATTATCTTCTACCCCACGAGTTTGTCCTGTTCTCTGATCACGAAGCTCTTAGGTTCCTTAGTTCTCAAAAGAAATTAAACCCTAGGCACGGGAAATGGGTAGAATTCATACAAGCTTACACGTTCGTTTTAAAACATCATGCCGGTACTGAAAATAGGGTTGCTGATGCGTTGATCCGCCGTTCTATGTTGTTAACCTCTGTGAGCACTGAAGTAGTAGGGTTCGATAGATTGAAAGATGAATATCCCACATGTCCTGATTTTGGTCACATCTATCAATCCCTGCAACAAATATCATCTAGTGAACCTAGTGATTATACACTGTTAGATGGATACCTTTTCAAAGGAAATCAGTTGTGTATTCCCAAGACCTCTGTTAGGGAATTTCTGATCTAGGAAGTCCATGCTGGAGGTTTAGCAGGACATTTTGGCAGGAACAAAACCATCCTAGCAATGGAAGAACAATTTTTTTGGCCTGGTCTTAAAAGAGCGTTGCCCAGATCGTAGCTCAGTGTCGGACCTGTGCTGTTGCAAAATAGCAAAGACAGAACACCGGTCTGTACACGCCCTTACCTGTCCCTGATGGTCCATGGCAAGATATCAGTATGGATTTTGTGGTAGGTCTACCTAAAACTTCTAGGAAACATGACTCTATTTTCGTGGTTGTCGATCGTTTCTCCAAAATGGCGCACTTCATCCCGTGTTCTCAAACTTTAGATGCTTCGAAAGTGGCCAAGCTTTTCTTAGATCAGGTGGTTAAGCTTCATGGTTTACCCAAGACCATTGTGTCAGATAGAGATGTCAAGTTCACTAGCTACTTCTGGAAAACCCTCTGGCACATGTTAGGTACTAAGCTGAAATTCTCTACGGCCTATCATCCTCAAACCGATGGCCAAACTGAAGTAGTAAACCGAAGCTTAGGAAATCTCTTAAGATGTTTAGTCGGCGACAACCTAGGAAACTGGGACTTACTACTTTCTCGTGCTGAATTTGCCTACAACAATTCGATCAATAGGTCTATTGGGAAAAGTCCATTCGAAGTGGTCCATGGATACAAACCTAGGAAACCTTTAAACCTAATTCCATTACCAGTACATACACGAATATCTAAGTCTGCTGAGTCATATGCACAGCATGTTAAGGATTTGCACAAGGAGATTAATCAGAAGATTCAAACAAGCAATGAACTCTATAGGCATATGGCTAACTCATATAAACGGTTAAAGGAATTTAATGAAGGAGACTCTGTAATGATTAGGCTTAAACCAGAAAGGTTTCCTCCGGGAACTATGAAGAAACTCCATGCCCGGGAGCCGGACCCTTCAAAATAATAAAGAAAATTGGACCTAATGCTTATGTAGTAGACTTACCACCTAGTTATGGCATTAGTTCTACATTTAATGTTTCCGATCTGAAAGAATACAAGGAACCTGCATTAATACCTGATGAACCTTTTGGTCCTAACACTTCTCTTGAGAGTGAAATGCCAATTGAGTGTCCACCATCAAATATTCCTGAGCGAAAGGAAAGAATTGAAAGGATCTTGGATGACCAGATCATCACTACTAGAAATAAGGGCTACCAACGCTATCTGGTTTGACGGCAAGGACAACCTGAATCTGAAGATTCCTGGATCACCAAAGAGGACCTACAACAAATCGACCCGGATATATTAGAAACTTATCACTCGACAGGGTCGAGTTCCTCCCACCAGGGGAGAATTGGTGCGGGCACCAGAATCAGAAAGAGACTCCAACCAATTCAAGCCCATTCCGAATCTTTATGGTTGGACTAGAGAGTCCGGTAACCTTTCTTTATTTTTAGTCCAAAAGACTCATGTAAGTCGAGTCCATGTTGGGTCCTGTAATCTTTCTTTTGAGTCCAAAATAATCATGTAAGTGGAGTCCATGTCGGGTCTAGTCTTAGTCCAATCCAAATGGGTCAACTAGCATCAAGCCTAGAGAAGACTCACAATGTATACCCCAAATCAAGACCAAAGCCAACTCAATTGGAGACCACATGCCACATCACTTGCGCCACCTCAACTTGGGACCACATGCCACATCAAGAGGGGACCACATGCCACCTCACATGCCACCTCACCACAAGAGGGTGCCATTCAAGTTCAAATTCAAGGAAGTTGGCCAAGGAGGATTTCAAGCAAGAAAATCAGCCCTCTCCCCTTATATTACTCCACTTGTTTAGGGATTTGAAATTTCAAAATTTGTAAGGCTTTATTTAAAGCCTTGGATGCCCCTTGTAAAGAAGGGATGAGTGAATACAAATTTCCAGCACTTTTCTATGTGTTTCTATGTGCCTATATGGATCTTTGTGCCTAAGTGAACCTCTTCCTCTCCTCCACCATTTCTTCTCCCTAATCATTCTCTTTTACTCTTCATCTTCTAAGCAATCCTCTTCCTTCAAAGCGAATTAAGGACATCCTCTCAAGAAGAAGATCAACACCAACACAAGCTTCCACCATGGCGCCAAGGATCATTTCCAACAAACTCTCCTTTTGAGTTCCATCAATCTTCTCACTTTTAATTAAGTTTCTAATCATCTTGGTTTCTTTGTTGCAGGGTTCTCTAGGCTCTAGATCCAAGAGGAAGGATTACTTGCTACAAACCAGAAAGTTAGAAGGCCCATCTTATGTGGTATGATCTTTCATTTGAGAACCTTAAGAGTGAATCCCTTGTGCTTGAGATTTCAATGCTTGAACTCCTAGTATTTTAAGATCAGGATCATTAAATAGGGCTAGCTTGACTTGTGTGCGAATTCTAATCTTGTCCTATTTCTTTAAGATTTTGATAGTCCTCCTAGCTGGGTTTAAGTATAAGCATTTAGGGTTTCTTATTTAGATGTCCTTGATCTTATATGTTGAATCACTCATATGCAAGTAGGAATTGCTAGTTAAATTTTGGTTAATCTCCTTTAGAGTTACATGTTTGCATCCTCATCATGCATATCACACCATCTTCCCTTCTTCAATGAGTGGATTCAATGATGGAGTGGAGTTGGTGAATCTTTGAATCTCACTTGAATGCTCTTTGAGGTAGGTGAAGGAATAACTTGGAAGCTCTTCTTTTTTTCAAGAATATTCAGCAATAAATCTTCATTAATTATTTAATCCCTCAAAAATGATATTCTTTATAGTTTTCCATGTGATATGGCCGTTGTAGGGCCTTGGGAATTGTGAAATGGCTATTGGAGGTGATTTGGTACTCAATTTTTAAATTCTATAGCTAGTCGTTGAAGTGCAAACAACAGCTCTACGAGCTGGCTCGAGCTCCAGGAGTCGGCTCGAAATCTCAGGAATGCTAAAATCAAAGTTCTGTATGAGCCGGCTCTTGGACTAGGAGTCGGCTCTTGGCTTCATGCTTTTATACTTGACAAACATGCATACATGGAGTCTGCTCTTGATCTAGGAGTCGGCTCTAGGTCTCAGAAGTCCAAAAACTATACTCTTGTAAGAGTTGGCTCTTAGTTCTGAAACTCTGAATTTTAACTCCGTGCCGTGCCGCCTTGAGTTGGCTCTCACAAGACTTTAAAAATTTGCTTCAAGCTTCCCAAAAACTTCATCATTGAAACAACTAGAAGCTACTTTACATGCTTTATCAAATTATTTACACTTTTAAGCCCATTTTTTTTTATGATTAGAACATTCATAACTAAGGGCATTTACAAACTCAATTGAATTTCCTTAAGTAAATTTGAATATCATTTTAAAACAAAGGTAATTCATTCCTGCAAAAACTTCTTAAACATTTGTAAAGAGTTAGTATCAAATACATGCTCCAATATTTTGTGATCATTAAAATCATACCAGGGGTCAACAGTGGTGACTAACTCTGTTTGTGCTTTTTGACAAGTGGCAAGATGAAGCCGAACCGATCAATCATTTCGGTGCTGGCTGCCCAAAGGAGGGCCGTTCGAACCATAGAGTCAGCTGCCCAGAAACCCAAGAGGAAATGGATGGAGGAGCCGACATCTGAGAGGTCAGCGTAGCAACGAGCGAGGGAGCAGACTACCACCGTCATCTCCATCAAGTCCGACACCGATGGCATGCCATTATCGAATCATCTAGCATCAAAGCCGATGGAGTGCTCGTCGTCGTTCGGATAGTCAGCCACCTGGGCTGGAGAGGAGCAAACGATGCCGTCCTATAAGGAGACAGCCCTGATATCACCACTCCCTGAATCGACGGAGGAGACTCCCCCGGCGGTCGAAGATAAAATAAGAGCCGTAGGGAGGAGGGCTGACGGGAGAGAAATCATCGACGTCAGCGATGGTGCGCGCCAAATGCAGTACGCAATACAGGATGCTAAGCAGGTCAGGAGTCTGCTAGAGAGGGCCATCATGGGCACTGACTGGAATAGGTCGAGCCGGCGGATGGTAAATGAAGCTGCGAGGAGTTGCTTTCATCATATGATGGGGGTAAGTCATCTGAATCTGAACTTTCTGCCTTGGTCTATTTCATACTAACTTTACCCTGTCATGGATAGCTCCTCCAAGACATGTTGCTGATGGATGACGGCTTGGGCAAGTTGTTGGATCTGAAGGAACACTCGAGCCAGAAGATCGAAGCAGCCGAGGTGGCAAGGGACGCCATCAAAATTGTGCTGGCAGCTGCCAGGTTGGAGTTGTCCATCCTACACACAACTGAAGAAGAGCACTCTACCCTACAAGCTGAGGTAGAGGGCTCAAAAAACCCAGATCATGGATTTTCAGACTTAGCGAGATGACTTGAGTACCAAGCTGAGGGACAAGAGGCGGCGGGCGAAGCTCCTGGCTCGCAAACTAGTCGAAGAAAGGGCACGTCTCTTTGAGTCTGAGAAGCTTTGAGGGGGCGCCAGGCTGAAGCTGAAAGGTATAAGGGTCTGCTGAAGTCGACCCAAGAAGTGATGAAGTCGGCTTCTATAGTGGCCGTAAAGAAGTACAAGGCTTTGGAGGAGTACAAGAAAGAGATGAACGAAGCCGGATCGTACAGCTTCGACTTCGAATATGAAGAGTGCTTGGAGAAGGTCAGCCTTACCTTCCCGAAGCTTGACTTCTCCTTTCTACAGCTGCCGAAGCAGGTAGAAGAGGAGGATGCCGAAGGAGAGGGGGGCCCGTCCAACGGAGGGGTCGAACCCCACACTAAAGCTGGCATGGAACAGGTGGGACCGGATGTTCAGACCGAAGCCGATGCGGGCATGGCGGACGTCCCAGTGAGTGCTCCGGTGATGCCAGAAGGGACTGAAGCAGAGGCCGAAGTGCTGGATGTGCCGATGGAGGCCAAAGTAGAAGTCGTTGATGTAATTCCGGTAGGTCAGACCTGAGTCACTTGTAAAGGTCTAACCTCCCCTTTTTGTAAAGAACATCAATGAAATATCATCTTTTTGCCATATCTCCTTGTTTTTGTGGGTACATGAAGTCGAAAGAGTTAGCCGAAGCTTTTGTCTTTGAAGATGCTTCTATGTATTGCCGGTCGGCTAGGTAGGACCATGAGTAGTCGAATAGCAGCCTGAATAATAGCCTAATACAAGACCAATAGCTTAGAAATATTTCTAAGTGTAGGTCCTTCGACTTACCACATAGCACGGTCGGACCTTCCGAAGTAGATGTCATAATAATTCAAGCTGAACCAAGTCACTTAGGAACTTCTTCCCATTAGTCAGCTTGCCTGAACCCGAAGATAGTTGAGGCAGGCGACGGACAGTAGCTCAGGCCGAACAATATCCTTAGAATTGTTCTTTCCAAGTGTTGGTCCATCGGCTCGTTCGAACCCAAAGGTAGTTATCGACCAGAGTCGATCTTTCGAAGGTGGGCTGCCCTAGAGCCTTTGCCAATTGGAGTCGGTCTTTCGGAGGTGAGCTGCCCTAAAGCCTTTACCAACCGGAGCCAGTCTTTCGGAGGTGGGCTGCCCTAGATCCTTTGCCGACCAGAGTCAATCTTTCGGAGGTGGGCTGCCCTAGATCCTTTGCCGACCAGAGTCGGTCTTTCGAAGATGGGATGCCCTAAAGCCTTTGCCGACCGGAGTCAGTCTTTCGGAGGTGGGCTGCCCTAGAGCCTTTGCCGATCATAGTCAATCTTTCGGAGGTGGGCTGCCCTAGAGCCTTTGCCGACCAGAGTCTGTCTTTCGAAGGTGGGCTGCCCTAGAGCCTTTGCCGACTAGAGTCAGTCTTTCGAAGGTGGGCTATCTTAGAGCCTTTGCTGACCGGAGTCGGTCTTTCGGAGGTGGGCTACCCTAGAGCCTTTGCCGATCAGAGTTGGTCTTTCGGAGGTGGGCTGTCCTAGAGCCTTTGTCCACCGGAGTCAGTCTTTCGAAGGTGGTTCATAGAAGTTGTAGACTTTATTGATAATACTTGTGGAGATCGTCTACATTCCATGGACACGCCACTTACTGCCTGTCCAAATGCTTGAGTCGATATGCCCTGGCTCGAATCATTTCAACGACTCGATAAGGACCCTCCTAATTAGGGGAGAGTTTTCCTTGTTCGGTCGATCTTGAAATCTCCACCCTCTGCAAGACCAGATCTCTGACTCAAAAAGTTTGTGCCTTGACCCGCGAATTGTAGTATTTGGCCATCTTCTGAAGGTAGGTCGCCATCTTCAATCTTGTTCGGAGTATGGTTTCTTCAAGTAGGTCCAGGTCAGCTCTTTGATGCTCATAGTTGGTTGGCTCGGCACAGTGATCAATCCGTAGGGATTGCAAAGAGATCTCAATGGAGATGATGGCTTCACTTCCGTAAGTCAGGTTGAATGGAGTCCCCCGATCACCATTCGGGCGGTCGTCCGATAGGCCCAAAGTATTGAATGGAGCTCTTCTGCCCAAAGTCCTTTGGCATCGTTTAGCCAAGTCTTCAGTCCATGTAGGATTGTCCGATTGGTGACTTCAGTTTCTCCATTGGACTGGGGATGGCCGACTAATATGAGCCGATGAGAGATGTGATATTGCTGACAAAAGTCCCAAAATTTTGGGTTGTCGATCTACCTTCCATTGTCGGTGATGATTGTCTGCGGGATGCCGAATCGAAAGATGATGCAGTTTCGAACAAAGTTTTCCACCTTGGCCTCAGTGATCTGTGCTAGTGGTTCGGCCTCCACACACTTGGTGAAGTAATCGATGGCCACAATAAGAAATTTGCGCTGGCCGAATGCCGGAGGGAAGGGTCCCTGTATGTCCATTCCCCACTATGCGAACGGCCAAGGTGCGGTAAGCAGAGTCAGCTGGCTGGCCGGCCTCCTTTAGATATTGGAGTACCTCTAACATGCATCGCACCTTCGGATGAAGTTAGATGCATCCCTCTAGATTGTAGGCCAATAGTATCCCTGTCAGATTATCTTATATGCCAGGAATCTTCCTCCGAGGTAGTCATCGTAGATGCCTTCATGTACTTCCTTGAGTGCATAGTCCGCATCGGTTGATCCCAAACACTTTAGCAGCGGCTGTGAGAATGATCACTTGTAAAGGATACCATCAAGGATGATGTACTTAGAAGCCATTCAGCGCATATGCTTGGCCTCGATCGGGTCTTCCGGGAGAGTCCCCTTGGTCAGGAATGAGAGAATTGGGTCCATCCATGAAGCTTCCTGTTCAACTTGGTGGACCTCGGTCGGCTCTTCGATGATACTTGGGCACTGCATATACTCCACAAAAGTTTGGTCGGATGTATTGGTGACAACCATATCCAGTCATGACAATGCATCCGCCCGGGAATTCTGCAATCGAGGTATATGGAGAATTTTGAAGAATTTAAACTGAGACGCGAGGCTTTGTACCTTGTTCAAGTACTTGGCTAGGGTTGGATCTCTTGCTTCAAATTTTCCCTTCACTAGGTTGACCACCAGTTGGGAGTCGGAGAAGGCCCTGAGTCGGTCGATGCCTAATTCACTGGCAATTCTCAGTCCTGCAAGAAGGGCTTCGTACTCCACCTGGTTATTTGACACCTGAAATGAAAAGTGCAAAGCATACTCCAAGCTTTCTCCATCTAGGTCAGCTAAGATCAGGCCGGCCCCGCAACCTGCAAGGTTGGATGCTCCATCCATGTGAAGAGTCCAAGCAGGCTCCACTTCTTCGATGCTTTTAGTTTCAGGTGCGTCAGCCATTTGAGAGGACACTCACTGCTTCCAGGTGCACTCTGCAATGAAGTCAACAATTACCTGGGCCTTCAAAATAGATCGGGATTAGAAGGAGATGTCAAACTCACCAAGTTTGATGGCCCACTTAGCGAGCTGACCAGAGGTGTCCGGGCTTCGAAGGATCGCCTTGAGAGGTTGATCAGTCAGTACGATGATCGAATGTGCCTAGAAGTATGGTTGGAGCTGTTTGGTCGCTATGACCAAAGAATAGACTAGCTTCTGCATTTTAGGGTACCTGGTCTCGGTATCATGGAGGACTTTACTAATGTAGTAGACAAGTTTCTGTTGACCATCTTCTCCTACTTGCACGAGGATGGAGCTAACCGCCTCGTCCGACGCCGACAGGTAGAGATATAAAGGCTCCCCTTCCATTGGTTTGGCCAGTAATGGAGGGTTCTTCAAGTATTCTTTCAATGCTTCAAAAGTTGATCGACACTCATCGATCCAGTGGAAGCGGTCGGATCGGTGCAATGTCTTGAAAAATGGCAGGGACTTCTCGGCCGACCGGGAGATGAAACGGTTGAGAGAAGCTATTCGACCTGTAAGCTCTTGCACCTGCTTCTTGTTGGTCGGATGTCCCATTTGGATAACAACTTTGATCTTGTTAGGGTTAACTTCTGTTCCTCTTTGTGTGACCAAGAAGTTGAGGAACTTACCAGAAGTTATCCCGAAAGTACACTTGGTAGGATTTAGCCTCATCCGATGGCATCTTAGTGTGTCAAAGGATTCCTGCAAGTCCTTGATGTGGTCGGCCTTGTGGAGGCTCTTAACTATCATATCATCTACATATGCCTCCATGTTTCACCCAAGCTGCCCTTCGAAGACCCGGTTGATCAGCCTTTGGAAGGTGGCACACGCATTCTTCAGGCCGAAGGGCATCATCTTGTAACAATATAGACCTTTGTTGGTGACAAAGGCCATCTTCTCCTCGTCCTCCGGGCACATCCTAATTTTGTTGTAGCCGGAGAAGGCATCCATGAAGCTTAGAAGCTGATGGCTGGCCATGGCGTCCACCAACTGATCAATTTTCGGCAAGGGGAAGCTATCCTTCAAACAGGCCTTGTTGAGGTCGGTGTAGTCCATGCAGATTTTCTACTTCCCGTTAGCCTTTTTCACCATCACAACATTCACTAGCCATTCAGGGTAATGGCTTCCCTGATAAAACTAGCATCGGAGAGCTTTTTCACTTCTTCATCAATAGCCCTTTACCTTTCGGTGGCGAAGCTCCTCTTTTTCTATCAAACAGGCCTGTAGTTCGGATCCACCTTGAGCTGGTGAGTGATGACATTCAATGGAATACCTGGCATGTCTGATGCCGACCAAGCAAAGATGTCGGCATTACTCCTCAAGAAGCCGATCAACTTTGACTTGACGTCCTCGCTAAGAGAGCTTCCGATTTGGAGGACATTGGTGGGGTCATCCTTCCAAAGGGGGACAAATAGGATCTTTTCATCTAGCTGACCATGGCCGTCAGCTTCAGCCCTTGGGTCGAGCTGTTCTAAAGTGGGACGGCCATCAAACTATCGGTCTTGAATGTTTAGGCACTGCCTGGCCATCCTACGATCTCTCCTCATAACTCCAACCCCACTCCTGGTTGAAAACTTTGCCAACAGATGGTAAGTGGATACAATGGCCCAAAACTTGTTGAGGGTTGATCGATCCAAAATGGCATTATATGCCGAGGTTGTATGAATGACCATAAAGTTGACGGGGAGAGTTTTCTGGAAAGGCTCTATCTCAATCGTTACAGGGAGAACTATTTTTCCCTCAACTCCGATGGAGTTTTCCCCGAAACCTGTCAGCAGTAAGGGGGATTCTTGCAGCATTGACCTAGACAGGTTCATTCCTACAAAAGCATCATACAGTAATACCTCCGTGGAGCTTCCATTATCTATAAGTATCCTTTTTACATCATAGTTGGCAATCACTGCTGACACGACTACAAGATCATTTTCAAAGACATGGGACTCCAGGAGGTCTTCATCGGAGAAGGTGATTGCATTGGAACCCCTTGACCTCTTGATAATATCCGGGTCATCTTCATATCTCCAATCAGACTATCGATGCATCATGCTGACATCCCCACCGGTCGGCCGTTGGTTGGGAAGCTCCGCCTCCTCCAGAGGGTTTCTGGTAGTTGAGGCTTCGGCTCGATCCCGGTGGGGTCGAACGTACTTATGCAGGTACCCCCTCCGGATGAGGTCTTCAATGGCATCCTTCAGCTGTAGGCACTCTTTGGTGCTGTGCCAATGGTCCTTATGGAATCGATAGAATTTATCTCTATTTCTGGACACAAGGGGCCCCTCATTGGATGAGGCCTTTGCAGAAAGGTCTCATTCTCAATCTCTAGGAGGATCTTCTCCCTCGGAAGGGAGAGGGGTGCATAGGTCTCGAACCTCCTGGGAAAGTCTTTTGGCTTCGAACTTCGGTGTTGGGCCGACTGGTTGCTATCGTTGGGGGGTTGGACTTCGGGAGCCTTATCGCTCCGCTTCTTAGGGGCCGGCCTCCCTTTCGCCTGGCATCGGCTTGTCGCTTGCTCCTCCGCCAAGGCATACTTCTGCGCCCTGGCTAGCAAATCAATGTAGCTCATCGGAAACCTCTTGTCCAGGGAGAAGGTGAGCCTGGACAAGCAGAGCCCTCTTTTGAAGGCCGACATAGCTACCACCTTGTTCAAATCGGGGACCTCCATGGCTGTTGAGTTGAAACGGGCCATGTAGTCCCAGAAGGTCTCTCCCTCCTTTTACGACACAAGAAAGAGGCAGTCAGTGTTCCTCGGGGTCTGACTGCAGGTCCTGAAATGGGAGAGAAAAAGGTTTTCGAGCTGAGAGAAAGAGTAGATCGTACCTGGCATGATAGTGGAGAACCACATCCGTGTGGCCTTCTTGAGGGTGGCAGGGAAGGCAATGCAGTGGAGGGTGTTGGAGGCATCCTGTACCATCATATGGGCTTTGTAGGTACCTAGATAGTCCAGCGGGTCGGTGGTGCCGTCATAGGGGTCCACCTGGAGAATTTTGAAGTGGCGGGGAATCGTCTCCACCAAAATCTTGGCAAAAAAAGGCAGACGCGAGTCATATGGCTGCCCCCCTTTGGCTTTCTACCGATTCACAATTTTCATGATGCGCTTTTCCATGTGTAGAATCTTGCTGGTGTAGTCCCTTGGGAGTTCGGTAGGAGGCCGAACATCATCAGGGACGGATTCGACGTAGGAGGGTGAGGCGGACCTCGCCCTCTTGCCATCAGTGTGAGCCCCCAAGGACATTCGAGGCTCCAGAATGACATGAGGGAGAGGTGAAGGTACTTCCTAGGGCCAGCCTGCCTTAGCGACCGGTCGATGGTTAGTGCAGGATGCAGCGGGTGGCTGCTGTCGATCATCGGCCGCCTCTTGGAGGCAATGAACTGCCATAGTAAGCGTGTTTATGCGGTTCAGCAACATTTGGAACTACTGCAGCCCCACAACGATAGTGGGCTCGGCAACAGCAACGGTGGCGGCGGCGTCATTCTTCCTGGGAGGTCCCTCGGGCCTGGACAGGGAATGACCTCTTCTGACGGAAGTGTTTTGGGTTCTCCCCTTCACCATTACCAGACCTTGCTGGTTGATTCCTCCTTTTAGAGTAGAAGAAAGGTGGCCCTTCATCTAGTGCCAATCTGTTGTGACGCCTTCTCCTGGACCGAGCTCGGTCGGCTGTGCTGGAGCGCTCCTCTCCCGGTCAACCTGCAACAAAGTCCCCTAGGGCCAGTGGTGTTCCATCGGGGGACACTCCAATGCTTAAGTTAGCAGGAGCTCGAGGGCAATAGAATGGAGGAATCAGAGAGGCAGCGTATGGAGAGGGAAGAGTATACTTAGCTTAAAACGAGGTCCGCCGGGTACCTTATATAGTCACGGAACTGTCCAAAATCCATTAGAGAAGAGGCTGAGAAAGCCCAATCTGCCCCTAGGAGAATCTGGAGAGTGGCCATGTGGCGCCCAGATGGAGCAGCATCATGGGAGTAGTGGAGCAGTGCTGCTGATGTGGCAGGATTCCGTTATAACTGAAAGAGGTTTCTAGAATTCTCTGGGCCCTGGAGTGAGTTGGTCGAGCACCGATTAAGAGGGCCAATCGGTCGGAGTGTTTGCCAGAACTTTAGTGGAAGAGCAATGGGCCGGACCTCAGCAGGAGTGGGTTGTTCGGACCTTTACTCCGGTGGGTCGAACTTCTGAAGGAGAACAGCTGACCGGACCTCAGCAGGAGTGGGTCGTTCGGACCTCTACCTCGGCAGGTTGGTCTTCTGAAGGAGAACAGCTGACTGGACCTCAGCGGGAGTGGGTCGTTTGGACCTCTACCCCGGCAGGTCAGATTTCTGAAGGAGAACAGCTGACCGGGCCTCAACAGGAGTGGGTCGTTCGGATCTTTACTCCAGCGGGTCGGACTTCGACCCGGGCGTGTCTGTCGGAACTTTAGCAGAGCTATCCTGTCGAACCACAAAGTGGGGTCGGTCTAGCTTGACAATGAACTGGTAGGGTATAACATATATACATATATATATTTTATCAAATCGAGTACAAGCCTGGAATGTCAAAAGTCCGAATAGTTTTAGTCCGAGTAGTTTTTGAACCAAGTTTTAAATTCAAATATTTTGAATTGGGTCGTGCTTGAGCCTCGAGAGGACTCAGTGATCGCATCCTTGCATATATTATTTTTTTATAAACGCACCAAGTACTATCTTTTATTAATATTAGGTGGATAAAAAGTTATATATGGTTGAAGTGTATGTAGCAAATAAAGTATAAATATGATAGATATACAATGTTCAGAGTGTAGTGTGGGGTGGCAATGGATTGAATAGATCATGATCCATACCCGTTTTGGGACGAGACAGAGGTGGTTTAATGGATAAATTCAAGTGACATTATAATAACTTAAAAGAATATAAAAATAAACATTTGTATTCCACATAATATTAAATAAAATAAGAATTGAAAATTAAAGTAATAATAATAAAGTAAGTTTTCAATAATCATATAAACATAACAAACGTATATATTATTTTTTAGGAAGCTAAATATTTTTTAAACTAAAAAATTAATAACTAAGCTTCAGAGCGTATCATATTTTACATGTTCAATATTTCATACGAATGAAGTTCCAAAGAATAAATGGTGGGGAAGAAATTATGAAGGGTTATGTACGTTCAAGTAGAGAGTTTTGATCGGGTTTTTACCATTCTCCGCATCTATCCTGGGTTTATTGCAATCTGCAGGTTGGCAGAGATTGGCTAAAATCACCCTGGATTGGGTGAGGTTGCGCCTGGTACCGATGGAGCGGAGTAAAATACCCATCTCTATAAGAGCCCGCTGGTGCTTCAACTCAAAATAAAAGATTATTAAAAAAAAAAAAATGATGAAGGATACTCTTTCATTTCTCCCATGACCACGGGAGTCTTATGCTTCCCAATGCCATCCTTGTCATATCTGTGAAACTTGCTGAAGAGGGAGGCTTTGCTATAGAGAGAATTAGAAGGTAGGATACTTATTTTGCATTCCAAGAATATTTTATCGAAAGGAGGACAAGGATCCACCCGTATAAATACAGAAGAAAGAACAATATGGTCTCGATAGGAAGTTTAAAGATTTCATGAATTGATAAAGAAAGAGAATTAGAAAGAAGACGGGATACTTATATTGCATTTTCAATATCATTTCTATTGATGCTGATCCTCACAGATCGGATGGAATGTCTGGATCGCCGGCACACCTTCTTGGATTTCTGCAAAATAAATTTCTGACCGAAATTTTTTCGGTGGGGGACATTCAGATGCCTAAGTCAGTAAAGTTCGGGCAACAGAAAGGAGAGTTCACAGAGAAAGTGCAAATAAAAAAAAATGGAAGGGTCAGATTGACTTGGCCTAAGATAGCCTTTGACTTGCTTACCCTAGAAATTCCCACTTACCTCTTTTTATAAGCGTTGATCCAACTGAAAGTGGTTAAGGTTTTCTTGTAATTGATTACTATTAGGGAAGTTAGTTGAGATAACTTTTTTTCAGCTAATTATAGTTATTGTTGGTGGTTACACATCTTGATCTTTACTGATGCCATGGTTATCAGTCATACATCTGGTTGGTTATAACAACTAGGCTCATTCTTAATGGGCTTAAAATCGATAGGCCTTAAGTCGAAGTAGACAAGTCAACTGCTAATCAGCTAGTTGCCTTGAAGTATGCCGATGGCCGACTGTCGGTCGTATGTTATCATCGGCTGAAGTTTTGGGCCAATCCATTCTCATTCCAGATTAGTCCCCTTATCGCTAGGTCGACCAGTCCGGATGGATTAATTACATCTCTAGACCGGTAATTAAATCTTCGGTCCATTTTATTATAACACTTGCCCCATACTCCCAATTTCAAGGCAATTTATTGCTTTGAAAGATGGGAGTATTAATTTTTGTCTTCTTCTGGTAAAAGAGAAGATTGTTAATGATGGCAAATCCTGGCAAATCTTGGGTCTGGCTGGATATAATAACTGTCTTTCATTTTGAGTATCGTGCTCGGGACAGATGTCAGGCTCTCATTAGCTTTGGAAGAGTTGGCATGGATAAAATGGTCATGCTGACTTTTCTTGTTTCGGTGCTTGGGCTGACTCTTCGCCTTCGATCCAGATTGTGGGACATGTTATCATCACAACCATCCATCATTATGCGAAAACTTTATCTTGGCCGTTAATCGGATTCTTATGGATCAAGGCTAACAGGTTGGTTTTTTTCCAGCCAAGTCGGCTTCTATCTCTTAGTAGTTTGTACCTATGATCGATGCCGTTTGTATGTGGAGCAATCGAGGGTGCTTCACATTTTTTGAGGGAGATATCCGGGCCATTGCCGTCACATATATAAATGGTGTCCACCCCGCAAAATGAACCTTCTTGCCTTCATCTGATGCAGAACGGAAGCTCTGATACCAAAAATGATGCAGAACAAAGAACAAAGAAGCGTATGCGGAAGTAAATTTAAGATTAATTCTTTTTTTTTTTTTATATTTCAGAAATTGGCTTCGACTCAAAGTAAAGTTAAACTAAGTTGATGGAAACTAGGTAAGGATTGAAAGCACAATTTAGAAAAAGCTAAGTTATCAGAGTAGTTCAGAAGTAACGGATCGCTGGGGGTTGAGAAACTCCCAGACCTAGGGTTTCGCTCTGAACTTTCAACAGGACAGAAATAAAGAGAAGAGATGGTTTACCAACCAGACAGTGATCTTCACAAAATTTGGGTGGAAGAACTCTCTCGAGCAGATTGTTGGATCCTCGGATTCGGCTATCTTTACAATGGATCCTCCAATACTGGTCTTGAGGCTGGGTCGGCTTCTCCTGGACTCAAGATCTGGGAAGAAGAAAAACAAGTGATGGATTCAGAGACTCAGGGAAGGATTTACCAGTTCGAAGAACTTGAAGGCTGATGTCGCTAAGATCCGGATTCTCTTGAAGGCTGATTCGACTCCCTCTGGAAAGAGCTTTGGATCTGAAGTATCCGGACTGTAGCTGGATGCTGGTGGTCGGCCTGGACTTGGAGAGAGAGGCCGTGGGAGGTGGGATAGGCTAGGGTTTGGTGGATTGAAGTGGATGGTGGGCGGCTAGGGTTTGGAGTAGAAGTGGCTAACCTAGGGTTTGGGTTTTGGAGATCTCACACCTCCTCAAGGTTCCTGGGGAACCCGGATTTACTCCCTCACGGAGCTCAACACCTGGATGCAAGTGTGGAAGAGAGAAAACACAAAGTTTTGCTCACAAAAAAAAATTTGGTTTCATTCATCTGATTGTTGTAAACTTACAAGAGGGGTTTAATTTATAAGGCATTACAAGGGAGGAGGGTTTCACATCTTCCCATGTGGGACTAAAGGAGGGGATCTCCAAATTAGGGCAAATCCCTTACATATGGTCGACCAAAATACCAAAAAAATAGGATTTGGGTTATAAATGGCAGGTAGATGGCGCCACCTTGCTTGGATTTTCAAGAAAAATTTTCTTCCTTCCCTGGATCAACTCTTTTGGACTCCTCCTTTTCTTCCTCCCTAAGTCAAGGTCCTTCCCATCTTTGTTTTGATTGTTTTTGGCAGGTAGTGGGCGCCCCCTTGAAGTTCTCTTCCAAGAGAATTTCTTCCCTTCTTTGTTTTGGAATTCTTGGGAAAGTCTTGGCCGCCCCTTGATTGGTGGTCTCTTGGTGGACTTCTCCTTATCTAGCGCATGAGAGAAGGAGGTTGCCATCTGTGGAGTGGGGACCAAAAGCTGCTGGATGTGGATATGGCGCCCCCTGGACTGGCAGTGTGGCTGGGAGTGTGGTGTCCACTTGCCTGGTCTTGGAAGAAAGTGTAACATCCCAGTTTGAAACCCTAGTCCACTACTGAGTCAACATGACTCAACAAAATAAAATGCAGGTAATGTAGACTCAAGCTAAATTAAGTTGATCTAGTCAACTTTTATTAAAAAACCAAAAACCCTAATTCTTCGGGCAAGGTTAATCAGAGATCCAGATGGAGCTCTGAAGTCTTCTTCTGAGTCTGGTGCCCGCACCAATTCTCCCGGGGTGGGAGGAACTCGACCCTGTCGAGTATGGATCAAGCTGGCTCTGGTATCTCTCCAAGAGGTCTGGGTCCAATTCTTGTAATTCTTCTCGGGAGATCCAAGAGTCATCAGAATCTGGCCTTCCTTGCCAGCGGACCAGGTATCTTTGGTATCCTCGATTACGAGTAGAGATAACCTGATCATCCAGGATCTTTTCAATCTGCTCTTTCCTCACAAGCCAGTTTGTTGGTGGACACACAGGGTTGGGTTCACTCTCAAGAGTAGGATTAGGCTCAAAAGGCTCACTGGGAATCACAGCTGGCTCTCTATACTCTACTAGGTCTGTAATGTTGAAAGTGGAGCTAATGCCTAGTTCTGGAGGCAACTCGAGCACATAGGCATTGTATCCTACTCTCTTCACCACTCTAAATGGACCAGCTCCTCTAGCATATAACTTTCTAACGGTTCCAGGAGGGAACCGTTCAGGCCTTAACCTAATCATTACACAGTCTCCCTCAACAAAAGTTTTGACTCGCCTTTGAGAATCAGCCAACTTCTTATAAGTTTCATTACTTAAAATTATTTTGGCATGAATTTCTTTATGCAAGTCCTTTACATGCTATGCAAGTGAATCAAGAGACTTGTGTGTGGGGGCTAATAATGAAATCAGATCAAGTGGTGTGTGAGGCTTGTATCCATGAACAATTTCAAAGGGACTCTAGCCTATAGACCTATTGATCGAAACATTGAATGAAATTTCAGCCCTGAACAAAATACAAATCCCAATTCCTGGTGCTCTCAATCAAACCAAAATCTGAGTCAATGTCCTAAACTCGACTGACGATGCATTCCTAAAGAATGGACTTTATTCAAAGGAACCCTAGGTCTAAACCTAACAAACTACGACTCTCTAGGTTTGACCTTGGGTCGGAGGATGGCATGCAGAGCATGAAAACTTATCATGGGTGCCTAGTAGGTGCCATAAGGTCTTCCAGAAGTAGGTGGCAAACCTAATAGGTTCTGACACATGGTTCACTCTAAAGACTTCGACAAAGTATACTTGGATGGTGTAGGAAGCATTGGAAGTCCTAGAGAAAGGGAGGAGATATGAGGTGGGGTCTCGAATTACCTGTTGACTAAAGGTGGTGACCTGAAGGTTTGAATGGTGATCTATGAGTGTCAACTGGTCATCCTTACGAAAGTAAAAATTTGCTACTCCTAGGAATGGATCAAGAGATGGTTCGGGAAGTAGCCTAGGACATGTGATTGCAATATTTAAGGTTTGTTCTCTAAGCAAATAATGATCCACTTTCTCAAGAACTGGATTAGAGAATGATTCATGGAATGGCCTATGGATGATGACCTCAAGACTTGAAATTTGACCTATGGGTGTGGAAAGGTATACTCTATAGAAGGGTAGGTCAGTCATGCAAAGAAAGGGGTCTGGGGCCATAAGGAGGACTTCTACAGGACTGGGTGAACCAATCCGCTCAAGACAAGGATGTTCAATTGAGATTATGGGAGAGACCTTAGTGGCTGGGCATGGGACAAGGTCCAATTGTAAGAGGCTTGATTCAGTCATCCTAAGGAGAGGATCTACCATAGGGTGGGCAAACTTAAACAGTTCAGTGCAAAGATCTTCAATTGGTACTTGGGGAATGACTGTCATTAGAGGGTATGAACTAATAGCTCGGGCTAACACTATGAGTTCTTCCTGGGGGTATTTGACTAAAGGAACCCGGTTCTCACAAATCTCTTGAATTTCTGAACTAGGTCCTATCAGTTGGTTGCTTTCCAAGGTCTCCTCAGGTAAGGAACCAATAGTATCAATGTCACATTCTTCAAGTTCTTCCCCCTCACATTCATCAACTAGACTCAAGCCAGCATCATATACTTTTTCGATGCCATCTTCAATGGGTTTCGGGTCAGTGGTAATCGGGTCAACTGATTCTGGGCTTATCATACCTAACCCTTCTTCCTCATTGGTAGGCTTGGGTTCTCCCTCATTAATGTCATTCTTAGGATTCTTACCACTTAGCTGAGCACAAGCCAGTCCTATGCATGGGCACTGACTAGATTTATGGTCTCTTTCTCCACAAAACAAACATTCTTGAGATATAGGAACCTGGGTCACACTAGGTTTCAAGCTAGTAGAGACCTTACTTAGGCATGAGTGTGGATCTAAATGGTTTGATCTAGAAGACTTCGGTTGTTGAGTGACTGGTCTAGAATATTGTAAGGACCTCTCATAGACACGATCCACACTATAGATATCATGGTTAGGCTTCCTAAGGTTATGCTCGGGATCATGGTATAAGGTCCTCCTAGGTTCCTGGCATAGGTGAGGTTGGGGCCTATTAAATTTTGGATCAGGGGTCCAATTTTGATGTCTACGTTTCTCAAGTACTTGGACTCGATCCCTAAACTGGGAAAAATCCTCATTCATGTCCTGACTTAATTTGGTCATACTTTCGGTAAGATTTCTAACCATGGCCTCTAAATCTGGTTGGGTTTGACCAGGTTGGTAGGGCACTCCATTCCGGGTAGACATGATGCAAGCAAACACACAAAATGAGACTCAACTGAACGACTACGGGCTAACTAGACCTAGAGCCCAAACTAGATGCCCAATCAGAGTGGCAAGCTAGCCTGTAGTAACTCAGGACTCAGCCAGGCAGGTGTAAGGGGAGTGTTAGGTCCCTGAATGCCAATCCTAGACACCAATCAGAGATTGGCCAGGTAGGCGGACCAGCACACAAGCCCTTCAGGATGGAATCCCTGAACCACCGTTCTAGACACTGAGTACAAAGCACACACAGAGTAACCAGACAAACTGACTCAACACTAGCCTTGACCCGACTTGTTGATGTCCCTAGCCCACTAGGGCAAATTAGGTCTAATCAATTTTAGATTAAAGGCTTAGGTTCGAATGAAGGGGTGGTGGTTTTGGGCTAAGGAGAGGTTATCAACTCCTCCCCTTATCTTAGATGCTCAATTGCCCTTAAGATGAATTAAGAGATGTACACTTAAAAATAAATGGATTGCAGAATACAAAAATAGAGTTGCAGTAATTTAATTCTCAGAAATCGCACGGAAACCAATAAATCATGATAAAATTATGCAAATTAGTTTCAATTATACTGGTTTCAACAAAATAAAAATCACTGAATTTGGAGTTACCTGCAGTGAGAAATAATTCTTGCAACAGGTAAATTACGGGCTGAAAATAGAGCACTTCCCCGTTTACAATTTCTGCTACGAAGTTGTAACCCAACGGATCCCCTACACGCCCTAGGAACACCCCATGGAATGGGAAGAGGAGGCTTGCACCTCACTTCGTTCCTAGGACCGGACGTCCTGGGGAGTCTACTTCGAGCAGACAAAGTAAAAAGGAGAGACACTCAAAACATGCAAGCAAATTAGAAACCCTAGACAGGGCTCTGATACCAAAAATGATGCAGAACGGAAGCTCTGATACCAAAAATGATGCAGAACAAAGAACAAAGAAGCGTATGTGGAAGTAAATTTAAGATTAATTCTTTTTTTTTTTTTTTTTATTTCAGAAATTGGCTTCGACTCAAAGTAAAGTTAAACTAAGTTGATGGAAACTAGGTAAGGATTGAAAGCACAATTTAGAAAAAGCTAAGTTATCAGAGTAGTTCAGAAGTAACGGATCGCTGGGCGTTGAGAAACTCCCAGACCTAGGATTTCGCTCTGAACTTTCAACAGGATAGAAATAAAGAGAAGAGATGGTTTACCAACCAGACAGTGATCTTCACAGAATTTGGGTGGAAGAACTCTCTCGAGCAGATTGTTGGATCCTCGAATTCGGCTATCTTCGCAATGGATCCTCCAATACTGGTCTTGAGGCTGGGTCGGCTTCTCTTGGACTCAAGATCTGGGAAGAAGAAAAACAAGTGATGGATTCAGAGACTCAGGGAAGGATTTACCAGTTCGAAAAACTTGAAGGCTGATGTCGCTGAGATCCAGATTCTCTTGAAGGCTGATTCGACTCCCTCTGGAAAGAGCTTTGGATCTGAAGTATCCGGACTGTAGCTGGATGCTGGTGGTAGGCCTGGACTTGGAGAGAGAGGTCGTGGGAGGTGGGATAGGCTAGGGTTTGGTGGATTGAAGTGGATGGTGGGTGGCTAGGGTTTTGGAGTAGAAGTGGCTAACCTAGGGTTTGGGTTTGGAGATCTCACACCTCCTCAAGGTTCCTGGGGAACCCGGATTTACTCCCTCACGGAGCTCAACACCTGGATGCAAGTGCGGAAGAGAGAAAACACAAAGTTTTGCTCACAAAAAAAAATTTGGTTTCATTCATCTGATTGTTGTAAACTTACAAGAGGGGTTTAATTTATAAGGCATTACAAGGGAGGAGGGTTTCACATCTTTCCATGTGGGACTAAAGGAGGGGATCTCCAAATTAGGGCAAATCCCTTACATATGGTCGACCAAAATACCAAAAAAATAGGATTTGGGTTATAAATGGCAGGTAGATGGCGCCACCTTGCTTGGATTTTCAAGAAAAATTTTCTTCCTTCCCTGGATCAACTCTTTTGGACTCCTCCTTTTCTTCCTCCCTAAGTCAAGGTCCTTCCCATCTTTGTTTTGATTGTTTTTGGCAGGTAGTGGGCGCCCCCTTGAAGTTCTCTTCCAAGAGAATTTCTTCCCTTCTTTGTTTTGGAATTCTTGGGAAAGTCTTGGCCGCCCCCTTGATTGGTGGTCTCTTGGTGGACTTCTCCTTATCTGGCGCATGAGAGAAGGAGGTTGCCATATGTGGAGTGGGGACCAAAAGTTGCTGGATGTGGATATGGCGCCCCCTGGACTGGGAGTGTGGCTGGGAGTGTGGTGTCCACTTGCCTGGTCTTGGAAGAAAGTGTAACATCCCAGTTTGAAACCCTAGTCCACTACTGAGTCAACATGACTCAACAAAATAAAATGCAGGTAATGTAGACTCAAGATAAATTAAGTTGATCTAGTCAACTTTTATTAAAAAACTAAAAAACCCTAATTCTTCGGGCAAGGTTAATCAGAGATCCAGATGGAGCTCTGAAGTCTTCTTCTGAGTCTGGTGCCCGCACCATCATCTTCTTCACAGAGATCTTTTTGCATCGAATCTAGGTCTTTATTTCTTCAGATCCTTCCATAATCTTTAGATTAGAAATCCTTCTTCTTCCCATCATGGTTAGGTCTCTAAGGGTCCCCGTCATTGGCAAGCCTCCGGCCGGTAGTGGGGAGGGGAACTTCTTCGACCCCGTAGGTTCTTCTAGGCAAAGGGGTGCTGAGTTAAGACTTGTGACAATTAGTAGATCCATGTCTCTCTCTAGGTTGCCTTCTCTACGGGAGTGTTATAAAATCTCCAAGATCCTTCCATTAATGGTTCCTCACCCTGAGGAAAGAGTAAACTATCCTCCTCCTAGCACCATTTCACTGTACGAAGACCACATGAAAGCTGGTCTTCAATTTCCTTTGCATCCTTTCTTCATCCGAATTTTTAATCTATACCATATAGTCCTGGCATAGCTGACTTCGAACAATATTCGAGTCATCTGTGCCTTCTTGGTTCTTTGCCAGCAGTTGAGCGTAGAGCCTAGGACCTCCTTATTCATGTCCTTCTTCATGTTGAAGATGGTCTTCCACGATCAAGGGTGGTGCATCATTGGCCCTCGTCCAAGTCAAAAATTTGTCACAGGGCTGCCGTCCGCTATTAATGGATGGAAGCCTTGTTTCTTTTTCGTGTTTTCAGCATATCCCTAGGTTTTAATACTGAGTGGAGAGAACCTTGTCTGACCACCGATGATGGCAAGAAAGTCCTGAAAGCCGATCGGGAAGACTTCGAAAAGCTCTCGGTAGTTGAGGTTCCTTCGATAAGGGAGTTGTTGAGCGAGCATAACTTGTATCTTACTCAGATCAGTGAGTCTTCAGCCTTAGGTACACCCTGTAAGACATAGCCTCTATTTTGTTTTGTCTTCGTGTTACCTTGTCAGCTGACCACCATAGTTTTTGTTTTATAGGTACAAAGATGAAATCAAACTTTGGCAAGCTTCGTCAGGCTACTCGTAAGAGGCCTGTGCAAGTCCCTTCAGCAGAATCAGAGGGCCAAAAGAAAGCTCAGGCCGAAGAGGCCACTAGAAGTGTTTCTCCATAACTGAGGGCGATGTCGAACAATGATGATGTTCCGCTGATAGAGCTTTGATCCCGGGCTACTACCCCGGCTCAAGTTTCGAAGTAGTTGATGCTAGCTTTAACTGCTGATGCACCATCACCTCAGCCTCCTCATCAAGATAGAGGCAAAGCCCCCAAAATTGAAGAGAGGTCAGAGGGAGTCAATCTCCCTAAGGGGGAGTATGAGATAGACTTCACAGTCTTCTCTGATGGGAGGGGCTTGGAGAACCCCGAGCTGGCCAAAAGATTGATTATGGCCATGCTCCTCTCAAAAGACTGGGATGTAATGAAGAACTGTCGGCTGGAACAGGTTGCCGACTCACTATACTCGAACATTTTGAAAGTAAGTGGTACTCATTTTATTATCTTCCTTGAAATTGTAAGAAGTATAACTAACTTTTTTATGGTTTGATGTGGCTTATTCATGAAGTGACCTTGATAGAAGAAGGCATATCAAGATTTACGAGTCTCAACAAAGGCCTTCATGAGAAACTAGAGATGTCGAGAGCCAAAAAGGAGGTGGCCGAAGAGCTAAAATTGGCCATGGAAGAGAAGTTGAATGCGAGAGTCACCACTATTCAATCTATGGATGCCGAACTGAAGAAGGCCCAAGCTAAAATGGCTGAACAAGAGGTGAAACTGAGGAAGAAGAAGAAGAAGATCCACTCTTTGAAACATTCAGCCAGGGATAGCTAGAAGAAAACCAAAGAGGCTTCATAGAAGGTGGACCTAGCTACCAAAGAGGTGGCGTTGGCGAAGAAGCAAGTCATCCAAGCCATTGATGATTATAAGAAGTCTTCAAGCTTTGATGAGAAGAAGACCAAGGCTGGGGTAATTAGCTACCGGGTGGGTTTCAACGACTACTTTAAGGAGATTCTTAAGCTTCACCTAGGTCTAGACATCTCGGGCATACAATTATATGAAATTGAAGAAGAGCCCGTGATGCAGGTTGAGGCCGAAGAGGTTCCAAGATTAGCCGAAAGAAGCTCCTCCTACGGTCGACCTAGATATTGCTTCGATTGCTGACGACTGATCTCTATATTCTTCTTCTTTTTGTAATGAAATAGAAATGTAAAAGAACTTTTTGGAAATGAATGAAGAATTTTTGTTTTCTCAAGTTGTGTCTTCTATAATGGACTTTCCTCATAAGTTTTTCTATGTATAAAGTAGTTGGATGTCTTTTAAATCCTGCTCGAGAAGAAAAAATTTCTAAGTATAGATCCGTCGGATCTTTTCTAGATTCTACTTGAGAAGAGAATTATTCTCAGTGTAGAGTCATTGGCATGATAACTTGGTGATATAGGAGCACTTTTACACAAAGTACTATAGTGTAGTTCATCTTACTTGTGGCTCCTGATCAACTTTGTTGATATGGTTGATTGATAAGCCTAGTGTTGCTGGTATAGTAGGCGGGTTAGGTCCACTTGTATGTTAGTCCGATATATTGATAGAGTAGGCTAGTTAGGCCCCCTCTTGTGCTTGTCAGCTATATTGATAAAGTAGGCTAGTTAGGCCTTCCTTTGCACTTATCGGACATACCGATAAGGTAGGCTAGTTAAGCCCGCCTTTGTGCTTATCAATTATACTTGATAAGGTAGGCTGATTAGGCCTACCTTTACACTCGTCGTACATATCGATAAGGTAGACTGGTTAGGTCTACCTTTGTGCTTGTCAATTATACTTGATAAGATAGGTTGATTAGGCCCACCTTTGCACTCGTCGAATATACTGATAAGGTAGACTAGTTAGGCATGCCTTTATCCTTGTCAATTATACTTGATAAGGTAGCCTGATTACGCCCGCCTTTGTACTCGTCGAACATACCGATAAGGTAGACTGGTTAGGCCAGTCTTTGTGTAATTGTTGATCATGCTTGATAAGGTAGGCTGATCAGGCCCACCTTTGTTTGGGCATTTTGATGAAGCCATCAGAAAAAAAATCTTTATGGATAATATTTGTAAAGATTTTCGACATTCCAAGGTCAAGGCAGTAGGGAACCATCCAAAGTTTCAAGTTGGTAGGTTTCGAGGTGTACGAGCTCGTTGATTCGATAAGGTCCCTCCCAATTGGAAGAGAGTTTTCCTTGTTCCGTCGGCATGGATACTTCGGACCTTTGCAGTACCAAATCTCTAGGTCGAAAGGTTCGTGCCTTATCCTGAGTTGTAGTATTTGGCACCCTTTTGTTGGTACATAGCCATCTTCATTTAAGCTTGAAGTCTGGTACCCTAGAGTAGGTCTAGGTCTGCTCTATGGCATTCTAAATTTTCAGGCTCTGTGAAGTGATCAATCCTCAAGGATTATAATGTGATTTCCATTGAAAGGACTACTTCACTGCCATATGCCAAGTTAAACGGGGACTCTCCCATAGCCATTCTTGGAGATCGTTCGGTATGTCTAAATAACTGAATTGAGTTCTTCAGCCCAGAGTCCTTTGGCATCATTCAGTCTGGTCTTCAGACCATGAAGAATTGTCCGATTGATTACTTCGGCTTCACCATTGGATTGAGGATGACCGACGGAGGTCAACTTATAATAATATAATATTGACCATAGAAATCTCAGAATTTCTAGTTGTTAAATTGCCTCCCGTTGTCGATAATGATGGCTTGAGGGATTCTGAACTAGAAGATGATAAAATTCCTAATGAAGTTCTCGACTTTTCCTCTCGGTTATTCATGATAGTGGTTTAGCTTTGACCCATTTAGTGAAATAGTCAATGGCCATGATGAAAAACTTTCATTGACCTGAAACTAGAGGGAATGGGCCGAAAATATCCATTCTCCATTGGGCGAATGGCCAGGGAGTTGTTAACTGAGTTAGCTGACTAGCGGGATGTCTTTGGATGTTAGAGTATCTTTGGCATTGGTCACATCTTTGGACGTAGTCAACTATATTTTTTTAGATGGTCGGCCAATAATAACCTTGGCATATGATTTTGTAGGCTAGAGATCTGCCCCCCAAATGATCTCCACATATATCCTTATGTATTTTCTTAAAGGCATAGTCAGCATCCGACGGCCCTAAGCACTTCAACAAGGGTTGTGTGAAAGATCTTTTGTAGAGTACTCCATCCAAGATAACATACTGAGAGGCCATCCAATGGATTTATTTGGCTTCAACCTTATCTTCTAGCAGTATACCGTCATTCAGGAACTTGAAGATAGGGTCCATCCAATAGGGCTCGTGCTCGATTTGATGCACCTCCGAAGCTTTTTCTGATATGCTGGGATCCTCCAAGTATTCTATGAAAGTTTGACCAAGGGAGTCTGGAGCAATAGTCGCTAGTCAAGAAAGGGATCGGCTCGAAGATTTTTGGTCCGCGGCACATGGACTATCTCAAAGAGTTTTAGTTGGGATATTAGATCTCGTACTTTTTCCAAGTACTTGATCATAGTTGAGTCTCGTGCTTTAAACTTGCCTTTTACTTGATTCACCACTAGCCGGAAATATGAGAAGACCTTGATCCTCCGAATTCCTAGCTCTTTAGAAATTCTGAGTCTTGCCAAAAGGGCTTTGTATTCTGCTTGGTTGTTCAAAACTTGAAGAAAGAAATCGAGGGCATACTTCATAGTTTGTCCTTCGGGGTCGGCTAGTATAAGCCTGGCTCAACAACCAGTAGAATTGGATGCCCCTTCTACATGGAGTACCTAAGTGGACTCCAAACTTCTTTCAGCTATCACTCCTTCATCAATTATTTGTTGGTCAATTTCTTGGCTCCATGTACATTCAGCAAGGAAATCGGCCAATACCTGTGCCTTCATAGTCGATTTGGATTGGAATATGATATCGAATTCATCTAGCTTGATGGCCCATTTAGCTATCCTTCCTGAAGTGTCGGGACATCGGAGGATGGCCTTTAATGTTTGGTCCATCAAGACTATGATGGTGTGGGACTGGAAGTGAGGTCACAGACATTTCGCCGCTATAACCAATGAATATATGAGCATCTGCACCTTTGGATACCTTATTTTGGCTTCGTGTAGCACCTTGCTAGTATAGTAGATCAGCTTCTGCATATTGTTGGCTCCTTTTTTGACAAGCACTGAACTGACTGCCTCATCCGAAGTGGAGAGATAAATAGAGAATTTCACCTTCTTAAGGTTTTGAAAGCAAGGGAGGACTTCTCAAGTATTTCTTTAGCTCTTCAAAGGCGAGTTGGCAGTCATCTGACCACTCGAAGCCTCTTGTCTTGCATAGAGCTTTAAGGAAAGGGAGGCATCTTTTTATTGATTAAGAAATGAATTGGCTCAGTAAGGTGATCCTTCCAATCAGTTATTATACCTCCTTTTGTTAGAGGGATGCCTCATATCTTGGATAGCATAGATTTTCTTTGAATTGGCTTTTATTCCTCATTTGGTGATGAGAAATTCCAGGAATTTTCTTGATGTTACTCTAAAGGTGCACTTGGTTGGGTTAAGCTTCATCCGATGATGTCGCAGGGCATTAAAAAATTCTTCCAGATCTTTGATATGGTCAGTCTCTTAAAGGCTCTTTATGATCATGTCATCAATATATACCTCCATATTCCTTTCAAGTTGCTTTTCAAAAATCTTATTGATTAGCCATTGGAAGGTCGCTCCACCATTTTTTAGGCCGAATGGCATCACCTTGTAACAATATAATCCTTTCTCCATTATGAATGCCATTTTCTCTTTGTCCTTAGGGTCCATTCGGATCTAATTGTATCCGAAGAAGGCATCCATGAAGCTGAATAATTGGTATTCAGTAATGGCATCAACTGGCTGATTTATTTTTGATAGAGAAAAACTATCTTTTGGGCAAGCCTTATTGAGGTCGGTGTAGTCGATACAGATCCTTCACTTGCCATTGGCTTTCTTCACCATCACAACGTTTGCTAGCCAGTCAGGATAATGGACTTCCTTATGAATCCAACATTGAGAAGTTTATTCACCTCTTTGTCAATCACCTTTTATCTTTCTGGAGCAAAGTTTCTTTTTTTTTGTCGAACTGGTCTATGATCAGAGCCGACCTCCAGTCGGTGTGTGATGACCTTGGTTGGGATCCCTAGCATGTCAATGGCTAACTAGGCGAAGATGTCGACATTACCTCATAAAAAGTTGGTCAGCCTCGACTTTGTCTCTTCATTGAGCAGACTTCCGGTCTGCACGACTTTTGTTGGATAGTCTTTCCTTAGTGGTATAGAAATGGTCTTTTCAACTGGCTCTTTGTAATCTTCCATCCAATCTCTTGGGTCTAGTTGCTTTAGAGTCATGTGGTCCGTTGACTGTTTGTCTTGTATTATCAAGTACTGTCGGGTGACTCTTTGATCTCCTCTCATTTTTTTCGATCCCATTTTTGGTTGGGAATCAAACTAGAAGGTGGTAGGTTGATACGATGGCACGGAACTTATTCAAAGTGGGCCATCCCAGTATGGCGTTATATGCTGAGAGCATTTGTACGACCACGAAGTTAATGGGGAGTGTCTTTTGAAATGGTTTCGTACCAAGGGTCATCGGCAATACTATTTCCCCTTCTACTTTGTCTTGATTATCTCCAAACCCTGTCAGGGGTATGGAAGATCTTTGCAACTTATTTTTTGATAGATTCATCCTGAGAAAAGCATCGTAGAGCAAGACCTCCATGGAACTTCCATTATCTATTAGAATCCTTCTTACAACATAATTGGCTATAACAGCCAATATAACTACATGATCTTCATGAGGAGTCTAGATTCCTTATAGATCACCATCTGAAAAGCATATGGCATTGTTACTCCTGCACCTTTTGGGAGCACCTTCTTTAGTTCCGCTCCTCCAATCGGTCCGACGATGCATCATGCCTACCCTTCCATCCGTAGGCCTTTAGTTGGGTAGTTCTGCCTCTTCAACAATTCTCTTAGGGGCGATGGTGCAGACACCAGGGCTAGAAGAAAATGATAGGTCGAACCCACATCCATGTGGATCACCAATAAATGAAGCCCTAAGCCCAAATCCCAGATCACTTGTAAATAGTTATCTTAAATTCTGTTATTTTAGCTTAGTTGGGTTTAGCCCTAAACCCCAAAATTGAGTCATCTGTAAAAATCCCTGGATCCAAAATTAAGTCTGTAAAAAAATTTCAATTTTAACTGGATCATAAATTTTGTTATAATGGTCCAATATTATTTAGCCCTTTTTACCAACTTTAATTGGGTTTTGTATTTGCAAGCCTAATTAAGTATGGTAAAGTTCAATTATGAATTGGTTATGCCTTTTGATCAATTTGATCAAGTTGGACTATTAGTCATTTAGTTGGTTAAGTCTTGTAATTATTAGTTGAGTCCTGTAATACAAGAGGAGACCCAATTCAAGATCCCATGTGCACCCAAATCAAGACACCATGTGCCAACTCAAGACACCATGTGCACCCAAATCAAGACATGTGCTAACAAATTCTTGGTGCCACATGTCAAGCCATCACATGCGCCACCTTATCAAGTTTTGGATGCCATGCCACATCATCAAGCTTATGTCACATGCCACCAGTTACATCACTTTCCACCTTATCTTGGACATCATCATATGCCATGTCATTTATCTTGGTTGGCCAATTTTATGTCAAAAATGGTTGTCTTTATTTTTTGTCAAGACATCCGAACATCCAGACATTTAGACATCAGGACATCAAACAATTAAGACCTTATCCTATCTTATCCAAGGAGGGCGCCTCATGTTGTCGCTTATTTAAATTCCAAGATGTTGATGGTTTTAAGATGAGTAAAAGAGAAGGACTTTGTCATTCCACCACTTTATCGCCCACTCCAAGAGAAGTTGGCCAAGAAAAAATGTAACTTCTAATCGCCCAAATTCAAGGGGGTGCCAAACTACTTCAAGAAGTTAATCCAATCTTATCTACCTACTTCAAAGAAGTCCAAGGGAAATAGGAGTCCAAGAGAAGGATTGACTCCAATTTTGAGAAGGGAGGATGCCACATTTCTCACTCTTTGCCCACATCATGAAGGAGTCCAACTACAAGGAAGCATCTACCCAATTTAAATTCAAAGAAGTGTGGTTCCAAGTTAAGACATTTTATCTCCTTTTCAAGTTTGAAATGCAAGAAGAATGGGAAGGAGTCTAAGCCATAAGTTAGCACCAATTTGAGAAGTTGCGAAGCACCTTAACTCATTTATTTGACGCCCACTTTATTTGCATGAAGAAAAGACTCCTTGCCACCCACCTAATCCTCATCTTGTCGCATAAAGGGATGAAGCTTCTCAGTTGATGTCACCTGTTATACCTGACCGACTCACCACCAAACCGGACTGCCACTCTAACTAATGTCCAACTGGACCGCACTTCTGAAGCTCCGATGGACTCACTCCTTTGAAAGTCTGACCCACTGGAGTAGAGGTCCGAACGACCCACTTCTGCTGAGGTCCGGCCCACACTCTCCTTCGGGAGTCCGACTCACTGGAGTAGATGTCTGAATGACCCACTTCTGCTGAGGTCCGGTCCACCTGCTCCTACTGAAGATTTGATGGATGCTCTCCTTTGGAAGTCCGACCCATTGGAGTAGAGGTCCGAATGACCCACTTCTGTTGAGGTCCGGTGGTGGGGACACCGGAGGCACCAGAATAAGATAGAGGCTTTTCAACCCTCTGTAAATTCATTAAAAATTTATGAGTCCATCTGTAATAAGGGCTTAGCCTATCTGAGTCCATTTTAGTTGTTATTTGAGTATTTTGAGTTTCGGTTATGTACTAGTCAGCTCATATTGAGCTAGTTCAGTCCAGTGTTAGTCAGCTCATGTCGAGCTAATTTTATTTTTTTGAGTCCTATTCAACCATATTGAAGACTCAAGACCACATCATACAAGTGAAGACCAAGTCCAACCAGATTGAAGACATGGAAGTATAGCCCAAGTCCAACCTAGCTTGAAGATTTGAAGACCCCAGGAAGAAAAATTCAAAAAATCCTGATTCCTTGCAGATGCCCTCCAGATGCCCAGATTGTAAGTAAAAACAAGGTTGCAGGTGCCTATGCTAAGCATGCAACAGCACAGGGAATAGGTAAGATTTTAAAACATTTTTAATAAATGCGAAAAATACCTACTCCGCACAGGATCTAGCATATGCAAGATGCATGTATTGGCATGATACATGACATATAATATTTATAAACATTTTAATAAATCTAGATCTACACATGCACCGAAATTAAAACCCAAAAACATACCTTATTCCCAGCTGGAATAAGTCTGGGATAAACCTGGAATAGACTGGAATAACTGAAATAAAGTTATTCCAGTCGTCTTCCACCTTGGGCTGAAAACTGGGCTTCCGAAAAGTCCCCGGAACGCCGCCTTCCGGACCTCCGATCGCTCCCAAATTTGAGCTGTAGATTCTTAAGGAAGTCCTCTTCGATTTGGCACTGGTTTCTGCAAGAAAAACTAAGCCAATAAATCGTAAAAATTTGCCGAAGTCTGCTGTGCGAAAATGGTAGCAGAACATAGTAGCTGTCTTTGTCGTTGGATTTCGGGCAACTGGAGCGATCCCGGCTCGCGTGGTTTGCTCCGAGGAGTAGAAGAATACTCCCTCTAGAGGGGAGACACACCTGGGGCTCTTCGATCCCTCTCCACGCGTGGTGCTAGCCGCCGGAAGATGGTTCACGGTCACAGGTTGCTGTAGCAAAACAGAATTGCTGCAGCAGGGATTTTGAGCACCAGAACAGGGATTAATGGCTTGACTTCTCTTCCTTCTATTCACCAAAACAAAGCCCTCAAGATCACGTGTGGAAAGAGAAGGAATATCAGAAGTATGAACTCTCTCAGCCCCTTTTAAATTCTCACACGATGACCCTCTTCCAAAACGTTCTGAACAGGGGACTGCAGGTTTTAAAGAGAGCTGCAGCAAGGGAGAAATTAAACAACGGAGAGGGAGGGAGTCCAAAGGACATCGGTGGAATAAATCACCCTTAAACCAGCCATTAGGAGTAATTAAAAGGGGGTTAAGGGCTAATGGGTGGAGGGAAGAAGAAGAGACACCGAATGGGCTTCCACGGTGTGGAATCACCGTGTAAACCGTTCAAAGAATAGAAAACGGTCCAAAAGAATCCGGTTCAATCCAATTATAACCGGTCCAAAAGAATGGGTTCAAAGTAATTTAACTCCAAAGGTTCAAGCCCAAAAATTTGTTTAATTCAATTTGAATGGTCCAAGCCCAAATAAAATTCAATTGGTTCACAACCAATTGAAGGCCGAGATTTTCTCTGAATCAGATCAAATCTGATTCAGAAAAACCTTGGCGCAGACCTGGTCAGCCCGGAATATTTTTCAGTCGACACAGACAAGGGCAAGACGGGGAAAAGAGTGCTAAAAAATACTGTGACCATAAAACCGAGATGATTTCCAATCGTAATCGATATCCGGATCAGAGAGTTATCCTCTGTGGCGTGTGACCTCATAGGTTCGAATCTAAACGGTAGCACTAGAACAATTTTTAGTACCAGCACAGGAAACCATCTAGCAATGGGTCCCGGCGTCCGGATAGGTTGAAGATGCGGGAGCAAACTATCGAACCTCTGGCATATGGTTACCGTATAATTCATCCCTTTGACCTCTAATGCTCAGGACGACTGAGATTGGGCTGCCAACCCAGACTGAGTCAGTCAACTACGTGTCTCAACCTCGCAAACCCAGTGACTCTTCACTAGGGCTACCCCGGCCGAGGATTTGCTAAATTAAGATACTGCGAGACATTCAATCCAAACTGTTAGGATAGGTCAATTCCATCTTGGTCCATCACTGCTCCACAAGTACTTGCCTGTACCCAGAAACCTTCCGTCACCGGATTAAAAATCTGGGTAGTCCGGCACCAAATCACAGGGAGTTGCTTGCAAGCTACCGTGATGACCTCAGGTCAGAGGGACACTTATACCCATATCCAATCGTGAGTATCCCTTTGGCAGAAAGGAACTGCACGGAGTCACGTTCAATGAGATATCATATATATCCCACTTGCAGATCACATCAGTGTCACCACACTCATTTGGTCAAGAGGACAACCAAACGATATGAACTACAACAACCTATACTTGATATATTGTCGTCTAGTACAATATATCCTTTGGTTGTGAACCGGGTTTAAGGACCACTCGATACATCCTCTCTGTATCGAAGTCAGTGTAGTCCTAAAGACTTCATCACATAGGAAAGAGTTCATTTCAGGAAAATTCAATATGTGATGAGCTACCAAAAATAATATTTTATTAATTCATTGAAAAAATATAATACTTAGCTCAACCGCCTACAACCCAGGCGATTGGCTTTGGGACACAATTCCTAACAACTCCCACTTGTACTAAAGCCAATCAGAAGAGTATTTAATACTCATTTCCTATTTACAATAGTCGAACTCTTTTATTCCGAGGGCTTTAGTGAAGGGGTCGGCCAGATTTTCTTTTCCATCGATCTTCAGAAGATTGATGTTGCCTCGTTCCACGATCTCTCGTACGAGGTGGTAGCGCCGCAGGATGTGCTTGGTGCGGTGATGAGCTTTAGGCTCCTTAGCTTGAGCAATGACTCCAGTGCTGTCATAGTACACCGGAACAGGACCATCTAGGGAAGGTGCCACCCCTAGCTCTCCAAGAAACTTCCGCAACCACACAGCTTCCTTTGCTGCATCTGATGCTGCAAAATATTCTGCTTCGCATACCAAGTCTGCAATAGTTGCCTGCTTGGAACTTTTTCAGCAGATCGCTCCTCCATTCAAGGTAAATACAAACCCTGACACACTCTTGCTATCATCTCTATCCGACTGGAAACTGGAGTCAGAGTACCCCACAAGTTTCAAGTCAGGTTCTCCATAAATCAGCCATTGGTCTTTAGTATTTCTCAAATACTTAAGGATGGACTTAACCACCTTCCAATGCACCTCACCTGGGTCAGACTGGTATCTGCTCACTACTCCTAGTGAGTATGCCACGTCAAATCTAGTACAAGTCATAGCATACATGATGGAGCCTACTGCTGAAGCATAAGGTACTCTACTCAAGCGCTCTCTTTCCTCAGGAGTTGTCGCATAATCCTTCTTGGAAAGAGTAATTCCAGAACCTATCGGGAGATAGCCTTTCTTGGAATTTTCCATGCTGAACCGTTTCAGCATGGTGTCAATGTACGTAGGCTGGGATAGTCCCAAAAGCTTCTTAAATCTATCTCTATAGATTTTTATACCTAGTATGTAAGAAGCTTCACCCAAGTCCTTCATGGAGAACTGAGATGATAACCAGACCTTTATTCCTTGCAATGCTGCAACATCATTCCCGATTAAGAGAATGTCGTCAACATACAGTGCTAGGAATACAATCACAGAACTATTGACCCATTTATAGATGCACGATTCTTCTCCGTTCCTAACGAAACCGTACGATTTGATACACGTATCAAACCTTAAGTTCCAACTTCGAGATGCTTGCTTGAGTCCATAAATGGACCTCTGCAACTTGCATACTTTTGATTCATCTGTGGATGTAAACCCTTCAGGCTGTATCATATACACCTCCTCTTCCAACTCCCCATTTAGGAAAGCGGTTCGAACATCCATCTGCCAGATCTCGTAATCAAAATATGCTGCCAAAGCAAGCATAATCCGAATGGACTTGAGCATTGCCACAGGAGAGAAAGTCTCGTCATAATCGATACCATATCGTTGACGATACCCCTTGGCAACCAGACGGGCTTTATAGGTCTCTACCTTCCCATCTGCGCCCCTTTTCCTCTTGAAGATCCATTTACATCCAATGGATTTTATTCCTTCAGGCGAATCTACCAATGTCCAAACATTGTTGATTTCCATGGACTCCATTTCGAATCGCATGGCTCCAAGCCATGCCTCAGAGTCAGATCTCTGAAGTGCATCCATATAGGTGATCGGATCCTCATTGTTCTCATCGAGCTCAATGGGATCGCCGTCCCGGACCAAGAAACCATAGTATCTGTCCGGCTGACGCGGTATTCTACTGGATCTCCTAATGGGTTATGGGTGTGATTCAATCACAGCCGGTTCTACGATGTTCTTAGAGTGTGTAGGTTCTTCTATTGGCTGAACTTCATCAAGTTCAATCTTAGAGGCTATAGTTCCTTCTCCAAGGAACTCCTTTTCCAAAAAGATAGCTCTAAGAGCAACGAACACTTTTGTTCATTCTCCAAGTAGAAGAAATACCCTTGGTTTCCTTAGGATAACCAACAAATAAACACCGATCAGACCTAGGACCAAGTTTGTCTGAGTCTAAATGCTTTATGTAAGCCGGACAACCCCAGACTCGAAGGTATGAGATTGATGGTTTACGTCCATTCCACATCTCATACGGAGTGGAGACAACAGACTTACTTGGAACATTATTTAATAAGTAACAGGCTATCTGAAGCGCATATCCCCAAAAGGATAGCGGCAGAGTTGCAAAGCCCGTCATGGATCGAACCATGTCCAACAAGGTTCGATTCCTTCTTTCGGACACACCATTCAACTGTGGTGTTCCTGGAGGAGTCCACTGAGAGAGAATTCCATTCTCCTCAAGATATGTCAAAAAAGCACCAGATAAGTATTCGCCACCTCGATCAGATCGAAGGGTTTTAATACTATTTCCAATTTGCTTTTCTACTTCATTACGGTATCATTTGAACATTTCAAACCACTCAGACTTATGTCTCATTAAAAATACATAACCGAACCTTGAAAAGTCGTCTATAAAAGTAATGAAATATTTGTATCCTCCTCTAGCACTAACTGTCATCGGTCACATACATCAATATGTATTAGACTTAGAAGTTCTGTAGCTCATTCACCTTTTCCAGTAAAAGGTGACTTGGTCATTTTACCAAGTAAACAGGATTCACAAGTGGGCAGTGATTCAGAATCACTGACCTCGAGGAGTCCATCTCCTTGCATCTTGTTTATCCTATTTTGGTTAATATGACCTAGCCTACAGTGCCACAGATACAAATCGTTGACATTATCTAACCTTGGGCATTTGCAAGAAGTGTACATTACACTAACAGGCCTTGATAGTACGTATATGCCATTATTTAATCTAGCTTTCATTATAATAGAGTTATTCAAAATAACATTGCAAAAATCTTCTTTTATTGATAGTTCAAAATCACAACTAGCCAAAAGGCCTACAGAGATTATGCTCATAATGAAACTAGGACAATAGTGACAGTCGACTAGTTCGACAGTACAAGACTCAAAGACAAGACGCAGGACTCCGACCGCCAATACTGGAACACGATTTCCATTCCCGACGCTCAAAAACTGTTCCCCATCTTCAAATCTTCTGCTAACTTGAAGTCCCTGTAACAAATTACAAACATGAATTGGACTACCAGTATCCAATACCCAGTTAGCAGTATCAACAATTGAGTAATTACAAGGTTTTATCATATAAATACCTTGTTCAGCAGACTTCTTCTTTCTCGACCTATTCGGATCAAGGGACGCAATATAAAGAAGACAGTTCCTCTTCCAGCGTCCCTTCTTCTTGCAGTAGAAGCACTCTGCAGAAGACTGATCAGCCTTATACTTCCTGGTCTGACTAGGGCCAGGAGCATTCTGCACTTTCTTTCCCTTCTTATTTATTTTCTTCTTCCCTTTCTTAAAGGGACGACGACCTCTACTTCCTCCCACTAAATTCACCACCCCTTATTAAGTTGGTGGTCTTTCTCGAAAGTCTGCAATAATCCCAAAAGACCATGGTAGTTTACTGCAGGCTTGTTCATTCTGTAATGATCAAGAAAGTCAAGATAGGAGGAGGGAAGAGAATTCAGGATCGCATCCTTGCCGAGCTGCTCGTGCAAGGGGCATCCGAGTTTGCCCAGTTTTTCAATCAACTCGATCATGTACAATACATGATCAGTGACTGAACCGCCATTCGGCATCTTGGAGTTGTAGATGGCACAAGACACTTTGTACCGTTCTACATCATCCAGGGTGCCGAAGGATTCCTTTAACTTTTGAAGGATTTCATCATGTTGGGCCTCCTCGAATTTGCGAGTGAACTCGTCGTTCATCGCCGCTAGCATAATGCAACGGACAGTAGTTCGATCAGAGACCCACTTCAGATAAGCATCTCTGACCGCACTCCGTGCATTAGTGGGAGGGATTTCAGGTGCCAGATCCGTTATCACATACAGGATCCGTTCGTGCTCCAGAACTATTCTCAACTTTCGATACCAACTATCGAAGTTGTGACCCTTTAACTTCTCGTTATCGAGAAGTGACCAGAACGATAAATTTGAAGACATCTGAAAAGAAAATAAGACTAAATTAGTTTATGAATTAATAACTTAACCAAAAGACTTGGACTTTAGTCTAAAGGTTTCTCCCACTAATTTTTCAGATTGGTAGCCTCTAACTCCAATCCGTGAAAACACCTTTTCAAGTGGGTACTAAAATCCAATAGGCCACGCATGAGCCCGACTATAACTGACTCACCCATACGAGCCTAAAGGTAGGTTCGTAAACCAATTGTTTCCCTAAATAATTTTCAGTATTATATTTTGCCCCGAAGAACACCCAATCGGCCTAGGGGCCTCCTATTGCAGGTCTCTGGTTAGGTCCAACCATTAAAATGACTAATCCAATGCTTCCAGCTAACTAAAGACCAAGCCCGACTATGGCCGGCCACCTGGTCCCGTTAAGGAGGTTGCACTGAACCATCATCGATTAGATAGAAATTCCAGTCGCCGGATGTACACCCGCTCTATGGAACTGCCGATGCACACAAAGCTAGTGGACACATTTCTATCCAACCTAATGGGAGGCTAAGACATTGTCAACTCCTTGACTTAGTCTTTTTAAGGACCTAATAATTTTAAAGGATTTTTTTTTTTTTTTTTATAGTTGTGACAGAAGAAAAAGGTAAGGACATGGATCATCCTCCCACTGAATCAATCAGATTTCAGGAGGGTTGAATTAAATCAACAATTGATCCATGGGCACCTATAGATCAGTCAGATCGATCAACCTGGGTGACATGGGTTAACTCGAGTCATTGAGCTTTTCCAATCAGTTCTGGTCGACTCGACTAGCCAGGTAGGTGAGATCATGGGTGAGTATCCGCCATTAACCATCTTTCCTAGACACCAACCAAGTTGGCCAAGAAAGAGGTAGCCTCATACAACCATGATCACAAATGCCAAACCTACCTCGACACCAGTCGGTTTACCAGACTCGATCAGACTAGCATTAAGACTCGGGCATCCACTGAGCCACTAATTAGATCCATTTTAGATGAACGGATCAACTAATCTATCTATTAGATAGTTCTAAAGAAAGACCTTAAATAACTTTGTTTAATCTTCTTTTAATCCGGTTCAACTAAACTTAGGTCTAACCCAGTGATGGACCCAACTAATCAGCTAACCCAATTAACCCAATTTGGCTTATGCAAATTTTATTAGATTTCATAAACCTAAAAACTTTTATTAAGCCAAATACTTAATTAAAACATTTTTTAATTAAGTCGCTATGTAAAACAATTTTACATCTTAAATCATGTATCATATCTAGATTTATACTTTTATAAATATTATATGACTCAAAAAACAAAATTATAAATCATGCCAAATTATAAAATAATTTTAATTTCTTTTTGATTTCCTTAAAGGATCATTCTGAAGAGGCCAACACAGACGAACCGCATCGCGTCAAAGACACACGGCCATGGTGAAGGTCTCAACTAGGTTCCTAAAGGTACTCTCTAATTCCAAGATTAAATAATTTAATCTACTATACATGCATCAAGATATGTTACTCTAGAACCTGGCTCTGATACCACTGTAAGTAAAAACAGGGTTGCAGGTGCCTACGCTAAGCATGCAACAGCACAGGGAATAGGTAAGATTTTAAAACATTTTTAATAAATGCGGAAAATACCTACTCCGCACAGGATCTAGCATATGCAAGATGCATGTATTGGCATGATACAGGACATATAATATTTATAAACATTTTAATAAATCTAGATCTACACATGCACCGAAATTAAAACCCAAAAACATACATTATTCCCAGCTGGAATAAGTCTGGGATAAACCTGGAATAGACTGGAATAACTGGAATAAAGTTATTCCAGTCATCTTCCACCTTGGGCTGAAAACTGGGCTTCTGAAAAGTCCCCGGAACGCCGCCTTCCGGACCTCGATCGCTCCCAAATTTGAGATGTAGATTCTTAAGGAAGTCGTCTTCGATTTGGAACTGGTTTCTGCAAGAAAAACTAAGCCAATAAATCGTAAAAATTCACTGAAGTGTGCTGTGCAAAAATGGCAGCAGAACAGAGTAGCTGTCTTTGTCGTTCGATTTCGGGCAACTGGAGCGATCCGGCTCGCGTGGTTTGCTCCGAGGAGTAAAAGAATACTCCCTCTAGAGGAGAGACACGCCCAGGGCTCTTCGATCCCTCTCCACGCGCGGTGCTAGCCGCCGGAAGATGGTTCACAGTCACAGGTTACTGCAGCAAAACAGAATTGCTGCAGCAAGGATTTTGAGCACCAGAACAGGGATTAATGGCTTGACTTCTCTTCCTTCTATTCACCAAAACAAAGCCCTCAAGATCATGTGTGGAAAGAGAAGGAATATCAGAAGTATGAACTCTCTCAGCCCCTTTTAAATTCTCACACGGTGACCCTCTTCCAAAACGTTCTGAACAGGGGACTGCAGGTTTTAAAGAGAGCTGCAGCAAGGGAGAAATAAAACAACGGAGAGGGAGGGAGTCCAAAGGATGTCGGTGGAATAAATCACCCTTAAACCAGCCATTAGGAGTAATTAAAAGGGGGTTAAGGCTAATGGGTGGAGGGAAGAAGAAGAGACGCCGAATGGGCTTCCACGGTGTGGAATACGCCCAGCATCAAAATCACCGTGTAAACCGTTCAAAGAATCAAAAATGGTCCAAAAGAATCCGGTTCAATCCAATTATAACCGGTCCAATAGAATGGGTTCAAAGTAATTTAACTCCAAAGGTTCAAGCCCAAAAATTTGTTTAATTCAATTTGAATGGTCCAAGCCCAAATAAAATTCAATTGGTTCACAACCAATTGAAGGCCGAAATTAGCTCTGAATTAGATCAAATCTGATTCAGAAAATCTTGGCGCAGACCTGGTCAGCCCGGAACATTTTCCGGTCGACACAGACAAGGGCAAGACGGGGAAAAGAGTGCTCAAAAATACTGTGACCATAAAATCGAGATGATTTCCAATCGTAATCGGTATCCGGATCAGAGAGTTATCCTCTGTGGCGTGCGACCTCATAGGTTCGAACCTAAACGATAGCACTAGAACAATTTTTAGTACCAGCACAGGAAACCATCTAGCAATGGGTCCCGGCGTCCGGATAGGTCGAAGATGCGGGAGCAAACTATCGAACCTCTGGCATATGGTTACCGTATAATTCATCCCTTTGACCTCTAATGCTCAGGATGACTGAAATTGGGCTGCCAACCCAGACTGAGTCAGTCGACTACGTGTCTCAACCTCGCAAGCCCAGTGACTCTTCACTAGGGCTACCCCGACCGAGGATTTGCTAAATTGAGATACTGCGAGACATTCAATCCAAACTGTTAGGATAGGTCAATTCCATCTTGGTCCATCACTGCTTCACAAGTACTTGCCTGTACCCAGAAACCTTCCATCACCGGATTAAAAATCCGGGTAGTCCGGTACCAAAGCACAGGGAGTTGCTTGCAAGCTACCGTGATGACCTCAGGTCAGAGGGACACTTATACCCATATCCAATCATGAGTATCCCTTTGGCAGAAAGGAACTGCACGGAGTCACGTTCAATGAGATATCACATATATCCCACTTGCAGATCACATCAGTGTCACCACACTCATTTGGTCAAGAGGACAACCAAACGATATGAACTACAACAACCTATACTTGATATATTGCCGTCCAGTACAATATATCCTTTGGTTGTGAACCGGGTTTAAGGACCACTCGATACATCCTCTCTGTATCGAAGTCAGTATAGTCCTAAGGACTTCATCACATAGGAAAGAGTTCATTTCAGGGAAATTCAATATGTGATGAGCTGCCAAAAATAATTTTTATAATTCATTGAAAAAATATAATACTTAGCTCAACCGCCTACAACCCAGGCGATTGGCTTTGGGACACAATTCCTAACACAGATTTCCTTCCAGATGCCAAAATATATTCATATACCAAGGCATCTATGATTTTAGAGGTCCATCTACATCCTAGTCCAAAGAAATCAAGCCCAGGCACCAAGCCCAAGCCCCTAAGAAGCAAGATACAAGATAATATTCCTGCTATCTGACTACCAGGCCACCCCAGCTTCCAGAGGCCCAAACCATGTGCCCGAGCCCCTTTGGGCCGGCCTCTTGCTGCTCCTAGAAGCCCAACACGCCCCCCTAGGCATCCTTCTCCAACCATTCCTGAGATTGACAAGGCTTACATTAACGCGGAAGTGTATGAAGCTGATGCAAACTTAGTGGATGAGTATGAGGGAGAAGAGGAGACACCTTTAGATGACCTAGAATTAGCTGACCTAATAGATACCCAGGTAGAAGCCAACCTAGAGGTAGTTGACCTTGACCACATCCAACCTAAAGCTATAGTCGAAGAACAATTAGAAGAAGAGAACCTAGGTACTGCTACTAGAGCCTTACCTGAGGAAACCATAGAGAAGAGCCAAATTATAAAGTCTAGTCCTAAAATACAAGAACCTGAAGAATTTATTAAGGACCTGATCTCTTTGAATAAGTACCCTCAGGATGAGCCTCCTCCTATAGTTCCCATTAAGGACCTCTTTCCTGAGAATGGTAACCCATCCTTCCATTATGTAAACCCTGTAGATATAGCTCAACCTCGTAAGGTTAACCTCATTAGTCTAGGATTAGTCCCTGACGCCCCTTCTTTTATCCTACTTATCCAACTAACCTTGAACCTTTTTCCCTACCCTACCAGACTAATTTTGAATCCACTTCTTATTTTTTGCCCTTTCCAGATACCTCCAGCATTTCTAGGATCATGAGATTGCATTTAGCTGAGATTAGCATACTGCATGCATTCATCACGCATGTTAGGTTTGCATCTTATTTCTGGCATACTCTTTGGAATTTGCTAGGAGTTCATTGTAAATTTTCATGTGCATGTCAAGCTAGGATCAAACCTAGAGGACCTATAATCTCTTAGGTTTAGGTCTAAAGAGTTCAATAAAATTTCCTTCCATAGGAATGCAGAGTTGAGTCTGTTAGGTGTAGGTTTGAGTCCTTTGAATCATTTGTTAGGAGTCTGCATGTGCCCAGCATGTTCACCACCTACACTAATTTTAAACAAACTGGCTAATTCCTGAAGAAGGATCAAAGAATTTGATGTAGTGGATTCTATCTTGGTTAGGCTTAGGCCTAAAAGAAGCTTCATGCTCGCAGAGCCGGACCTTTTAAAGTGATAGAGAAGGTTGGATCAAATGCCTAGGTGTTAGACTTGCCTTCGAATTTGGGCATTAGTTCTACCTTCAATATTACAGACCTGGTTGAGTATAGGGAACCGGCAGCGATACCTAGTAAGGCATTTGGACCTATTCCTTTTCATTGTGAGTGACCCTAACCCAGAGTGTCCACTAACAAATTGGCCTGAGAGAGGAGAACGGATCGAGCGTATCCTGGACGATCAAGCCATCATGACCCGGGGCCGTGACTATCAATGCTTCCTGGTCCGATGGCAAGGCCAGCCAGAGTCGGACGATTCATAGATTTCTCGAGAGGACTTGCAACTCCTCAACCAAGACCTTCTTGAGAGATATGTGAGCCAGTCTGATCTTCACTCGACAGGGTCGAGTTCCTTCTACCCCGGGAGAATTGGTGGGGACACCGGAGGCACCAGAATAAGATAGAGGCTTTTCAACCCTTTGTAAATTGATCAATAATTTATGAGTCCATCTGTAATAAGGACTTAGCCTATCTGAGTCCATTTTAGTTGTTATTTGAGTATTTTGAGTTTTAGTTCTATACTAGTCAGCTCATGTTGAGCTAGTTTAGTCCAGTGTTAGTCAGCTCATGTCGAGCTAATTTTATTTTTTTGAGTCCTATTCAACCATATTGAAGACTCAAGACCACATCATACAAGTGAAGACCAAGTCCAACCAGATTGAAGACATGGAAGTATAGCCCAAGTCCAACCCAGCTTGAAGATTTGAAGACCCCAGGAGGAAAATTCAGAAAACCCTAATTCCTTGCAAATGCCCTCCAGATGCCCAGATTCCCTTCCAGATGCCAAAATATATTCATATACCAAGGCATCCATGATTTTAGAGGTCCGTCTGCATCATAGCCCAAAGAAATCAAGCCTAGGTGCCAAGCCTAAGCCCCTAAGAAGCAGATACTAGAATATTTTCCTGCTATCTGGCTACCAGGCCACCCCAGCCTCCAGAGGCCCAAACCCATGCACCCGAGCCCCTTTGGGCTGGCCTCTTGATGCTCCTAGAAGCCCAACACGCCCCCCTAGACATCCTTGGAGTCTTGACCAACTCAAGAAAACTTTTAGGGATTTTTTCCACCTAATGTTTCCTTATTTTCTAGCTAGGGTTTGAGAGGGAAAAGGATTCTTATGTAAAGACTTATGTGCCCTTACTTGGAGCCCAAGGTTAAGGGTCTATTTAAGGGACCCTAGCCTCTTGTATGAAACCTAATTTTGATATGAATTAAAACCTTAAGTTCTTCTATTGAGTTGTGTGATATCCTGCTGTGTGCATAAAGGGGTTTGTGAGAGTTTTTCTTCCCAGTGCTACAATCATCTTCCTGCTGCCAACAAGCCTCTCAGATCCCTGGATGTCCACTCCAAAAGAAGCCTTCCTTTGCTATTTTCCCTTTGTTTCTTATTCCTTTGTGAGTTTTCTAACCCCTGACAAGTCGTTTGCAGGTCCCCGAGTTCCTACGAATCCAACGACTCCAGCCAAGCCTCAATCAGATCACCGAGCAGAAAGTCAGGTATCCACGGGTCTTTGGCTCGATTTTCCAGGCCGCATCCATCGAGAAACGAGAGACCCCTTGCTGCGATCTTCACAGACGTTGTCAGGTACACCCCCTCTACCTCCAGTAGTTTTATTATAGGAGAACTTGCCCTAATCGAGGCTTCTCATCCCCGACGATCTTTCTTTTCTACTTTTCTAAGTCCTAATCTGCATGTTGATCTTCTAAAATTCATATAAAATTCCCTACAACTTATTTTAATCTAAAATTCAGGAATTAATCACTCAACCCCACATATAAAACATACAAAAAAAAATTGCATGCATATTAGTCCCGCATCATCTGGCCCACCGCTCTCCTTCGAAAGTCTGACTCACTGGAGTAGATGTCTGAATGACCCACTTCTATTAAAGTTCGGTCCACCTGCTCCTGCTGAAACTCCGACAAATGCTCTCATTCGGAGGTCTGACTGGCCCTCCCCAGTCGAGGTCCGACCAATTCACTTCAAGGATCCAGGAAACTCCAGAAACCTCTTCCAGCTAGTACCAGAATTCTGTTACAATAGAATTTTGCCACATCAGCACCACTACTCCACTATTCCCATGATGTTGCCCTATCTGGGTGCCATGTGGCCACTCTCTAGATTCTCCTAGGGGTAGATTAGTCTTTCTCGGCTTCTACCCTAATGAGTTTTGGACTGTTCCATGCCTATATAAGGTAACCAGGGGACCTCATTTTGCGCTAAGTACACTCTCCGTCTCCATATGCTGTCTCTTCGATTCCTCCATTCTGTTGCCCTCAAGCTCCTACTGACTTGAGCATCGGAGTGTCCCCCACCGAAACACCACCGACCCTTGGGGACTTTATTGTAGGTGACCCGAGTGAACAGCACTTCAGCCCAGCTGTCCGACCCCAATTCGGGAGAAGTTGCAACAACAGATTGGTGCTAGAGGAAGGGCTCACCCCTTCTCTAAAAGGAGGAATCTGTCCACTCAGTCAAGCAATGGCTAAGGGAAGAGCTTAGAACACCTCCACCAGAATAGGTCACTCCTTGTCCATGTCCAAAGGACCTCCCAGGGAGAATGATGCCACTACTGCCACCGAACCAACTGTTGTTCTGGGATTTCAGCAATTCCAGATGCTGCTGAACTGCATAGATACACTTACTACTGTGGTTCAGCATCTTCAGGAGGTGGCTAACAACTGGCAGCAGCTGCTTACTACATCTTGCACCCTCCATCAACCCGCTGCTGAGGGAAGCCGATAGCAAGAAGTCCCTCAGCCCTTTTCTCATGTTGCTCCGGAGCCCTGAAGGTCCTTGGGGGCTTATGCCGATGGCAAGAGGGTGAGATCCACCTCACCCTCTTTCGCTGACTCCGTCCCTACTGGTGCTCGGTACCCTACCGAAGTCCCGAGAGACTACACCAGCTAAATTTAGTGCATAGAGGAGCGCATTGCTGAAATCGTTGACCGGCAAAAAGTCGAAGGGGGGCAGGTGTACGACTCTCACCCGCCTTTCTCCGATGAGATCATGGGGGAGACGATCCCCCGTCACTTCAAAATCCTGCAGGTGGACCCCTACGACGGCACCACCGACCCATTGGACTATCTAGGCACCTACAAGGCCACATGATGGTATAGGGTGCCTTAAATGCCCTCCACTGCATTGCCTTCCCTGCCAAGAAGGCTACCTAGATGTGGTTCTTCGCCATCCGGTCAGGTACGATCTACTCTTTCCCGTAACTTGAAAACCTCTTTCTTTCCCATTTCAGGACCTGCAGTCGGACTCCGAGGAACACCGACTGCCTCTTCCTCATACTACAAAAGGAGAAAGAGACTTTCTGGGATTACATGGCCTGTTTCAACTCAACGGCCATGGAGATTCTAGATCTGAACGGGATGTAGCTATGTCAGCCTTCAAAAGGGGGTTGCGCTCATCCAGGCTCACTTTCTCCCTAGACAAGAAATTTTCGACGAGCTACTCCGAGTTGCTGGCTAGGGCCCATAAGTATGCCCTGACAGAAGAACAAGTGACGAGCCGATGCCAGGCTGAAGGGAGGTCAGCTTCCAAGAAGCAGAGTGACAAGGCTCCCAAAGTCTAACCTCCCAGTGATGGCAACTAGTCGGCCCAACCCACAGTCCGGAGCCGAAGGACTTCCCTAGGAGGTTTAAAACCTATGCGCCCCTCTCCCTTTGAGGGAGAATATCCTCCTAGAAATTGAGAACGAGACCTTCTTGCAAAGGCCTCGTCTGATGAGGGGCCCCTCTACATCCAGAAACAGAGACAAATACTACCGGTTCCATCGGGACCACAGGCACAACACTGAAGAGTGCCTCTAGCTGAAGGATGCCATTGAAGATCTCATCAGGAGGGGGTACCTGCATAAATATGTTTGCCTTGCAAGGATTAGGCCGAAGCCTCAACTTTCAGAGACCCTCTAGAGGAGACGGAGCTTCCCAACCAATGCCCGATTGATGGGAATGTTGGTATGCTGCATCGGCGGTTCGACTAGGGACATGAAGAGGACCCAAACATTGTCAAGAGGTCAAGGAATTCCAATACAATCACCTTCTCCGACGAAGACCTCCTGGAATCCCATGTTTTTGAAAATAATCCTGTAGTCATGTCGGCAGTGATTGCCAACTACGATATATAAAAAATTCTTATAGATAATGGAAGCTCCACAGAGTTATTATTGTATGATGCTTTTATAAGAATGAACCTGTCCAGGTCAAGACTGCAAGATTCCCCCATACCGTTGATGGGCTTCAAGAAAAACTCTGTCAGAGTTGATGGGGAAATAACCCTTCTTGTGACAATCGAGACAAAGCCCTTTCAGAAAACTCTTCTCATCAACTTTGTGATCGTACTTATGACCTCGGCTTACAATGCCATTTTGGGCCGACCGGCCCTTAATAAGTTTCGGGCCATCGTCTCCACCTACCATCTATTGGCGATGTTTTCGACCTGGAGCGAGGTCGGAGTTATGAGGGAAGATCGCAAGATGGCTAGGCAATGCCTAACTATTCAAGACTGACAGTCGAATGGCCATCCCACTTTAGAACAGCTTAACCTAAGGGCCGAAGCCAACTGCCATGGTCAACTAGATGAAAGAATCGTATTTGTTCCCCTTCGAGAAGATGACCCTACCAAAGTCTTCCAAATTGGAAGCACCCTCAGCGAGGACATTAAGTTGGAACTGATCAACTTCTGAGGAATAATGCCGACATCTTTGCTTGGTTGACGTCGGACATGCCGGGCATTCCGTCGGATGTCATCACTCACCAGCTTAAGGTAGATCCAAACTACAGGCCTGTCTGATAGAAAAAGAGGAGCTTTACTGCTGAAAGACAGAGGGCTATTAACGAAGAAGTGAAGAAGCTCTCTGATGCTGGCTTCATCAGGAAAGCCCATTATCCTAAATGGCTGGCAAATGTCGTAATGGTGTAAAAGGCTAATGGGAAGTGGAGGATCTATATGGATTACATGGACCTCAATAAGGCTTGTCCAAAGGGTAGCTTTTTCCTTTCGAAGATTGATCAACTAGGGGATGCCACAGCTGTCCATCAGCTTCTAAGCTTCATGGTTGCCTTCTCTGGCTACAGCCAGATCAGGATGCACCCGGAGGATGAGAAGAAGATGGCCTTTATCATCGACAAAGGTTTGTACTATTACAGGATGATGTCCTTCGGCTTAAAGAACACCGGTGCCACTTTTCGAAGACTGATCAACCGGGTCTTCAAAGGGCAGCTCGGGAAAAACATAAAGGCATATGTAGATGATATGATAGTCAAGAGCCTCCACAGAGCTGACAACATCAGGGACTTGTAGGAATCTTTTGACACACTAAGATGCCATCAGATGAAGCTGAATCCTGCTAAGTATACTTTTGGGATGACTTCTGGAAAGTTCCTTGGCTTCTTGGTCATACAAAGAGGAATTGAAATCAATCCTGACAAGATCAGAGCTGTCAATGAGATGGAACATCCGACCAACAAGAAGCCAGTGCAAGAGCTTACAGGCCGGATAGCTTCTCTCAGCCGTTTCATCTCCCCGTTAGCTGAGAAGTCCCTGCCATTCTTCAAGACCTTGCACCAGTCGGACCACTTCCACTGGACTGACGAGTGTCGGTTGACTTTTGAAGCCCTGATGGACTATCTGAAGAACCCTCCATTGCTGGCCAAGCTGATGGAGGGGGAGCCTTTGTATCTCTACCTGTCGGCGTCGGACAAGGCGGTCAGCTCCATCCTCGTGCGAGTGGGAGAAGATGGTCAGCAGAAACCTGTCTATTATATTAGTAAAGTTCTCCATGGTGCCAAAACAAGGTACCCTAGAATGCAGAAGCTCATCTATTCCTTGGTCATGTGGCCAAACAACTCCGACCTTACTTCCAGGCGCATTCGATCACCATGCTGACTGACCAACCCCTCAAGGCGATCCTTCAGAGCCACGACACCTCCGGTCGGCTCGCCAAGTGGGCTGTCAAACTTGGCAAGTTTGACATCTCCTTCCAATCTCGATCAGCTTTGAAGGCTCAGGTAATTGCTGACTTCATTGCAGAATATACTTGGAAGTAGGGAGCACCCTCTCAAATGGTCGAAGCACCTGAAGCCGACACCATCGACGAAGCTGAGCCCGCTTGGACCCTTCATGTGGACGGAGCATCCAACCTTGCTGGCTGCGAGGCCGGCCTGATTCTAGTCATCTCCGACAAAGAAAGCTTGAAGTATGCTTTGCACTTTTCATTTAAGGTATCAAACAATCAAGCAGAGTACAAAGCCCTTCTCACAGGACTGAGAATTACCGATGAACTAGGTATCGACCGAATCAGGGCCTTCTCCGACTCCCAATTGGTGGTAAATCAGGTGAAGGGCGAATTCAAAGCAAGAGATCCGATATTGGCCAGGTACTTCAACAAGGTACAAAGCCTCGTATCTTGGCTTAAATTCTTTGAAATTCTCCATATACCTCGATTGTAGAACTCCCAGGTGGATGCTTTGTCATGATTGGCTATGGCCGTCACCAATAACTTCGACCGAAATTTTGTGGAGCATCTGCAGTGCCCAAGTATTGTTGAAGAGCCGACCGAGGTCCACCAAGTTAAACAGGAAGCTTCATGGATGGACCTAATTCTTACGTTCCTGATCAAAGAGACTCTCCCGAAAGATCCAAATGAAGCCAAGTGTGTACGCTGGATGACTTCTAAGTATGTCATCCTTGATGGCGTCCTCTACAAGTGATCATTCTCACAGCCACTGCTGAAGTGCTTGGGGCTGACTGATGCAGACTATGCACTCAAAGAAGTACATGATGGCATCTGCGGCGACCACCTTGGAGGAAGATCCCTGGCTTACAAAATCATCCGACAGGGATATTATTAGCCTACAATTTAGGACGCATCGAACTTCGTCCGAAGGTGAGACGCATGTCAAAGGTACTCCAATATCCAAAGAAGGCTTGCTAGCCAGCTGACTCTGCTCACTGCACCTTGGCCATTTGCACAATGGGGGATGGACATCCTAGGACCCTTCCCTCCATCATCCGGCCAATGAAAATTCCTTATTGTGGCCATTGATTACTTCACCAAGTGGGTGGAGACCGAACCGCTGGCACATATTACAGAAGCCAAGGTAGAAAACTTTGTCCGGAACTACATCATCTTCCGATTCGGCATTCCACAAACAATCATCACCGACAATGGAAGGCAGTTTAATAACCCCAAATTCTGGGACTTCTGCCAGCAATATCACATCTCTCATCGGCTCACATCAGTCGACCATCCCCAATCCAATGGAGAAGCCAAAGTCACCAATCGGACAATCCTATATGGACTGAAGACACGACTGAATGATGCCAAAGGACTTTGGGCAGAAGAACTTCACTCAAAGCTCTGGGCTTATCAGATGACCACCTGAACGGTGACCGGGGAGACTCCATTCAATCTGACCTACAAGAGTGAGGCAGTCATCCCTGTGGAAGTCTCTTTGCAATCCCTGCGGATTGATCACTTCGCCGAAGTGAACAACTCAGAGCAATAGAGGGCTGACCTAGATTTACTTGAAGAAACCAAGATCTGGACAAGCTTGAAGATGGCGACCTACCGTAAGAAGATGGCCAGATATTACAACTCACAGGTCAAGGCACAAACATTTCGGGTCAAAGATCTGGTCTTGCAGAGGATGGAGATTTCAAGACCGACCGAGCAAGGAAAACTTTCTCCCAATTGGGAAGGCCCTTATCGAGTCATTGAAGTAATTTGAGCTAGAACATACTGACTCCAACAATTGGATGGATGGCAAGTAGCGTATCCATGGAATGTAGACAACCTTCACAAGTATTATTGATAAAGGCCACAACTTCTTCCATGAACCACTTTCAAAAGTCTGACTCTGTTCAGTAGAGGCTCTAAGGCAGCCCACTTCCGAAAGTTTAACTCCGATCGACAAAGGCTCTAGGGCAGCCCACTTTTGAAAGTTGGACTCCGGTCGGCAGAGGCTCTAGGCTAGCCCACTTCCGAAAGTCCGACTCTGGTCGGTAGATGCTCTAGGGCAGCCCACTTTCGAAAGTCTGACTTCGGTCGGCAGAGGCTCTAAGGCAGCCCACTTCAGAAAGTCTGACTCCAGTCGGCAGAGGCTATAGGGTAGCCAGCTTTTGAAAGTCCAACTTCATTCTGTAGAGGCTCTAGGGCAGCCCACTTCTGAAAGTCCAACTTTGGTTGGCAGAGGCTCTAGGGCAGCCCACTTTTGAAAGTCTGACTCTGGTTGGCAGAGGCTCTAGGGCAGCCCACTTTCGAAAATCCGACTTCGGTCGACAGAGGCTCTAGGGCAGCTAGCTTTCGAAAGTCTGACTCCGGTCGGTAGAGGCTCTAGGGCAGCCCACTTACAAAAGTCTAACTCGGTCGGCAGAGGCTCTAGGGCAGCCCACTTCCAAAAGTCCGACTCTGGTCGGTAGAGGCTCTAGGGTAGCCCACTTCCGAAAGTCTGACTCCGATCGGTAGAGGCTCTAGGGAGCCCACTTCCGAAAGTTCGACTCCAGTCGGTAGTAGCTTCAAAGCGATCCACATGGAGATACAACTCTGATTTCAGATGAGCCGACGAACCAACGCTTAGAAAAATTCCTAAGTATCCTAGTTCGGACTGAGCTACTATTCGGTAGCTACCTCAGCAATCTTCGAGTTTGGATGAGCCGACGAACCAACACTTAGAAAAAATTTCTAAGTGTCTTGATTCAGATTGAGCTGCTACCTAACATCTACTTCAGAAGGTCCGGCCGCACATTCGGATAAGCTGACAGACCCACACTTAGAAAATTTCTAAGCCATTGGTTTTGGATCAAGCTACTATTCAACAACTACTTCTTCGGTCCTACCTAATCGACCGGCAATACATAGAAACATTTTTAAAGAAAAGAGCTTCGGTCGATCTGAACGACCACATGCACACTGAGACACATACATGTGAAAATACGACAAGAAGTTCTATTATATTATAAAGGTAGTTCTTTACAAAAAGGGGAGGTCAGACCTTTACAAACAACCTAGGTCTGACCCACCGAAGGTACATCGTGACTCCGGCTTCGGCCTCATCCGGTACAATCGAAGCATCCACTGGAGCACCCACCACTTCCACATCGGCTCCGACTTGGGCATCAAGTCCGGCTCCCTCCACCTCGGCTTTAATTTGGTCTTTGGCCCCACCGTTAGTTAGACCCATCTCTTCTTCAGCAACCTCTTCTGCCAACTTCGGCAGCTGTACAGAGGAAAGGTCGAGCTCCGAGAAGGTGGCATTGACCTTCTCCAGGCATTCTTCATACCCGAAATCAAAGCTATATGAGCCGGCCTCATTCATCTCTGCCTTGAAGTCTTCTGAGGTATTATATTTCTTTACAACCACTTCGGCCACCATCTTCATCAGCTCTTGGGTTTTCTTTAGCAAACCCTTATACCTTTTGGTCTCAGCCTGGTGGCCCTTGAGTTCCTCTCGAACTCAAATAGGCGTGCCCTCTCTTTGGCTATCCGGTGGGCCAGGGACTTCACCCTTCGCCTCTTGTTCTTCAACTTGATGTCCCGGTCGTCCCGCTGAGCCAGCAAGTCTACAATCTGATTCTTTTGAGCCTCTGCCTTTGCTCGTAGGGCAAAGTGCTCTTCTTCGACTACCTGTAGAATGGACAACTCAATCCTGGCACCGTCAGTGCCACTTCTGCGGCATCCTTCACCACCTTAGCTACCTCGGCTCTCTAGGTTGAGTGCTCTTTCAGATCCAACAGCTTGCCCAGGCCGTCATCCATTAGTAGCATATCTTGAAGGAGCTGCAAATGGCAAAACGAAGTTAGTGTCTTGTAGGCCAAGGCTAAGAGATCGGATGCGAATGACTTACCCCCATCATGTTGTGGAAGGAACTCCTTGCAGCCTCATATACCGATCACTGATCTACATCTATGATGATCCTTCTGAGCAAGCCTTTGACCCGGTCGGCATCATGGATGTCGCACCATTTCTGATGCTCTCCGTCATCGGCTCCACCGGCCTCCCCCCTGTCAGTCACTTGTCCTTCGGCCACTATTTCCACTCCAACCTCGACAGAGACCTCCTTGATTGGCTCAATGTGGGATGAGAATAGGGCTATCTCTGGATCGACCGGGGATGATCGATCTCCTCTTGTCTGGGTAGTCGATTGCCCGAACGAAGATGAATGCTCTATCATCTTCGCCGCTGGTTGCTTCAACAATGGCACATCATTGGCATCGGACTCTATCGATATGATGGTGGCGGTCTGTTCCTTCGCCCATTGCTTCGCTAGCCTCTCGGACTTCGGTTCCTCTGTCTGCTACCTCTTCAATTTTTGGGTCGCTAGCTCAGTAGTCCGGACACCTCTTCTCTCGACCGCTAGTGCTGATACGGTCGCTCGGTATGGCTTCATTTTGCCACCTGCTGGAAAGCAAAGTAGGGTTAGATATAATATTGAGGTCGACTGAGGAAGAAGAAGGAGTTCGATGGAGACATCTATCCTACCCAGCTGATGATGTTAGTTGATCCCAGCCCGAAGGAGACTCTCCTCTCGGAGCAAGAAGGGCACAAATGTCGGGTCCTCATCACTTAACTTATTGAAGTCGGCCTCATCGGCCTTCAATACCTTCATTCCATTCATGGCCTTCGGCTTGGGCTCCCTCCACATCGGCTCAAAGCCCCAAGGGTCTAGGCTATCTACAAAGAAATACCAAGACTTCCATCCGTGAATGATCGACAGAAGCCTCCCTAGTATTTTTCGGCTAGGGAGGGGACTGAACATCCACCACTCTTGGCTTTGAAAGTATTGTTTTAGAAGGATAAAATTGGAGAAGAGGGACAGTGTTGACCCCTGGAATGATTTTGATGATCACAAAACATTAGAGCATATATTTGATACTAACTCTTCTCAAATTGTTTAAGAAGTTTTGCAGGAATTGGTTATCTTTGTTTAAAATGGCTTTCAAATTTACTTAAGGGAAATTCAATTGAGTTTGTAAAAGCCCTAACTTATGAATGCTGTAATTTGGGCTTAAAAGTGTAAAATTTTGATAAAGTATGTAGATTAGCTTCTAGTTGATTCAATGTTGAAGTTTTTGGGAAGCTTTAAGCAAATTTTTAAAGACTTGAAAGAACCGACTCAAGGTGGCACGGCACGAAGGAAGATTCAAAGTTTCAGAACCAAGAGCCGACTCCCAGTTCAAGAGCCGACTCTTCCAGAAATATATTTTTTGAAGTTCTGAGAACTAGAGCCGACTCTAGGTATATATGATTGTCTTGACTGAAAGCTTGAAGGCAAGAGCTGACTCCTAGTCCAAGAGCCAGCTCCCACAGAAGTTTGTTTTGGCCTATCTGAGACTTCGAGCCGACTCCTGGAGCTCGAGCTGGCTCGTGGAGCCGTTGTCTGCACTTCAACGGCTAGTTGCTGAAATTGAAATTTGAACTCCAATTCATCTCAAACGGCCATTTCACGAATCCCAAGGCCCTACAATAGCCATATCTCATGAAAAACTATAAAGGGGATTATTTTTGAAGGATTAAACAATTGATTGAGATTTATTGCTGAATTTTCTTGTGAAATCAAAGAGCTTTCAAGTTATTCCTCTACCTACCTCAAAGAGCATTCAAGTTGGATTCAAAGCTTCACCAACTCTACTCTATCATTGAATCCACTCATTAAAGAAGGGATGAAGCATCATTGAAGAGCATTGAAGAGCATTGAAGAGCACTCAAGGCTTGACTTCATCTTGATCTACATCGACAACATCAAAACAAACTTGGTTTGTTGTAGTTGATTGTTATACATTCTTTATCTTTGTTTGTTCTCTAAGAATAGCAAGGGGATGTATCTTAAGAGAGAGAGTTAAAGGTTTTTAGGTGAACCTTGTAAAACCTAAGTTTGGGTTCTTGGTTTTTCTGGTTTAAAACCAAGTGTTTGGGTTTTCTTTGGTAATCTCGTGTAAAACCAAAGAGAGTTAGGGTTTCTTTGGTGATCCCGGTAAAATCAAAGTGTATACATTTGGATTGTGAGCCTAGTAAAACAATCCGAATGTATTCTGGTTGGAGGATATAGTGGAAATCCCAAGTGGTCCTTGGGTAGTGGATGTAGGAGCCGGTTGCTCCGAACCACTCTATTTCTTGGTGTTTGTGATTGTGCTTTCATTGCTTCATTGCTTCAAATTATTTACTTCCACTTTGCACACTTCACTTCTACACTAAAAGAATTTCAAAGTGCACATACTTGTAAAATTTTTTAATCCCAATTCACCCCCCTCTTAGGAAGCCACCTAGGCAACAAACAGCCTTGGCTCGACTCTGGCCCCCTGATAGAGGACCAAGAAGCCATAGATGGCCCGAATACTGTTCGGGGTCAGCTGTGAGGGAGTGATTCTATAGGAATTGAAGATCTGGATAAAGAGACTATGAAGCGAGAACTGAAGGCCGGCTTTAAGGTGGTCTTTGTATAGGGGAAAGGCTCCTAAGTTCAACGAGCCGTTCACCCTTCCTTCCCTACTAGGAATGGTCAGATGTAGTGTGGACGGTATGTTGTAGATAATCCTAAGACTCTCTACTCTCTCTCGGGTCATCCTAGATGGGATATCATAGAGACTTGGTTCCCTACTCCCGCGGGCCGAGCTCCGACTACCAGAGGCCATTCTAATGGAAGCTACAGAGGGAAGAGAGGATGGGTGTGGAACTAACCTAGTGTTCTGATTTCTTAATGGAGCAAGAGTAGTAGGGAAGAGGGACTCTTTCTCCTTGAACACAAATACAGCGGAAGGCTCTCTTCGGGCCTCCTTCCCCTCCTTTTATAGGCACTAAGGGGCCACTTCCCAGCGCCCCTTGAGCACCGCGATCCAACAGCAGACGATGCGACTTCTCGATTCGACGGGGAAGCCGAGGGGACATGCTGGATCGTGTCTAATCATGATCCACATGACCACCCCACCAACGGTGGATGGGTTACTCCGAACACTGCACCAACCACTCGAATCTTTCCATGTCACCCACGTCGCGTCAGGAGCTCGATAGGCAGACATTTCGGGCTAGCAGCCCATCATTACACTGTACCAGCATTAACTGCTTCTCCTGCCACCACCAGTATGGCGCTGACACCTGTCCAGAGGCAGAGATTTGGAGCGAAAGATAGTTGGTCGTAGCCTTGTGGATCAAATTTGCAATCATATCAAAAAATGGTGCATTAATTGACAAGTAATGCTCTCATCCTTAGAGAATGCATAACCGCTCGAAGGCCAAGAGAAGGGGGCTAACTGTTATACCCGATCGGCTCACCATCGAACCGGACCACCACTCTTACTAAGGTTTGATCGGACCGCTCTTCTGAAGCTCCGATGGACTCTCTCATTCGAAAGTCTGACCCACTGGAGTAGAGGTCCAAATGACCCACTTCTGCTGAGGTCCGGCCCACCACTCTCCTTCGGGAGTCCAACTTATTAGAGTAGATGTCCGAATGGCCCACTTCTACTAAGGTCCGGTCCACCTGCTCCTGCTGAAGCTCTACCGGACGCTCTCCTTCGAAAATCTGACCCACTAGAGTAGAGGTCTGAATGACCCACTTCTGCTGAGGTCCGGCCCACCGCTCTCCTTTGAAAGTTCGACTCACAAGAGTAGATGTCTGAATGATTCACTTCTGCTTAGGTCCAGTCCACCTACTCCTGCTGAAGCTCCGATGGACGCTCTCATTCGGAGGTCCGACTGGCCATCCCCAGCCGAGGTCCGATCGGCCCTCCCCAGCCGAGGTCCGACCAATTCACTTCAAGGATCCAAGAAACTCCAGAAGCCTCTTCCAGCTGGTACCAGAATTCTGTTACAATAAAATTCTGCCACATCAGCACCACTACTCCACTACTCCCATGATGTTGCCCTATCTAGGTGCCACATGGCCACTCTCTAGATTCTTCCAGGGGCAGATCAATCTTTCTCGGCTTCTCTCCTAATGAATTTTGGACTGTTCCGTGCCTATATAAGGTAACCAGGGGATCTCATTTTAAGCTAAGTACACTCTTCCTTCTCCATATGTTTTTCTTCGATTTCTCCATTTTGTTGGCCTCAAGCTCCCGCTGACTTAAGCATCGGAATGTCCCCCATCGAAATACCACCGACCCTTGGGAACTTTATTACAGGTGACCCAGGTGAACAGCGCTCTGATGGGGACATCAAAACCCATCGGGTTTTGCTTTTCTTTTTCAAATTTTTTTTATTTTAGTTTCAATTTTTATCCCAGCTATTCCATGTATTCCCACTATTCTCATTTTATCCCCATTTTATTCTTGACTTATTCCTCCTTATTCCTTTCATCTTCAACCTCCCAGAAAAATCCCATACCTCCATTTTTTTCATTTTTTTCTTCCCGTTCATCCTAGATCCACCACGCCCGACCTTCGGCGCCACCCTCGACGGCCATCCACCTTCCCCCAGCATCGATCTCCTCGTGGGAATGCCGGCGAATCCCACGAACTACCCACGACCGTTCCCTCCATGTGGCTCCACCCATGGCCGTCCACCCATGCGCCTCCACTGCACATGCCCACGGCCGCCATCTTCCTCCCCTGTGCCATCACCGGCCACCGACGGAGCCGCCCAAAGTCCCCACCCAAAGCCCTAACGCCATGCCACCGTCCACCCCTGCTACTCCGCCCCTCTCTATGATCACCGCCGTGCTGCCATCGTGCCGCCACCGTGCCACTGCCTTCCCCAGCCACCGGCCATGCTGCCTCCTTCCCCAGCACTAGCACTGGCGAAGTCTCCCGCAAGCTCCCCTCTCCCCCCCTATTCCACGGTCACTTGGTCAGAAATCTACACAGATCTCAGAGTAGCAAAAATAGCTTTACATGGATCTTAGAGCAGCATGCTTCTCGGAGCAAGAATTTTTTGCACAGTTATCAGGTCACACAGATTTCAAAGTAGGCATTAATCTTGCTAAATTCAAAATATGCCTAATTTATTTATTTTAAAACTAGATGTATGTACAAGTTAGGAAGTTGTTTTTAAATTAGTTTTAGATTAGGATTAGTTTGAATTTCCACCATATGGAGAGGATTGTATTTAGTTTTCTACCATATTTTCAGGCTGCAAATAGAGCAGGTTTGGGATGTCACCTTTTATGAGCTGCATGCCTTGTATTCTTTACTTGGACCCCAAGTTTTGTAAGCCTATATAAAGGCACCTCCTCTCTTGAATAAAATATAATGATGATGAATATGAATTTTTGAAAAGTGTGTTCTTGGTTCTGTCTCTGTTAGGAGTGGGCATGTGGCCCGTCTTTCCTTCACTTGTGGGTGTCAAGGGGTATGAGGCCCCAGTTATCTTCTCCCTTGCTGAGTCCCCTATATGATCCTGGAGCTTCTCCTTCATGGGGCCAGGTAGCGATTTGGTGGGACGCCCTAGGCTCCGCATATAGTGAGATGGGTGGGATGCCCTAGACTACATGTAGTGGGATGGGTGGGATGCCCTAGAGGTGCGATATCTCTCTATGAAGGTAAGTCCCAAGTCCATAGAGTATCCATCTTTCTTGTCCCCATATTTTTTTTCGCCTTTTTGACCCTAATCACAGGAGACTTCTCAGCTCTCCAACGATCCTCCTAGCTAGCCCCCCCTTTGTCTTGCATCACACTCCAGCCCAGCCATTCGACCTCGGTTCGGGAGAAGTTGTAGCAACATCACCTAAGCCAGATGAAGTCAAATCCAAGACTCCAAGATGCCCAAGAAGAAATTCCATAGTCTTTAATGTCCAAGGAAAATAATCAATGGAGTTGCTTGCCCTTACTCTACTTGTAGATGGTCTATAAATAGCACCATCAACCCTCTTGTAAATTCATTCTATTATTCATGAAATAAAGGTATTATTATGCCATTCCTTTGCTGTGTCCAACATCGCAGGGTGTGAGGCCCTAGTTATCCTATATCTATCCCACCATCAGAAATCCTAGCGGCCTTCATGCTTCTTCCTCTCCTTTCCTTTTTTTTATTGAAATTCCTTCCTCCTTTCATGTTTACTTTTGAGTGTTTAACTAATTACAGGTGATCGAGATCGAAGTAACGATGATCTTTACCTTGGAACCAGTAGAGTTGAAGATCAGAAATCGAGGATCGACAATCTTGAAGTGCTGCTGCAAGATCTTAGAGAGTCCTATTAAATCTACATCAAGAGGGTTATCATCTTCGTTGGTAAAGCATTAACCATTCCTAACTCTTAATTTCTGATCCTTTGATAAGTAGAACCCTAGTTTATGGTGGTTTCTTAATCACTAGATCCTTATTTTTTAATTAGATTTGTTAGATATGCTTTCCAGATCCTTGTTTTTTAATTAGATTTGTTAGATATGCTTTAAGGGTGATAACTAGTTGACTAGTCTTACTTTGTTCATTGCTTTGAGTCCTTAAACTAAAAAACCCAGAAAAATTAATCTCTGATTAATCACTAAAATTAGATTTAAAATCTGTAATTTAATTTTGCATATTGTTTCACATCAGGCAGCAACTTCAGTCTGGGGTTCATGGTTGTTGACATACTTCCCCAGGTATCCTCGCTTCATCAAATCTTCAATCGCATCCTTGAGCTGGATGCATTCTTCAGTGTTATGGCCATGATCACGGTGGAACCAGCAATATTTATTTTTATTTCTTGATGCAGGAGGTGCCTTCATTGGATGAGGCCTTCGCAAGTAACTTTCCTTCTCTATCTCCATTAGAATTTTCTTCTTTAAAAGAGAGAGGAGTATATAAGTCGAACATACTAACCAGTTGCTTGGGTTTGAGGCTGCACCATCGAGTCGGTGTGTCATCATTGCCAAGAGGTCCAGATGCTGGCATTTTGTCACTCTTTTTCTTGGGAACTGACCTCCCTTCGGCTTAGCACCGACTGGCTACTTGCTCTTCAGCCATTGCATATTTTTAAGTCCTTGCCAGCAGTTCGGCATAGCTCGTAGGGAACTTCTTGTCTAGAGAGAAGGTAAATCTGAACAATCGGAGCCCTTCCTCATAGCGGACATGGCCATATGTTTATTGAGATCAGGGATCTCAAGTGTGGAAGAGTTGAATCTAGCCATATAATTCCTTAAGCTTTCTCCTTCATTCTATTATAGAAGGAAGAGGCTGTTTGAATTGTGGGACATCCTTCGACAAGTCTTGAAATGTGATACAAACAATTTTTCTAATTTGTTAAAAGAATGAATGGTACCTGGGCGGATACTTGAATACCACATTTGAGCTGTATTTTTCAGAGTGGCAGGAAAAGTGAGTAGTACAGGGCACAGAAGCTTCCTGTATCATCATGTGTGCCTTGAAGAATCCCAGGTGATCAAAAGGATCAGTAGTACCATCATATGGCTCCAAATATGGGACATTGAAATGGTGTGGAATCACTTCCTCTATTCTTCAGGAGAAAAGAGACCATGAGTGATATGCCATGGTTTCATCACTTCTCCTTTGGTCATCAAGTCTTGCAATCTGCATCTCTAGTTTCTTGAAATTCTTTTCATAGTCATCATATATTCCCCTCCTCATTGGGTGTTTCTTGGAGTGGAGTCTTTAGAAGATACTAAGAAAGATCTTCTAGCCCTTTGTCTTTCGGGTCGGCTTTCAGCATGCCTTTGATGTCGAGAGCTTTGGGGTACGAGGGATCGCCGATACCAAGATGATCATCGAGTGAATTCTTGTTGTTGGCCTTCCCTTTTTAAAGATCGGTGGCTGAGTCTTGAAGCTGCTGGCGGGAATTGTCCATTGAGGGCGTGTTGACCCCCTTGAATGATTTTGATGATAACAAAATATTGGAGCATGCACTTGAGTTACTAACTATTTTTTAGGTGCTCTATATGTTTTTGTAGGACAATTTTAATGCTCAATCACAACTCTTACAACCTTGTTATATGTCATATGTAGTGTTGTAAAAGTATTATGTAAAGAAGAGCCCAAAGAAAAATTGATGTTGTATTCATGAAAATAGGTTGCTTCTATATGTTTTCATGTTTAAAACCTCTTTAAGATTAGTTTTTCATGGAGTTGAAAAGTGTTTTGAGTGACTAAAAATCACTGGATGTCATCTGGAGAAGAGTAGAAGATTTCATTGAAAAATCACTCGAGCCGACTCGAGGAAGGAGAGCCGACTCTAGTTCATGGCATGCTTGAAGGTTTCTACCATGCAGAAATCCAAGCCGACTCAAAGAAAGCCGAGCTTAGTCATCCGGAGCTTCATTCCTTGAATCAGACAAGTGAGCCGACCTAGAAGTAATCCAAGCTGACTCAACCATTCTACTAAACAACCGAGTTGACCCTTTAGAAGGCGAGCCGACTCCTCCAGAGTATAGAGAAAATCAGTTCTAAAAGAACAAGCCAGGTGAGCCGACTCTAGTGAGAAGAGTCGACTCCTCCAGAGTACCATTTTGAAGACCTGAGAATTCAAGCCAACTCGACTGAGGCGAGCCAACTTAACCAGAGTAAGGAATCAACGACCCTGATAATCCAAGCTGACTTGACCAGAGTGAAGACTCGACTACTTTGAGGATCCGAGCCGACTCGAAGCATCCGAGCCGACTCGAACATTGATTCCACGCATGTAATGGCTATTTTTAGAACTTCATTTTTTAATCTAAAAGTGCTCCAATGATCAAATATCAAATCCCAACAGTCTACAATGACTATATCCACCTAAGAAGAGTACAAGACTATATAAATGAGGGATTTGGACAACCTTTGAACAAGTTAATGAGCAGTTAATGATCATATGAGCTTGTGAGCAAGAGAGCACAAAAGAGCATTCAAGAGAGTCTTCAAGTCTTCACCAACTCTTATCTGAAGCTTGAAGCATTTATTGAAGAAGTTGAAGAAGCCATTGAATAGCAGTAAAGCCTATTTAAGAAGGCTTCTCTTAAGCTGCAACTGCAACCTTCAGACAACTTTGGTTTGTCAATTAGTTGCTTGTCTTTCTCTACTTCTTTGTGAGTTAGTCAGTTTTTGGTGAGCACGGTTGAAAAGCCAAGTTAGATTTTTGGTGAGCTCGGTTGTAAAACCAAGTTGGGTTCTTGGTGATCCTGTTCAAACTAAGTGTAGGTTCTTGGTGATCTTGTTCAAAACAAAGTTGGGTTTTTGGTGAGCCTGGTTGAAAAACCAAGTTGGGTTTTGGATTGTGAGCTCCATAAAACAATCCGATTGTATTCCGTGAGTGAATATAGTTAAATCCCAAGTGGTATCTTGGATAATGGACACAGGAGCAAGGTTGCTCCGAACCACTATAAACTTGCTATGTTTGTGATTGTGCTTTTTCTTTTTACTTTCTTTTGCTTTAATTATTTGAATCACAGCACCTCCACACTAAGAAGATTTAAAAGAGCACATATTTGATTAATTTTTTTAAATTCCCAATTCACCCCTCTTGGGAAAGCTACCTAGGCAACAACTGGTATCAGAGCCTTGTCTTTGAATTTATTTAGAGTAAAGATTGATGGCTCATCACATGAGTACCTCCTTGGCCGAAGGCCAATCCACTAATAGACCTTCACCGTTCACTGGCACGAACTATTCTTATTGGAATGCTAGAATGAAGATATATATTCAAGCTGTTGACTTTCAATTATAGAAGGTCATTCTTAAGGGTCCTCATACATCCATGATAAAAGTGGATGGCATTGATGTTCTAAAACCTGAAGAGGATTGGGATGAACACGACATGAAAATGGGTGAGCTGAATGCCAAAGCCTTGAACTTATTATATTATGCTTTGGATGCAAACAAATTTAACTGAATTTCTACATGCAATTCAGCTAAGAAAATTTGGAATAAACTCGAGGTGACCCATGAAAGAACGTCCCAAGTGAAGACTTCAAAAATTAATCTTCTAGTACATAATTATGAACTGTTTAAAATGGAATAAAATGAAACTATATCTGTAATGTTTTCACATTTTATAGATATTATTAATGGCTTGAAAAGTCTTGGCAGGATTTACTCTAATGCAAATTTAGTATAGAAGATCCTAAGATCACTTTTGGACAAGTGGGACCCCAAAATAACTGCCATCCAAGAAGCAAAAGACTTGAACACACTACCTCTGGATGAACTGATGGGTTCTTTAATAACACATGAGTTGGCCATGTAGCATAGGAATGAAGACGATCAAAAAAAGAAAATGACTAATACCTTTAAAGCTACATCGGAAATGAAGAAACAAGAAGTGGAATCGGAAGATGATTGCTGCTCCTCCAAAGATGACTTAGAAGATGAAGATGTAGCATTGGTCATGAGGAGATTCAAAAATTTATGGAAAAGAAGAAGGGAAGGAACTGCAAAAAATTTCACAAGAAAGGTGAATACAGTAAAGACAAGAAGAAAGAAAAAGAAAAAGAAAAAGAAAAGGATCAAATGCCCACTTATTATGAGTGTAAGAAACCTGGGCATATCCATCCCAATTGTCCTTTATTAAAGAAAATATTTAAGAAGAAGAAGAAGAATGCGATGGTTGTGACTTGGAGCGACAGTGAGGAGTCGACTTCAACTAAAGAGGAAGAGACTACAAAAACTGTCAATTTATGTCTTATGGGTCTCGAAGATGAGGTAATGTCCCCTGAACCTCAAGTTGAATTTACGTTTAATGAGCTAACACTGCATTCCATGACTTATTATCTAAATTTAAGAAAGCTGTGGTAAAAATTAGAACTTTAAAGAATAACAATAATTCTTTGTTAAAAGAAAAGGAAGAGATTTTAGAAAAAAAATAAGTTACTGTAAAAAGAATTAATTACCTTTTCTAAAAATAATAAATTTTGGAAGTTGAGAAAAGGTGTATCTTGAGAAAAATAAAGCTTTAAATGATAAAAATACTGATTTGAAAAAGGAGATAAAAAAACTCAAGCCTTTAGTTGAAAAGCTTACTTTAAGTTTAAATAAGCTTGAGTTAATTTTAAAAGAGAAAAGAGTTTCAAGTAATAAGGCTGGAATCGATTATAACTCTTCAAATACAAATGGAATTTCAGCTACTAGATTTATATCTTTAAAAGCATTTGTACCAAAATCTATATCTCAAAAAGCTTTTGTATCAAATGCTTCCACATCCATTTCTAGAGCTTCAAAGTATGTACCTAAGATTACAAATCAAAAATCTTTTAGATCAATTATTTCTACATCTGCATCACATGCTTCTACTTCTAGACCTCAAAATTTACATCTTTTCAAAATTCTAGAGTTATTTGTTATGCATGTAATGGGTTGGACACAAATTTTCTCAATGCAGCATATTAAAAAAATGGACTTGTTAGAAATAGAATAAGAAAGATTTGGGTTCCCAAAGGAACCAATCCTACTAACCTGAAAGGATCTAAGGTAGCTTGGGTACTTAAAAATACTCCTTGATTGTTTTGCAAGAATGTCTTACAGCCCAAAATGCTAAGAAAAGATGGTATCTAGATAGCGGCTACTCAAGGCATATGATGGGTGATAAAGAGCAATTCATCATCCTACAAATGAAAGGAGGAGGATTGGTAACATTTGGAGATAATGGAAAGAGAAAATAATCAAAATTGGTAAGATCAAAATAACTCCCTCTACTTTCATTAAAAATGTATTGCTAGTAGACAAATTGAAGCATAATCTGTTAAATATTAGTCAATTGTGTGATGAAGGCTTCAAGGTTGTCTTTGAATCATCTATGTATATAGTAACTAACTCACTTGATTCTAGCAACAAACTCATTGGACATAGAATTGGAAATATTTATGTGGTAGATCTAAATGATCTAGCCATAACTAGTAGTGCAAGTCTAGTAGCAATGAATGCTAAAACCAAGGAGTCTAGTTTACTTTGACATAAATGATTAGGTCATGATAGCATGCATACTATTGCCAAATTTATTTCTAAGAATTTAGTTATAGGTTTACCTAAATTTAAAGTTGATTTTGAACATGTTTGCGATGCTTGTCATATGGGCAAACAAACTAAGGGGAGTTTTAGATCTAAAAATATGGTTTCAACTTCTAGACCCCTTGAGTTACTTCACATGAATTTATTTGGACCAACTAGGACCACAAGCCTAGGTGGTATGAAATATGCACTTGTGATAGTAGATGATTTTTCTAGATTTACATGGATCTTGTTTATTGCACATAAAGATGAAACTTTCAAAGTTTTTTAAAAATTTTATAAGAAAGTTTCAAACTAAAAAAACCTTTCAATAGTATCTATTAGGAGTGATCATGGCATAGAATTTAAAAATCAATTTTTTGATGATTATTGTATAAAAAATAGCATTGATCATAACTTCTCTGCTCTTAGAACACTACAACAAAATGGTGTTGTAGAGAGAAAAAATAGAACTTTGGAAGAGATGGCCCAAACAATGCTATGTGAAGGCAATCTTCCAAGATACTTTGGGAAGAAGCGATGAACACTGCTTGCTATATTTTAAACTGTGTTTTGATATGACCAATTTTAAAGAAAATCCCTTATGAGCTTTGGAATGAAAAGAAACCAATATTAATTACTTTCATGTTTTTGGTTGTAAATGCTTTGTGTTGAATAATGAAAAAGATAACCTAGAAAATTTGATGCTAAATCAGATGAAGCTATATTTTTGGTTATTCGATACATAGCAAAGCATGTAGGGTGTTTAACAAGAGAGCACTAACTGTAGAAGAATCTATACATGTTATATTTGATGAAGCTAACCCCTCACCTTAAAAGAAAAAAGAATGTATAGATAATGATATAAGTACACTTGAAAAGGAAATGAAGGATATGAACCTACAAGAGAAACCAACTCAAGAAGAAAAAGAAGTGGTAACTAAAGATCATGATGATCTATCAAAGGAATTGAGGTATATAACTTCTCATCCAAGAGATTTAATTATTGGTGATCCCTCTCAAGGTGTTAGGACTAGGTCATCACATAGAGATGCACATGATTATCTAGCATTTTTATCACAAATAGAGCAACATAGCTTAGAAGAAGCTGAAAATGACCCTAACTGGATGATGGCCATGCATGAAGAACTAAACCAGTTTGAAAGAAATAATGTGTGGACTCTAGTTAATAGACCATTAGACCATCCCATTATAGGAACCAAATGGGTCTATAAAAATAAACTAGATGAATAGGGTAATGTTATTAGAAACAAAGCTAGGTTGGTAGCTAAAGGATACAATCAAGAGAAAGGAATAGATTTTGATAAGACCTATGCACCCATAGCAAGACTAGAAGCTATAAAATTACTACTTGCATTTGCTTGCTACATGAATTTCAAACTATTTCAAATGGATGTAAAAAGTATATTTTTAAATGGTTTTATATCTGAACAAGTTTTTGTAGAACAACCATCAGGTTTTATAGATCATGCTTTTCCAAATCAAGTTTTTAAACTTAATAAAGCATTGTATGGACTTAAACAAGCACCTAGAGCTTGGTATGAAAGATTAAGTAAATTCTTACTTAAAAATAATTTTGTAAGAGGAAATGTTGATAAAACTTTATTTATCAAAAGAAGAATAATGATATGTTAGTTGTACAAATTTTTGTAGATAATATTATATTTGGTGCAACTAATAAGATTCTTTGTAGAGAATTTGCTGAGTTGATACATGATGAATTTGAAATGAGCCTAATAGGTGAACTAAATTATTTCCTTGGACTCCAAGTTAAGCAAACAAAGGATGGAATCTTTATAAACTAAGCAAAGTATCAAAGAGATCATTAAAAAGTTTGGTATGGAGTCATGAGCAAAGAAACAAGCACACCCATGAGCCCTACCTGTAGATTAGATAAAGATGAAGATGGCAATAACATTGATCAAAGATCTATCAAGGTATGATCGGATCACTATTATACTTAACTACCAGTAGACCTGATATCTTGTTTAGCGTATGTGTATGTGCTAGATTTCAATCTAATCTTAAAGAATCGCATATGCTTGTGGTAAAAAGAATTATAAAATATCTAAGAGAAACAAGTAATCTAGGTCTATAGTATTCAAAGCATTCTTTATTAAATTTAATTGGCTTTTCGGATGCTGATTATGGTAGATGCAAAATAGATAGAAAAAGCACTGGTGATACTTGCTAATTTCTAGGGTTGAATTTAATCTCATGGCACTATAAAAACAAAACTCTGTAGCACTATCCACTACTGAGGCAGAGTACGTAGCTATAGGAAGTTGTTGTGCACAAGTGCTTTGGATTAAACAATAACTAGAAGATTTTGGTGTTACACAATCCAAAATTCATATCAAATGTAATAACACAAGTGCTATTAATTTGTCAAAAATTTAATTCAGCATTCTAGAACAAAGCATATAAAAATTAGACATCATTTTATTAGGGATCATGTTCTAAATGAAAATATTGTACTTGAATTTGTTCCTACTGAAAATTAATTTGCTGATATCTTTACTAAACCTCTTAATTAGATATATTTCAATTGATTAGAGAAGAATTAGGATTATGTGACCCTTTTTAGAATTTCTATTCTAATTTCTTCAAATTAAGGAATATTATCTAGAAAACCTTCAATATCAATCTAAGCTCTTTGACCATCTCAACTAATGCTCTTCTATCATTAAAAACTGTGTTTAAGGGTTTTCAAGTCTTTTTAAGAGTTTTTGCTTGAGTCGACTCGAGAAATTTAGGTTTGGCCGTGTCGACTCAGATGTCGGGTTAGGCATTTTATATGTAAACAGTAGAACTTGTCTAAAACCCTTATCCTTTCTTATTTCATTCTTCATTTGCTTAGAACCCTTGCTTCTATGCTAAGAACCTCTTCCTTCCCTCTCGACCTCCCTTATCTGCTTAATCCCTTGCATTCCTCTTGAGCTCGAGTAATGGCACCGATGAAAGTAGTTGGAAAATGTCCCCGAAGCAATGTAGAGAGCTCTCCAATAGAAAGAAGGATGAAGAGATGAGAAGATGAGTCGAATCGAAGTCGACACTGAAAGGACAAAATGCTTCACCTTCTCCACAAAGACAAGTGATCTCCATGGCTATCCATCTGGTTACAAGTGGAAGAAGGATCATTTTCTCATTTCTAAAGGAATTAGGGCTTCAAATTGGTGACTTGATTAAAGATCAAGTTTGGTCATTTTTCTGTTCTCTAAATGTTCCCACTTATCCCAACCTAGTTCAAAGCTTCTATGATAATTTAATTTTGGAAGAAAATCATATTGAATCAACTATAAAAGGAAAAAGGATAATTATAATTGATGAAAGATTAAGCAATCTATTGGAAATGCCAAATGAGAGACTTAATCATTTAGTTTTAAAGGATAGACAAAAAAACCTCAGAACTATTTTGAAAGGAGTGATGTGAATGAAATTGGAAATGTTAAAGCAACACTCTTTCCTTAGAAATGAGACTACTACATAACTTTATAAGTAGGATTTTCCTTCCAAGAACAGGTCGGTTTGATTGGTGAGTGAAAGAGATCTATGTTTTATGGGACTTTTAGACATTTGATTGAGGGGGAGGCCCTTAATTTCCCCTATGTTATGCCGTTGCAGATGAAAGAAGCTATAAGGAAGGTGAAGGCTTGTCTCCCTTCCTTTATGCTTATTTCACCAAAGAAGATGGTAGGCCACTGCATCATACAGACACTTATTCTACCAAGTCTCTATAAAGAATGGGATATCACTTGGGATATCACTGACAAATGGAACTTGGAATAAGAAAGCATCTGGATAGAGAGTAGTGGAGTCATCTACTGATGATGATGATGAGGAGGAGCTTGAGATGCTTGTTGCCTGATGTTGAGACTACCTTTACTGCTGAGTATTCATTTCCTAAGACTGAGGAGCATGAGCATATAGAGAGAGCCCGGGAGTCCTAGGACTTCACCAAGACCAGCACCCTCACCAGGACTAGCACCAGTAAAGCCTGGTACTGTACTACCTGCCGCCACTCCACCTGGCATCTCAGCTCAGCTCAGATAGTTCAGTGAGGATCTGACCCATTCTATCGGTCTCTATTAATGGTCTATGTCAAATAATAGATCATAGCATTCAGGAGTTCAGATCTGAGTTGAGGGAGCTATCTTATCATATGGGATCATTAGAAGAGACTAGGAAGATGGAGGATGACTACACTAAAGGTTTGGGGATTCTTCGAGCTAAGTTTGGTAGATTGAGAGGTTCAGCAGAAGCCTTTGCCAATGCTCAAGCCAGTGAGCTCATTGCACTCCATGAGGGTTTGAAGAAGATTCAGACTGAGCTTAGCACTATTTGGATGTTCTTGTCTCAGTTCTCTTCTTCTACTAGAGGAGCCAGCTCTTCCACTCCTAGATAGCTACCACCCCATTCTACACAACACCACCTCACTCTACTGGAACTTCTACTAGGACTAGGGGTCTTCTAGTCAACCTAGATCTGGTATGGTAGGTCTGAACCTATTATAAAAGAAACTAGTGATATGAGTTTTAGTTTTTAGTATTTCTGCTTCCAACTTTTGTAATTTGTAATGAAAACCTTGATGGCAATGAAATTATATGGTTCTTACTTATTGTGTTTGCAATGTTATATGTGCATTGATGGTTTTATATTAGATTATCATTTTATTTTTGAGAAAGTGAAATTATCTTAAATAATGTTTATAATCTTCTCATTTTGTTTCAAAATTGAGCTTGAAGTACTTAACTAAGGGAGAGAATTTAGTTGAATACCTTTTGATTAATGACAAAAAGGGGGAGAATGATATTATTGAATTGTGTATGCATGAAAATATTGTGTATGCATGGAAATATTGAATATTGCAAATCTGTTGAAAATATGCATGATAATGAATGAAATAGGGGGAGATAACCCAAATTTTCAAATTTCTCGTATATGCTCTCATTAAAGCTTCCTTGACTATTCTTTATAAGCACCAATTGCTCTGTTTAATTTTAATGGCTATCAAAAATAGCTTTTGATAAATGTTTACAAGTTTTTGTAGGACAATTTAATGCTCAATCACAAACTCTTAACATTGTTATATGTCATGTGTAGTGTTGTAAAAGTATTATGTAAAAAGGAGTCCAGAGAAAAATTGATGTTGTATTCATGAAAATGGGTTGCTTCTATATGTTTTCATGTTTAAAAACTCTTTAAGATTAGTTTTTAATGGAGTTGAAAAGTGTTTTCAGTGACTAAAAGTCACTGGATGTCATCTAGAGAAGAGTAGAAGATTTCCTTGAAAAATCACTCAAGCCGATTCGAGGAAGGAGAGCCGACTCTAGTTCATGGCATGCTTAAAGGTTTGTAGCACACATAAATCCGAGCTGACTCGAAGGAACCCGAGCCGACTCATCCAAAGCTTTATTCCTTGAATCAGACAGGTGAGCCGACCCAAAAGCAACCCAAGCCGACTCAACCTGTTGCCCAGGTGGCTTTCCCAAGAGGGAGGTGAATTGGGAATTTAAAAATTAAAGCAAATATGTGAAGGTGAAAATTACCTACACCTAGAATACATTATGCAAGAAAACAGGGTAGAGAATATGCATTTTAAATTAATTTTAAATCATGACAGAGGAAGGCTCGGTAGATAGATCAAAACTATCTACTGATCTGCCGTAATAGGATCTAGTATAAAAACCTAGCATGCATATAACATCAAAAACAAGAAAGCAACATAAACATAAAGGTCATACCTCTATACCTCGGCGAGTGCTGGAGAGAAGCAACGAAGAGCTCTTATAAGGAAGAGGGCGCTCGAGCCACACAAGCATCTGGCCTCTACAGGATGTCCACACCTGGGCTCGACTCTGATCAACTCCTTCAGAGTGCTAGCTCTTCGGGATCCGTGGGCTGAACTTTTTCTTCTAGGAAGATAAGAAAGATAGCAGGAACCCTTCCCAAATCTCCTTTCCAATACCTAGCTTGATTGCTAGGTAGCTCACACCCCAATCCTAAAGCTCTCACTCTTCTCAACCTTTTTCTCCCAAGAAATAGTTGATGCACTTGTATGTCTAACCCCAGTAGCCACCACAATGTCTCACATTTATAGGGACAGCAGGGAGAGGGAGAAGAAGGAAGGAGGAGAGATAAGAGGAGAGAATGGGGGAGAGGGTCATTGATGCGGGACTAATATGCATGCAATTCTTTTTGTATGTTTTATATATGGGGTTAGGTGATTAATTCCCGATTTTCAGATCAAAATTAGTTGTAGGGAATTTTGTATGAGTTTTTGAAGCCACGCATGCAGATTAGGACCTAGAAAAGTACTAAAGAAGGATCGCCGGGGGCTGAGAAGCCTCGATTAGGGCAAGTTCTCCTAAAATATAATTACTGGAGGTAGAGGGGGTGTACCTGACAATGTCTGAAGCACCCGGTGAAGATCGCAGTGAAGGGATCTCTCGTTCCTCGATGAATGTGGCCTGGAAAATTGAGCCAATGACCGCGGATACCCGGCTTTCTGCTCGGTGGTCCGATTGAGGCTTGGCTGGAGTCGTTGGATTCGTAGGAAACTCGAGGACCTACAACAACCTGTCAGGGGTTAGAAAACTCAAAGGAGATCAAGAAAATAAAGGAAAACAGCAAAGAAAAGAAAGTTTTGGAGGGGGCTGGAAGGATGGTTCGTGGCAGGAAGATGGTTGCAAACACCGGGAAGAAGAACTCTCAAACCCTTTATGCACACAGCAGGTAATCACTCAAAGCAATAGAAGAACTCAGGTTTATTTCATATATCAAAATCTCCCTTCATACAAGAGGCTAGGGTCCTTTAAATAGACCCTTAACCTTGGGCTCCAAGTAAGGGCACATAAGTCTTTACATAAGAATCATTTTCCCTCTCAAACCCTAGATAGAAAATAAGGAAACATTAGGTAGAAAAATCCCTAAAAATTCTCTTGACTTAGCCAACACTCCAAGGATTCCTAGGGGGGCATGTTGGGCTTCTAGGAGCAGCAAGAGGATGGCCAAAGAGGCTCGGGCGCATGGGTTTGGGCCTCTAGAAGCTGGGATGGCCTGGTAGCCAGGTAGCAGGAATATTCCCTGGTATCTTGCTTCTTAGGGTCTTAGGCTTAGCACCGGGCATGATTTCTTTGGGCTAGGATGCAGATGGACCTCTAAAATCATGGATGCCTTGGTATATGAATATTTTTGGTATCTGGAAGGAAATCTGGGCATCTGGAGGGTATCTGCAAGGAATTAGGGTTTTCTGAATTTTTCCTCCTAGGGTCTTAAATCTTCAAGCTAGGTGGACTTGGGCTATACTTCCATGTCTTCAATCTGGTTGGACTTGGTCTTCACTTGTATGATGTGGTCTTGAGTCATCAATATGGTTGAAGAGGACTCAAAAAATAAATTAGCTCGACATGAGCTGACTAACACTGGACTAAACTAGCTCAACATGAGCTGACTAGTACAGAACTGAAACTCAAAAGACTCAAATAACAACTAAAATGGACTCAGATGGGCTAAGCCCTTATTACAGATGGACTCATAAATTATTGATCAATTCATAGAGGGTTGAAAAGCCTCTTTCTTATCTGTGCCTCGGTGTCCCCACCAATTATGGGCATGCCAAATGGGTCTAACCCATTTAGGCAAGTACGACTTTCATACCATAAAGGTTTGGACCCAAAACTGGTTTGAATTCGAAATTCAAACCAGGTCAAACCTGCCCAAACAATCTCCACGAAAACCTCCCAGAATTTCTGCTCATCATAGGAAGTGTCGACACTCAAAAATTGCCAAGTGTCGACACTTCACCAAGTGTCGACACCTGCAAAAATCCAAGTGTCGACACTTGGAGCAAAGTCAACCAAATTGACTTCAGGTGATGGCAAATGATTCTCAATCGTTGATCAGCCCAAAATATCAGATAGAAATCTTCTATGGTGTGTGACCCCATAGGTTCGAATACTAAACCGATAGCATTGGAACATTTCCAGTACCATTCAAAGTCCTCATCTAGCAATGATACCCAACGTCCGGATAGGTTGAAGATGTAGAGCATCTCACAAGAACCTCTAGCATATGGTTTCCACATAATTCATCCTTTGACCTTACAATGCTCAGGATGACCTAGAGTTAGACTGCCAACCCTAATTTGGTCTATCCAGATCATGTCTCAACCTCACAAGTTCTGTGACTCCTCATAAGAACTACCCTGGCCAAGGTTTTGCTGATTGAGACATAGTGAGTCATTCACTCCAACTATTTGGAGAGGTCAATTCCATCTAGATTCACCACCGCTCCACAAGTACTTGACTGCACCCAGAAACATTTCATCACTGGATTAGAAATCCAGGTAGTCCAGCACCAAAGTACAGTGAGTTGCTTGCAAGCTGCCATGGTGACCTTAGGTCTGAGGGATACATATACCCATATCCCTTCACGAGCAACACTTTGATAGAAGGGAGCTCCGTAGATGGTCACATTTAGTGAAGTGTCATACACTTCACTTGTATGTCACACCAGTGTCTCCACACTCCTTGGTTAAGAGGACAACTAACAAATGTGATATACAACAACCTATACTTGATACATCGTCGTCCTATAACAATGTATCATTTGGTTGTGAACCAGTTTAAGAACTACTTGATATATCCTCTCTATATCAAATAATGTAGTTCTAAGGACTCCATTATACAAGAGTTCATTACAGGAAAATGTAAAATGATGGACAGCCAAAAATAAATAACTTTTATTATCATAAAAAAATTCATATACAAAGTAGCAAAAACATACAGCCTAGACGATTAGCTTTGGGACACATTTTCAACACTCCCACATGGACTAAAGCCAATCAGTATAGATCTTATTCCCATTTTCCTTTTACAACAGTCGAACTCTTGAACTTCGATGGCTTTAGTGAAGGGGTCAGCCAGGTTCTCCTTTCCATCGATTTTTTGAAGGTCAATGTCACCTCGTTCCACGATCTCTCGTACAAGGTGATAGCGCCGCAGAATATGCTTTATGCAGTGATGAGACTTCGGCTCTTTGGCTTGAGCAATGGCTCCAGTGTTGTCACAGTACACCAGAACAGGACCATCCGGGGAAGGTGCCACTCCTAGCTCACCAAGGAACTTCCGCAACCACATAGATTCCTTCGCTGCATCAGATGCTGCAATGTACTCTACTTCGCAAACTGAGTCTGCCACAGTAGCTGCTTGGAACTTTTCCAGCAGACAACATCTCCGTTCAGGATAAAGACAAAACCTGATATACTCTTTCTATCATCTTTATCTGACTGGAAACTGGAGTCAGTATACCCCACAAGTTTCAAGTCAGATTCTCCATAAATTAGCCATTGGTCCTTAGTATTTTGTAAATACTTAAGGATGGTTTTAACCACTTTCCAATGAGGTTCACCTGGGTCAGACTGGTATCTGCTCACTACACCTAGTGAGTATGCCATGTCTGGTCTAGTACATGTCATGGTATACATGATAGAACCTACTATCGAAGCATATGAAATTATACTCATATGCTCTCTCTCCTCAGGAGTTGTTGCATAATTCCATTTGGAGAGATCAATTCCAGTGCCTATTGGGAGATAGCCCTTCTTGGAATTCTCCATGCTGAATCGTTTCAGCACGGTGTCGATGTACGTAGACTGTGACAGTCCCAGAAGCCTTTTAGATCTATCTCTATAGATCTTCATACCCAGTATGTAAGAGGCTTCACCCAAGTCCTTCATAGAGAACTGAGATGATAACCAGACCTTTATTCCTTGCAATGCTGCAATGTCGTTTCCGATTAAAAGAATGTCATCTATATACAGTACAAGAAATACAATCACAGAACCATTAGCCCATTTGTAAATGCAATGCTCTTCTTCATTCCTAACGAAGCCATACGACTTGATACACTTATCAAATCGCATGTTCCAACTCCTTGATGCTTGCTTCAATCCATAGATGGACTTTTGAAGCTTGCATACCTTTGACTCGTCTGTGGATGTGAACCCATCAGATTGTATCATATACACCTCCTCTTCTAGCTCACCATTCAAGAAAACTGTTCGGACATATATTTGCCAGATTTCATAGTCAAAGTGCGCTACTAAAGCAAGCATAATCTGAATGGATTTGAGCATTGCTACAGGAGAGAACGTCTTGTCATAGTCAATACCATAACATTGACGATAACCCTTGGCAACTAGACGGGCTTTATAGGTCTCTACCTTTCCGTCTGCACCCTTTTTTCTTTTGAAAATCCATTTGAATCCAATGGGTTTTATCCCTTCAGGTGGATCAACCAATGTCCACACATTGTTAATCTCCATGGACTCCATTTCGAATTTCATGGCTCCTAGCCATGACTCAGAGTCAGACCTTTGCAATGCATCCATATAGGTGATCAGATCCTCATTGTTCTCATCGAGTTCAATGGGATCACCATCCCAGACCAAGAAATCATAGTATCTGTCCAGTCAGCTCGGTACTCTACCGGATCTCCTTAATGGTTCTCAAGTGGGCTCTAGGTGTGATCTAATCATAGCAAGTTCTATGTGGTCCCTTAAGTGTGTCGGTTCTTCTACTTGTTGAACTTCATTAAGTTTAATCTTAGCGGCTACAGTTCCTTCACCAAGGAACTCTTTTTCCAAAAAGATAGCCCTAAGACTAACGAACAACTTTTGTTCCTTAGCTAAGTAGAAGCAATACCCTTTAGACTCTTTCAGATACCCAACAAATAGGCATCGATCAGACCTAGGTCCAAGTTTGTCCGTTTCCAAACGTTTTACATAAGCCGGGCACCCCAAGACCCGAAGGTGTGAAAGTGTTGGCTTACGTCCAGTCCACATCTCATATGGTGTTTTACTAACAGACTTACTTGGAGCCCTATTCAGAAGGTAGCAGGCTGATTCTAAAGCATATCCCCAAAAGGATACTGGCAGAGAAGCAAAGCCCATCATGGACCGAACCATGTCTAACAGGGTTCGATTCCTCCTTTCAGACACTCCATTTAACTGGGGTGTCCCTGGAGGCGTCCACTGAGAGAGAATCCTATTCTCCTCAAGATATGTCAGAAACTCACCCGAAAGGTATTCATCACCTCGATCAGATCGAAGGGTTTTGATATACTTTCTGGTTTGTTTTTCCACTTCATTATGTTATCGTTTGAACATTTCAAATGATTTAGATTTATGTTTCATCAAGAAGACATAACCGAACCTTGAAAGGTCATCTGTAAATGTAATGAAATAAACGTACCCACCCCTGGCACTAACATTCATGGGTCCACATACATCAGTATGCACCAAACTCAGAATTTCTTTAGCTCGTTCACCTTTTCCAGTAAAAGGTGACTTAGTCATTTTTCCAAGAAGACAGGACTCACAGGTTGGAAGTGAACTATCTTCACTAAAATCGAGGAGACCCTTATTTTTCAACCTATTTATCCTGTTCTTATTGATATGACCTAGCCTACAATGCCATAGGTACGCTTCGCTGATATTATCTATCCTAGGGCATTTGCTAGACATGTACATTACACTAACAGGTCGCGACAGTTCATAGATGCCATCACGCATTTGTCCATTCAAAATAACAGAATCATTCAAAATGATTTTGCAAATGTCATTCTTTATTAATAGTTCATAACCATACATGGCCAATTGGCCTACATAAATGACATTCAAAATAAAAGAAGGACAAAAATGACATTCATTCAAAATGATAGTACAGGACTCGAAAACAAGTTTAAGGACTCCCAACGCCAGAACTGGAACTCGGCATCCATTTCCCACGTTCAAGAACCTCTCGCCGTTCTTGAATCTTCTACTAACTTGAAGTCCCTGCAAAGAATTATAAATGTGAATTGGACTTCTTGTATCCAATACCCAGTTATTAGTATCGCAAATAGAGAAACTACAATGTGTTATCATATAAATACCTTGTCTAGGACCATCCTGTAGCTTTCTCTTCTTGGACCTGTTCGGATCAAGGGATGCAATGTAAAAAGGACAGTTCCTCTTCCAGTGTCCCTGCTTCTTGTAGAAGAAGTACTTTGCATGACTCTGATCAGCCTTCACTTTCTTGGTCTGACTGGGCCCAGAAGCACTAAGCACCTTTTTCCCTTTATTCTTCTTCTTCCCTTTCTTAAAGGGACGACGCCCTCCTGAAGAACCTCCCACTAGATTCACCACCCCTTTATTCAACTGGTGGTCTTTCTCAAAAGTCTGCAGCAACCCCAATAGATCATGGTAGTTAACTGCATGCTTGCTCATTCTATAATGATCGAGAAAGTCTAAATAGGAGGAGGGAAGAGAATTCAGTATCGCATCTTTTCCAAGCTGTTCATGTAAGGGACAGTCGAGCTTGCCCAGGCACTCAATCATCTCGATCATGTACAATACATGATCAGTGACTGAGGCCCCATCACGCATCTGCATGTTGTAGATAGCATAGGAGACCTTGTACCTCTCAACATCGTCTGGTGTCCCGAAAGATTCCTTCAACTTTTGAAGGATTTCTTCTGGCTGGGCTTCCTCGAACTTGCGACTAAACTCGTCGTTCATCATAGCCAACATAATGCATCAGACAATAGTCCTATCAGAGAGCCACTTCTGATAAGTGTCTCTGACCGAATCCCGAGCATTGGCAGCAGGGATCTCAGGTGCCGGATCTGATATCACATTAGGATCTGTTCATGCTCCAGGACAATCCTGAGCCTTCGATACCAGCTATCGAAGTTGGGTCCATAGAGCTTCTAGCTATCAAGAAGAGACCGGAGTGAAAGGTTGGAAGACATCTGAAAGGAAAACCAAAATTAATTAGTGTATATGAATTTTACCTAAAGACATAGACTTAAATCTAAAGGTCCCTCCCACTATTTTGCTCAGATGGTAGCCTCTACCTCCATCCGAGGAATTACTTTAATTTCTAGCGGGTACCAGAGTCCAATAAACAACACATGAGTCCGACTTTGGCCGTCCACCCATGCATGTCTAAAGATAGGTTCTTTAACCGATCACTTCTCCAAGTAACCTCTAGTAATTGGGTTTTGCCCAAGGAGTACTTCAATCATCTTTGGGCTCCTATTGAAGGTCCCGGTTAGGTCCAACCATTAACATGATAAAATTCAATGCTTCTAACTAACGAATGGTCAAGCCCGACTTTGGCTGGCTCACCTGACCACCGTTAAGAGAGTCGCACTGAGTCATCATATTAGGAACAACAATTCCAATAGCCCGATGATCACCCGATCTTTGGATCAACCGATGAACATGGAACTAATGGACACATTACTATCCCACTTAATGGGAGGTGAGGACTTGGTTATCTCTATAACTTTATCCTTTAAGGACCTAATAATTTAGAGGGTTTAATTAAGTGACAGATGAAGAGAAGAGAAGACATGGATCAACCTCTCACTAACCACATCAGCAATCTAGGAGGGTTACACATAACAAATGATCCATGGGCACCTAAAATCAGTCAAGACTGATTAACCTTAGGAGACAAGGGTTAACACGAGTCAATAAGTTATCTAATCAATCCTGGTTGACCACATTGGCCAAGTAAGTGAGATCATGGGTTGGGTTCCACCATTAACCGTCTTGCCTAGACACCAACAGAGTTGGCCAGGTAAGAGGTAGCCCCAAAGAACCATGATCACAATGCCAAACTTACTTTGACACCAATCGGTTCATCAGACTCAATTAGATTAGCCTAAAGACTCGGGCTTTCCACTGAGCCACAAGTTAGATCCATTTAGATTATGGATTAATCAATCTAACTATAGATAGATCTAGAGAAGAAATTCTAACTCAACTTTGATTAGATTAGTTCTCTAACTTGTCCAATGAATTTAAACTTAGGTCTAACCCAATCAAGGATCTAATAGAGCTAACCCATGACCCTTAAGGCTTATTGAAATGACTTAAGATCTTTGAATCACATTCCTAGAGTACTTAGTTAATCTTAATTCAAATTAAGTTCAATGGCCTTAAATAAATTAAAATAATTTTAATTTATCATGTAAAATAATTTACAACAAATTCAAAATTTAAATTCACTATTTTTAGCATTTTCTGTAGCCAAGTGTCGACACTTCAAGAGCAAGTGTCGACTCAAGGCCTGAGACAGGGATTGGAAAATAGAACAACATGTTTTCTGGCATGCCTCAAGTGTCGACACTTCAACGGTCAAGTGTCGACACTTCAACGGTCAAGTGTCGACACTTCAGGCTCAAGTGTCGATACTTCAGGGACAAGTGTCGACACTCTAGCCTGTCTCAGAACAAAAACAAAAACCAGATCTTAGGAAATTTTCTCATGAGCTGACACTTCAAAAGCTAAGTGTCGACTCATAGCCTGAGACAACAAAGAACAGTGATTTCAAATATGATGTTCTCAAATATACAAACAAAAACTGATCAAAAATAACTTTTAGATCTTATCTAAAGTCGTTTTATGATCATGTCATTAGATTAAAATATTTTTAACCTACAAATTACTTTCTTCTTATTTTCTTTTTCATGAGCCAATCACAATGGCACCCCTACATGCCATAGGAGACCCCATTGAATAGGAAGAGAGGGTCTTGCAGCCCTACTTCTCTCCTATGACCAGACGACCTGGTGAACACTCAATCCAGTACTTAAGAAGAAAGGAGATGTTATAAGCATGCTAGCATTATTATACTACAAAATGAACCTGGCTCTGATACCATTGAAGGTGAAAAAACACCTACACCTAGCATACATTATGCAAGAAAAACAGGGCAGAGAATATGCATTTTAAAATAATTTTAAATCATGTACAGCGGAAGGCTCGGTAGATAGATCACAACTATCTACCGATCTGCCTGCAACAGGATCTAGTATAAAAACCTAGCATGCATATAACATCAAAAATAAGAAAGCAACATAAACATAAAGGTCATACCTGTATACCTCGGCGAGTGCTGGAGAGAAGCAGCGAAGAGCTCTGATGAGGAAGAGGGCGCTCGAGCCACACAAGCATCTAGCCTCTACAGGATGTCCACACCTGGGCTCGACTCTAATCAACTCCCTCAGAGTGCTAGCTCTTCGGGATCCGTGGGCCAAACTTTTTCTTCTAGGAAGATAAGAAAGATAGTAGGAACCCCTTCCCAAATCTATTTCCAAAGACCTAGCTTGATTGCTAGGTAGCTCACACCCAAACCCTAAATCTCTCACTCTTCTCAACCTTTTTCACCCAAGAAATAATTGCTGCTCTTGTATGTCTAACCCCAGCAGCCACCACAATGTCTCACATTTATAGGGACAACATGGAGAGGGAGAAGAAGGAAGGAGGAGAGATGAGAGGAGAGAATGGGGGAGAGGATCATGGGCATGCCAAATGGGTCTAACCCATTTGGTCAAGTATGACTTTCATACCATCAAGGTTTGGAGCCAAAACTGGTTTGAATTCAAAATTCAAACCAGGTCAAACCTGTCCAAAAAATCTCCACGAAAACCTCCCAGAATTTTGGCTCGTCATAGGAAGTGTTGACACTCAAAAATTACCAAGTGTCGACACTTCACCAAGTGTCAACACCTACAAAAATCCAAGTATCGACACTTGGAGCAAAGTCAACCAAATTGACTTCAGGTGATGGCAAACGATTCTCAATCGTTGATCAGCCGAAAAGATTAGATAGAAATCCTCTATGGTGTGTGACCCCATAGGTTCGAACACTAAATTGGTAGCACTAGAATATTTTCAGTACCAGTTAAAGTCCTTATCTAGCAATGATACCCGACATCCGGATAGGTCAAAGATGCAGTACACCTCACAAGAATCTCTAGCATATGGTTGCTGCATAATTCATTTCTTTGACCTTACAATGCTCAGGATGATCTAGGGTTAGACTGCCAACCTTAATTTGGTCTATCCAGATCATGTCTCAACCTTACAAGTTCTGTGACTCCTCACAAGAACTACCCTGGCCAAGGTTTTGCTGAATTAAGACATAGTGAGTCATTCACTCCAAACTATTTGGAGAGGTTAATTCCATCTTGATTCACCACTGCTCTACAAGTACTTGACTGCACCCAGAAACCTTCCATCACTGGATTAGAAATCCAGGTAGTCCGGTACCAAAGTACAGTGAGTTGCTTGCAAGCTGCCATGGTAACCTCAGGTCTAAGGGACACATATACCCATATCCCTTCGTGAGCAACCCTTTGGCAGAAGGGAGATCCGCAGATGGTCACGTTCAATGAAGTGTCATACACTTTACTTGTATGTCATACCAGTGTCTCCACACTCCTTGGTTAAGAGGACAACCAACAAATGTGACATACAACAACCTATACTTATACATCTTCGTCCTATAACAATGTATCATTTGATTGTGAACCAGTTTAAGAACTACTTGATATATCCTCTCTATATCAAATAATGTAGTTCTAAGGACTCCATCATACAAGAGTTCATTACAAAAAAAAGTAAAATGATGGATAGCCAAAAATAAATAACTTTTATTTATCATAAAAATTTATATACAAAGTAGCACAACCGTCTGCAGCCTAGATGATTGGCTTTGGGACACAATTCCCAACAATATGTGCCTTTTAAAAACTTCTTTGATGTGGTAGGTGCTGTGATTTAGAAATTTAAAGCAGAAGCAATTAATAGAAGAATTAAAAGCACAATCACAAACACAATAATTTAGAGTGGTTCGGAGCACCCCAGCTCCTACATCCACTACCCAAGATACCACTTAGGATTTTCGCTATATTCATTACCGAAATATAGTCGGATTATTTTAACAGGATCACAATCCAAAACAAACTTTCTTTGGTTTTTAAACCCAGCTCACCAAAGAAACCCGAGACTTGGTTTTAAACAGGATCACCAAGAATCCAACTTGGTTTTACTAGGATCACCAGAACCCTTACAGTTAGTTTTCAACGGGATCGCTAACAACCCACTTGGTTTTTAGATTGGGCTCACCAACAACCCAGCAATTCAAAAGGAATTATGAAGAGAAAGCAACAGAATGATAAACAAATTTTGTCAGATGGTTGCCAATGCAGCTCGAGAGAAGCCCTCTTAATTGCACTTCAATGCACTTTAATGGCTTCTTCAGCTTCCTCAATAAGTGCTTCAAGCTTTAGGTTGGAGTTGGTGAAGGCTTGAAGTCTATCTTGAATGGTCTTGCAGTTCTCTCTAGCTCACAAGCTTAAGTAAGCAGTAAATATTCATTAACCTTCTTAAAAGTTGTCCCAAACCTTCTTTTATAGAGTCTTGTACTCTTCTTAGATGACATTAGTCATTGTAGAATGTTGGGATGTGACACTTGATCATTGGAACACTTTTTGGATTCAAATTTCAAGTTCTGGAACAAGCTGTTATAAGCCTGAATCGACCTTCGAGTCTGCTTGGATCCACAGAGTAGTTCTGGTCGAGTCGTCTCTCTTCAATCGGGTCGGCTTGGTTTCTCAATAGCTTGATTCCTTACTCTGGGAGAGTCGGCTCACCTTACTTCAAGTTGACTAGGATTCATAGGTCTTCAAAATTGCAGTCTGGAAGAGTCAGCTCGGATTCATTAGAGTTGGCTCGGTTGGCTGTTCACTCAAAACTTTTCTTTCTGAACTCTGGAGGAGTTGGCTCGAATCTCTGAAGAGTCAGCTTAGATGTCTGACAAAATAATATAGTCAGCTCGCACTTCCTTCAGGTTGGCTCGATTGTCTGATTCAGAAAATCTTGTTCTGGACGAGTTGGCAGGGGTCCCTTAGAGTCGGCTCGGATATCTACATGCCAGAAATCTTCATACGTGCCATGTGCCAGAGTTGGCTCGGATGAGTTCTTTATTGAAATCTTAGTTCTTCTCTAGAATTCATCCAGCAAGACTTTAAACATTCAAGAGTCTTTCCAACTCTTCTAACAATCTTCTCTAGGAAATTTTAAGCTTGAAATAACCTAGAAGTAACCCATTTCCATGATTTTTACTTAACTTTTTTTTTGGGTTCTTCTTTACATGAATCACTTACAACACAACTCATTTTAAAAACTAAAAATGTAGAAGTTGTAATTGAGCATTAGAATCATCCTACAAAAACTTATAACACACTTGAAGAGTTGTTAGTAAAATAAATGCATGCTCCAATATTTTGTTATCATCAAAATCACTTATGGGGTCAACAATCTCCCCCTTTTGAATGATGATAAAATACTGTACATGAAAAATTTTTTATAATTACATGTGCAATTGTATTTGAAAGTGAGTATTAACATGTATCAGAGCTAACTATATTTGCAAGTAAATATCAGAGCTTTTGTGTAAGAAAAACTCTACAGTATCAGTGTCAGTTCTTTTTACATATCAGAGTATCAGAGCTTGTATATTTCAAAGTATCAGGGCTAGCACAAACACAAAGTATTAGAGCTCAAGTTTGTAGTGTATCAGAACTAATTCTTGAGCTAATTTTTTGAAGCAATCAGAGCAAATTGCAAGTTTTGAACTAAAGCCATTTAGTTCAACAAGTTTTCTCCCATTTTTTGTATGATTTAAAATTTTGAAATAATTGCATGTTATCATGCACAGTCATATACATTCTCCCCCTTTCTCATATTTTTCATGCTTTCTCACATTGGTATGATACCATCTCCCCCTTTTTGTCAATAATCAAAAAGGTATTTATTTGAAATAGAATGAGAAAGTTGTTAAGATTTGTTTGAGATAATTTCACTTTCTCATATAAAGTCTGATACTTTAATATAAATTCATTTTGATCAATATTATACAAGTAAAAATATGAGTGCAAAGCATTGTATAATCATAATCCAAACATAGAAGTAAGATACCAAAAGATGTATTCATTTCATTCATAAAATTTTGAATACAACTTACAAAAATTTGCATACACCTCACTTTCTATTCATTATTACTAGGTATATCTACCTTAGTACAAGTAGATGGCCCAAAAGGTGGTCTAGATGATATAGGTTATGGATCAAGTTCATTCGGAGGTATAGAAGTAGGATGTGAACCATGAGACCTAAGATGAGGTGCAAGTTGTCTAGGGTGTGCAGAGGCTTGAGTAGGTGTATGTACAGGTGCATGTGCAAGCTGAGGTCTAGTAGAGAACGCTAAAACAACAGTGGAAGACAGTGAGATAAGCTCTACCCATGCAGAACTAAGTTTGTCTTCCAATTTCTTTATCTCAGTATTCAAAGCAATTAATTCACTAGCTTAGGCATTAGCAAAAGCTTCAGTTGAACCCCGCAGTCTACCAAACTCTGATATGAGTATCCCAATGCCTCTGGTGTAATCTTTTTCCATTCTTTTACATTCCTCCATCCCACCCATTTTGAAATTAACTTCTTTCAACTCAGCTTTGAACTCTTCTATACTTTTGTCAACTAAATTTTTAATAGTTTCAGTAGCTGACCTAATAGTATCATATAGGTGTTGCATGTCAACCTAGGATGATAGTCTAGTGGACTCAAGTACATTAACCCTGGAGCATAGATCTCTGACCTCCCCACTGATATGATCTAATCTGGTGTCAACTGTCTGGTGGAGCTCACCAAACATAGAGATCATGGATCCAGTCAGTGTGTCTGCAAGTCCTCTCATCTACTAGGCAATGAACTCCTGAGTAATTGAAATGGTAGATGGTCCCAAAATAGATTTTGAAACTGATGGAGTAGGTAGAACCAATGGTGATGAAGGCTTAGCACATGGAGAAATAGGTAAAGGAGAGATCCTAGGACTCCCCTCCTCAGTAAGCATAGTCTCCACAGTGTCAAAGTTAATGTGCTCAATAGCAATCTCCTCAATAGCAGCCTCAGCAGCGGTAGCAATAGGTATATCAACAAGAGGCTCTGAAGGCTCAAGTGTAGAGGGTGCAATAGTGTTAGAAGTGATCTTTCTAGCTATTTCCTCACTTTCACTGTCATCCTCATTGCTGCTAGATCCTATAGATCTTTATTTGTTCCTTTCTTCCTCCATGTTTCTTCTTTAAATTCATAACCCATTCACTACAAGGATTTGGAGGTGTAGGTGTCGGTGTGATGTAGAGGTCTTCCATCTTTCCCTTCAAGGTTGACTCTAGAGGCTTGAAACAGTAAGGCTAGCACCATGCCGTATGGCAAACAAGCTTTAACCTTCCTTACTGCCTCCCTCATTTGCATAATCATTATATTTGGCAGATTGAGGGCCTCCCGTCAATTATATGTTCTATAAAGCACAAATCTTTTTCACTGACCCAATCGAATCTTTCAGTTCTTGGGAGAAAAATTTGGCCAATGAAATTATGCAATAACCTCATCTCAAGTGATAAGGTGTTGGCCATTACAATGCCAACACCACTGACATCTTCCCTGTTCATCAGAGACTTGAGGGTCTTTTCTCTATCTTTTAGCACTAATGATTTGAACCCTCGTTAGGCATTTCCAGTAAGGTGCTCAACCTTTCTTCAGTAATTATTACTCTCTTCCCTTTGACAGTGGATTCTATAAGTTATGCCTCTAATCTCAGATTTTCATAGAATGTTCTTACTAATGTGGGGTAAATAGGCACATTTAAAGAACAGAAAAACCCCCACCCCAGTTCTTCAATGGAATCGCCTATCTGTAACCCAATTTCTTTGAGAAAAGAAACCATTTGACAGTGGATTCTATATGTTATGCCTCTAATCTCAGATTTTCATAGAATGTTCTTACTAATGTGGGGTAAATAGGCACATTTAAAGAACAGAAAAACCCCCACCCCAATTCTTCAATGGAATCGCCTATCTGTAACCCAATTTCTTTGAGAAAAGAAAAGATAATTCTCCTACCACTGGTTATGGGCCGATTGGTCATGGAAATGACTTGTCTTGGAGAGGTGGTGGTAGCTGCTGGTTCTCTTTCTTCCTCTTCCCTCTGTTCTTCTCTTTCCACTACTCAAGTCGGCTCCTCTTGCCGATGCTTAGACCTTCTTTCTGTTTCAGCTGAGGGAATGGCTCTTTCAGATTTTTTCCCAATGTCATTTTGGTCTCCATTGCTCTAATTTGGCAATAAAGATGGAATTGGAGCTTAGGAGAAAGTATTTTGGAGGAATGGGAGAGATATCGAGTGGAATGCTAGGGTTTAAAGTGGAATAGAAAAGCATGAAAACTCGAAAAAAGTTACTCGGCTCTATTAAAAAAATAGTTTGCCCAATATCCGAGTCGGTTGGGCTAACCCTAAATTGCCCGAGTTGGCTCGACCGGAGCAAAAACAAAATTACACAGTGATTCGAGTCAGCTCGACCTGAGCATAATTGCCTGAGTCAACTTGAACAGAAACTTTCCATAAAAGTTAAAAGAATGTTTGAAAATGAAAATTAAGTCTAGAATATTTCACGGAAAGGTCTTCAAAGATAATGAATTGATGTAGGAGGCTTTCTAGATTATTTTTTCTTAATTTTGAAGAAACTAGGTTAGGAAAATTTTTTAAAAAGGATCACAAAGACCTAATTCTTCTTTTATCATCTCAAATCTATCCTGATTGAGTGGCTTAGTGAAAATGTCGGCAAGTTGGTTTTCAGTAGGGATGAATTCTAGTTCAATGTCACCATTCAAAATATGATCTCTAATAAAATGGTGTCTAATCTCTATGTGCTTAGTTTTCGAGTGCTGAATTGAATTTTTTGTTAAATTTATAGCACTTGTGTTATCACACTTGATAGGAATTTTAGCTTGATAACACCAAAGTCTTCTAGTTATTGTTTAATCCATAACACTTGTATGCAACAACTTTTTGCAGCAACATACTCTGCCTTAGTAGTAGATAGTGCCACCGAGTTTTGTTTCTTATAGTGCCATGAGATTAAATTCACTCCTAGAAATTGGCATGTGCTTCTAGTACTTTTTCTATCAATTTTGCAACCAGCATAGTTAGCATCCAAAAATCCAATCAAATTCAATGTAGAATGCTTTGAAAACCATTGACCTAGATTATTTGTTCCTTTCAAATATCATATAATTCTTTTAACAGCATGCATATGTGATTCTTTAGGATTAGATTGGAATCTAGCACATACACATACGCTAAACAAGATATCAGGTCTACTTGCAGTTAAGTATAGTAATGATCCAATCATACCTTGATAGAGTTTTTGATTAATGTTGGATCCATCTTCATCTTTATCCAATCTGCAGGTTGGGCTCATGGGTGTGCTCATTTGTTTGCTTGAAATCATACCAAACTTTTTGATAATTTCTTTGCTGTATTTGGCTTGGTTAATGAAGATTCCTTCCTTTGTTTGTTTCACTTGAAGTCCAAGGAAGTAGTTAAGTTCACCCATTAGGCTTATTTCAAATTCTCGCTGTATTAACTAAGCAAATTCTTTACAAAGAGTTTCATTAGTTGTACCAAATATAATATCATCAACATAAATCTATACAACTAATAAATCATTATCTTTCTTCTTGATGAAAAGAGTTTTATCAATATTTCTCCTTGTAAAATCATTTTCAATCAAGAAAGTGCTAAGTCTATCATACCAGGCTCTAGGTGCTTGCTTCAAACTTATAATGCTTTATCGAGTTTAAAAACATGATTGGGAAAGGCATGATTTTCAAAACCTGGTGCCTGTTCTACAAAAACTTATTTGGGTATAAAATAATTTAAGAATATACTTTTCGTATCCATTTGAAAAAGTTTGAAATTCATGTAGCATGCAAATGCAAGAAGTAATCTAATGGCTTCTAGTCTTGCTACAGGTGCATATATTTCATCAAAATCTATACCTTCTTCTTGGTTATATCCCTTAGCCACTAATCTAGCTTTGTTTCTAATTATGTTGCTTTGTTCATCTAATTTATTTTTATAGACCCATTTGGTTCCTATGATGGGATTGTCTGATAATATTTCAACTAAAGTCCATACCTTATTTCTTTCAAACTAATTTAGTTCTTCATGCATGGCCATCATCCAATTAGGGTCAGATTCAGTTTCTTCTAAACTATGAGGTTTTATTTGTGACATAAAGGCTAGGTAGTCATGTGCATCTTTATGTGATGAGCTAGTCCTAATACCTTGTGAAGGATCACCAATAATTAACTCTTTTGGATGAGAAGTTACATACCTCCATTCTCTTGGTAGATCAGCATGATCTTTGCTTACCATTTCTTCTCCTTCTTAAGTTGGTCTTTCTTATATTCTCATGTCTTCCATTTCTTTTTGAAGTGTACCTGCATCATTGTCTATGCACTCTTCTTTCTTAAAAGGTTAGGGGTTAGTTTCATCAAAAATGGCATGCATTGATTCATCTACATTTAGAGTTCATTTGTTAAATACTCTATATGCTTTGCTATGTAATGAATAACCGAGAAAAATTGTTTTATCAGATTTAGCATCAAATTTTCCTAGATTATCCTTACTATTATTAAGCACAAAGCATTTACAACCAAATACATGAAAGTAATTAATGTTTGATTTCTTTTCATTCCAAAGCTTATAGAGGGTTTTCTTTAAAATAGGATGAATCAAAATGCAGTTCAAGATATAACAAGTAGTGTTCACTGCTTCTGTCCAAAGGTATCTTAGAAGATTGCCTTCACACAATATTGTTCGGGCCATCTCTTCTAAAGTCCTATTTTTCTCTCTACGATACCATTTTGTTATGGTGTCTTAGAAGCGGAGAAGTTGTGATCAATGTCATTTTCTATGCAATAATCATCAAAAAATTAATTTTCAAATTTCATGCCATGATCACTCCTAATTGAAACTATTGAAAGATTTTTCTGATTAGAAACTTTTTTGTGAAATTTTTGAAAGACTTTAAAAGTTTCATCTTTATGAGCGATAAACAAAATCCAAGTAAATCCAGAGAAATCATCTACTATCACAAGTGCATATTTCATACCACCTAGGCTTGTGATCCTAGTTTGTCCAAATAAGTCCATGTGAAGTAGCTCAAGGGGTCTAGTAGTTGAAATCATATTTTTAGATTTAAAACTCTTCCTAATTTATTTACCCATTTGGCATGCATCGCAAACATGATTAAGATCTACTTTAAATTTAGGCATGCCTCTAATTAGATTCTTGGAAATTAGCATGGCAATAGTATGCACACTAGCATGACCTAATCGTTTATGCCAAAGTAAACAAGACTCCTTGGTCTTAGCATTATTGCAACTAGACTGGAACTACTAGACATAGCAAGTCATTAAGGTCTACCAAATAAATATTTTTAAGTCTATGTCCAATAAACTTACTACTAGAATCAAGAGAGTTTGTTACAATACACATAGATGATTCAAAGATAACTTTGAAGCCTTTATCACATAATTGACTAATGCTTAATAGATTATGCATCAATTTGTCTACTAGCAATACATTTTCAATGAAAGTATAGGAGATTATCTTGATCTTACTAATTTTGATTATTTTTCTCTTGCTATTATCTGCAAAAGTAACCATATCTCCTTCTTTTATCTCTAGGGTGATAAATTGATCCTAGTCACCCATCATATGCCTTGAATAGCCACTGTCGAGATACCATCTTTTCTTCAATTTTGGGCTGTAAGACATTCCTGCAAGATAATCAAGAAGTTCTTTTAGGTACCCAAGCTAACTTGGGTCCTTGCAGGTTAGCAAAGATGGTTCCTTTGGGAACCTAAATTTTTTCATATGCCTTGAATAGCCACTATCGAGATACCATCTTTTCTTCAATTTTGGGCTGTAAGACATTCCTGTAAGACAATCAAGAAGTTCTTTTAGGTACCCAAGCTAACTTGGGTCCTTGCAGGTTAGCAAAGATGGTTCCTTTGGGAACCTAAATTTTTTTAATTCTATTCTTAAAATGTGTATTTTTCATTAATGAATTACATTGAAAGAATTTATGTCCAACTCCATGACATGCATAACATATAATTCTAGAATTTTGAAAAGATGTACAAATTGAAGTTCTAGATGTTGATGTAGATGTAAAATCTTTTCTCATAAAAGATTTTCTATTTATCTTAGGTACATACCTTGTAGCTTTAGAAATGGATGCAGAAGGATTAGATACAAAAGTTTCTTGAGATATTGATTTTGGAGCATAAGCTTTTGAAGATATGAATTTAGTAGCTAAAATTCCATTTGAACTAGAAGAATTGAAACCAATTCCAGCTTTATTTCTATAAATTCATTGATCTTTTAAAATTAACTCAAGCTTATTTGAACATAAAGTGAGTTTTTTAACTAGTGACTTAAGTTTTTCAACCTCCCTTTTCAAATCATTGTTTTCAATAGTCAAAGGTTCATTTTTCTTAATACATGCTTTTTTGTCAGTTTCTAAAGCTTTGTTCTTTTTAGAAAAGGCATGTAAATCTCTTTGTAATAAAATATTCTTTTCTGAAATTTCTTCCTTCTCTTTTTGTAAAGAATCATTTGTATTCTTTAGAGTTCTTATCTTTACTCCAGTCTTTTTATATTCAGATAATAGATCATGAAAATCAGAATTCAATTCATCAAAAATAAATTCTAATTGAGGTTCGGGGGATGTTACCTCATCTTCGAGACCCATTAGACATAAGTTAGCAATTTTTGTGAACTCTTCTTCTTCGGTTGAAGTTGACTCCTTACTGTCGCTTCATGTAGCAACCATCGCTTTCTTTTTTTTTTTCTTGAAAGTTTTCTTTAGTAAAAGAAGTCGGGATGGATGTGCCCGGGCTTCTTACATTCATAGCATGTGGGCATCTATTCTTTGTCTTTTTCTTTACCTTGTCCTTGTCCTTGGAGTGCTCACCTCATTTATGAATTTTTCTATAGTATCTTCCTTTCTTCTTTCCCATAAACCTTCTAAATCTCCTCATGACCATAGCAATATCTTCATCTTCCAAGTCATCTTCAAAGGAGGAGCATTGATTTTTCGATTCCTCATCTTTCTTTGAATCCGATGTAGCTTTGAAGGCTATTATTTTCTTCTTCTTCTAATCATCATCAGTCCTATGCTGCATGGCTAGCTCATGTGTGATGAGAGAACCCATCAGTTCATCCAGAGATAAGGTGTTTAGATCTGTAGCTTCCTGGATGGCAGTCACTTTGGGGTCCCACTTTTTTGGAAGTGATCTGAGAATCTTCTGTACTAAGTCAGCATTTGAATAAACCATGCCAAGACTTTTCAAACCATTAATAATATCTGTAAAATGAGTAAACATGGCAGAGATAGTTTCATTTTGTTCCATTTTGAAAAGTTCATAACTATGTATAAGAAGATTAATTTTCAAAGTCTTCACTTGGAAAGTTCCTTCATGGGTCACTTCAAGTTTGTCCCAAATTTTCTTTGCAAAAGAGCAAGTGAGAATTTGATTGAACTCGTTAGCATCCAAAGCACAATATAATAGATTCATTGCTTTGGCATTTAATTTCCCTATCTTCATGTCATGTTCATCCCAGTCCTTTTCAGGCTTTGGGACATCCAAGCCATTAATTTTGATCATGGAATATGTGGCCCTTTTAGAATAACCTTCCATAATTGAAAATCGAAAGCTTTAATATAGATTTTCATTCTAGCTTTCCAATAGGAATAATTTGTGCCCATAAAGAGTGGAGGTCTATTAGTAGATTGGCCTTCAGCCAAAGATGTACTCATGTGATGAGCCATCAATCTTTACTTCAAATGTATTCAGAGACACTGCTATGATACCAGTTATTGCCCAGGTGGCTTTCCCAAGAGGGGGGTGAATTGGAAATTTAAAAATTAAAACAAATATGTGCCTTTTAAAAACTTCTTTTGATGTAGTAGGTACTGTGATTCAGAAATTTAAAGCAGAAGCCATTAAGAGAAGAAGTAAAAGCACAAACACAAACATAGTAATTCAGAGTGGTTTGGAGCACCTCGGCTTCTATGTCCACTACTCAAGATACCACTTGAGATTTTCACTATATTCATTACTGGAATATAGTTAGATTGTTTTAATAGGCTCACAATCCAAACCTAGCTCCCTTTGGTTTTTAAACTGGGCTCACCAAAGAAACCCAAGACTTGGTTTTAAACAGGATCACCAAGAACCCTTATATTTAGTTTTCAATGGGATCACTAGCAACCCACTTGGTTTTTAGACTGGGTTCACCAACAACCCAACAATTCAAAAGGAATTGTAAAGAGAAAGCAACAGAATAACAAACAAATTTTATCGGATGGTTGCTGATGCAACTCGAGAGAAGCCCTCTTAATTGTACTTCATTGCACTTTAATGTCTTCTTCAGCTTCCTCAAGAAGTGCTTCAAGCTTTAGGTTGGAGTTGGTGAACGCTTGAAGTCTATCTTGAATGCTCTTGCAGTTCTCTATAGCTCACAAGCTGAAGTAAGCATTAAATATTCATTAACCTTCTCAAAAGTTATCCCAAACCTTCTTTTATAGAGTCTTGTACTCTTCTTAGATGATTTTAGTTATTGTAGAATGTTGGGATGTGATACTTGATCGTTGGAGCACATTTTGGATTCAAATTTCAAGTTTTGGAACTAGCTATTATAAACCTGAAATCAACCTTCGAGTCAGCTCAGATCTACTCGAGTCAGCTTGGATCCATAGAGTACTTCTGGTCGAGTCGTCTCTCTTCAATCGGGTCGGCTCGGTTTCTCAGTAGCTTGATTCCTTACTCTGGGAGAGTTGGCTCGCCTTACTTCGAGTCGGCTAGGATTCATAGGCCTTCAGAATTACAGTCTGGAAGAGTCGGCTCAGATTCATTAGAGTCGGCTCGGTTGGCTATTCACTCAGAACTCTTCTTTCTGGACTCTAGAGGAGTTAGCTCGAATCTCTAAAGAGTCAGCTCGGATGTCTGACAGGATAATGTAGTTGGCTCGAACTTCCTTTGGATCGGCTCGATTGTCTGATTCAGAAAATCTTGTTCTGAACGAGTTGGCTTGGATCCCTTAGAGTCAGCTCGGATATCACGTGCCAAAAATCTTCATGTGTGCCATGTGCCAAAGTCGGCTCCTTTGCTTTGAGTCTTCTCGGATGAGTTCTTCATTGAAATCTTAGTTCTTCTCTAGAATTCATCCAGCAAGGCTTCAGACATTTAAGAGTCTTTCTAACTCTTCTAACAATCTTCTCTAGAAAATTTGAAGCTTGAAACAACCAAGAAGTAACCCATTTTCATGATTTTTACTTAACCTTTTTTTTGGTTCTTCTTTATATGAATCACTTACAACACAACTCATTTCAAAAACTAAGGATGTAGGAGTTGTAATTGAGTGTTAAAATCATCCTACAAAAACTTATAACACACTTGAAGAGTTGTTAGTAAAATAAATGTATGCTCCAATATTTTGTTATCATCAAAATCACTTATGTGGTCAACACAACCATTCTGCCAGAAAACCGAGTCGACCCTTCAGAAGGTGAGCCAACTCCTCCAGAGTATAAAGAAAATCAGTTCTGAAAGAACAAGCCAGGTGAGCTGACTCTATTGAGAAGAGCCGACTCCTTTAAAGTACCATTTTGAAGACCTGAGAATTCGAGCTGACTCGACTGAGGCAAGCCGACTCTACCAGAGTAAGGAATCAACAACCTTGAGAATCCGAGTTGACTCGACCGAGGCGAGCCTACTTGACCAGAGTAAAGACTCGACTACTTTGAGGATATGAGCCGACTCGAAGCATCCAAGTTGACTCGAAAGTAGATTCCAAGCATGTAATAGCTATTTCCAAAACTTCATTTTTGAATCTAAAAAGTGCTTCAACAATCAAATATCAAATCCCAATGGTCTGCAATGACTACATCCAAGAAGAGTACAAGACTCTATAAATGAGAGATTTGGACAACCTTTGAACAAGTTAATGAACAGTTAATGATCATATGAGCTTGTCAGCAAGAGAGCACAAAAGAGCATTCAAGAGAGTCTTCAAGCCTGCACCAACTCTCATCTGAAGCTTGAAACATTTATTGAAGAAGTTGAAGAAGCCATTGAATAGTAGTAAAGCCCGTTTAAGAAGGCTTTTCTTGAGCTGCAACTGCAATCATAAGACAACTTTGGTTTGTCAATTAGTTGCTTGTCTTTCTTTACTCTTTTGTGAGTTAGTGGGTTTTTGGTGAGCCCGGTTGAAAAACCAAGTTGCGTTTTTGGTAAGATCGGTTGTAAAACCAAGTTGGGTTCTTAATGATCCTATTCATAACCAAGTGTAGTGTTGCCCAGATATGGTGCCCAAGAGGGGGGGTGAATTGGGTATTTTAAAAATTAAAGCAATATATGTGCTATCAAGTTCAAAAGTGAAGAGTGATAGTGCTCAAGTAATTGTGCAACGGAAGCAATGAAAGATAACAACAATTAAAGAGCAAAAGAAGAGTAAAGCAATGCAAACACACAAGATGTATAGTGGTTCGGTGCACCTAGCACCTACATCCACTCCCCAAGCTCCACTTGGGAATTTCCACTATAATCTTCTCTAGATTACAGCCGACTTATTTTACAAGGCTCACAAGTCAAAACCTTACACACTTGTTTTGGCTTCGGGCTTACAAGCAACCCTAGTTGGTTTTAATAATTGGCTCACCAACAAACCTCACACACTTGTTTTGGCTTCGAGCTTACAAGCAACCCTAGTTAGTTTTAACAATTGGCTCACCAACAAACCTCACACTAGTTTCAAATTCTCTTGAAACTAGGCTACCACAAATAGAATATGAATACAATGAATAAAAACAAGACAAACTCCTTTTTAAGCAAAAGTAATTCGATGTAGCTCTTGTTGGAGACTCTTCAAGCCTTTCTCTTGGAATCTTGGACCTCACTAAATGCCAAAGACTTGAAAGTTGGATTCCTCAAAGATGGAAAGCTTTTGGCTAAGGAATCTCTTGGTTTTCTCACTCTTTTTGGCTTAGAATTGATTGAAGGCTTTGTACTTTCACTCTCTTCTTTTTCACTTTATCTCCTTGTCTTTTTTGAAGTTAGGTGGAGGTTAAATATCTCATTCAAGCTGAAACAACTCCACAAGATCATTAGAATAAAAAATATGGCCGTTTATGGCCGTTAGAAATCAAATCAAAAGTTCAGAAAAACTAGCCGTTATGCCATGAGTCGACCTCATGAGTCGACCTCTGGATCAAGTGTCGACCTCATGAGTCGACCTCCAGTTTATCTTAGGCAAAAATCCAGAAAACCATAGTTCTGCCCAGTTTGAATTCTCAGGCGATGAGTCAACCTCTGGTGTCGACCTCTGGTAGGTGTCGACCTCTGGTGGTCGGCCTCTGGAGCGTGTCACTGAAATTTTGCCATGCCGGCCTAGCTGAACTTTTCTTTTCTTCATGAGTCGACCTCTGGTGGTCGACCTTTGGCAAGGTGTCGACCTCTGGGGGTCGACCTCTGGTCTGAAATTTTCTGAAACTCTGGAGAGGTGCGTGCCATGCTTGAATTTCTCTAAGCCTTTGTTTCTTTTATCAATTTCTTCTTAATATGAAGGTCCAATATGAGAAATTTGATCTTGTTTAAGGTAAAAAAACTCTTTCCAAAATCAAGCAAGCTTGGTTTCATCATTGTACTCTTGATACTCTTTTTGAAAAACCTAAGTCCTGAAACTTTATCTTGAAATGAAACATTAGTCCAAACATATACTCAACCTTTTGTTAATCATCAAAACTAAGGAGCCAAAGCCAACATGTAGGTTCTTGGTGATCCTGTTCAAATCCAAGTTGGGTTCTTGGTGAGCCTGTTGAAAAACCAAGTTGGGTTTTGGATTGTGAGCCCGTTAAAACAATTCGACTGTATTCCATAGGTGAATATAGTGGAAATCCCAAGTGGTATCTTGGGTAGTGGACGTAGGAGCGAGGTTGCTCTGAACCACTATAAACTTGTTGTGTTTGTGATTGTGCTTTTTCTTCTTTACTTGCTTTTGCTTTAATTATTTGAATCACAGTACCTCCACACTAAAGAAGATTTAAAAGAGCATATATTTGATTAAATTTTTAAATTTCCAATTCACCCCCCTCTTAGGAAAGCCACCTAGGCAACAAGGTAGTTTTTTGAAGATTCTATACCACAGCCATCAGTGCATCCACTTGATTTAAGAGGGCTTCTATCTGTTGCTATCCCACACTTAATATGGGAGGTGCCGTATTATTTTCTGCCGAGGGGTCATTCTTTTCGGAGTTAGGATGTTCCCTACTTGCTGAGACCTTTTGTACATTTTCTTTTACCATCTTGCCTTTTCTTGAAAACTCTCCTTTCCACAGACCTGACAGAATGCCTGGATCACTAGTACACCTTCTTGGGTTTCTACAAAACAAATCTCTGATCAAAATTTCTCTGATGGAGGATACTCTGTGCCTAAGTCAGTAGAGTTCGGGCAATAGAATAGAGAGTTCACAGAGAAAGCACAAATAAAAAAAAGGAAGGGTTAGATTGACTTGGCCTAGGATGGCCTTTGACTTGCTTATCCCGAAAATCCCCGCTTACCTCTTTTTATAGGCGTTGATCCAACTGAAAGTGGTTAAGATTTTCTTGTAACTAATTACTATTAGGGAAGTTAGTTGAGATAACTTTCCTTCAGTTAATTATAGTTATTGTTGGTGGTTACACATCTTGATCTTTACTGATGCCATGGCTATCAATTATATGTCTGGTGGTTATAATAATCAAACTCTTTCTTGATGGGCTTAAAGTCGACGGGCCTTAAGTCGACGGGCCTTAAGTCAAAGTGGATTAGCCAACTGCCAGTCAGCCAGTTATCTCGAAGTAAGTTGATGGCCGACTGTAGGTCGAATATTGTCATCAACTGAAGTGTTGGGCCAATCAATTCTTGTTCCAGATCGATCCCCTTGCTGCTAGGTCAACCAGTCCAGGTAGATTAATTAAATCCCTGGATCGGTAATTAAATCTCCGATCTGGTTTATTATAACAATTTCTTTTTATTGAAAGGGAGGATAAGGATCCATCTAATATGTTTCAGAATATAGAATAATATGTTCTCGGTTTAAAGACAACGAAGTCCAAAGAAAGTCATGGTTTGCTCCTCGTTACATAAACTAGAAAGAGTAGAATTCGACAAGGACTGGGAAGCTTTATTAAGAAATATGATCGTTCTTCAGGTTACAAATCATCCAAAGGATATGGCTATCGATCAAATGAAGGCTTGAGAATATTCCAAAAAGAGCTCCTCCAAAACGTGGCTAAAAATTATTTTAATATTTATTTAAATCAAATTATAAATCAACTAACATATTTCATTGAGTGGCTCAAATTATAGCATGATATCCCACTAAAAATTGGAATAGGAAACCATCCCAAATATCTTATAAAATTATCCTATCATTATCTCTCGGTATTCCAATTGGGTCATCTTGAAACGTTCCTTATCGAGATAAATGGGATGGTGATGCATCAATAATCATGGCAATTCTATCCATGGGATTAGAACCTTGATTATGAGTATATTAAAGAGTATGAATATTGATAAAAATAGTTCTGGACTGTTTTCCTTTTCTTTGATGAAGCATGTTGTGGTAATCCGGTTTGATACAAAATAATTGCCGGTTCATCAATCAGATCAGTTTTATTTAGACCCGTCAACCAAGTCAGTGCACCTGAAGATGATGTCTTCTGAATTTAATGAGGGTTACAATCTATCTCAATGAAAAGAATTCTAACTACACCTTCCTGATAGTTACTTCATTCGGCTTTATGTCTTCAGCCTAGCCCAAAGAAGACACTTCTAGAATATATTGTTACTTTATTCGGCTTTATGTCTTCATCTTGGTCCAAAGAGAATATTACTGAAATATATTATTTATCCCTTTGGCTCTATGGCAAACAGTTCTTTATCTTCTGGCTCACTCCGAAGGAGATAAATCCGAAGCATATAGCTAGCACTTCTTGGGCCCATTCCAAGGAAAATGGTTCGAAGAAGAAGTTAGACTCTTTTCGGATCTCCTCTAAAGAGAGTGTATCTGAAGCAAGTGAACGATCTCTCAACCTGAAGTAATTGAAGGTTATTCTAGTTGTTATAACCACCCATTTGGTCGATAGCACTAACTTCGATAACCATGGACTAACTAATTTCTGACCGCCACTACTTACTGTTATGAAGAAGTTACATTAACTAACTCCTATAACCGTAAGTAGTTACACTCATGCCTATAAATATCGGTAAGAGGGGACACTCGAGGTAAGCCAACTCCAGGCAAGTTAGAGCCAGTCCACAATGTTGCCTAGAGATGATGCAACCTAAGAGGGGGGGTGAATTGGATTTTATAAAATATTTTGAATACTTCAATTATGAACTAAAACAAGTATATGCTAATTCAATTCAAGTGCTTATGTTTTGCCAAAGTGTTTGTGTGCTTCAAAATAATATGCAACGGAATTAATAAAGTAAATGCACAAGTGTAAATAAGCAATAAAGAAGCAAGCACAAATACAACAATATATAGTGGTTCGGTGTACTCCAAGGCACCTACATCCACTCCCCAAGTTTTTCTTGGGAATTTTACTATAATCACCAAGATTACAGTCGATTAGTTTTCCAGGCTCACTAATCAAAACCCAAGTTGGTTTTGTCACCTAGGCTCACCAATAACCTTTACAATTTATTTTGTCTTCGAGCTTACAAGTTAAACCCTAGTTGGTTTTATACCTTTAGCTCACCAACAACCTCTCTTACTTTTGCGGGCTAACCAAGAACCTAATTGGTTTCCAAGGCTCACCAAAAACCTCTTTGATTTTCCAAAGCTCACCAAAAACCTTAATAAGAAATGTAAGAACAATATAAAAATAATACAATAAAAGCTTTATAAAATAAAGCAAATATCTCTTTGAAGCTCTTTGAATATTGATGAAGATCTTGTCTTCAAGTTATTGAAGCCTTTGACTGTAGCTTGATGATGTGAACTTTGGATGCTCTTTTTGAAACTTGGAAGCTTGAAGGCTTGAACCACTCAACTCTTGAATTCTTGAAGGATATTCAATGATCTCACCAAAGGATTGCTTTTCCATTTGATTTTTGATATTTATATAGCTCTCCAAACCATAGATGACCGTTTATGACTATTGGAGATGAAATATAGCCATTTGAAGCAAGTTGGAGAAGTTTTGCAACTTTTGAAAAACTAGTCATTACATCAAGTATCGACAATTGACCTCCAGGTATCGACACTTGGTTTCCAGGTGTCAACAATTGGGTCGACACTTGAATTTCAGGTGTCAGCACTTGAATTTTAGGTATCAACACTTGAATTTCAAGTATCAACACTTAGATTTATAGATGTCAATACTTGGCGTGCCAGTGCTGAAACTTGCTAAAATCTCTCCAAAATTGATTTTTAGCCACTTCAAGTTCTTCCATATAAATTTCAAAGTCCATCTACTTGATTTTCCATTAACTTAAGGACATTCTTCAATTGAAAGCATGTATTTCTTTATTCAACATGGATATGTACTAAGATCTGATGAACATACTAAAACACACAATTAGTACTCATATATACTTAAGTATTTTGTCAATCATCAAAATCAAGACTAGAGTCAACAATCTCCCCCTTTTTGATGATGACAAAATCTTTAAGTATATAAATAGGGTAAGCTTAATAAGATAAACATATAAGCTCAAAATCAATAAGCATTAAGCTCCCCATCAAAATATGATCCAAAAAAAATACTTTTTAAAATATGCAAAATTTTCAAATTTTCTTCCTCTTACTAATTCTTTCCTTAAGATTATAACATTTTACTTTCTTCTCCCCCTTTTGTCCTTTCTTTCATTTCTCATATGATTTTTATGTTTAACATATCTTTCCTTTTTTCATACTTAACATTTTTCTCCCCCTTTTTGTCATCATGAAAAAGGATGAAAGGCAATACAAAATGGGAATGAAGGTAAAAAGAATAGCAAGTAGATCATCAAAATCAATACATGAAATCAATTAATCATGATACCAATTAAATATGATACCACAAAAATGACATGCATATGCAAAAAATAATTCAATATATATTAGCACTAATATGTATATTATCCATTCACCTTACTTGTTCATGGGATAATATCACAGCGGCACCCTAATATGTCATAAGAGACCCCAATGAATGGGAAGAAAGGGTCTTTAAACCCTACTTAGCTCCTATAACCAGATGGCCATGGTGACTAATCCAATTTGAAGCAGTTACTTGAAGCTCATCTCTCATTTTCTAAGATTATTAATGAAATAAATCTTGATACCAATTGAATGTAACTCCCCTCAAAGGATTAGATTTGAAAACAATGAGAAGGAGTATCAGAGCAATATAAGTAAAGCAAGATATCAAATAAGATATTCAAAGCATCATATGTATATAAAGACAACAAATCTTTGGATGCTCTCCCTAAATGTTATTCTTCCTTAAAAATATACATTCATTTAAGGAATAAAATATGAAAGCACAAGCATATCATAATTTCAGATAATTTTAGATATGAATATAAATACTAAGTCTGAAAGAAAAGATTTGAATTTTCAAGATATACATTATCTTCAAAAAACAAGAGATTGATCATTTAAAAAATTTTAGCATGATTTAAAATCCATTTAAAATGATTTGATATTCACACAAATGCTAGAAGTAATATGATATCAAGTTTAGCTACTGGATTAAGGGTTTATCAATGTGCATACCTTCTTCTTAAATATAATCCTTAACTACAAGTTCTATACTTGTTCCAAATCATTTCTAATCAAGGCATGGATACATAATAGAATACATTTCATGAAAACTATAAATCATAACATTTCACTTGAAATAGTTTAAAACTATGTTAATCAAAATCAAGTGAAAGTCTAATAATCACAAGTTTAATCATGAGAGCATGAAATCCATCAATATCAAAAAGTTCATGATCACAACAAATGACTATTAGTCTAAACTTGATTCTAATTAATCAATTGAAATAATTTTCAAAGCAATATGCATATTTAAAAGTATTTTTCATAAAGTAATTTAAGATATATTAATCAAAATCAAGTGAAGGTCTCATAATCACAAGTTTAATCATGATAGCATGAAATTTAATAACATCAAAAAGTTCATGATTATAACCAATAACTATAAGTCTAAACTTGATTCTAATTTAATCATTTAAAATAATTTTTCAAAGTAATTGATGCAATATTTATAACAATTATTCAACTACATTTTCAATTATGGAAGGAAATATTTAGAATTTACCAATATATATAATCCTTTCTTTACCATTTAGTCCAAAATGTAGTAGGTCCACTTCTTTAAATTGTCTTGTATGCCCACTTTTCAAAAACTTTCTTTCTTTATGTTGGGCTGCAAGGCATTCATACAAAACACACTAAGTGAACAATTTTGGTATCCAAACTTTCTTAGATCCTTTAGGGTTAGTAAATATGGTTCCTTTTGAAATCCAAATTTTCTTAATCTGTAAGGATATGCATTAAATTCAAATTTTTCATAATTAAAGCATGCAATATTGGAAGAAGTAGTAACAAAGAAATTCTTGTTCTTTAACTTAAGATTTTTGATTTTCTTTAAAAGCTCATCATTTGATACAAAAATCTTGGATCTTTTTAAAATTTCTATTTTATTTAATAAATTATTTTTCTCATTTGAACATATATTGCATAATTCTTTCAAATCAAAATTATCTTTTTCTAAAATTTATTTTTCTTTAGAAAGATTATTCTTGTCAATTTCTAAAACATCAATCTTTCATTTAAATCATGATTTTCATTGGCAAGATTGGTGTTCTCAAGAGAAAAAGAATCTACATGTCTTTTTAATTTCTTGTGCTCAATTTTTAATATTTTGTATTCATGCATAAGATCATTAAATACATCATATAATTCATCAAAGATAAAATCATAATCATTTTTAGAACATAACTCTTCCTCATTTTCCATGAAGCAAAGATGGGCAACTTCTTGTTCATTATCCGAATTTGAATCTTTGCTATTGCTCCAAATTGCCATCATTGTCTTGAATTTCTTTTTGGTCTTGAGGGCTAATATCTTCTTCATCTCTTGATCAGCAACTACTTCCTTTTGCCATAAGTTCAACTCATGGGTCATGAGTGAACCGATGAGCTCTTTCAAAGGTAAGGTTTCTATATCTTTAGCTGCTTGGATCGCCGTCCCCTTTGGATCCCATGATATTGGCAAAGATCTAAGAATTTCATTAACCAAATCAGCATTAGTATAGATGATGGGGGACTAATATGCATGCAGTTTTTTTTGTATGTTTTACATGTTGAGTTAGGTGATTAATTCCCGAATTTCAGATCAAAATTATTTGTAGGGAATTTTGTATGAATTTTTGAAGATCAGCATGCAGATTAGGACCTAGAAAAGTATCAAAGAAGGACCACCGAGGCTGAGAAGCCTCGGTTAGGGCAAGTTCTCCTACAATAAAACTACTAGAGGTAGAGGGGTGTACCTGACAATGTCTCTGAAGATCGCAGCGAAGGGGTCTCTCGTTCCTCGATGGATGCGGCCTGGAAAATCGAGCCAAAGACCCACGGATACCCGGCTTTCTACTCGGTGATCCGATTGAGGCTTGGCTGGAGTCGTTGGATTCGTAGGAACTCGGGGACCTGTAAACGACCTATCAGGGTTAGAAAACTCACAAAGGAACAAGAAAACAAAGAAAAAATAGCAATGGAAGGCTTCTTTTGGAGTGGGCATCCAGGGATCTAAGATGCTTGTTGGCAGCAGGAAGATGATTGCAGCACTGGAAAGAAAAACTCTCGCAAACCCCTTTATGCACACAGCAGGGTATCACATAACTCAATTGAAGAACTCAAGGTTTTCATTCATCAAAAATTCTCCTTCATACAAGAGGCTAGGGTCCCTTAAATAGACCCTTAACCTTGGGCTCCAAGTAAGGGTACATAAGTCTTTACATAAGAATCCTTTTCCCTCTCAAACCCTAGCTAGAAAATAAGGAAATATTAGGTAGAAAAATCCCTAAAAATTTTCTTGACTTGGTCAAGACTCCAAGGACACCTAGGGGGCGTGTTGGGCTTCTAGGAGCAGTAAAAGGCCAGCCCAAAGGGGCTCGGGTGCATGGGTTTGAGCCTCTAGAAGCTGGGGTGGCCTGGTAGCCAGGTAGCAGGAATATTCCCTGGTATCTTGCTTCTTAGGGGCTTGGGCTTGGCACCTGGGCTTGATTTCTTTGGGCTAGGATGCAGATGGACCTCTGGAATCATGGATGCCCTTATCTATAAATATACTTTGGCATCTGGAAGGAAATCTGGGTATCTGGAGGGCATCTGCAAGAAATCAGGGTTTTCTGAATTTTCCTCTTGGGGTCTTCAAATCTTCAAGCTGGATTGGACTTGTGCTATACTTTCATGTCTTCAATCTAGTTGGACTTGGTCTTCACTTGTATGATATAGTCTTGAGTCTTCAGTATGCTTGGACAGGACTCAAAAAATAAAATAAGCTCAACATGAGCTGACTAGCATTGGACTAAACTAGCTCAACATAAGCTGACTAGTACAGAACTGAAATAACAACTCAAAAGACTCAAACAACAACTAAAAAAAGGACTCAGATGGGCTAAGCCCTTATTACAGATGGACTCATAAATTATTGATCAATTCACAGAGGGTTGAGAAGCCTCTGCCTTATTCTAGTACCTTTGGTGTCCGCACCAATTCTCCCGGGGTGGGAGGAACTCGACCCTGTCGAGTGAAGATCAGACTGGCTCACATATCTCTCGAGAAGGTCTGGGTTGAGGCGTTGCAAGTCCTCTCAAGAAATCTACGAATCGTCCGACTCTGGCTGGCCTTGCCATCAGACCAGGAAGCATTGATAGTCACGGCCCCGGGTCGTGATGGCTTGATCATCCAGGATACGCTCGATCCGTTCTCCTCTCTCAGGCCAATTTGTTAGTGGACACTCTGGGTTAGGGTCACTCACAATGAAAAGAAATAGGTCCAAAGGCCTTACTAGGTATCGCTGCTGGTTCCCTATACTCAACCAGGTCTGTAATATTGAAGGTAGAACTAATGCCCAAATCCGAAGGCAAGTCTAACACCTAGGCATTTGATCCAATCCTTCTCTATCACTTTAAAAGGTCCGGCTCTGCGAGCATGAAGCTTCTTTAGGCCTAAGCCTAACCAAGATAGAATCCACTACATCAAATTCTTTGACCCTTCTTCGGGAATTAGCCAGTTGTTTTAAGATTAGTGTGGGTGGTGAACATACTAGGCACATGCAGACTTCTAACAAATGATGCAAAGGACTTATACTGACACCTAACAGACTCAACTATGTATTTCTATCGAAGGAAATTTTATTGAACTCTTTGGATCTAAACCTAATAGATTATAGGTTCTCTAGGTTTGATCCTAGCTTGACATGCACATGAAAATTTACAGTGAACTCCTAGCAAATTCCAAAGAGTATGCCAGAAGTAAGATGCAAACCTAACATGCGTGATGAATGCATGCAGTATGCTAATCTCAGCTAAATGCAATCTAATGAACCTAGAAATGCTGGAGGTGTCAGGAAAGGGCAGAAAATAGGAAGTGGGTTAAGAATTAGTTTGGTAAGGTAGAGAAAAGGTTCATGGTTAGTTGGATAAAGTAGGATAAAAGATGGGGTGTCAGGAACTAATCCTATACTAATGAGGTTAACCTTATGGGGTTACGATATATCTACGGGGTTTGTATAATGGAAGGATGGGTTATTAATCTCAGGGAAGAGATCCTTAATAGGAACTATAGGAGGAGGCTCATCCTGAGGGTACTGATTCAAAGAGATCAGGTCCTTAATAAATTCTTCAGGTTCTTGTATTTTAGGACTAGACTCTATAATTTGGCTCTCCTCTACGGTTTCCTCAGGTAAGGCTCTAACAGCAGTACCTAGGTTCTCTTCCTCTATTTGTTCTTCCACTATAGCTTTTGGTTGGATGTGGTTAGGGTCAACTACCTCTAGGTTGGCTTTTACCTGGGTATTTACTAGGCCAACTATTTCTAGGTTATCTATAGGTGTCTCCTCTTCTCCCTCATACTCATCCACTAAGTTTGTATCAGCTTCATACACTTCCGTGTTAATGTAAGCCTTGTCAATCTCAGGAATGGTTGGAGAAGGTCGGCTAGGGAAAAATTGGCTAGGTCATAGTTTCTGATTATGGACACTAATCCTAGTAGGTTCAGGTTGCCTAAGGGGTAGTGGCTCACTACTGGGCTCGTATTTAGGGGTGCTAATCCTATGGCTCATGGGATTATAGGATCTGGGGTCATAGGATTTTGGGTCAGCTCTATGGTCAGGTTCTAAGGATGGATCATGGTATGGGGTCCTCCTAAGGTTAGGCTCTCTATATGGGTCAGGATATTGGGTCCTCCTAGGGTTGGACTCCCTATATGGGTCAGAATACTGGGTTCTCCTAGGGTTGGACTCCCTATATGGGTCAGAATATTGGGTGTTGGGTCTACTAGGCTCATAGGGTGTGGGTGCATAGGATCTATGATCATGGGATCTAGAGTCATAGGATCTAGGTTCATAGGTTATGGATTCATGGTTCTAGGTTCATAGGATTTTGAGTCATAAGATCTATAGGTTGTGGGTATACTAGGCTTATAGGGAGAGGGTAAATAGGATCTATCTTCCTGGTCTATAAAATCCTGATCAGGTCTTCTAGGACTAACCTTAGGGATTGGGTCATGACGATGGGCTCTCCTAGGTTCAGCCTCAAGGTATGGATCAGGGTTGGGGTCCTCCTAAGTTGAGGGGAATTAGGATCTGGCTCAGACTATGACCCATGGTTTTTTTCTGGGTTCCCTACCCGGACTTTTAACTGATCAAACCTATTGGCAAGATGGTCAATTCTATCATTGGTTTGAATACGAGACTGAGTTAACTGGGTCATCTGGGTAGTCATCTGGGTAGTTATCTAGGCCATTTGATCAGCTAGGGCTTTTATTTGGGCTTGTAAATTTTTCATGGGTTCAGACATTTGTGAAGGAGGTGAGTGATATGAAACTCCTGATCTAGTGCTCATGCAAGACTCGATCAGACTGACTATAACTGACTAGACCTAGATCCAAACTAGATGCTCAATCAGGGTGGCAAACTAGCCTATAGTAACCCTGTACTTAGCCAGGCAGGTGTAAGGAGAGTGTTAGGTCCTTGATTGCCAATCCTAGTCACCAATCAAAGATTGGCCAGGTAGGCGGAGCAGCACACAAGCCCTTCGGGATTGAATCCCTAAACCACCGTTCTAGACACTGAGCATAAGGCACACACAGGTTAACTTGACACAGTGATCTAACACTAGCCCGGACCCGACTAGTTGGTGTCCCTAACCCACTAGGGCAAATTAAGTCTAGTTAATTTTAGGTTAAGGCTTGGGACCAAATGCAAGGGATGTGGTTTTGGGCTAAGGAGAGGTGATCAAATCCTCCCCTCATTTGACATAGAAAGAGTGCCCTTACAAGTAGATTATGCAATGATGGCAGGCAAATGATGCAAATTAGGGTTAGATATTTTTTATATTTTTTTTTGGAGAATATGTAATTTTAATTTATTTTTTTTTTGGTATTTTCTTAAATAGAAGAAAACTTACAAATTATGGTCTAATATGCAAGAAATATACTAAAATTAAAAGATATGTAAAAGATGCTAAACAAAACCCTAAAACTTCCAAACTTGTCTTGCTGAAAAAAAATAGGACCGAAAAATTGCATGCTGTATTTCAGCTTGTAGAAAATTTATATATCATAATAAAATCTACAAAAACTCTTAAAATTACTGTAAATTATGGTGAATCCAGAAAAATAAATTTCAAAATTCTTTGAGTTTTTATTAGGAAGAAATAATTAAAATAACAGAGTATATATAGACTGAAAAATTATAGAAAACAAGCCCTAATCTAAGCTTTGATACCAAATGATGCGGGACTAATATGCATGCAATTTTTTTGTATGTTTTACATGTTGAGTTAGGTGATTAATTCCCAAATTCTAGATTAAAATTATTTGTAGGGAATTTTGTATGAATTTTGAAGATCAGCATGCAGATTAGGACCTAGAAAAGTAGCAAAGAAGGATCGCCGAGGCTGAGAAGCCTCGGTTAGGGCAAGTTCTCCTACAATAAAACTACTGGAGGTAGAGGGGTGTACCTGACAATGTCTGTGAAGATCGCAGCGAAGGGGTCTCTCGTTCCTCGATGGATGCGGCCTAGAAAATCGAGCCAAAGACCCGCGGATACCCAGCTTTCTGCTCGGTGATCCGATTGAGGCTTGACTGGAGTCATTGGATTCGTAGGAACTCGGGGACCTGTAAACGACCTGTCAGGGGTTAGGAAACTCACAAAGGAACAAGAAAACAAAGAAAAAATAGCAAGGGAAGGCTTCTTTTGGAGTGGGCGTCCAGGGATCTGAGATGCTTGTTGGCAGCAGGAAGATGATTGCAGCACTGGGAAGAAAAACTCTTGCAAACCCCTTTATGCACACAGCAAGGTATCACACAACTCAATAGAAGAACTCAAGGTTTTCATTCATCAAAAATTCTCCTTCATACAAGAGGCTAGGGTCCCTTAAATAGACCCTTAACCTTGGGCTCCAAGTAAGGGTACATAAGTCTTTACATAAGAATCCTTTTCCCTCTCAAACCCTAGCTAGAAAATAAGGAAATATTAGGTAGAAAAATCCTTAAAAATTTCTTGACTTGGTCAAGACTCCAAGGACACCTAGGGGGGCATGTTGGGCTTCTAGTAGCAGCAAAAGGCTGGCCCAAAGGGGCTCTCATGGGTTTGGTCCTCTGGAAGCTGGGGTGGCCTGGTAGCCAGGTAGCAGGAATATTCCCTGGTATCTTGCTTCTTAGGGGCTTGGGCTTGGCACCTGGGCTTGATTTCTTTGGGCTAGGATGCAGATGGACCTCTGGAATCATGGATGCCCTTATCTATGAATATACTTTGGCATCTGGAAGGGAATCTGGGCATCTGGAGGGCATCTGCAAGAAATCAGGATTTTCTGAATTTTCATCCTGGGGTCTTCAATTCTTCAAGCTGGATTGGACTTGTGCTATACTTCCATGTCTTCAATCTAGTTGGACTTGGTCTTCACTTGTATGATATAGTCTTGAGTCTTCAGTATGCTTGGACAGGACTCAAAAAAATAAAATAAGCTCAACATGAGCTGACTAGCATTGGGCTGAACTAGCTCAACATAAGCTGACTAGTACAGAACTGAAATAACAACTCAAAAGACTCAAACAACAACAAAAAAAAGGACTCAGATGGGCTAAGCCCTTATTACAGATGGACTCATAAATTATTGATCAATTCACAGAGGGTTGAGAAGCCTCTGCCTTATTCTGGTGCCTTTGGTGTCCGCACCAATAGACTTTGCCAAGACTTTTCAATTCATTAATAATAGTCATAAATCTAGTATATATATCATATATAAATTTATAGTGCATCATTTCAAAGATTTCAAAAGAATGTACAAGCAAATTAATTTTAGTATTCTTCACTTGAAGAGTTTTCTCATGAGTAACCTCAAGTATGTCCCATATTTCCTTCGCCAATGTGCATGTGGAGATCCTATTAAATTCATTAAAGTCCAATGCACAATAAAGCAAGTTCATTGCTTTAGTATTAAATTTAAATTGCTTAATGTCATATTCATTCCAGTCCTCTTCGAGCTTTGGAATGGAAATACCATTAACTAAAATAGAAGAAATATGAGGACTATTAACTATAATTTTTCAAAGATGATAACTAATAAATTGAATATAGATGCGCATGCAAGTTTTCTAGAATGTGTAATTTGTGCCATTAAAAAATGGTGGTCTAACACTAATACCTACAAGAGTTGCCATGATCTTTTAACTCAAAACCGTTAGATTCTTTGCAAAGCACAAGGTTTAGATACCAACAATTTTGAGTTTTAGGCTCTGATACCACTTGTTGCCCAAAGATGATACAACCCAAGAGGGGGGATGAATTAGATTTTATAAAAATTTTTGAATACTTCAATTATGAACTAAAACAAGTATGTGCTAATTCAATTCAAGTGCTTGTATTTTGTCAGTGTTTGTGTGCTTCAAAATAATATGCAATGGAATTAATAAAGTAAATACACAAGAATAAATAAGCAATAAAAAAGCAAGTATAAATACAACAATATATAGTGGTTCGGTGCACTCCAAGGCATCTAAATCCACTCCCCATGTTTTCCTTAGGAATTTCACTATAATCACCAAGATTACAGTCGATTAGTTTTCCGGGCTCACTAATCAAAACCCAAGTTGGTTTAGTCACCTAGGCTCTCCAACAACCTTTACAACTTGTTTTGTCTTCGGATCATAAGTTAAATCCTATTTGGTTTTATACCTTTGGCTCACCAACAACCTCCCTTGATTTTACGGGCTAACCAAGAACCTAATTGATTTTCTAAGGCTCACCAAAAACCTCTTTGGTTTTCCCAGGCTCACCAAAAACCTTAATAAGCAATGTAAGAACAATATGAAAAGAGTACAATAAAAGCTTTTTAAAATAAAGAAAATATTTCTTTGAAGCTCTTTGAATGTTGATGAAGATCTTGTCTTCAAGTTGTTGAAGCCTTTAACTGCAGCTTGATGATGTGAACTTTGGATGCTCTCTTTGAAACTTGGAATCTTGAAGGCTTGAACCACTCAACACTTGAATCCTTGAAAGATATTTAATAATCTCACCAAAGGATTGCTTTCCCATTTAATTTTTGATGTTTATATAGCTCTCCAAACCATGGATGACTTTTTATGACCGTTGGGGATGAAAATATGGCTATTTGAAGCATGTTGGAGAAGTTCTGTAGCTTTTAAAAAACTAGCCGTTACAGCAAGTGTCAACACTTGACCTCCAGGTGTCGATACTTGGCTCCAAGGTATCGACACTTGGGTCAACACTTGGATTTCAGGTGTCAACACTTGGCATGCCAATGCTGAAACTTGCTGAAACCTCTCCAAAATTGATTTTTAGCCTCTTCAAGTTCTTCCATATCAATTCCAAAGTCCATCTACTTGATTTTCTATTAATTAAGGACATTCTTCAATAGAAAATATGTATTTCTTCATTTAACATGGATGAGTACTAAGATCTGATGAACACACTAAAATACATAATTAGTACTCATATATACTTAAGTGTTTTGTCAATCATCAAAATCAAGACTAGAGTCAACACACAACTAGCTCTTTCAACACCACTCCACTCATTTTCCTTTCCATTCCACTTCAATCTGCTCTCAAGTTCTCCATTATGCTTCCTAAATTCTTGCTGACTTTGGCATCGGAGTGTCCCCCATGGAGAAATTCCAGTCAGGAGATTTATTTTGCAGGTTTTCATCGAAGGTGAACCAGCAAGTAGATTATTCCATCCGATTCATGGGGATTTAGTGTCAACAGATTGGCATGCCAGGTAGGGGGAGAGAATTTCTTTTATTAAGGAGAACCTTGAAAAACAAGAATGGTGAAAGGAAAGGTCCATAATGCTTCTACAAGCAGGGAGCACCCTGCTCCTCAGGTGAATAATCCTCCGATGGAAAATGATATGCCACCTCCTATGTTGACTATGGGGCAACAGCAATTCGAGGCCCTTCTGAATCGAGTCGATGCCCTGATAACCTTAGTCCAGACTCTTCAAGAGACTACCATTCAAAGTTAGTGTCCTCCAGCCATATCTCAACCCAGTCATCGAGCTAGGGGAAGGAAAGATCGATACCAAGAATCCACCCCTTGTTCTTCACAAATCTGGTTTTCTTGTGAGCATTATAGCTCCTAGCCAAGTAGGCGTATGGAGGATCACCTTGGAAAGAAAAGAGCCAGGCACTCCCTTTTCGATTCTTCTAGAGATTTTACACCTAAAAGAATCAGACAAAGAGAAATGAACTTTGATTATGAAGAGAAGTTCAAGTTATTGAAGTCATAGCTAGGCTCACTGATCAAAGAAGAGATGACAAAGTTAGAACTTTCAATTCACAACCTCCTTTCTCCGATCGAATTATGGTCGAAGTCATTCCTCAGTATTTTAAGATTTTTCAACCGGAGGCTTACGATGGAACTACCGATCCCCTTGATCATTTGGGAAGTTTCAAAGCTTATATGATGATTCAAGGGGAATCCGATGCATTATATTGCCTCGCTTTCCCTGCTACCTTAAAGAAAATGTGGTATTCGAGCCTACTACCTGGCATAATTCATTCTTTTGCTAACCTGGAGTGGCTATTTATTTCTTATTTCAGAACATGTCGAAAGATGTCGTGTAACACAGACAGTTTGTTCCTCCTTCAACAGAATGAAGGAGAAAGTCTTAAAGAATTTGTTATTCAATTCATGTTGACTCTGTTATTGATTTGATGATAAGCAAAATGATTAAGTATAAGTTGATGACTAATGATTTCCTTGAAGTATGTTTTTATTGATAAAGGTGCTCACAAATTTGAAGAAGCTTATTTGATTGAAGAAGCCAATTTGAATGAAAATAATTGCTCAAAGAGGACTTGAAAACTTAAGAATTGCTTGATTGGATATTTGGTTTAAGTAGAAATGTATTTCAGCTCAAGTTTAGCCTTTTTTGTGAAGAATTCAGTGAGGTATCGATTCAAAGTGTTGACACATGACACCAAGTATCGACACATGGAGGTAAAGTGTCGACTAAGGTCAGTACGCAAGAATGTTTCAGATGGCACGGATGAAGTGTCAACACATGGACCTGAAGTATCGACTCAAAGTGTCGACACATGGATTAACACATCGCCTAAGATTTTCAAGCCACAGAATTTGCTGAAAATGAAGAATAGCTAAAATGTCGACACTTGGAAGCAAGGTGTCGACTCAAGGTGTCGACTCAACTGAGTAAGTGTCGACACATCTGAGATTTTCAGAGAATCAGATTGGAGCTATTTGAATTGGATGTCGACTCAAGAAGTTCAAGTGTCGACCTTATATGTCGACTCACAGCCTGAAGTGTCGACACATGGAGTTATAGTAATAGTAACGGCTAGTTTTTCAAATGCAGAACTCACCCATTTTGCCCTCCAATGGCTAGTTTTTTAAGTCTAATGGCTAGAAACGGGATTTGAGACCTTGGAGAAGTATTTATATGCTCCAAATCAAATCAAATGATAACATATTGAATATTATTGAATACCATTGAGAAGAGAGAAGAAAAGAGAGCTTTAACTCCTATTCTTTGAAGATTCAACTACTCTCAAGCTAAAGCAAGCCTCCAAGAATTCAAGAGCCTTCAAGAGCATTGAAGATCAATCATTCTTGAGCATTCAAGAGGCTTCAACAAGTTCAAAGCACTTCTACATCGAGCTTCAAAGAGATACCCGCTTTGTTTTAGAAAGCTTACTTTGTTTCATTACTTCTAAACTCTATTTGTTGTAAGGGTTCTTGGTTAGCCTATTATAAACCAAGTGAGGTTATTGGTGAGCCTTTACAAAACCAATTAGGTTGGTGGTTAGCCCGCAAAACCACTTAGGTTCTTGGTTAGCCTGGAAAACCAAGGGAGGTTATTGGTTAGCCTTTGAAAACCAATTAGGTTCTTGGTTAGCCCGTAAAACCAAGTGAGGTTTTGACTTGTTGGCCTTGTAAAAACAAGTTGGGTTTTGATTAGTGAGCCCATAAAACTAATCAATTGTAATCGGGTATGATTATAGTGAATTTCCAAGGGGATCATGGGGAGTGGATGTAGGTGCATTGGATAGCACCGAACTACTATATTTCTTGGTCTTTGTGGTTGATTGATCTCTCTCTACTTGCTCTTTATTTATTGTTCTTTAATTCCACTGCACTTTTATTTAAGAGCATTGCATTTGAACTCATAGTACCTTACATAATTAATTATGATTGGATTACATTGCGTTGCATCAAGTAAAGTCTTTTTAGATTAATTTTTAGAGACCCAATTCACCCCCCTCTTGGATTACTGGGCAATAATTAAATTCAACCACTCTGGAGATCCCTGATCTCAACGAGCACGTGGCCATGTCAACCCTGAAGAAAGGTCTCAGATCGTTCAGGTTCACTTTCTACCTAGACAAAAGGTTCCCCATGAGCTATGCCGAACTACTGGCAAGAGCTCAAAAATATGCTACTGCTGAAGAGCAAGCTACGAGTTGTCGACTCATCGAAAGGAGACACCCTTTAAAGAAAAAAGAGTATCAAAGGATCAAATGTGCCCACATCTTCCAACAATGTGTTGATTCCAAGATGCAGTCCCAAGTCCAAGCAACAGGGCACTCGGTTCGACTCCTACACTTCCCTCAACCTCCCAAGAGAAAAGATTATGCTAGAAATAGAAAAAGAAAATTGCTTGCAAAGGCTACGTCCTATGAAAACCTCTGCTAATATGAGGAACAAGAATAAATATTACTGATTCCATAGGGACCACGGCCATAATACTGAGAAATGCTTCCAACTCTGGGACATTATTGAAGACCTAATTAAAAGAGGGTATCTGGAGAAATATGTAGCTGTCTAGAGCCTCAAGCTGAAGCAACCACCCCTCAAAGAACTACCGATGAAGCCGAACTGCCTCATCAAAGGCCGACCGATGGGAGGGTTGGCATGCTTCATCGATCAATCGATTGGAGGAATGAAGCTGAAGAAGATAATCCTAAGAGACTTAAAGGCAAAAACTCCATTAGCTTCTTAGATGAGGATCTCAAAGGAGTTCAACTCTCACATGATGACCCTATTGTGATTTCAGCTGTAATAGCAAAATATGTTATAAGAAGAATTCTGATAGATAATAAAAGTTCTGCTGATGTTTTACTGTATGATGCATTTCTTAGAATGGGCTTATCTGGAAATGAGCTACAAAGGTCTCCTATTCCTCTGACTGGGTTTGAAGGAAATCAAGTTGGAGTTGAAGGAGAAATAGTTTTACCCATAACTCATGGCACTGAACCATAACAAAAGACACTTTCCATAAACTTCATAGTAGTACAAACACCTTCAGCTTATAATGCAATCTTGGGATGGCCTACTTTAAATAAATTCCAAGCCATAGTATGACCTACCATCTTTTGGTGCAATTTCCCACTAGAAATGGCATCGGAGAAATGAAAGGGGATCAAAAGATGCTTCCCAATGTCTAATGATCTAGGTAAACAATCGGCCAATCCCTTGACACTTGATCAGTTAGATTTAAGAGATAGAACTAAAGACTATGAAGAACCAGTGGAAAAGACTCTTTTGTGTCTTTATCTGAAGATGACCCAACAAAATTTCTAAAAATTGGTAGTCTGTTAGATGAAGAGATAAGTCAAAGCTGATTCACTTTCTCCAAAGTAGTGCTAATATTTTTGTTTGGGAAGTATCGAACATGCCCAGAATTCTGGCCGAAGTAATTACACACTGATTGGAAGTAATTCTCTACTATAAGTTTGTTTGGCAAAAGAAGAAGAACTTTGCTCCGGAGAGACACAGGGTTATTAACGAAGAAGTCAGCAAACTCCTTAAAGCCAAATTTATAAGGGAAGTACAATATCTAGATTGGTTGGCCAATGTCATGATGGTGAAGAAGTCTAATGGCAAGTGGAGGATCTGCATTAATTATACGGATCTTAATAAGGCTTGCCCAAAAGACAACTTCTCTTTGTTGAAGATAGATTAGTTAGTTGATGCCACCGCTGGTCATCAGCTACTGAGCTTCATGGATGCTTTCTCAGGATATAACCAAATATGAATGGATCTTGAAAATGAAAAAAAAAATCACTTTCATCATTGAAAAAGGGCTTTACTGTTATAAAGTGATGCCATTTGGGTTAAAAATGCCAAGCCAACTTTCCAAGATTAATCAACAAAGTGTTCAAGAATCAGATAGAAAAAAATATGAAAGCTTATATTGATGATATGATTGTGAAGAGTCTTCATAAGTCTGAACACATTGAAGATTTAAAAGAATCCTTTGATGCCCTTAGACGCCATCAATGAAGCTAAATCCGACTAAGTGCACTTTTGGTATGACCTCAGGAAAATTTCTAGGATTCTTAGTTACCAAGCAGGGAATTGAAGTTAATCTAGAAAAAGTTCAAGCCATTCGAAGTATGAGACATCCCTCCTACAAGAAAGAAGTACAATGGCTGACAAGAAGAATTGCCCCTTAAGTTGATTCATTTCTCGATCAGCGGAAAGGTGTCTCTCATTTTTCAAAGTTCTCCATCAAACTTAAAATTTTGAATGGTCAGATGACTGCAAGTTTGCTTTTGATAAGTTGAAAGAATACTTGGAAAACCCACCTTTACTTTCTAAACCTTGTGAAGGGGAAACTCTTTATTTGTACCTTTCTACCTCGAACAAAGTAGTTAGTTCGGTACTTGTTTGAAAAGATACCAACCACTTGCAGAAGCCGATCTACTACACTAATAAGGTACTGCATGAGACGGAATTACGATATCCTAGAATACAAAAACTCATTTTCTCCTTAGTAGTTGCAGTAAAGTATTTGCGACCCTATTACAAGCTCACACTATTGTGGTTTTAACGAATCAGCCTTTAAAGGCCATTTTGTGCTGCCTCGATACTTCAGGAAGGATAGCTAAATGGGCCGTTAAGTTAGAAAAGTTTGACATTGACTTCTAGCCTAGATCAGTAATGAAAGTGCAAGTCCTAGCTAATTTTATAGCTGAATGCACTTGGGATCGGATAAGAGTCAACTGAGGATCGAAGAGGTAGAGACCACCGAAGAAGATCCAAAATTCATATGGATGCTTCATGTAGATGGTGCCTCCAATGCCAATGGCTATGGAGCTGGTCTCATTTTGGCCAGTCTGAATGGTCAAGTCATAGAGTATGCTCCATGTTTTTCTTTCCAAGCTTCAAATAATCAAGCAGAGTATAAAGCTCTCATTGCTGGACTCAGAATTGCTTAGAAACTACAGATTAGAAAGATTAAAGTCTTTTTAGATTTCCAGTTGGTGGTGAATCAAGTAAAAACTGAATTCGAAGCTCAAATCTCATTATGATTCAGTATTTGGAAAAGGTGCAAAGCATAATATCCTAGCTAAAATATTTGAAATTGTTTACGTACCCCGAACAGAAAATTCTCGGGCTGATGCTCTTTCATGTCTTGCAACCACCACCCCAGACTTCCTTGGCCGAACATATGTGGAATATCTTGAAGACCCCAGCATATCCGAATCCATGGTGGAAATGTATCCAATAGAACATGAGCCCTCCTGGATGGATCCTATCCTGAATTTTTGAATGAAGGCACATTACTTGAAAACAAGCTTGAAGCTAAATGACTTCGTTGGATGGCTTCCCAGTATGTAATCTTAGATGGGACTTTATATAAAAGATCCTTTACACAATCTCTGTTGAAATGCTTGGGACCTTCAAGTGCCGATTATGCTCTCAGGAAAGTGCATGAAGGTATATATGGGGATCACTTGGGAGACAGATCTTAGCTTACAAAATAATTCACCAAGGCTCCTATTAGCCAACTATCAAAAGAATTCTACAGATTTTGTCCGAAGATGTGATTAGTGTTAGAAGTATTCTAATATACAAAGATGTGCTACAAATCAACTAACCCCATTAACAGCTCCTTGGCCTTTTGCTCGGTGGGGAATGGATATTCTTGGCCCATTTCCTCCAGCTTCTGGATAATGAAAATTTTTTATAATGGCAATCGACTACTTCACCAAGTGGGTTGAGGTTGAACCACTGGCACAAATTACTGAGACAAAAGTCAAGAACTTTGTAAGAAATATTATCATCTTCCGTTTTGGAATTCTTATACCATTATTATCGATAACGGAAGGTAATTTAACAACCCGAAGTTCAAAAACTTATGTACCGTAATATCATATACTTCATAAGCTAACTTCTATAGGCCATCCTCGGTCTAATGGAGAAGCTGAAATGACCAATAGAACTATTCTTTATAGTATGAAACCAGGTTGAATGATGCTAAGAGATTATGGATTGATGAGTTGAATTCAGTTCTTTGGGCATATTGAACTACTCCCATAATAGCCACCGATGAATCTTCATTTCACTTAGCTTATGGCAGTGAGGCAGTCCTTCCTGTAGAGGTCTCCTTACAATCTTTACAGATTGATCATTATAAAGAACCTAAAAACTCGAAATGCTGAAGAGTTGATTTGGACTTGTTGTAAGGCACCCGACTCCATGCTTAGCTGAGAATGGCTGCATATCACCAAAAGGATGCCAAATATTACAACTCTCGTATGAAGGAATGAACTTTTCACCCCGAGGATATAGTCTTGCGAAGGTCTGAAATGTCCAAGCCAACTGAACAAGGCAAACTCTCTCTTACTTGGAAAGGTCCTTATCGAATCAGAGAAGTCATCCACCCCAGAGCTTATCGACTTGAAACTTTGGAAGGTACTTTGTGTTGGGAATTGTGCTCCAAAGCCAATCGCTTAGGTTGTAAGCGGTTGTCCTGAGTATTGTATTCATTTTGTGAATTAATAAAATATTATTTTTTGGCAGCTCATCACATATTGTATTTTCCTGAAATGAACTCTTTCCATGTGATGAAGTCCTTAGGACTACACTGACTTCGATATAGAGAGGATGTATCGACTGGTTCTTAAACCCTGCTCACAACCAAAGGATATTGTACTGGATGGCAATATATCAAGTATAGGTTGTTACAGTTCACATCGTTTGGTTTGTCCTCTTGACCAAATGAGTGTGGTGACACTGATGTGATCTGCAAGTGGGATATGTGATATCTCATTGAACGTGACTCCATGCAGCCCCTTTTTCTGCCAAAGGGAAACTCACGACTGGATATCGGTATATGTGTCCCTCTGACCTGAGGTCATCATGGTAGCTTTCAAGCAACTCCCTGTGCTTTGGTGCCGGACTACCCGGATTTTTAATCCGGTGACAGAAGGTTTCTGGGTACGGGCAAGTACTTGTGGAGCAGCGATGGATCAGATGGAATTGACTTGTCCTAACAATTTGGATTGAATGTCTCGCAGTGTCTCAATTAAGCAAATTCTCGACCGGGGTAGTCTAGTGAGGTGTCACTGGACTTGCGAGGTTGAGACACGTAGTGCACTGACTTTGTTTGGGTTGGCAATCTAACCTCAGTCGTCCGGAGCATTGGAGGTCAAAGGGATGAATTATACGGTAACCATATGCCAGAGGTTCGATTGCTCTCTCATCTTTAACCTATCCGGACGCCGGGACCCATTGCTAGATGGTATCTTATGCTGGTACTGGAATTGTTTATGTGCTACCGCCTAGGTTCGAACCTATGAGGTCACACGCCATAGAGGATAACTCCCTGATCCAGGTACCGGTATTTGATTAGGAATCATTTCGGTGATGGTTGATTGAGCACATTGGGTTGACCTGGATTTGGGTCAATCAGTTTTTGTTCGGTTTATCAGGAATTTTTTTTTCTGGTTAACCAGGACTAAACCAAGCCTTCTGATAATTAGATTTTGATCTAATTATATGGATGAACACTTTTTGAACCATTGGATTTTTTTAAAACCTATTGGACCGATTTTTTTTAACCCTTTGAATCAGTCATCACGGTGTGAATTGCAATGGGCGAACAGGGCTTTTGGGCATCCCCTCCTCTCTCCTGTTTCACCACCATTTCGGCTGGATTTAAACTCGTTTAAAAGCCATTCAATGCTTCGCTGCATTCGTTCCATATTCCAGCTGCTATTGCCATCCTTTTGGCTCCCATTCCATCGGTTGTAAGCCTTGCACGGTGTTATAAATCCTGCTACTTTTCTCTTCTGTAATGTTGAAAAAAAAAGTACAGAGAAACTGTCGTTGGGTTCTTATTCCTTGAGTCTTAGTTTATCCTTTCACCACAGATCTTTGGGGGTGGGTTTAGGCAATTGATTGGGAGAAAAACAATTCCATTTGTCCCTATTTCTTGTGCTCATGGAAGAAGAAGTACTAGCTCTGTTTGGAGAAACATTGCAACAAAACAACATCACTTCTTCCCACCGTTTGAAGGTGTTTTCCGGCGACTAGCATAGCCTGAGAACCGGATCTGTGTAGCCCCGCGCATGTTCCCCCTCTAGAGAGTGCTAATTTGAGCACTTAAGAGCCGGATCAACGCTCTAGTTGCTGTTTTGGTGTTCTGTTTTCGTTTTGCAGGTTTGCTGGAATTGCTGAACAAAAGGAGCTGTAAACCGTGGCATTTTTTATCCCTTTTGTTCTCTATTCAAGGAAGAAAACATTCCCTTGCTGTTGGTGAAAGAAAGGAGAGTAAGCACTGGTTGTTTGGGTTTGGCCATTGTTGCTGTTGAAGCAAAGGAAAAACAGAGCAAATCAAGTGCTGGAAGTAGACGACAAGGGGAATAAGTTTATTCCTGCAATTCCAGCACTATTCCAGACTTATTCCAGGCAAGAATAAGGTATTGTTTTTTATTTTTTTATTCATGCATGCGTAGATCTGAGTATTTAAAATATTTATAAATATTACATGCCCATATTATAACATGTTTTAGTCTTTACATGCTTCCAGATCGTGTTAGATCCTGCACAGAGCAGGTTTTTTCACTGTGCATTTTAAAATTGTTTTAAAATACTTACCTACTCCCTGCTCTTGCATGCGTAGAGTAGGCACCTGCAAAAGCCCTATTTCACTTTCAGTGGTATCAGAGCCAGGTTATAGGTGTAACATAATCTTGATGCATGTTTGATTAAAAATAGTTTAATCTACTTTTTGTATCCTGATAGTACTTTTAGGAACTAGTTAAGACCTTCACCATGATCGTGTATCTTTGACACGAAACGGATCGTCTGTGTTGGTCTCTTCAGAAGGATCCTTTAAGAAAATCTTGGAATTAAAATTGTTTTTTTTCAGATACATTATTGGGCCAGAAATGTTATAAAATAAAAATCTAGATATTATGCATGATTTTTTTATGTAAAAAATTATTTTACATTGACAATTAATTAAAGATGTTTTTGATTAATTGTATGCTTATTAAAATAAATTATAGGCTTATGAAATCTAATGTGACATGAATAAGCCATTTTGGGTAAATTGGGTTAGTTTCTAATTGGTCCTTAACTGGTTAGCCCTAGGTTAGTTTGAACCGGATTAAATAAGATTAATCAAAGTTGATTACGGTCCTTCTTTAGTACTATCTAATAGTTTAGATTAGTTGATCCGTTCATCTAAAATGGATAATTTATTTGCTCCAGTGGAAGCCCGAGTCTTTAGGTCTAATCTGATCAAGTCTGTAAATCGACTGGTGTCGAGGTAGGTTTGGCATTGTGATCATGGTTGTATGAGCTACCTCTTTCCTGGCCAACTTGATTGGTGTTTAGGAAAGATGGTTAATGGCGGATACTCACCCATGATCGCACCTACCTGGCTAGTCGGTCGACCAGAACTGATTCAAAAAGCTCAATGACTCAAGTTAACCCATGTCACCCAGGTTGATCAGTCTAACTAATTTATAGGTGCCCATGGATCAATTGTTGAATTGATTCAACTCTCCTGGAAACTGATTCGTTCAGTGGGAGAAATGATCCATGTCCTTGTCTTTTTCTGCTGTCACAACTAAAAATCCTCTAAATTATTAGGTCCTTAAAAAGACTAAGTCAGGTGTTGACAGTTCCTTAGCCTCCCATTATCATTAGAAATGTGTCCACTAGCTTGGTGTGCATCGGCAGTTCCAAAGAACGGTGTACCTCCGGCGACTAGAAATTCTATCTGATCGATGATGTTCAGTGCAACCTCCCTTAACGGACCAGGTGGGCCGGCCAAAGTCGGGCTTGGTCTTTAGTTAGCTGGAAGCATTGGATTTGTCATCTTATGGTTGGACCTAACCAAAGACCCGCAATAGGAGGCCCCAGGCCGATTAGGGAGTTCTCTAGGGCAAAATGAAATACTAAAAATTTTTTAGGGAAGCAATTGGTTTATGAACCTACCTTTAGGCTCGTATGGGTGAGCCGGCCAAATCAGGCTCATGCGAGGCCTTTGGATTTCAGTACCCACTTGAAAAAGTGTTTTCATGGATTGGAGTTAGAGGCTACCATCTAAAACATTAGTGGGAGAAACCTTTAGACTAAAGTCCAAGTTTTTGGTTAAAATTAATTCATATACTTATGTGGTCTTGTTTTCTTTTCAGATGTCTTCAAACTTATTGCTCAGGTCACTTCTCGATAACGAGAAGTTGAAGGGTCATAACTTCGATAGTTGGTATCGAAGGTTAGAATTGTTCTGGAGCATGAACGGATCCTCTATGTGATAATAGATCGGCGCCTGAAATCCCTCCCTGCTAATGCATGTAGTGCGATCAGAGATGCTTACTTGAAGTGGGTTTCTGATTGGACTACTGTCCGTTGCATTATGCTTGCGTCTATGACCGACATTTTCAGTCGCAAATTCGAGGAGGCCCAACCTGATGAATCCTTCAAAGTTGAAGGAATCCTTGCACCCGGATGATGTAGAACCGTCAATTGTCTTGTTGCCATCTACAACTCCAAGACCGATGGTGATCAGTCACGATCATGTATTGTAATGATTGAGTTGATTAAAAACTGGGCAAACTCGGATGCCCTTGCACGAGCAGCTCGACAAGGATGCGATCCTGAATTCTCTTTCTCCTCCTATCTTAACTTCTTGATTATTATAGAATGAACAAGCCTGCAGTCAACTACCATGGTCTTTTGAGGTTGCTGCGGACTTTCGAGAAAGACCACCAACTGAATAAGAGGGTGGTAAATTTAGTGGGAGAAGTAGGTCATCGTCCCTTTAAGAAAGGAAGAAAAATAAATAAGAAGGGAAAGAAGGTGCAGAATGCTCCTGGCCCTAGTCAGACTAGGAAGTGTAAGCTGATCAGTCTTCTGCAGAGTGCTTCTACTGTAAGAAGAAGGGACACTGGAAGAGGAACTGTTCTCTTTATATTGCGTCCCTTGATCCGAACAGGCCAAGGAAGAGAAGTCTGCTGAACAAGGTATTTATATGATAAAACCTTGTAATTACTCATTGTTGATACTGCTAACTGGGTATTGGATACTGGTAGTCTAATTCATGTTTGTAATTCATTACAGGGACTTCAAGTTAGCAGAAGATTTAAGATGGAGAACAGTTTCTAAGCGTCGGAATGGAAATCGTGTTCCAGTACTGGCGGTCGGAGTCCTACGTCCTGTCTTTGAGTCTTGTACTGTCGAACTAGTCGACTGTCATATTGTCCTAGTTTGTCATATGTGCATATTTCTGTAGGCCTTTTGCCAATTATGGTTTTTGAACTATCAATAAAGGGAGATTTTTTGCAATGTTATTTTGAATAACTCTGTGATAATGAAAGCTAGATTAAATAATGGCATATATGTACTATCAAGGCCTGTTAGGTTATGTACACTTCTAGCAAACAACGCCCAAGGTTAATAATATCAATGATTTGTATCTTTGGCACTGTGGCTAGGTCATATTACCAAAATAGGATAAACAGATGCGAGGAGATGGACTCCTCGAGGTCAGTATTCTTAATCACTTGCCCACTTGTGAATCCTATTTAGTTGGTAAAATGACCAAGTCACCTTTATCTGGAAAAGGTGAACGAGCTACAGAACTTCTAAGTCAATACATACTGAGTATGTGACCGATACAGTTAGTGCCAGAGGAGGTACAAAATATTTCATTACCTTTAAGATGACTTGTCAAGGTTCGGGTTATGTCCTTTTTAAGAGACATAAGTCTGATTCGTTTGAATGTTCAAACGATACCATAATGAAGTAGAAAAGCAACTAGAACAAGTATTAAACTCTTTGATCTGATCGAGGTGGTAATACTTATCTAGTGCTTTTTGACATATCTTGAGGAGAATGGAATTCTCTCTCAGTGGACTCCTCCAGGAACACCACAGTTGAATGGTGTGTCCGAAAGGAGGAATCAACCTTGTTGGACATTGTTGCCGTCCTTGTCGCCGCGCCCGTGCCGAGGATCAGCCGATCCTCCCTGACCGCCTGGGAAGGGCCCCCCCCCTTCCTGCGAGAAACCTGCAACAAAAGGGTTAGAGGACCCTGGCCGGGGATTCCGGCGAGGGGGCTCCGACGGTCAAGTCAGTAGACGACGAGGAGAACAGACTCTCCCTCCCAGGCCCTCTAAAGGGTCCCAGATTTGGAGAGTTAACTAGTGAAGGAAAGCGCCGGGGACCGGAATCTCGGCTGGGCCTGCCTGCCGAGCTCGCGTCCAGTATTCCCCTCTCGGGATCTCTGGTTTCTTTCTCGGAGCGAGGCCTTGTGCCGGTGCTTCCTCCTTGTCCCCAGGCTAGTTGCTTACCTTGCAGTCTCCGGATTCTTCCCTCTTTATTTCCCTCCGTCGTGTGCCTGTCCTTTTCCTCCTCGAAAACTCCTCCCCCCTGTCTTCCTTTCTTTTCCCTTTTTGGTGAAGGAGGCCAGGCGGCTTTCCGACCTCGTCCGCCGGGCCCAGCAGGGAGAAGGCAAGGATAGAAGAGAAAAGGAGGGAGGGCGGCGCTGGCAGAGCGGCCAGTCGTCAGGCCTCGGGCTTCGTGAGAGTGCTCTTTTCCCCGAGCATGGGCGCCATCCATTTACGGGGCCTATTCCGTCAGGATCGGATCTCTCGACTGCGGGACTTGTCGGGCCAGTGTAAGTCACGTTCCGCGTGCCGCCGCCCTCCGTACGGGATGCCGTCTGGGGTCGGTACGGCCCGAGGGATGGCCTCTGGACCCATCGCTTTCCCCGGGGGCCTCTCCGTACGAGCGGTCTGACTTCGGCTGAGTTGGACCTGTCTCCGGGGGCCGACTGGCGAGAGGCGAGAGGTCGGCCGACCTCGGCTTAGGTGGCCCTCCGGCCTCCGGGGCGGACACCTGCGAGGTGGCAGAAGATCGCCTGGCTTCGGCCGAGGTGGACCCGTCTCCGGGTGGCCACCTGGCCCAAGGTGGGGGTCAGCCGCCCTCGGCCTAGGTGGACCCCTCCTGGGTGGACACCTGGCGAGGTGGCAGAAGATCGCCTGGCTTCGGCCGAGGTGGACCCGTCTCCGGGTTGCCACCTGGCGCAAGGCGGAGGGTCAGCCGACCTCGGCCGACCTCACCCGGGCGGACTCCTCTGAGCCCGAGCGCAGATGAGTCGGTGGGGGAACTTTGCGCCGAACTCGACCTCGGCGGGAGCTGTTTGCTCCAGACAGTATCGGGCGGTGCGGTCTTGCCGACCCCAACCTTGAGGATGTGGCGCTGATTCTGGCAGGAAAACTCACACGTGCTCGCTCGCATTCGGCGATACCTGAGCCGGGCCACGTCACTGTCACGGCTGTAACAGTTGCCCCCCAGCCCGCCGTTCCGTCGGGGCATCGTAGAACGGAACGTCGGGATTAATTGCTGACATGACGTGGAGAGGCGAAGATCTTGCATCATAATTGGCACGATCTCCATTCGTCGTGGCTCGATGCGGCTGAAGACCTATGGGGAGTCGCCACGCGTCGTCTACTTGCCCGCAATCAATGTGTCGCTTCGGGCAGAGGCCGTTACTCTGCTAACGAGGCGTCGGTGTCGGCGTGGTGCCCACGTGGCGACCATCCAGTGGCCTGAGGCGGAAAGATGGGTACGGCTGCTGTCGGTTGAGTTTGAAAGGGAGGGGACTTTCCAGAACGAGGCCTTTTTCGTTGCTTCGTGGGCGGTTTCGCTGCAGGCTAACAACTTCTGCTGCTCGCGCCCGTCTGTGCATTTTTTGGTAAGTGTCTTCTTCTCCTTCTCTCTCTCGTTTCTTATTCAGCCCCCTTCTCCTTTCCTTCTCCATGGCGCGCCGTCGCCATGTTTCTTCTAACCTGGACGAGGCCGGTCCATCCCGGCCGAGGACTCCATCTTCTTCCTCCTCGGATGAGGAGGTAATCCTGGAGGAGGTCCGCCGGCGCTTGCAACCTGGGGGTATCACTATTGGCATCCCCAGGGGGTCCGGTCCCCTCCGTTGCGCCTGCCGTGCCCCTCCGTTCACTCCCCGCCTTGGCTTCTCTTCCGGCTCCGCCACTTCCCCCCCGGTCCCTCCGGTCATGCCTCTACCATGACCGAAGGTGATCTTTCTCTGCTCCGGGATGCCTATGGCATCCCGGGATCTGTCCGTCTGTTTGCTCCGCGGTCCGGGAGCGTGTCACCATGAGTGGCCCCGCCGCATTGCCTTCTACGAAGATTTCCTCCTCGGGGGTCTTCGTTTTCCTCTGCATCCTTTCTTCCTTTCCTTCCTCAGCCATTTTCGGCTCGTCCCGGCCCAGCTGGCTCCTAACGCCATCCGGGTCATCTTCTCTTTCATCGTCTTCTGCCATTTCCATGGGTTTGTTGCCCGTTTTTCTCTCTTCAGGGCCCTGTTCACCCTGAAGAAGTGCTCCACCGATGATGGCTGGTGGTACATTTCGCCCCGGCCTAGGTGTCTCTCCGGTTCGACCTCCCTTCTTCGGTCAAGGGATGGAAGAGCCGGTTTTTCTTTGCCTCGGTCGACGACGTCGACTGGGCCTGGAGCGAACCGGACCGGTCGCCGAACCGGAATTCCCGAGTTGAGCCTGCGGACCAGGAGTCTTACACCTAGCTCCTGAGTGACGTGGTCCCGGTGCTCGAGGTTCTGCTCTCTGAGCAGAATCTTTTTGAAGCCGGCATCAGTCCCATCCGGGAGACCGGTGAGATTTGGCCCCGCATTAACTTCTGCCCCCCCCCTCTCTTTTTAAGATTGAACCGTCTAACCTTTTGATTTCTTCACTTTGCAGGGATGAAGTTTTCCTTGGAGAACCTTCTGGAGGGAGCGGCCCAAAGGGAGGTCGTCGACGTGGACGAGCCCGTGGCGAAGAGGGCTCGCACAGAGATGAGCCAGGAGGTCGCAGCGGCGACCGTGCCCGGCCTAGCTGCTGCTGTTTCTCCGCCCAGACCTCCTCAGGGCGGCGCCCCTGGCATCTCGGCCCCACGGCCTGGCGGCGCTGCCGAGAGAGCTCCGGCGCCCGCCGCTCTGCCCACCGCCGGCCCATTCCTGTCAGCAGCCCAACGGCACCGCCAGTGGCGACCGCCGTCCGTCGGCTGCAGCTCCAGCAGAGGGGGCAGCTGTCACGGGGATCGGCCCGAAGGGCCCAGCCCGGTGATCTCGCACCGGACTCGGTCATCCTCGACCGAGGACTGGCGGAGAGGGTGATGGAGTACGCTTCCACCGCCCGGGACCGCCGAGCTCGGGCGGCCGAGATTATGCGGATGCGCTGCTCGGCATCCTCCCCACCTCTTCGCGGTAAGTCTGAACTTTGACTCTTCTTTTCTCTTCCATCCGAGGCCTTCTGCCTCGGTACTGACATGTGTTTTTGCCCTTGTAGATCGGGAACGACGTCCTCCTACTGAGGAACTACCTCGTAGGGAACGCCAAGCGGGACTCCGATCGGGAGCAGAAGCTTGGAAAGCTCGCGGCCGACGTGAAGGACTTGATGGACAAGGGGACCGAGCTGCGAGCCGAGAAGCAGGCCCTTCAGTCCGACCTGGCGCGTTCCGAGGAGCGGAACAAAGAGCTGGAGGCCTCCTTGGCGGAGGAGCGGACCTCCAACCAGCGCCGTACTGAGGGGGACGCGGCGGAGAAGGCCGCCTGCAGGCCCACTCTCTGTTCTTGGAGCGTCAGCTGGACGAGGCCCGGCGAGAGGCGGCCGTGGCGAAGGACCGGAGCTCTTACATCAACGGGCTCCTGGAGGCGGCGAAGCGAGAAGCGCTGGAGGCCATCCCCAAGTTCCGGGCCTCCGACGAGTTCACGTCGGAAGTCCGGGAGGCCGCCGTGGACTCCTTCCTGAAGGGGTTCCGGATGTGCCGAGAAAAGGTGGGGGCCTTCTTCCCCCAGCTGGACCTGAGTGGGGTCGTCGTCGGCGGCAGGAAGCCGGGAGCGAGGGTAGGGTCTCCGGCATGACCCAGGCGGCATCTCAGGCGACACCTGCAGCACCCCCGGCCGATGACGCCACGGCCCAGACACAGCCCCAGGAGCCGGTTGTCGTGGAGGTTGAAGAGGTGGCGCCCGCACCTCCGGCGGACGGCGCCGATCCTGCGCTCCAGTGACCGTCACCTTGTACTTTTGCTTTCTTTGTCCTTCTTTTGGGAGTCCCGGCCTGTCGGGGCTCCCAGTTTGTACTGAGTACCTGTTTTAATGAAGACTTACTTTCTACAACAACTTGTCTATCATCTTTGGTTCTTCTTTTCTTCTTCTTTGTTTGTTCCTGAGATGTCGTCTGGGATACCTGAGGCAACTGCGGGCCTGGGCCTTCCACACTAAACCGAAGGACGGGTTCGCAGAGCCGTGTCGCGGCAAGGTAAGAACTGAGCAGGTCCGACTTTAGGCTGCTCCGTGCCTGCGCGGACAACACAGTTCCTGCACCATCTTCCGGGCCGGAAAGCAGGATCTCCGGACTGAGCTCGATGTCGCAGGCTTTCTCAAACCTTGCACGGCTCACTGAGCTAAGCTCCGCGGCTTGCACGGGCGAAGCGGATTCGGCGCCACTTCCAGGCCGAAGCCAGGATCTTCCGGACTGAGCTCGATGCCGCAGGCTTTCTCAAACCTTGCGCGGCTTGCTGAGCTGTGCTCTCGGGCTTGCGGGGCGAACTGGGTTCGACGCCACCTTCCAGGCGAAGCCCAGGATCTTCCGGACTGAGCTCGATGCCGCAGGCTTTCTCAAACCTTGCACGGCCTGCTGAGCTGTGCTCCGGGCTTGCAGTCGGGCGAACTGGGTTCGACGCCACCTTCCAGGCCGAAGCCCAGGATCTTCTGACTGAGCTCGATGCCGCAGGCTTTCTCAAACCTTGCGCGGCTTGCTGAGCTATGCTCCGGGCTTGCGTGGGCGAACTGGGTTCGACGCCACCTTCCAGGCCGAAGCCCAGGATCTTCCGACTGAGCTCGATGCCGCAGGCTTTTCAAACCTTGCGCGGCTTGCTGAGCTGTGCTCCGGGCTTGCGTGGATGAACTGGGTTCGACGCCACCTTCCAGGCCGAAGCCCAGGATCTTCCGGACTGAGCTCGATGCCGCAGGCCTTCTTGTTCAAGTTAGAGAAGAATGTTTGAAGTGAAGAAGCTTTGTTAGAGAAACTGGGAGCCTTACATTACTGGTAGTAGTACATTCTCAGGTTCGAGGGGTTCCATGTCCGGGGGAACCTGGCACCTCCAATTCTTCCAAGTAACATGCTCCGTGAGGGAGGGCTTCTGCTACCCGATAAGGGCCTTCCCAGTTGGTGAAAGCTTGCCGCACTCTCGTGGCTGGGAGGCTTCTGCACGCCGGAGGACCAAGTCCCCGGACGAAAAACCTTCGGCCGTACTCGGGAGTTATAATATCTGGCTACACGTTGCCGGTATGCCGCCATTCGAATTCGGGCCTTGTCCCTTGTTTCTTCGAGGAGGTCTAGGTTGAGCATCATCCTGGCCGGGTTTTCTGTCTCGTCGTATTGTTCCACGCGCAGCGTGGGTATGCTGAGCTCGATCGGGATGACTGCCTCGGCCCGAAGACGAGGTTGAATGGGGTTTCGTCAGTAGCCGTCCTTGGGGTGGTGTGGTATGCCCAAAGAACACTGGGAAGCTCGTCGACCCACCTGCCCTTGGCTTGGTCCAGCCGCGTGCGGAGGCCCTGAAGAATGGTCCTGTTCGTGACCTCAGCCTCCCCGTTGGTCTGGGGGTGCGCCACCGAAGTGAAGCGATGCTTGATGCCGAGGTCGTTGCAGAAATCTTCGAACTCTCGATAGTCGAACTGGCGTCCGTTGTCGGTGACCACGGTGTGGGGGAGGCCGAAGCGGCAGACGATGGACTTCCAGAAGAACTGGTGACGTTTGCTTCGGTGATTCTTGCCAAGGGTTCGGCTTCGACCCACTTTGTGAAGTAGTCGATAGCCACTATCAGGAACTTCCGCTGGCCGGATGCCGGCGAGAATGGGCCCAGGAGGTCCATCCCCCACTGGGCGAACGGCCAGGGGGCTGAGAGCTGAGAGATCGGGTTGGAGGGTTGCCGTTGTACCGTGGCGTGACGCTGGCACCGGTCGCACTTCTTCCGAAGTCGGCGGCGTCCTCCTCATCGTCTCCCAGAAGTAGCCTTGACGAAGGGCCTTGTATGCCAATGCCCTGCCCCCCTCGTGGTTCCCACAGATGCCTTCGTGAATCTCCTGGAGCACAAGCTGGGCTTCTGTGGGTCCATGCACTTGAGGAGGGGATAAGAGTAGGACCTTCGATACAGCTGCCCGTCCATCAGGACAAACCGTACGGCCTTCTTCCTGATGAGGCGAGCCGCGTCTCGGTCTTCCAGCAGAATGCCGCTGGTGATGTACGCAGCGTACTTGTCCATCCAGCGGGCTCCTGGCTGACCTGATGGACCTCCGTCGGTACTTCGAGGCTTGGGACTTCGAGTCGCTCCACATGAGCGCGTCCCAGCATCGTGTCCGGCAGGGTCGCCAGCCGAGAGAGGGCATCCGCGCGGGCGTTCTCCCTGCGGGGGATATGGAAGATGTTGAAGCGCCGGAACTTGGACGCGCCCGCCTTGACGAGCTCCAAATACCTTGCCATCTAGGGGTCGTGAGCGACGTACTCCCCGGACACCTGCCCCGCCACGAGCTGGGAGTCAGTGAAAGCTCTGAGGTTGGTCACGCCCAGCTCGCGGGAGACCCTCAGTCCGGCGAGAAGTGCCTCATACTCTGCTTGGTTATTTGTCGCGGGGAACTGGAAACGGAGCGCGCACTCGGCGACGACTCCGTCGCCATGGCAAGGATAAGCCCAGCTCCGCTCCCGCCGGAGTTTGAGGCTCCGTCTACATGGAGGATCCAGGCGTCCTCTCCGGGCTCGTTGGTGCCGACCTCCATCGGCTGGGCCGAGGAGTCCTCCTCGGGCTCCTTGCCCAAACCTGCGCATTCGACCAAGAAGTCGGCCAACACCTGTGCCTTCATTGCCGACCTCGGTCGGTATGTAATGTCGAACTCGCTGAGTTTCAGTGCCCATTTGGCCAATCGCCCCGAGGTGTCGGGTCGGCTGAGCACCGCTTTCAGCGGTTGATCCGTCAAGACGGCGATGGGATGCGCTGGAAATAGGGCCTGAGACGCTGGGCAGACACTATTAGCTCAAAAACGAGTTTCTCGGGCCGGGAATACCTGAGCTCCGCATCCCAGAGGAGTTTGCTGGTATAGTACAACGGTCGCTGGATCCCGTGGTCGTCGGTTCGGACCAGGACAGAGCTGACGGCCTCCGGGGTAACGGCCAAGTAGAGGGTAAGCTCCTCCCTTCCTCGGGCCTGGACAGCAAAGGTGGTGATGCGAGCGTCTTCTTCAACTCCTCGAAGGCCTGCTGGCATTCCTCGGTCCAGGCGAAATCATTCATCTTCCTCAGTACCTTGAAGAAGAAGGGGCAGCGGTCCGCCGACCTGGAAATAAAACGGCTAAGGGCCGCAACCCGACCGGTCAGCTGCTGCACTTGTTTCTTGGAGGCTGGCTGCTCCATGTTAGGATGGTCTGGACCTTCTCCGGGTTGGCCTCGATTCCTCTCTGGGTCACCATGAACCCTAGGAACTTTCCGGCGGAGACCCCGAAGGTGCACTTCGCCGGATTCAGCTTCATCTGGTGGCGCCGGAGGTTGCCGAACATCTCTGCCAGGTCGGCTACGTGGTCCGAGTCAAGTTTGCTCATTACCAGCATGTCGTCCACGTACACCTGCATGTTGCGGCCTATCTGGTCTTTGAAGACTTTATTGACCAGACGTTGGTACGTCGCCCCCGTGTTCTTGAGACCGAAGGGCATCATCCTGTAACAGAAAGTCCCGCGGTCAGTTATGAAGGCAGTGCGCTCTTCGTCCTCCGGATTCATCCGGATCTGGTTGTATCCGGAAAAAGCGTCCATGAATGACAGGGAAAGTGCCCCGAGGTGGTGTCGACCAGCTGGTCGATCTTCGGCAGAGGGAAGCTATCCTTCGGGCAAGCTCGATTGAGGTCGGTGTAGTCCACGCAGATCCTCCACTTATCGCTGCTCTTCTTTACCATGACCATGTTTGCTAACCAGCTGGGGTATTGGACTTCTCGGACGAAACCGGCGGCGAGAAGTTTTTCTACCTCCTCGTCGATCGCCTTCTGCCTCTCCATGGCAAAGCTTCTCTTCTTTTGGCAGACCGGGCGGCTGCCTGGGTCCACGTTCAGGCTGTGCATGATAATCTCGGGCGGAATACCCGGCATGTCGGCCGCCGACCAGGCGAACACATCGGCGTTGGCACGGAGGAACTCCAGCAGGCGGGTTCGCTCCTCTTCGGGGAGCTGGGCCCCGACTTGCACCGTCTTCAAGGGGTCCGAACCAAGGGGAAAGGAGAGCAGGCGCTCTACGGGCCCTCCCTGGGTTCTTTTTCCCTCAGGTCGAGGTCCTCGACGTCGTGGGCGAGCTCTGCGCCCCTGCCTGGGATTGTCTGTAGGCAGAGCGGGACTGGCTGAATCGTCCCCTTCACTTCCCCGAACCCGAAAGGCGTGGGGAACTGCACCAGCAGTCTCCTTGTGGAGACGGTGGCGTCTAGTTGGTTGAGCCGGGATGCCCAAGAATGGTGTTGTAAGGCGAAGGGAGCTTGACGACCATGAAAGTTACCATGATGGTCGCCTGCCGAGGTGGGGATCCGGCGGTAACTGGGAGAGTGATTTCCCCTTCGACCCCCACGGAGTCCCCTGTAAAACCTACCAGTGGGATGTGCACTGGCTTTAGCTGGTCGGGAGACAAATTCATCCGAGAGAAAGCATCGTAAAAGAGTACATCGGCCGAGCTTCCACTATCCACCATGATTCGATGTACAGGATGCTTTGCGATGGTCATCTCGACCACCACGGCATCATTGTTTACATTGTCATTAGACTCCCCTCCCTTGGGAGGGATTACATTCTCCGGGACTTCCCGGGCTCTCTTCTCTGCTCGGCCAGACCAGCGCGAGATCATGCCCACGGGCTTCTCTGTTGGCCGGTTGTCGATCGCAGGGACAGGTGGTAGGGCCGCGAGCGGCTGCTTTCAGAGGGGGCCTCGTTCTTGACGAACTTCCTGAGATATCCCCTCCCGATCAGCTCCTCGATCTCCCGCTTCAAATGGCGGCACTCCTCCGTGTCATGCCCGTGCTCGCGGTGGAATTGGCAGTACTTTGATTTGTCTCGGGCGGCCCTCGGGTTCTGAGGTGGAGGTCGGCGGAGGTAGCGCTCGCCCTCGATTTCCATGAGGATTTTGGCTCGAGGTGCGAGGAGAGGGGTGTACCTTCGCTCGGGGGAAGACTCGGCCCTCGACCTTGGGTTCGGGCGAGGGTCGGCTGATGGCCCGGGCCTCCAAGCTCCCGGGGCGTCCTTCGGGTTGACTTCTTCAGAATCTTCCCATCCAGCTCTCGATGGGTGCGGTCAGCCTCCTCCGCCGGATGTACTTGTGGGCGCGGAGGAGGAGCTCGGAATACGTCCTGGGCGGCTTCTTGTCCAGGGAATAGGTCAGGCGGGACGTCTTGAGCCCGCGCTTTAAAGCCAGCATAGCGACGGGCTCGTCCAAGCTATAGATCTCCAGGGCTGCGATCTTAAACCGGGCGATGTAGTCTCGGAGCAGCTCCTGGTCCTGCTGGCGGATGGAGAAGAGACTGTCCACCTCCCTTGGCACCTTTCGACAAGCGTCGAAATGCGCCACAAACTTTCCTTCCAATTGCTGGAAGGAGCAAATGGATCCGGGCTCGAGACGGGCGAACCAGACTCGAGCGGCCTTCCGAAGGGTTGCAGGGAAGGCAATGCACAGAAGGGCGTCGGTGGCGCCCTGGACCCTCATGAGAGCTTTATAACTTTCCAAATGGTCCAGGGGGTCGGTGGTCCCGTCGTAAGGGTCCACCTGCGGCATGCGGAACCGTTTCGGGATCGGTTCCGCCTGGATTTCTTTGGAGAAAGGGGGGCGGGAGTCGTAGCCCGCCGGGTCAGCTGACGAGTTCTGCAGGTCGGCGAACCGTCGGGCGAACTCCGCCAACTTGCGCTCGTGCTCTTCTAGGCGCCTCTCGGCCTGGCGCCTGATGGCTTCGTCGGTGGAGTCTTCCACCGAGACCGCAGGTGAGGGGGGCGCCGATCGGTCTCGGCGCGAGGTCTGGCCCCGGCGTCGCTTGCTGCGATGCGCCGTTTCGGCCCCATCGGCGGGGATCGACTCTCGTGATCCTCCGAGCCGGAATAGTTTCTCTTCGGGGGAGCTTGGCGGCTCCCTCGGGGGTTGGAGATGGCTTGCGGATGGGACGGCCTGCCCTGGATTGAGCGCAGGCTCCCGTGCTGTCCTGCGACTCGGGCCGCGGGGGTCCCTGGCTGCGGCTGAGTGGCCAGGGACCGTTGCTGATGCTGAAGCTGTCGGACCGCTGAGGTCAAGGTCTGCAGCTGCTGGACGATGGCCGCAAGGGATCCGTCCGGGGGTAGGCTGCTGCAGAAGAGGAGGGGGGGCCGGAAGCTCTCGTTCGGGGGTGTGGCCCCCCGGAGGGGAGTGGGCTTCTCCCACACGGCTGGTGGACGCCTCGCGACCACGAGTGACCACCATTGCTGGAGAGGGTGACACCTGCAAAAAGCTAGTTCCCTCTGGGGGTTAGTGTCCTGCCCCCCTACCTGGCGCGCCAATCTGTTGCCATCCTTGTCGCCGCGCCCGTGCCGAGGATCAGCCGATCCTCCCTGACCGCCTGGCAAGGGAGCCCCCCCCTTCCTGCGAGAAACTTGCAACAAAAGGGTTAGAGGACCCTGGCCGGGGATTCCGGCGAGGGAGCTCCGACGGTCAAGTCAGTAGACGACGAGGAGGAACAGACTCTCCCTCCCAGGCCCTCTAAAGGGTCCCAGATTTGGAGAGTTAACTAGTGAAGGGAAAGCGCCGGGGACCGGAATCTCGGCTGGGCCTGCCTGCCGAGCTCGCGTCCAGTATTCCCCTCTCGGGATCTCTGGTTTCTTTCTCGGAGCAAGGCCTTGTGCCGGTGCTTCCTCCTTGTCCCCAGGCTAGTTCGCTTACCTTGCAGTCTCGGATTCTTCCCTCTTTATTTCCCTCCATCGTGTGCCTGTCCTTTTCCTCCTCGAAAACTCCTCCCCCCTGTCTTCCTTTCTTTTCCCTTTTTGGTAAAGGAGGCCAGGCGGCTTTCCGACCTCGTCCGCCGGGCCCAGCAGGAGAAGGCAAGGATAGAAGAGAAAAGGAGGGAGGGCGGCGCTGGCAGAGCGGCCAGTCGCCAGGCCTCGGGCTTCGTGAGAGTGCTCTTTTCCCCGAGCGTGGGCGCCATCCGTTTACGAGGCCTGTTCCGTCAGGATCGGATCTCTCGACTGCGGGACCTGTCGGGCCAGCGTAAGTCACGTTCCGCGTGCCGCCGCCCTCCGTACGGGACGCCGTCTGGGGTCGGTACGGCCCGAGGGATGGCCTCGGGACCCATCGCTTTCCCCGGGGGCCTCTCCGTACGAGCGGTCTGACTTCGGCTGAGTTGGACCTGTCTCCGGGGGCCGACTGGCGAGAGGCGAGAGGTCGGCCGACCTCGGCTTAGGTGGACCCCTCCGGGGCGGACACCTGGCGAGAGGTGGCAGAAGATCGCCTGGCTTCGGCCGAGGTGGACCCGTCTCCGGGTGGCCACCTGGCGCAAGGCGGGGGTCAGCCGCCTCGGCCTAGGTGGACCCCTGGGTGGACACCTGGCGAGGTGGCAGAAGATCGCCTGGCTTCGGCCGAGGTGGACCCGTCTCCGGGTGGCCACCTGGCACAAGGCGGAGGGTCAGCCGACCTCGGCCGACCTCACCCGGGGCGGACTCCTCTGAGCCCGGGCGCAGATGAGTCGGTGGGGAACTTCGCACCGAACTCGACCTCGGCGGAGCTGTTTGCTCCAGACAGTATCGGGCGGTGCGGTCTTGCCGACCCCAACCTTGAGGACGTGGCGCTGATTCTGGCAGGAAAACTCACACGTGGCTCGCTCGCATTCGGCGATACCTGAGCCGGGCCACGTCACTGTCACGGCTGTAACAGACATGGTTCGATCCATGATGGATTTTGCAACTTTGCCGCTATCCTTTTGGGGATATGCGCTTCAGACAGCTTGTTACTTATTAAATGATGTTCCAAGTAAGTCTGTTGTCTCCACTCCATATGAGATATGGACTGGACGTAAACCTCAATCTCACACCTTCGGGTTTGGGGTTGTCCGGCTTACATAAAGCATTTAGACTCAGACAAACTTGGTCCTAGGTCTGATCGATGTTTATTTATGGTTATCCTAAGAAAACCAAAGGATATTTCTTCTATTGGAAAAGAATAAAAGGTATTCGTTGCTCTTAGAGCTATCTTTTTGGAAAAGGAGTTCCTTGGAGAAGGAACTATAGCCTCTAAGATTGAACTTGATGAAGTTCAGCCAATAGAAGAACCTGCACACTCTAAGGACATCGTAGAACCGGCTGTGATTGAATCACACACAGAACCCATTAGAAGATCCGGTAGAATACCGCGTCAGCCGGACAGATACTACGGTTTCTTAGTCCAGGATGGCGATCCCATTGAGCTCGATGAGAACAATGAGGATCAGATCACCTATATGGATGCACTTCAAAGATCTGACTCTGAGGCATGGCTTAGAGCCATGCGATCCGAAATGGAGTCCATGGAAATCAATGATGTTTGGACATTGGTTGATCTTCTTGAAGGAATAAAACCCATCGGGTGTAAATGAATCTTCAAGAGGAAAAGAGGTGCAGATGGGAAGGTAGAGACCTATAAAGCCCATCTGGTTGCCAAGGGGTATCGTCAGTGATATGGTATCGATTATGACGAGACTTTCTCCCCTGTGGCAATGCTCAAGTCTATTTGGATCATGCTTGCTTTGGCAGCATATTTTGATTATGAAATATGGCAGATGGATGTCCGAACCGCTTTCCTAAATGGGGAGCTGGAAGCGGAGGTGTATATGATACAGCCTGAAGGGTTCACATCCACAGATGAATCAAAAGTATGCAAGTTGCAGAGGTCCATCTATGGACTCAAGCAAGCATCTCGAAGTTGGAACTTACGGTTTGATAGGTGTATCAAATCATATGGCTTCGTTAGGAATGGAGAAGAACCCTGCATCTATAAATGGGTTAATGGTTCTGTGATTGTATTCCTAGTACTATATGTTGATGATTCTCTTAATCGGGAATGATGTCGCAGCATTACAAGGAATAAAGTTCTAGTTATCATCATCTCAGTTCTCCATGAAGACTTGGTGAAGCTTCTTACATACTAGGTATGAAGATCTATAGAGATGGATCTAAGAAGCTTTTGGGATTGTCCTAGTCTACGTACATTGACACCGTGCTGAAATGGTTCAGCATGGAAAATTCCAAGAAAGACTATCTCCCGATAGGCTCTCGAATTACTCTTTCCAAGAAGGATTGTGCGACAACTCCTGAGGAAAGAGAGCGCATGAGTAGAGTACCTTATGCTTCTGCAGTAGGCTCTATCATGTACTATGACTTTACTAGACCAGACATGGCATACTCACTAGGAGTAGTGAGCAGATACCAGTCTAACCCAGGTGAGGCGCATTGGAAGGTGGTTAGTCCATCCTTAAGTATTTAAGAAATACTAAAGATCAATGGCTGATTTATGGAGAACCTGACTTGAAACTTGTGGAGTACTCTGACTCCAGTTTCCAGTCAAATAGAGATGATAGAAAGAGTGGTGTCAGGTTTGTATTTACCCTGAACGGAGGAGCGATCTGCTGGAAAGTTCCAAGCAGGCAACTGTTGTAGACTCGGTATGCGAAGCAGAATATATTGCAGCATCAGATACAGCAAAGGAAGCTGTATGGTTGCGGAAGTTCCTTGGAGCTAGGGGTAGCACCTTCCCTAGATGGTCCTGTTCTGGTGTACTGTGACAGCACTGGAGCCATTGCTCAAGCTAAGGAGCCTAAAGCACATCACCGCACCAAGCATATTCTGCGGCGCTACCACCTCGTACGGAAATCATGGAACGAGGCCACATCAATCTTTTAAAGATCGATGGAAAAGAAAATCTGGCCAACCACTTCACTAAACCCTCGGAATAAAGAGTTTGACTATTGTAAATGAAATGGGTATTAGATACTCTTCTGATTGGCTTTAGTACATGTGGGAGTTGTTGGGAATTGTGTCCCAAAGCTAATCGCCTGGTTGTAGGTGGTTGTGCTGAGTATTGTATTCATTTTGTGAATTAATAAAATATTATTTTTTGGTAGCTCATCATATATGTATTTCCCTGAAATGAACTCTTTCCATGTGATGAAGTCCTTAGGACTACACTGACTTCAATACAGAGGAATCGACTGGTCCTTAAACCTGTTCACAACCAAAGGATATATGTATTGGACGGCAATATATCATGTATAGGTTGTTACAGTTCACATCGTTTTGGTTGTCCTCTTGACCAAATGAGTGTGGTGACACTGATGTGATCTGCAAGTGGGATATGTGATATCTCATTGAACGTGACTCCGTGCAGCCCCTTTTTCTGCCAAAGGAAAACTCACGATTGGATATGGGTATATGTGTCCCTCTGACCTGAGGTCATCACAGTAGCTTGCAAGCAACCCTATGCTTAGGTGCCGGACTACCCGAATTTTTAATCCGGTGACAGAAGGTTTCTGGGTACGGGCAAGTACTTGTGGAGCAGCGATGGACCAAGATGGAATGGACCTGTCCAAACAATGTTGGATTGAATGTCTCGTAGTGTTTCAATTTAGCAATCCTCAGCCGGGGTAGTCCTAGTGAGGTGTCACTGGACTTGCGAGGTTGAGACATGTAGTGCACTGACTTTGTCTGGGTTGGCAGTCTAACCTCAGTCGTCCTGAGCATTGGAGGTCAAAGGGATGAATTATACGGTAACCATATGCCAGAGGTTCGATTGCTCTCGCATCTTCGACCTATCCGATGCTGGGACCCATTGCTAGATGGTATATTGTGCTGGTACTGGGAATTGTTCCAGTGCCACCGCCTAGGTTCGAACCTATTAGGTCACATGCCATAGAGGATAACTCCCTGATCCAGGTACCGGTATTTTATTAGGAATCATTTCGGTGATGGTTTGATTGAGCACATTGGGTTGACCTGGGTTCGGGTCCATCAGTTTTTGTTCGGTTTATCAGGAATTTTTTTTTTCTAGTTAACCAGGACTAAACCAAGCCTTCTGATAATTAGATTTGATCTAATTATATGATGAACACTTTTTGAACCATTGGATTTTTTTAAAACCAATTGGACCGATTTTTTTGACCCTTTGAATCGTCATCATGGTGTGAATTGCAATGGGCGAACAGAGCTTTTGGGCGTCCCCTCTCTCTCTCTCTCCCTTTCACCACCATTTCGGCTGGATTTAAACTCATTTAAAAGCCATTCAATGCTTCGCTACATTCGTTCCATATTCCACTGCTATTGCCATCCTTTTGGCTCCCATTCCATCGGTTGTAAGCCTTGCACGGTGTTATAAATCCTGCTGCTTTTCTCTTCTGTAATGCTGAAAAAAAAAGTACAGAGAACCGTCGTTGGGTTCTTATTACCTTCGAGTCTTAGTTTATCCTTTCACCACAAGTCTTTCGGGTGGGTTTAGGCAATTGATGGGAGAAAAACAATTCCATTTGTCCCTGTTTCTTGTGCTCATTGGAAAGAAGTACTAGCTCTGTCTGGAGAAACATTGCAGCAAAACAACATCACTTCTTTCCACCGTTCGAAGGTTTTTTCCGGCGACTAGCATCGCCTGAGAACCGGATCTGTGTAGCCCCGCAAGTGTTCCCCCTCTAGAGAGTGCTCATTGAGCACTTAGAGCTGGATCAACGCTCTAGTTGCTATTTTTGGTCCTATTTTTCGTTTTGCAGGTTTGCTGGAATTGCTGAACAAAAGGAGCTGTAAATCGTGGCATTTTTTATCCCTTTGTTCTCTATTCAAGGAAGAAAACATTCCTTGCTGTTGGTGAAAGAAAGGAGGGCAAGCACTGGTTGTTTGGGTTTGGCCATTGTTGCTGTTGAAGCAAAGGAAAAATAGAGCAAATCAAGCGCTGGAAGTAGACGACAAGGGGAAAAGTTTATTCCTGCAATTCCAGCACTATTCCAGACTTATTCCAGGCAGGAATAAGGTATTGTTTTTGATTTTTTTATTCATGCATGCGTAGATCTGAGTATTTAAAAATTTTATAAATATTACATGCCCATATTATAACATGTTTTAGTCTGTACATGCTCTAGATCGTGTTAGATCCTGTGCGGAGCAGTTTTTCTGCTGTGTATTTTAAAATTTTTTTTAAAATACTTACCTGCTCCCTACTCTTGCATGCTTAGAGTAGGCACCTGCAAAAGCCCTATTTCACTTTCACTTTGTTGCCTCGGTCTTGGAATGTAGAAACTTCTCAAGTATTATCAATAAAAACCCCTGTTCACAGAGTTATATTGAAGTATTCAGATGGACCTAATCACTCTGTCTTATCCTCTATTAAAAAGAATAAGGTTGATTTATGTGATCTACCTTACGAAATATCGAGATGGACTTGATCAGCCTGTCTTATTCTCTATTAAAAGGCATAAAGATGATCTACGTGATCTATCCTATAAAATACCGAGGTGGGCTTGATCAACCTATCTTATTCTCTATTAAAAGGTATAAGGATGATCTATGTGATCTACCCTACAAAATACCAAGGTGGGCTTGATCAGCCTGTCTTGTTCTCTATTAAAGGTATAAGGATGATCTACATGATCTACCCTACGAAATGCCGAGGTGGGCTTGATCAGCCTATTTTATTCTCTATTAAAAGGCATAAGGATGATCTACATGATCTACCCTATAAAATATCGAGGTGGGCTTGATTAGCCTATCTCATTCTCTATCAAAGGTGCAGGAATGATCTACGAGACCTATCCCATGATAAATCCTATAATGTTGGAAGAGTTAATGAAATGACGAACTTAATTACTTTGAATCTTCTCATTTCCTAAGGAAGAAGAAACAAGGTTATGGTATCTCGTTACATGATTATTTGATTATATCTTCTTGGAAGAAGGAATGGTTTCACGTATCAAGTTCTCTTATTCGGTATATTAATAGCATAATTATCCAAAGCCTAGTTTTCTCTAGCCGATTCTATTTAATGTGATCTGAAGAATTCGAATTCTGAAATTAAGAAGATCACCTATATGATGAGCTAACTTATTTGGGTTCTTTGAAGCTCATGTTTATATTATGACTAGGTCCAAAGTCTTGGTATTATTTTAAGTTCGAAGACTTTATCCTTAGATGAATTTCGTTTGATGTTTTAGGGTTGAAAGTTGATATACTTGTCAGGAATGATGCTTATTCACAAATTTTGTATGATCAATAAGATCATCATTCAACATTTTACCTCCAATGAATCCATACTTAGTAAATTTCTCATTGTAGCATAATTCATTTGAAAATAAAGATGTCTATTCATAAAAAGTAGTACATGTATATTATCTTTCTTATAACATGATAGAAAAAATGACGCTACAAAAATTGTGCATCTTTTACATCCCCCTATGGATTGGCTTCAGCCAGAGTATCTTCAGCTTGAGTTAGATCAGTTGGGTCAACAACTATTAATATTTTCTCTCCAACTGCTTCTTTGGTTATGGCATGAACTTCTTCAGAATGACCCAGTATTGCTTTTGGTGATCCAGGCTCTTCTATTTCTTCAAGTTCATATCGCTGGATACTCGAAATATCAAGGTTGGGGTAAAGTTTTTGTACTTCATTTACCCCATCATTAGCCTTCCTCTCGGTAGCTGAAGGTTTCTGCTTCGATCATTTCATCATCGAATGCTGAAGACTTTTTATAGTGCTCAACCGTCCTACTTACTTGATCTTTTAAAGCTTCTATTTCTATGGTCGTTGCTTTAGCTTTTATGATCGCTTCATTGGCCTTTTCAACTACCTCTTCGGTCTTCTTCTTCTGAGATTCCTTGGCCGAATGTTCTAAGGACCGAATCTTCTTTTTTTCTTTTTAAGTTTTGCTTCTTGTTCAGAAGCCTCAGTTAAGCTTTTTCTAATTCAGTCTTCAGATTTTGAACCGCGGCATCACTTAAAGCAAGCTTCACCTCCATGGCTTTCTTTAATTCTTCAGCTACTTCCTTCTCAGCCCTGTCCATCGAAAAAGACAGCAAAATTCATGTTGCATTCCCTATCTATTGGATTGTCAGTTCGAGGAGCTTTCCTTTGCCTCTTGCAGAAGGATGAATCAGCTCTTTGATAATCGGATCTAGAATAGGTTGTTCTGGGGAAGGCAATGGAGGGGAAATCCTTGGTGAAGGCTCTATCGTAAAGCATCATTTTGATCTAGTATAACCCTTGTTGGACTTGTCCTTGAAGTTTCTTCAAACCTGATTTTCTTTCGAACTTCTGTTTCCTTTAAGGAACCGGCACTGCTCTTTTTTTGGATGCTTGTCAGAGTTTTCAAGATTGGGCTTCATTTTTTCACCTACGAACAAGAGAAAAGGCTTCTCATATTAGCCATTGGAGATACGAAATAGATTCTAGGAGAAATTAAAGTTAGCTATCTACTATACCTAGTGTTGGGAGCTCACTGATATGAGCAAGGTGGAGGTTTGTTCTCTCAGCAGTTCCTTGACCAAAGGAACCTCTGAATTGGATAGTGTCTCGAAAACCTTCTGATTGGCTTTCAAGATTCTTTTTCCAACGTTTGCATTTAAGCGTGGAGTCTTCCATTTAGGTTTAAAACATGTTAGGTGGGCTAGCTCACACCTCGAGGTGCAAGGGTCTGGGCCCAGGGAATGTGGGTGCCACTGTTAAGGTGAGGCTAGTGCCATGTCAACTTCCTTTGGGTGGTGTTGTGGTGCTCATCCCCAGGCAGGAGCTGGCTCAGTATTAGTATGCTGGGTTGGTGCTGCGGTGCTCGATGGGGGGGTCACTCGTATGCCTCAGGGTTGCTGTGATGCCTACTTTAAGAGAGATAAACCACCACTTCTAAATAGGGAGCTTTCTTTTGGATAGTTGGTTGGGGCATCGATCCTACAGGTTGTATCAAAGCCAAGGTCATTGGATCGAATCCCTGCAGGCAGAATTCTTGACGGGTTTTTTGGCTGGGGGATTATTGGGTGGGCCAGCTCACACCCTCGAGGTGTGGGGGTCTGGGCCTGAGGAATGTGGGTGCCACTGTTAAGGTGAGGCTGGTGCCACGTCAATGCTGTTGGGATCCGGTGCAACGCAGCGAAAGGGTAATTTCAAAAATTAAAATTAATATGCACCAAAACCCTAAACCAGAAGCTCCTTAATAAGACTAAAATGTATGAAGACTAACATTCTTATGCAAATTAGAATTAGAGTACTAACCTGTAACCGCTAATTCCAATTTGATGAAGATTTAATCTTAAAGATGAACGGGCTATTTGAGTTCATCAGGCGTCCAGGTGTCCGCCCTCCGATGGTGATCCACACAAAGCAATGACCAAGATCCTAGCTCCTTGTTCCAATGGTTCCTTCAATTGAATTCTTCTTCCAGGAATTCAATACTTGGATTATGGCTGGAAATCTTCCACTCAAAGGTGTGTCTTCTTCCTTCTTACCCCTTCTCCACCTTCTACCAAGACTTAGAACCTTTAAGACACCTTTGTCTTGAAAGTAAGACCTTGTCCTAAGAAGATTTATGCTTGTCTTTAATTGGTGGAGAAATTAAGACAAGGATGTCTTAATGTAAGGAAGAAAAGAATTGAATCAGAACTCTTCTTTTCCTTTACCGTCAGAGACTTTCTCTCTTAACCTTGTTAGTAGCAGAGTTTCGACAGAGTTTTACTCTGTAAAGGAAACAATGCAAAAACAAGAAAGGGAGAAAGAGTCTTCAGGAGAGGAAGGAAGAAAAAAATCACATCACCGAGTTCTGATTCCCACCCCCTTTTTATAGTTTTCGGAGAGGCGCCCTCACAACTCTCTGATAACAATTTCTCACGCCATTTCCCTTCTTTCCACGCCCCTTCCCTTTCCCACGCTCTTTCCTTTTCTCACGACCTTCTGGATTATTTCTCATGGCCTTCCAGATCAATCCTCATGACTTTTCTTAAAAGAAGAAGTCACAACGATTGGGAGAAAGAAGTCGCGAAACTTGAATCTCCGAAGAGATCTGATTTCGCGCTCCCGGGAAGAAACTGCGCTTTCTTTCTTTCTTAAAAACCTCTCCACCCATTAGATTATCATCCAAGGGTGGACAAATGAGGCGCTAATACTAAGAAAGAAGGCCGCCCCATCTTAATTCATCGGAGAATTAAGTGGGCGCACGCCAAGAGTCCATGCGCCCATGGACTCCTCCAAATGGCGTGCCAAGAGTCCATAAGCGCATGGACTCTTGGTGTTTTTGGCGTGCAAGGGAAAGGGGGCGGATGGGGAAGTGGCCTAGCTAATAGGTTAGCCAATTGGGTTAGCCATAATCCCTAAATTCTCAATTAAGGTCTAATTAGATCCAATTAGAACCCAAATCGAGTCAATTCGGAACCCTAATTCGATTATGATTCGAATAGGAGTTAGGATTTGCAACACTTGCTAGAGTGTCTTCATGCAAATGACTCTTGATCAATTCTTTTAAGTGTGTGACCCATTGGGTTCCACGTCTAGCCGATAGTGGGTTCGAATACAAGTTGACCTAATTTGATTAGAACTCTTTCAAATCGATTTAGGTCAAATCGGGCTTACCCGATTTTGATCAATTAGGACTCTTCCTAATTCAAATCAACCCACAAGACAAGATTGATGTCTAGCAACGTGTCATGTCTACCCAAAAGATATGGAAATTCTGGTGAAATACCAAATTACCCTTCAGTAGAAAGTTACCATACAATTAAATCCTTCGATCAGCCTGCACCCAAAATAATTATGGATATGGATATATGTCAAATCCAATATTATATTTGTTTCTAGATCAATTTTATATTGATGATTCAATTATCTTGATATTAAAAACCATCTCTAATATCTTTACTTTGATCAAAGATTTCCTAAATCATCATCCAATTGATAACTAGCTAGATGCAATCTCCTCTTACTAAGAGTGATCGATTCCTTGTTGACCTACTCATTACCTTCATATCCAATTCACCATTCCCAGTATCAATCCTGTGCATGACTCAGTGTCATGATTAGGATTGAACCAAAGCATGGGTTCATGTACATAAGGTACTTATGGCAGTCTCAGGTCAAAGGATTACTTGTACCACTCCCACTATGAGAACCTTCTATTGACATGTAGCTAAGACTCCATTAGATGTTCTCAAGTTGGATCATATCAGTGAACTCATTCTCCAATGAGCACCACATCCCAGTATTAGTGTCATACACAAGTGACTGTGAGAGCAGTCACCCTTTCCAGTATACATAGGATGTGCTAGTCTTACCGGAAAAACCCTGATCCCCTACTCAGGATTCCTTTGACTAGGAATACTTTAGATTAAGGTTTTAAGATTTTAGGTCTCACTGGTATGATCTCATCATAACCCTAAAATCATAGCCCTAATCTATGGGGTTCATTATATAATATAAACACAGCGTATGATGAAAAATAATGCCTTTATTAGAATATTGTCAATTATAATGGTTTGGGAGATACAACATAGATTGGCTTGTAGGGCATATCCCTTTCAAATGCTCCTTGGGTGGTGCAGCGGTGCTCATCCCCAGGCAGGAGCCGACTCGGTGATAGTATGCTGGGTTGGTATTGCGATGCTTGGTGGGGGGGTCGACTCGTGTGCACCAGGGTTGTTGCGCTGCCTACTTTAAGAGAGATAAATCACCACTTCAAAATAAGGAGCTTCCTTTTGGATAGTTGGTTGGGGCGTCGATCCTACAAAACCCCATGATTGGTAATAAATAAAGAAAAAACTGGGTTTCCACCCATGTATGGCACTAGGCATTTCTTTAATTAGTCTTCGGCCCGGACGGGGACCGATGACCCACCATCCTTGTCCATGAAAATCTTTCTTCAGTACAAAGAGAGAAGTAAATAATGAGGTTCTAGGAACTACCTTACAGAGTATGCAAAGAACTAAGAATCCACAGATATTCCTAAAGCTATTTGGGTCAGCTGAGCTGGGACTACCTTATAAAGGGTGAACAACTTTACCTGGAAGGGATGAAGAGGAAACCTAAGGCTAGCCTTTAAATGATTCTCACATACGGCAATAACCCTAGGAGGAGGACAAGTGACCCTTTCATCGGGTCTGGGAAGTAGTGTTTTATAAGTCCTAAAAATGTGGTAACATTCTTGGAGACTCTTTACCTTGTTATGGGATAGAGAACTGGCAACCATTTCTGGAGAAAGTTCAGAAGTTTTTCTTCTATCAGGACCTCTGCTCCCAGAAGGTTCTTCGCCCGTTGAACCTTTACCAGTGGTCGAGCTATCTAATAACTTAGACATTATGAAAATAGTGAGGAAAAAGATCCCTACCTCCAAGACAAAGACATGGTAACTTGTAAGAGAAGAACAATGGTGTCTAGTAAAAGGAAGAAGAAGGATGTTCCAACAAGGAGCATGAAAGTTTATTTCATGAGATGACCCCCTTTTTATATATGTGAAACGGTAGGATTTTCTCAAGAAATTGATGATCTTCTCAGTCGCATGACGTATCGGTGGCGCCAATCATGGATACAAATTACTAAGAGATGTCGATCGATTGATTGTTAGTTACGATCCATGAGGAATGCCATAAATGGCCAAGATGAGTTTTCAACATAATGACTAAGCCTCCAAATGTTGCCAAGTATAATCTCTCGATCGAATAAGAGTTCCACAAAAGTCTTTTTAATGAGAGGATCAACCAGACTTTTGAATCTATGCCATCTTTTTGAAGCATCAATAAGGGGCTGACACCTATCCTCAGCATGATCTTCGAATCATAAATCAGTTATTATGAGAGGAAGTGTGAGGCCCGGTGTTATTGCGCCATTTTTGGGCTGAAGTCGGTAGCCCTTGCCAACTTTAGTTTAATGCTGAGAAAAAAAAAAAGAATGAGAACAGGAGATGGAGCTCCTGTTTATCCAACCACAGCGCTCACCGGAGATCATGGAGGAAGGGCGTCGGCAAGTTGGAAAGATCGACGGAGGAGTTGAAGAGGGAGTTTGACTGCATGGGAATAGGGATTTTTCCCTATAAATGATGATTCCCTTGCATGCCTCGACCAATTCCAAACTCCTACCTCCGGTGGCCACTGAAATCCAATGCTGACTTCGTTGGTAAGTTCTCCTTCCTCTGTCTTTCCTTCGAACAAGGGCATGAGCAGAGATGACGGCGGGAGTTATCTCGTATTTTTTTTTTGAGATTTTAGGTAGGTGGCCAGATGATCATTAAGATCACCACCTGTCCCTTCCTTTCCCTCCGACCTGTTGGGAATCCGGTGCACCATAGCGGAAGTGTAATTTCAAAAATCATGAAATTTGCACCATAAACCCTTAGCCAGGATCTCCTTATTCAGGATTAAAACATATATTAAACATGCAAACTTATATTGTTAGAATTAGGGCACCAACCTGTTAATGCTAAATCCAATTTTGATGTAGAATCAAAACTTGATGTTGAATGCCCCTTTTGAATTCACCAGGCATCCAAATGTCCACCCTCCAATGGTGATCCACAAGAAGATTAATCAAGATGCTAGATTCTTCAAGATTCCTTCACTTGAATTCTTATCCTAGAACTCAAGGGGACTATGGCTTTAAAACTCCACGGTAGGGACTCCTTACTTCCTTTCTTTCTTCTTCCTCTCCCTTTCTTAGACCTTGTCCTAAGAATAAAACTCTTGTCTTGAAGGTGGAGGAGGATTTAAGACACTAATGTCTTAATGTAAAGGAAATAGAAACAGAGTAGTAATTCTTTTCTTTTACCGCTCGAGAGATTCTTCCTATCTCTTGTTTTGGACTTGAGTTTCAACAGAGAAGAGAACTTTGTAAAAAGGAAACTCTCTGTGTCCTAAACAAGCTAAGGAGGAATCAGTCTCCTGGAAAGAAAAGAAAATAAAACCTCTGTCGTACATTAGTCTAAACACCCGAGACCTCTGTTCCTTAAATAGATTACAAAGAGATGTCTTCTCAAAAGAACACAACTCTCCGTAAACACCATTCCATTTTTTCTCACACCCCTTCCCTATTTCCTCATGCCTATCCTTTCTTCTCACGGCCTTCCGGATAAATCCCATGGCCTTTCTCAAAGAAAAAATTGCGGTGTTTTAAAAAGAAAGGAGACACGGCTTTTCATCTCCGAAGAGATATTATTTCGCACGACCGGAAGAATAGCGCTTTTCTTCTTTCTTAAAAACCCATCAGCCGTTTGATTCCCATCCAGGGGGGACAAGTGAAGTGCTAACTTTAAGAAAGGAGGCCGCCCCATCTTAATTCATCGAAGAATTAAGTGGGGCACGCCAAGAGTCCATGTGCCATGGACTCTTCCAAATGGCGCGCCAAGAGTCCATAAGCGCATGGACTCTTGGCATTTGGTGTGAAAATGCAAAGGGGCAGGTGGGGAGGCTAGCCTAGTTACATGGCTAGCCAATAGGGTTAGCCATAATCCCTATTTTCATAATTAGGGTCTAATTAGCTCTAATTAGAACCCAAATTGAACCAATCCGGAACCCTAATTCGAATCTGATTCGAATAGAAGCTAAGGTTTGCAACACCTGCTAGAGTGTTATCCTGCAAAGATGATTTAATCACAAATTATACTCTTGATCAATCCTCTTAAGTGTGTAACCCATTGGGTTCCACATCTAGCCAGCAGTGGGTTCGAATACAAGTTGACCTAATTTGATTAGAACTCTTTCTAATCGATTTAGGTCAAACCGGGCTTACCCGATTTGATCAATTAGGACTCTTCCTAATAAGTGATCTTTGAATTTGATCAACCCACAAGACAATATTGACGTCTAGCAACGTGTCATGTCTACCTGAGAAGATATGGAAATTCTGGTGAAATACCAAAATTATCCTTCAGTAGAAAGTTACCGTACAATTAAATCTTTCGATCAACCTGCACCCAAAATATAACTATGGATATGGATATATGTCAAATCCAATATTATATTTATTTCTAGCTCAATCTTATATTGATGATTCAATTATCTTGATATTAGAAACCATCTCTAATATCTTCACTTTGATCAAAGAATCCCTGAATCATCATCCGATTGTTAACTAGCTAGATGCAATCTCCTCTTACCAAGAGTGATCGATTCCTTGTTGACCTACTCATCACCTTCATATCCAATTCACCATTCCCAGTATCAATCCTGTGCATGACTCAGTGTCATGATTAGGATTGAACCAAAGCATGGGTTCATGTACATAAGGTACTTATGGCAGTCTTAGGTCAAAGGATTACATGTACCACTCCCACTATGAGAACCTTCTATTGACATGTAGCTAAGACTCCGTTAGATGTTCTCAAGTTGGATCATATCAGTGAACTCATTCTCCAATGAGCACCCACATCCCAGTATTAGTGTCATACACAAGTGATTGTGAGAGCAGTCACCCTTTCCAGTATACATGGGATGTGCTAGTCTTAGCGGAAAAATCCTGATCCCCTACTCAGGGTTCCTTTGACTAGGAATACTTTAGATTAAGGTTTTAAGATTTTAGGTCTCACTGGTATGATCTCATCATAACCCTAAAATCATAGCCCTAATCTATGGGGTTCATCATATAATATAAACACAACGTATGATGAAAAATAATGCCTTTATTAGAATATTGTCAATTATAATGATTTGGGAGATACAACATAGATTGGCTTGTAGGGCATATCCTTTTCAATCTCCCACTTGCACTAAAGCCAATCGCCTTTAAATCTTAATCCCATACACTCGAGGTGGCGATCAAACTCTCGCTGTGGTAGAGCCTTAGTGAATGGATCTGCTACATTGTTCTTTGTATCAACTCTATTTATGTAGACATCTTGTCTTTCTACTATTTCTTTGACGAGATTGAAGCGTCTCAGAATGTGCTTGGACTTATGATGAGCTCTTGGTTCCTTAGCTTGAGCAACAGCCCAGTGTTGTCACAGTAAAGTGGCACTAGGTTTTCAATTTCAGGAATAACACCCAACTCTGTGATGAACTTCTTCATCCAGACTGCTTCCTTGGCGGCTTCACTAACAGCTATGTATTCTGCCTCTGTGGTTGAGTCAGCTACAGTCTGCTGCTTGGTACTCTTCCAACTCACTGCTCCACCATTTAGGGTTAAAACATATCCTGAAATGGATTTGCTATCATCAGGGTCTGATTGAAAACTAGAATCAGAATAAGCTTCTAGTTTAAGATCAGAACCACCATAAACCAGAAAAATATCCTTAGTCCTTCTCAGGTACTTAAGAATATTTTTAACTGCTTTCCAATGATCCTCTCCTGGATCAGCCTGAAACCTACTGACAATGCCTAAAGCATATGCCACATCAGGCCTGGTATATAACAATGCATACATTATGGACCCTATTGCCGAAGCATAGGGTATAGATTATTCTATTTCTTTTTTCAGGTGTTTTAGGAGACATCCTTTTAGAAAGATGTATGCCTTGACTCATAGGAAGATAACCTCTTTTACTTCCATCCATGCTGAATCTTTTCAGCACTAAGTCAATGTACCTAGTTTGGGATAAACCTAGCATCCTCTTAGATCTATCTCTATAGATCTTAATACCTAGTATATAGGATGCTCTCCCAATCTTTCATGGAAAACTGGTTTGATAACCAAACCTTGACTGATTGCAACATTGGGATATCATTCCCAATGATGAGTATGTCATCTACATACAGAACCAAGAAGACTATGGCACTCCCACTAGTCTTCTTATAAACACAGGGTTCATCCACATTTTTGATAAAACCAAACCTTTTAATAATTTCATCAAAGCGGATGTTCCAACTCCTGGAAGCTTGCTTTAATCCATAAATGGATTTCTTTAGCTTGCATACTTGATTAGGTTTATTCTTTGAAATAAAACCTTCTGGCTGTGACATGTAGACTTCTTCTTCAAGGAAACCATTGAGGAATGCAGTCTTCACATCCATCTGCCAGATCTCATAATCGTGGTATGCTACTATAGCAAGTAAAATCCGAATTGATTTGAGCATGGCAACAGGTGAGAATGTTTCATCATAATCAATTCCCTGTTTTTGTCTAAAACCTTTAGCCACTAATCTGGCTTTATAGTTTCAACTTGGCCATCAGCCCCAATCTTTTTCTTATAGACCCATTTGCACCCAATAGGATTAACACCCTCTGGTGCCTCAACCAAAGACCATACTTGGTTTACATACATAGAGTCTATCTCGATTCCATGGCTTCTTGCCATCTATCTGAATCAGTACTCAAGATAGCTTCCGTATAGGTCAGAGGTTCATCATTTTGAATGACTTGGGCTTCATTATTTTCAATAATAACCCATACCTCTCAGGTGCCCGTGGCACTCTATCAGACCTACGAGGAGGAGTTTTGTGTTCTGGTTCTGTCCTAACTATATGTTTTAATGGTTGAGAACTATCTATCTGTGTTTCTTGTACTTCTCCAAGTTCAACAGTTCTACCATTGCCCTTTTCTAAAATGAACTCCTTTTCTGGAAAAGTGGCATGCCTGCTGACAAAAATCTTTGTTCAGTAGGGTGGTAAACAGATATCCTCTACCCTCTCTAGGATATCCTACAAATAGACATTTATCCGCTCTAGTTCCAACTTATGTCCAAATTTTTTTTTAACTTAAGCTGGACATCCCCATACCTTAAAATTTTAAGATACAGTTTCTTTCCCACTACTCCAAATTCAATGGAGTACTAACAACGGATTTTAGAAGGTACCTTGTTCAGAATGTAAACAGCATTTCTAGGCATGACCCCAAAGAAAATGGATAAATTTGCGAAGCACATCATGGATCGTACCATATCTAATAAGGTATGATTCCTCCTTTCAGCTATACCATTTAGTTATGGTGTAAGGAGGGGTCCATTCAGAAAGAATTCCATTAACTTTAAGATAGTCTAAAAACTCCGTGGATAAGTATTCTCCTCCTCGATCAGAACGAAGAACTTTAATACTTTTTCCCGTTTGTTTTTCGACTATACTTTGATACTCCTTAAATTTATCAAAGACTTCAGATTTATGTTTCATAAGATACACACATCCGAACCTAGATAAATCATCTATAAAAGTGATAAAATATGAGTATCCACCTCTGGCCTGAGTTGTCATTGGACCACATACATCAGTATGTATAAGTCCTAATAACTCAGTTGAACCTTTCTCCATGTTCGGTAAATGGAGTCTTGTCATCTTACCCATGAGACATGATTTGCAAGTTCCTAATGATTCATACTCATAAGGATCAAGGAATTTTCCTTGTATAACTTGCTCTCCTAGACTCATTAACATGACCAAGTCGATGATGCCAAGTAAAATATCATTAAAGTCTTTTCTTTTTCTTTTATTAGACATGAAAAACACTATCATTGGAAGAAAGAGTTAAGAGCCCATTGCTAAATATGCCAGAACAAATAATTTTATTAGATAACATTATCGAGCAACCAGTGCTCGTTACATCCATTACATATCCTTGTTTTAATAATAAAGGAATAGATATAATGTTCTCAATAATTTTAGGCATATAGTAACAATTTTCTAACTCCAAGATCTTCCCTGAAGGAACTTCAAAATATAGGTCCCTACAGCTTCTGCTTGGATGATATCACCACTAGCACCATAAAGATTGAAGTCACCTTCCTTCAATACTTTAAGCTTGTGGAGGTCCTGCAAAGATTTGCATATATGGTAACCACAAGCGGTATCAAATATCCAAGTATTTGATATAGATGAATTTAATGTCAATATAGCATGTATCTCATACATACCTTTTGGTCATCTGACGCACCAGGATTCACAGTTGCAAGGTAAGCCTTGCAATTCCTTTTCCAATGTCCGCTTTGCCGCAAAAGAAACAGGTTGATTGTTTTGAGGCCTTCTTTCCTTTCTTATTCTTATTGATGCCATCCTTAGGGTTTAGCCTCCTATTAAAATCCTTTTTGCCTGATTTCTTCTTATTGGTCTTATCAACAAGAAGAAGTGGAGCCTTTTCTTTCTTAACATGGCTCTCTGCTATTTTTAACATATTTGACAGCTCAGGCAAGGAAGTGTTCAGTTTGTTCATGTGATAATCAAGACAAACTGAGAAAATGACTCCGGGAGTGATTGCAGGATTAAATCCTGATTCAGCTCCCCATCCATAATAAAACCTAATTGACCCAATCTGGTGATTAAGTCAATTACCTTCAGAACATGATCCTGAACGGATGTTCCCTCTGTCATCCTAGCACGGAATAACTGCTTAAATATTTCGTATCTAGCAGTTCTGCTTTGTTCTCCATAAGCTCTTTTAAATTGAGCATTATGGATTGAGTATCCATGCTTTCATGCTGTCTCTATAACTCATTAATCATAGAGGCCAGTATGATACACTTGACAGTGAGGGAGTCATTCTGCCACATTTTGTATGTGGCCATATCTTCCTGTGTGGCATCGTCCCCTAGTGGATAAAGACTAGGGGTATCAAGAATATAAAATTTTTTCTGAACTCAGCACAATCTTTAAATTTCTCAACCAGTCCACATAGTTTGGACCAGTCAGTTTGTTGGTATCTAAGATACTTCACAGTGTAATGAAGATGCCATTTATCTACATTTAATAAAGAACAATATATTAGCAAACACCATGAAATGACTTACATAATTAAATTAGGTCTTCAATTTAATTATGTCTCCCACTATTTATCAAAAATCATAGCCCTCACTATGATAATCGAGAAGAACCCTGATCGATTTTTCTTAGTGAGATTGAGATCCTAATAATATAAAAGATCTTGCAGATAACACAACAATCTTTATAGCTCAAAGGTAGGAAACTCTTCAATTATATCTCATATAATTCTCAAGAAGTAACTTGGCCTCTAGAACATTATTAGTCTTGCAGAAAACACAACAAACCATAATGTTCTAGTTAAGTCAAGACCCTTTCATTTCAATACAGTCAGTACTCAAATAAATGCCCTTGCAGATAACACAACAAAGCATTATACTGAATATACTGTAAGCATATCTATGCACTAGACTAGTATTATGTCAATCACCATATTAGGTCTTGCAGATAACACAACAAACCTAATGTGGTTCATAACACAATAATGATCCAGCATGAAGGAAGGCCAATATATAGTATTTTAATACTAAGCATTTTAGTCAAGATTTAAATATAATCAAATCGGCCAGGCAAGTGGAAGAGATGTGGGAGTCCCCCCGTTGCTTCCTAGACACCAATAAAAAATGGCCAGGTCAGTCAACGGAACCAATTAAAAACCATAATTCTCTTTACCTTCCCAGAACCACCTTTCTAGACACCGAATGATCAATTGTTCATCATGACTAGTGATGCTTATTAGTTAAATATACTATGACTTAATATAATTTTTAAGATGAGGGTTTTATAAAATTGCCAGCACATTCTTATAGAACATATCACAATCATATCACTCTGATAAAACAAATATGTGCTAAGTGTGTCATCATACTAGGACAACCATTTACCACATAATGGATCCACCATTATGCCAGGGCAACCTTATTTCAGTATGATGACTTCAAAACTAAACATATCTCTATAATAATTAGGGTTTGAGTGAAAAACCCTAATTAGTGACACACATATAACATAAATTATCATACATGCATCCCATAAATATGCTAAGTGTAGCAGCATTCAATGGTTTAAAATCCTAACATGCAACACTACACAAAAACACATATAAATAATTTTCATATGTTTTAACTGTAATAAGGGTGGCTCTGATACCACTGTTGGGAATCCGGTGCACCACAGCGGAAGTGTAATTTCAAAAATCATGAAATTTGTACCATAAACCCTTAGCCAGGATCTCCTTATTCAGGATTAAAACATATATTAAACATGCAAACTTATATTGTTAGAATTAGGGCACCAACCTTAACGCTAAATCCAATTTTGATGTAGAATCAAAACTTGATGTTGAATGCCCCTTTGAATTCACCAGGCATCCAATGTCCACCCTCCAATGGTGATCCACAAGAAGATTGATCAAGATGCTAGATTCTTCAAGATTCCTTCACTTGAATTCTTATCCTAGAACTTAAGAGGACTATGGCTTTAAAACTCCACAGTAGGGACTCCTTACTTTTTTTCTTCCTTCTTCCTCTCCCTTTCTTAAGACCTTGTCCTAAGAATAAAACTCTTGTCTTGAAGGTGGAGGAGGATTTAAGACACTAATGTCTTAATGTAAAGGAAATAGAAACAGAGTAGTAATTCTTTTCTTTTACCGATCAAGAGATTCTTCCTATCTCTTGTTTTGGACTTGAGTTTCAACAGAGAAGAGAACTCTGTAAAAGGGAAACTCTCTGTGTCCTAAACAAGCTAAGGAGGAATCAGTCTGCTGGAAAGAAAAGAAAATAAAACCTCTGTCGTACATTAGTCTAAACACTGGAGACCTCTGTTCCTTAATTGATTACAAAGAGATGTCTTCTCAAAAGAACACAACTCTCCGTAAACACCATTCCATTTTTCTCATACCCCTTCCCTATTTCTCACACCCATCCTTTCTTCTCATGGCCTTCCGGATAAATCCCATGGCCTTTCTCAAAGAAAAAATCGTGGTGTTTTAAAAAGAAAGGAGTCGCAACTTTTCATCTCCGAAGAGATGTTATTTCACGCGACCGGGAAGAAACAGCGCTTTTCTTCTTTCTTAAAAACCATCAGCCGTTCGATTCCCATCCAAGGGGGGACAAGTGAAGCGCTAACTTTAAGAAAGGAGGCCACCCCATCTTAATTCATCAGAGAATTAGTGGGGCTCGCCAAGAGTCCATGCGCCATGGACTCTTCCAAATGGCGTGCCAAGAGTCCATAAGCGCATGGACTCTTGGCATTTGGCATGAAAATGCAAAGGGGCGGGTGGGGAGGCTAGCCTAGTTACATGGCTAGCCAATAGGGTTTTCCATAATCCCTATTTTCATAATTAGGGTCTAATTAGCTCCAATTAGAACCCAAATTGAACCAATCCGGAACCCTAATTCGAATCCGATTCGAATAAAAGCTAGGTTTTGCAACACCTGCTAGAGTGTTATCCTGCAAAGATGATTTAATCTCAAATTAAACTCTTGATCAATCCTCTTAAGTGTGTGACCCATTGGGTTCCACATCTAGCCAGTAGTGGATTCGAATACAAGTTGACCTAATTTGATTAGAACTCTTTCTAATCGATTAAGGTCAAACCGGGTTTACCCGATTTGATCAATTAGGACTCTTCCTAATAAGTGATCTTTGAATTTGATCAACCACAAGACAAGATGACATCTAACAACATGTCATGTCTACCCGAAAGATATGAAAATTCTGGTGAAATACCAAAATTATCCTTCAGTAGAGAGTTACCGTATAATTAAATCTTTCGATCAGCCTGTACCCAAAATATAACTATGGATATGGATATATGTCAAATCCAATATTATATTATTTCTAGCTCAATCTTATATTGATGATTCAATTATCTTGATATTAGAAACCATCTCTAATATCTTTACTTTGATCAAAGATTCCCTGAATCATCATCTGATTGTTAACTAGCTGGATGCAATCTCCTCTTACCAAGAGTGATCGATTCCTTGTTGACCTACTCATCACCTTCATATCCAATTCACCATTCCCAGTATCAATCCTGTGCATGACTCAGTGTCATGATTAGGATTGAACCAAAGCATGGGTTCATGTACATAAGGTACTTATGGCAGTCTCAGGTCAAAGGATTACTTGTACCACTCCCACTATGAGAACTTTCTATTAACATGTAGCTAAGACTCCATTAGATGTTCTCAAGTTGGATCATATCAGTGAACTCATTCTCCAATGAGCACCCACATCCCAGTATTAGTGTCATACACAAGTGACTGTGAGAGCAGTCACCCTTTCCAGTATACATGGGATGTGCTAGTCTTACCGAAAAAACCCTGATCCCCTACTCAAGGTTCCTTTGACTAGGAATACTTTAGATTAAGGTTTTAAAATTTTAGGTCTCACTGGTATGATCTCATCATAACCCTAAAATCATAGCCCTAATCTATGGGGTTCATTAGATAATATAAACATAGCGTATGATGAAAAATAATGCCTTTATTAAAATATTATCAATTACAATGGTTTGGGAGATACAACATAGATTGGCTTGTAGGGCATATCCCTTTCATGACTATCCTTCTTGACAAACGATCGTGGAGATCGCTGCCGTCGATCGAATCCATTAAGTGGATGGACTGGCTCAGTTGAGCAGAGGAGAGCAATAGGAGATGGGTTTGGAAGAAGAAAAAAAATGAAATGAGGGCCTTCGTTTCCTTGGGGAAGAAGAGAGAAAGAGGGAAGAAGAGAGGGGAGGAAGGAGAGGAAGAAGGAAAGGAGAGGGAGAGCAGAAGAGGAAAGGAAAAAAAGGAAAAAAAAAGCATGATGAGAGGGGGGCTGTTGGTGGAGAGGAAGGAGAGAAGAAGGAAACGGAAGAAGAAAAAAAAAGAAGAAAGAAGTGGAAAGAAGGAAAGAAAAGAAAAGAGAAAGAGGAAAGAAAAAAAAAGAGAAGAAAAAATAAGAGAGAAAATAAGAGGAAGGAGAGAGAGGAAGAGAGAGAAGAGAGAAGGAAGAGCGAGGAGGAGAGAAAGAGGAAGATAGAGAAAGATGAAGGAGAGAGACGAGGAGAGAGAGAAGAAAGGAAGAGAGAGGAGGAGGGAGGAAGGGTTAAATTCTAGACCAGGATTAGAATTAGATAGATGAGAGTGCCAAATGATAATTTAGTTTCTTTTTAGTTTTGAAATAGAAATTAATTATATGTTTAAATTGTTGGTCAGGATCGTCATTGTCCTTGGAAGATCATGTCTAGTGTTTGAGTTGTGCATAGTTGGTGGATACTCTTCGATAAGTTATCTTGACCTCTGATATAATATGCCTAATATGTTATGTATTTATGAAATATTAAATGCATGTAATATATTTTAATTTGTATTAGATTGCATTTGAATTGCATGGATTGCATTGGGTTGCATGCATTTGTTGGTGTTGTTGCTCTCTAGTCCGACTATGATCATATGAGGACCTAGTCTTCTTTTGGGCCTCCAGCAGGGTTATCGCTAGTACATGATCATTAAGGGGTATGTGACACAGGAGCTAGTTGCCTTATTTTAGTCATGCGTGGCAGGCATATGCCGAGGATGCATGTTTCTCGTATGAGACTCAGAGCTAGTTTTCCTTTTGGGCCTCTAGTGGGGCTATCAATGGTGCATGACCGATGAGCGATATTTGTATACAGGATCTAGTCTCTTTGGGATGAGCCACGGGCCGATCGTGGCCATAGTCAGAGGGACTATGAGAGTAAAGTAAATGGTTGGCCATTTGTAGTCGTGTTGGTGTCGGTTGAAATTAAGTGTACATATTTGCATTATGTTGCTGGTTATATTATTATATTGATGGACATCTCGTTGTATGATGTGTTTATACTTGTTGATTTTTATTAGCATATTATGTTGTATATTAGAGGTGTTGATAACTTACTAAACCTATATAGCTCATCCCCTGTTATCTTATGTTTTTGTTACAAATACCGAAGATCAATTAGGCTTTGAGACCAATCAATGAAAAGCAAGGGTTTAGGTGTTAGTCTTTAAGTTTATGTTAAATTTTAGTTGAATTTTATGTCTATTAACCTTTATGAGAAATTCTATAAAAAAAATTTTAAAAAAATTAGTGAAATTTGTTCCTTACCACTATTTGGATGTTGAATTGAAGGTTAGGCCTGCCATGATCTCTAGGGTGATACCCAGGGTTGTGCTGCCGGTTTTGTAGCCGATCCTAGTTCTGGATTCGGGACGTGACAAGAGGGTCAGCGATTCGCCATTAATGATTATCTTATTTTCATCCATAAACAAAAAACTTTAACTACTCCTATTTTTCAAAATAAAGTTATTTCAAAAATGGGAGTGGGAGGTAGCTGTTGTGGTAATCCGGTTTGATACAAAATAATTGCCAGTTCATCAGTCATATCGGTTTTATTTGGACTCGTCAACCAAGTTAGTGCACCTGAAGATGATGTCTTCTGAATTTAATGAGGGTTACAATCTATCTCAATGAAAAGAATTTTAAACTATACCTTCCTGATAGTTACTTCATTTGGCTTCATGTCTTCAGCCTGGTCCGAAGAAGACACTTCTAGAATATATTGTTACTTCATTCATCTTTATGTCTTCTGCCTGGTCTGAAGAGAATATTACTGAAATATATTATTTATCCCTTTGGCTCCATGGCAAACAACTCTTTATCTTCTGGCTCACTTTGAAGGAGATAAACCCGAAGCATATAGCTAGCACTTCTTTGGCCCATTCTAAGGAAGATGGTCCGAAGAAGTAGTTAGACTATTTTTGGATCTCCTCTAAAGTGAGTGTATCTGAAGCAAGTGAACGATCTCTCAACCTGAAGTAGTTGAATGTTATTCTGGTTATTATAACCACCCATATGGTCGATAGCTTTGGCTTCGATAACCATGGACTAACTAATTTTCGATCGCCACTACTTACTATTATGAGGAAGTTATATTAAATAACTCCTATAACCGTAAGTAGTTACACTCACACCTATAAATATCGGTAAGAGAGGACACTCGAGGTAAGCCAACTCCAAGCAAGTTAGAGCCGGTCCACAACTAGCTCTTTCAACGCCACTCCACTCATTTTCTTTTCCATTCTACTTCATTCTGCTCTCAAGTTCTCCATTCTACTTTCTAAATTCTTGCTGACTTTGGCATCGGATTGTTCCCCACCGAAGAAATTCCAGTCAGGGGATTTGTTTTACAAGTTTTCATCGAAGGTGAACCAGCGAGTAGGTTGCTCCTTCCGGTCCATGGAGATTTAGCATCAACAAAGCATAATTTGATTAACCTTTTGGTAAAGCAACTTACCACTAAGCTAGCAAACCCATTCTTTAATTAATGACATTTTAAAATTTTAGTTGAAATCAAACTCTTAAGCTAAATACCATCATTTAAATGATAGTACATGATCAGATTTTAAGATAAATTTTATTTATAATCAGATTTAGAATTAAAATGAATGGGAACGAAAATTAAAATTGCCATATATATATATATTGTTGCTGCCAAATCTCCTGGACCGGGCTCTCTCGGCTTGGCTGGAGTGCTCCTCTCCCGGTTCCTCCAAAGAAGTCCCACAGGCCGGTGGTGTTCCAATGGGGGACACTCCGATGGCTAAGTTAATAAGGGGTCTTTAGAGCAACAGAATGGAGGAATCATGAAGGAAATATCTTCTAGAGAAGGAGAAGTGCCCTTACCATTTAAAGTTCCCCATTTACCTTATATAGGCATGGAAAACTACCAAGTTCTATTAGGGGCTAGGCTGGGAATGTCCGATCTGCCCTAGGAGAATCAGGGTGATTGCCAGGTGGCACCAAGACATGATCACGTCGAGGGATCTGTTATAACAGAATTATAGTACCAGCTGTAAGGGACTTCTGGAGCCTATTGATTGTTATGGACCTGGCTGAAGTAGGTCAGTCAGACCTTCGCTGAAGCAGGTCATTTAGACCTCTACTGAAGCGGGTCAGTCGACTGTTGATGCAATGGGTCAGTGGGACCACGATGTAGTAGGTCAGTCGACCCTCTATTGGGATGGGTCGGTCAGACCTCTGTCGAAGCGGGCCGGTCGGACCTCTACTAGGATGGGTCGGTCGGACCTCTACCGAAGCAAGCTGGTCGAACCTCTGCTGGGATGGGTCGGTCAGATCTTTGCTGATGCGGGCCAGTCGGACCTCTGCTGGGATGGGCCGATCGGACTTCTTACGAGGCGGGCCAGTTGGACCTTTGGTCCGATTTAGAGAAGAGCTGATTGGGTATAACAGTTGCCCTCCTTGCTCTTGGCCTTCGAAGGGATCTGTAGCCTTGAAGGATGGGAGCATCATTTCTTATTTAATGCATTTGTCCTAGAATGATCGCGTATCTGATCCGGCGTGTCATGTCTAATCACGTTCCACTCCAGAATCTTGCATTTGGGACAGGTGTCAGCCCCGCATTGGAGGCGAGCAAAGGCAGTTAATGCAGATGGAATGCAATGATGAGCAGCTCACCTGGCACGCTCGACCATCGGGCTTCGGATGTGATTGGTGTGACATGGCGACATCCAGGTGGTCGGCACCGTGCTTGGGATGGTTTCTCCACCACTGATCTGGTGACCGAGTGGATCGCAGCCTGAATGTGCCCTGCATCGCATCAGCTTCCATCACGTGGAGAAACGCATGGTCCGATGGCTGGATCGTGGCGCTCGAGGGATGGTGGGGAGCGATCCCTCAAGGAATAATAAAAGGAGGCGTTAAGAGCCCGGGGAGGAGTTTTCTGCTACATCTGTGCATAAGAGAGAGTGTGCACTTCTTCCTCCTGCTCCCATCTTCTTAGAGACCTACTTTCAGCTTAGTCCTCCCCCGCTTTTTAACCTCCATTAGAATGGCTTTCGGTAGTCGCAGCACCATTCATAGGGATAGGGAACCGAGTCCTAGTGAGATCCAGTCGGAGATGACACGGGAAAGGGTAGAAGCCCTTAGGGTTAGGTTCAACATCCCCTCTACGCTGCATCTCACAGTCCCAAATCGAGAAGGATGGGTGACCGGACCACTAAACTCGGGGGCCCTTCTGATGTACGAAGACCATCTCAAGGCAGGGCTTAGGTTCCTCCTACCTGACTTCTTCATAGAGATCTTCAACCAGTATAGGATCTCCCCTACACAGCTGACCCCGAATAGCATTCGGGCGATCAGCTATTTCATGGTCATGTGCTATAAAGCCGGGGCCAAACCCCGGACCAGTCTCTTACCAACTTCTTCCTTTGAAGAGGGACTTCAGGAGCCGAGAGTAGTGGATGTTCAGTCCCCATCCTGGGCAAAGAATTTTAGGGGGTCTTCCATCGGCTATTCATGGGTGGAAGTCTCGATTCTTTTACGTAGATAGCCTCTGACCTTGGGGCTTTGAAGTGCTATGGAGTGAGCCGAGGCTGACTTTAATGAGAAAGAAGGGGTCAGCCCCACTATGGTATACGAGTTGCTCCGAGAGGACTACCTTCAGATGGTTGGGGTTAGCAACCATGGACACTTAGGTAGGATATAAGTCTCTGTCATTGGTCCCTTATGCATCCTGCAAATTTTATTCTTTTTGTACTAATTTTGATTTTGTCCCTGTAACAGGAGATAAAATGAAGCCCGATAGGGCTAAAGTGATAGAGTGGGTGGTGAAGAGGAGGGCTGCCCAGTCTGCAAAGCTGATCGTGGAGCAGCTGAAGAGGTAGCGAGTGGAAGAGCGGCCCGCTGCAATTATGTCGATAGACTCCGATGAGGACAATGTTCCTCTATCGGAGCAACTGGCAACGAAGGCTTCAAGGCCTTCATCCTCCATCGGGCAGTCGGCTGCCTAACTGAACAAGGATTATCAGAGCCGACCGAAGGGGTGACTGTCCCAGCATCACCACCTGCTGAACTGATGGAAGCGGCACTCCCCATAAATAAGGGGAAAAGGGTGGCCGAAAGAGCAGATGTAGATGGAGTCGACCACAAGACATCTAGATGGTGGGATGCTCTCCGCGACCCTGAGAAGGTTGACTGGGAGCACTCCAGTTGGCGGACCCTGAACAAGGCGGCGAGGAGTTCTTACCTGAACTTATTGAAGGTAAGTCATCTGCTTTCTAACTTCTGTGCATCTCTCTTTCTTTCTTTTTTTTTTTTTTTCTTTTTTTTTCTGCCTTGTATGTGATTGACAGTGTTTCTCTACTGGCAGCTTCTTCACAACATCATGCTAATGGACAAGGGCCTCGACGAGATGTGCTTTGCGAGAGAGCTCTCGACCAAGAAGGCCGAGGGATTGGAGGCGGCCAGAGTGGTGGAGGTGGCATCATGAAAGTTCGCTGAAGAAGAGCTATCCACTAGTAGGGCCGAAGCCGAGTCTTTAAGGAAGCAGGTGGAAGACCTATAGGCCCGACTGGCCGACCGGGAGGCCAGGTTAAAGGGAAAGAAAAAGAAGGTGAAGACTTTGATCCATCGGCTGAGTGCGGAGGAGGAGCGGGTAGCCGAAGTTGAGAGGAATTCATGAAGTCACCAATCGGTGGCGGCGAAGTATATGGGCCTACTGAAGGAGGCCCAGGAGCAGGCTGCAGGGGTGGCTAACAATGCCATAGCAAAATATAAGGCTTCCACCACCTTCAAGGACGAGATGGAAGAGGTCGGGACAGTTAGCTTCAACTATGGGTATATAGAGTGCCTAAAGAAGGTGGCCGACGCCTTCCCAGAGCTTGACTTGTCCGCTCTGTAGCTATCGAAGCCCACAGAAGAAGGGGTAGAATAGGGAGCGGGCCTGACCGACATCGGAGCTGATGCCCAGGTTGCGGTCGACACGGAAGGAACAGAGGGCCCGTCGAATTCCAGAGCCAACACTCAAATGGTTGCCAATGTGGGACTAGCAGATGCCCCGATCAGAACTTCAAGTGCGGCACGGAGGCCGAAGCCGAAGTCCCTCTTGTGTACTCACAGGGCCAGACTTAGATTGCTTGTAAAAGTCTGCCCTGCCTTTTGTAAAAAATTTTGCCAAGAAATAAAAAATATTTCTTCCTCTAATATCTTTAATGTTCTTTCTTCTGATATCTTTAATGTTCTTTCCTCTAAATGTGGGACGGTCGGATTGGTCCAAACCCTCTTCTTTTCTCTCAAAAATATTTTCATGTGTTGGTCAGTCGGCTCAATCCGAATTCAAATCCTTAGAAACATTTCCAAGTGTTGAGCAGTCGCTTAGCCCAAACCCAAGTTCTTAGAAATTTTTCTAAGTATGGAAAGGTCGGTTTAATTTGAACCTTCGAGCTGATTGCTTATAGGGTAGTCCCTAAAATGCTTAAGGACTCCAAGTAGATTTTTTCGAGCGAGGTCGGGTTTTTTGAATAGGCTGCCATAGAGCCATTGCTGATCGAGGTCAGACTTTCAAAGTGGGCTGCCTTAGAGCCTCTACTGACTGGGGTCAGACTTTCGGAGTGGGCTGCCTTAGAGCCTCTGCCGACCAGAGTCGGACTTTCGGAGTGGGCTGCCTTAGAGCCTCTACTGACCAGGGTTAGACTTTTGGAGTGGGCTACCTTAGAGCCTCTACCGACCAGGATCGGACTTTCGAAGTGGGTTTCCTTAGAGCCTCCATCGACCAGAGTCGGACTTTTGGAGTGGGCTGCCCTAGAGCCTCTGCCGATCGGGGTTGGACTTTCACAGTGGGCTACCTTAGAGCCTCTACCGACCGGAGTCGGACTTTCAGAATGGGTTGCCTTAGAGCCTCTACCAACTGGGGTCAGACTTTCGGAGTGGGCTGCCTTAGAGCCTCTGCCAACTGGAGTCAGACTTTCGGAGTGGGCTGCCTTAGAGCCTTTGCTGACCAGAGTCGAACTTTTTGTGGATTGAACTATTGCCTTCAATGATAATATTTGCGAAGGTTATCTACATTCCAAGGATGTGCTACTTGACGTCCGTCCAGGTGCTCGAGTCGGTAAGTTCCGGCTTGGGTTACTTCAATTATCTTGTTAGGACCTTCCCAGTTGGGAGAGAGTTTTCCTTGCTCGGTTAGCTTGGATACTTCAATCCTTCACAGAACCAAATCTTTAACCCTAAAGCTTCGAGCCTTGACTTGTTACCAAAAATGGAGCCCAAGAGGGGGGGTGAATTGGGTCTTTCAAAAATTAAAACAATTATGTGTAGGCCATGTAGTGTTTGTGGGTAATGCACTTAAGTATATGGAGCAAAAAAATAATTAATAGAGTGTAGGAAATAAAGTGCAAGTAATTAAAGAGAGACAATCACACACAAACATCAAGTTTTTAATGGTTCGGTGTTCTCCAAGTACCTACGTCCATTCCCCAAGCTCTCCTTGGAAATTTCCACTATAATCTCTTCAAAGGTTACAGCCGACTTGTTTTACAAGGCTCACAAGTCAAAACCCAAGTTAGTTTTGTCACCTAGGCTCACCAATAAACCTTATAACTTGTTTTGGCTTTGGGCTTAGAAGTAAACCCTAGTTGGTTTTGTCCCTTTGGCTCACTAACAATCACAGCAACCTACTTTCAAGAAACCCTTGAAAGCTAGGTCAAAGACAATAATAAATTTAGAATACAAGAATTTAAACACAAGCAAACTCTTTCTTAGAGTGGAATGAAAAATCTTTGAAGCTCTTTGATGATTGCTTAATATGACTTGACTTGGAATCTTCTCAAGAACACTTTTGGAAAGATGAAATGAAAGGAATGTAGACTTTTTTAGTGGAATCTCTCCTTTTAGCTTTTATAAGTGGAGTTCTTGAAGAATGTCTTTAACTCTTGGATATTTCCTTGCTTTTCTCTCTTCTCTTGCTTCATGAATGAGTTTGGTGAAGCTTAAATACATGAAAAGCATCCAAAAGACCATTTTAGACCATTAGGGATCAAAAACTATCCGTTAGGAGCTAAAAACTATCAACTCGGGCTATCAAAAAATAAATTAGTTGAGGCTGTCAGAACTCGAGTGTCGACACTTGGCTATCAAGTGTTGACACGTGGCTGTTAGGTGTCAACACTTGGTTTCCAGGTGTCGACCCTTGAACTTTCAAGTGTCGACACTTGATTTTCAGGTGTCGACACTTGACACAAAAACTCTCCAAAAGCAAGTTCTATATTTTCAAAAAGTCTCAGGCCTTGAGTCGACACTTGGAAACTTAAGTGTCGACACTTGAGTTTTAGGTGTTAACACTTGAATTCTGAGTGTCGACACTTGGCATGCCATTGAAAAATTCTGCATGCCAAATGCTGAAGTGTCGACACTTGAGCTCCCAGATGTCGACACTTTGTTCTATAATTTTCAAAAGCAAGTGCCAAACATGCCAAAAATACAAAGATTTTCAATGAAAATTAAATACAACATATATAAATAATAATTGAACTCATTTGTATCCCATTTTGATGGAGAAGACTTCTCAAAGCATGAAAAATGTTTTTTTTCCAAAGCGTGACATGATACTCTAGTTTTAAGAATTTGAGGTACTTGTAACCTGAAAACTCATAACTACAAATGATCATTAGTATAAAATATGTACTCAACATTTTGTTATTCATCAAAATCATAGGGTAGAGCCAATAATCTCCCCCTTTTTGATGATGACAAAACCTTGAGTAAATTAGCATTTAAATTCAAATTTGACATTGTATCCCATCAGTATGAACTTGAAATTTCTACAATGTAATTCAATGGAGGAGATGTGCTAAATAGATATGGAAATCAACATTCTCTCCCCCTAAGAGAGTTAAATTAGGAGACAATTCAAAAGTTAAAGAAAATGCTTGTAACTACTCCCCCTTTTTGTCAACATACAATATAAAAGGGAGTAAACTCCCTTAAATCAATGCATTATGTCATGATAAAGTTGGTATTAGAGTTGAAAAGTGATTAGATCAGTAAGAAATCCAACAAGTATCATAGCAAATGCATAGAGTAGAGAGTATCAGAACAAATACAAAGTTCGATACATCACGTAATTGATACAAGAATGGTCACAAACTGGAATACACATATATATATAATCAATGTTTTCAGTTACAAAAAGTGATATTAGAGATATAGCAAATCTAAAACATGATACAAGATACATAAAGCAAACAAGTACAGTGATATAAGCATGTAAGCTAATGCAACAACTAAATATAAAAGTAACAAGCTACTAGATAAACATCTGTGAGGCTACTCCTCATCAGATGGAAGCTCAAAGCTAATGGGGGCACTGATCTTAGACCTAGGTACAAGGGCCTTAGGTGGTTCTAGAACCTTATAACTCCTAGTCCGGGTAGATGGTCCATGTGCGGGTACAACCATGGATGATCTGGTCGATAGGGGAGGAAGTAGCTCAGCTGGAGTCACAAAATCAGGAGTGGAAATGATCTCATCAGCTAGAGGAGGGACCTCAGGAGTAGCTGGTGTATGAGTATCTTTGCTAACCATCTGATATCACCCAACTAGATCTACACTGCCATCATACTACCATCACTAGAAATATCTGTGCCACTATCTGCATCATCGCCATCATCACCACCATCACCACCCTAGGAATCATCATGACCATCATCATTAGAGGGTGGAGGGGGTGGAGGATCAGCTGGACCAGATGTCCCTGATGGCAATAGAGCTCTCAGCATCTCCTCAATGCCGGTGAAACCAGCCTCCATAGTCCTACGAATATCAGCATGCTTTTTTAAAGTATAAGCTCGAAGGCTCTCTATCTCAATCTGGAGCTATGTGGTGTAGACTCCCAGTCCAACCATCTCACTCCTAAGATCTGTAAACTACTGGGAGCATGCTCCTCAAATGATGTACCAATAGAAGATGGAGGAGCAGAAGGGGTAGCTACAGGAGTCACCGGCTCAGGCTCTAACACTGGTCCAACTCGAGGAGGTGTAATAACTGGCCCTGATGGCTTGGCCTCGGCCTCTCTGATCTCGTCCTCCTCGTTTGGCTCCTGACCAGACTCTCTATGAACCCAGCGACCAGAAATCAATCTATATCCCATCCGGTGCAATGATCACTCATCATAGCCATCCGTATGAAGGATCTCCTTGGAGGTCTCCTCCTCCAAAAGAACTTTGTATGCACGAAATAGATGAGTGAGAGCCATCCCGTATGGCAAGCAGTGCCTCCTCTATGTGGCGGCGTCTCTCATCTGGGCTAACATCAGTGATGGAATATTGTTGGCTGGGCCAGCTCGCACCCTCGTGGCTTGTCCAGTGTAGGGTCTGGGCCCACTGGGTGTGGGTGCCATCGGTAAGTCGGGTCTGGTGCCACGTCGACATCCCTTGGTTGGTGCTGCGGTGCTCGTCTCCAGCGAGCCGACTCGAGGGTGAGTACCCTGGGTTGCTCTTGCGGGGGTCGGCGGAGGGGTCGACTTGAGTGCCCGGTTGCTGTGCTGGTTTAAGAGAGATAAACCTGCTTCTTATAATAGGGGACGTTCCTTTTGTAAGAATGGTTAGGGGCATCGATCCAACAATTGGTATCAGAGCCGAAGGTCTCGGTTCGAGTCTCCGCAGGGGGAAAAACTCGATCGTTTCGCTGGGGGGGGATTGTTGGCTGGGCCAGCTCGCACCCTCGTGGCTTGTCCAGTGTAGGGTCTGGGCCCACTGGGTGTGGGTGCTATCGGTAAGTCGGGTCTGGTGCCACGTCGACATCCCTTGGTTGGTGCTGCGGTGCTCGTCTCCAGCGAGCCGACTCGAGGGTGAGTACCCTGGGTTGCTCTTGCGGGGGTCGGCGGAGGGGTCGACTCGAGTGCCCGGTTGCTGCGCTGGTTTAAGAGAGATAAACCTGCCTCTTATAATAGGGGACGTTCCTTTTGTAAGAATGGTTAGGGGCATCGATCCAACAAATATCAATCTGTGTCCTCTGACTCAAGCAAGTCATAAGCATCAGCTCCAGCTCTGTAATATAATTGAATCTACTAGTCTTCGGGAGCAGGATCCGTGCAGTGATGTGATGAAGTAGATACATATCTATTGATAACTGGTTCGCGGTGATCGTAGCCATGCCGCGAACATCCTCGCACTCCAGGATGCATCTGAACACTTCATCACGATCCTCAACAGCAAAAATAGTAATCCTTCGGTGTGGGATCTCCTAGACCTGACTCAAAACCTCCTCAAAAAGTGGAATCTTAATGCCTCTGACTGTTGTACTCCAGAGTAATCATCGGTAATCAAGACTCCCATAAAATTCGCACTCCAAATGTGGATAATACCTTTCCTGCATGGTGCAGAAGGAGATCAATCCAGCATCATGAAGAATCTACCTGATTTGAAATCCCTGTCTGTCGAAGAACTCAAGGTCCACCCATCTGCCTGCTGCCACCACCTTCCCAGACATCCTCTTTATGGAAGGTATACCAGGGGCTACTGAACCACTAGTCTGACCGCTGTCATTCCTAGCCTTGCATCTTCTCTCTCCTGAACTATGACCAAACTTCCTTTTAATAGCTAATCTCTTTCTAGGTCTCATATCTACCAGTTGAGGGAAGAAAGGAAGGAAGAAAGGGATAAACTTAAGAAATAGGGATCGATCTAAAGAAGAAAAGAAGTCAAAAATAGTGGATCGGCTGAGAATGTGACTAAAAGAAAGGGAAATCAAGGCTTGGTTTTGATTTAAATAGACAATAATTTGAATAAAAATACTTAGGGTTGGTTTAAAGGGAAAAAAAATTAAATAGGTTGGTTTAGGTTTGGGATAAACCATAAAAACATGAAATTGGAAGATAAAAGTTGGAGAAAATAGTGAAATCGGACAATGCCAAGTGAAATTAAATTTTATTTGGTAGAAAATTGGTTTAAATAAGGGAAAAACATCAAATGGTTGATTTGGCCCAAAAGCTTCAATCCAACAGTGAAACCGTGTGAAACAAAGGGCAAAACAAGGTATAAATCGTAAAATCAAAGCACATACACGATCCAAATGGAAGAAATCTAAGAAATCCGAACTCAAATCCAAAAGAAATAAGGATTTTTGATGGGAAAATGTGCAAATCACCAAAAAATGGAAGAAAATAGTGAAAAAACCATGGGAAAACCAAAAAGAATGGATTCATGGTGGAAAGTAAGGAGATTTACCAGAAAAATGAGGGGCAAGGGAGGAAGATCACTATTCCAAGCTCCACGGACAGTAGGGCGACCACTAGGGCTCGAGTGGAGGGAAAGAAACCAAAATAAAAAATGATTTGATAAAGCCCTAAAAATCTGAAATTTTTGTGAGTGTCGACACTTTGATTTTCTCAAGTGTCGAAACTTGGTCAGGTATCGACACTTCGCAAAATCCAAGTATCGACACTTGTCCAAGAGATTTCCAAGAAAAAATTAAAAAATTTGTAAAAAATCAAGGGACTTTTGAAAGGTTTTAGGACTCAATGAAAGTGATTTTGAGCAAAAATAAATTGTGTAGAGTGGAAATTAAGAGAGTTCTAAGAGAATGGGTCAATAATTCCTAGCTCTCTTCTAATCATACAAAATCTCTCTTCACTCAAGGATTTGGTAAACACATCAGCTAGTTGATCATCAGTACACACAAATTCAAGCATCATATTAGAGTTTTATACATGATCTCTTATAAAATGATGTCTTATTTCAATGTGTTTACTTCTTGAATGTTGCACAGGATTCTTAGTTAGATTGATTGCACTAGTATTGTCACATCTTATGGGTGTCTTAATTAGTTTAATGCCTAAATCTTCGAGTTGTTGTTTGATCCATAGGATTTGAGTACAATAGCTTCCAGCTGTTATATATTCGGCTTCCACCATAGATAGAGCAACCGAATTCTGTTTCTTGCTACTCCATAAGATCAAATTAACTCTAAGAAACTGACAGGTTCCACTAGTACTTTTACAATCAAGTTTACACCCAGCAAAGTCAGCATCAGAATAGGCAATCAATTCAAATAAAGAATCTCTAGAATACTAAAGACCAATATCAATCATGCTAGATAAATATCTAAGTATGCATTTAACAGCCAAAAGATGAGACTTTTTAGGGGCAGACTGATATTTTGCATACATACAAATACTAAACATAATATCTGGCCTACTAGTAGTTAGATATAACAATGAGCCAATCATTCCTCTTTATAACTTTTGGTCTACTGGCTTACCTGATTCATCTTTATCAAGCTTACAAGAGGAGCTCATTAGTGTACCTAATGGCTTGGTGTTCTCCAACCCAAACTTCTTTAGTATTTCTTTTATGTACTTAGCTTGGTTGATGAAGATCCCCTCTTTGGTTTGCTTTATCTGGAGTCTGAGGAAGAAGTTAAGTTCTCCCATCATGCTCATCTCAAACTCATTCTGCATTAACTTTGCAAACTCTTGACAAAGAGATTCGTTAGTAGCACCGAATATGATATCATGCACATAGACTTGTACTACTAAGAGATTATCATTCTTCTTTTTCAAAAATAAAGTAGTATTTACATTACCTCTAGTAAAATCATTTTTGAGCAAGAAAGAACTCAAACGATCATACCAAGCTCTTGGAGCTTGTTTCAAACCATACAAAGCTTTATAAAGTTTAAAAACATGGTTTGGAAATTTATGATTTTCAAAATCGGATGGTTGTTCAACATAAACTTCTTATTCAATAAAACTATTCAAGAAGGCACTTTTGACATCCATTTGAAATAATTTAAAATCCATAAAATAAGTAAAAGCCAACAATAGCCTAATTGCCTCAAGTCTAGCAACATGAGCAAAGGTTTCATCAAAATCAATCCCTTCCTCCTGATTATATCCTTTGGCAACCAGTCTAGCTTTATTTCTAGTAACAATTCCATTTTTATCAAGTTTGTTTCTAAAAACCCATTTTGTGCCAATAATTGAAACATTTGAAGGTCTATCTATCAAAGTCCAAACATTATTTCTTTTAAGTTGATTATGTTTATCTTGCACAGCATTAATCCAATTACAATCATTTTCAGCTTCTTCAATAATTTTAGGTTCTATTTAAGATACAAATGCTAAGTAATCATAAATATTTCTAAAAGATGATCGAGTACTTACACCTTTAGATGGAACACCAATGATAAGTTCTTTGGGGTGTCCATGAGCATACCTCCATTCTTTAGGCAGAGAATCAGGTAATGATGCATTTTCATTTTCTTGATCTTGTCCTCTTTCATTATTTTGATCATCTTTTTCCTTGATAGGTTCTTCATTGTTGTTCACCTCTTCAGTTCTTTTGGTACCTGTTTCATCACAAAGCACATCTTCTTTTCTAGAAGATTTCTGGTTAGATTCATCAAATACAACATGTATGGATTCTTTAACAACAAGCATTCTTCTATTGAAGATCCTGTATTCCTTGCTAGATGTAGAATAGCCTAGAAAGACACCCTTATCTGGCTTGGCATCAAATTTGCTTAAATTATCTTTACCATTATTTAGGATGAAATAACAGCATCTAAAAACTCAAAAATATTTTATTGAAGGTTTTCTATCCTTTCAAAGCTCATAAGATGTTTTCTTAAAAATCGGTTGGATTAAAACACTGTTCAAAACATATCATGCAGTGTTTATGGCTTTGACCCAAAAATATCTAGGTAGGTCATTTTCGCAAAGCATGGTGCATGCCATTTCTTTAAGAGTTCTATTTTTTCTTTCTACCATCCCATTTTGTTGAGGTGTCCTAGGTGTGAAAAAATTGTGATGAATGCCATTTTCACTACAAAATTTATCAAAATCAGAATTTTCAAATTCGGTTCCATGGTCACTTCTCAAGGAAATAATAGAAACACCATTTTTATTTGAAACTCTTTTATGAAATCTAATAAATGCAGAAAGCGTTTTATCTTTGTGTGCTAAAAACATGACCCATGTAAAACGTGAGAAATCGTCTACAATAACTAGACCATACTTCTTACCTCCTGTTGCCCAGGTGGCTTCCCAAATGGGGGGGTGAATTGGGTTTAAAAACTTTTGCAAGTATGTACACTTTGAAATTCTTTTAGTGTTGAAGTGAAGTGTACAAAGAGGAAGTAAATAAATTAAAGCAATCAAGCAATGAAAGCATAATCACAAACACCAAGATATAGAGTGGTTCGGAGCAACTGGCTCCTACATCCACTACCCAAGGACCACTTGAGATTTTCACTATATCCTCCAATTGGAATACAGTCGGATTGTTTTACTAGGCTCACAATCCAAACCTATACACTTTGGTTTTACCAGGATCACCAAAGAAATCCTAGCTCCCTTTGGTTTTACACGGGATCACCAAAGAAAACCCAAATACTTGGTTTTAAACCGGAAAAACCAAGAACCCAAACTTAGGTTTTACAAGGTTCACCTAAAAACCTTTAACTCTCTCTTAAGATACAGCCCCTTGCTGTTCTTAGAGAATAAACAAAGATAAAGAATGAATAACAAGCAACTACAACAAACCAAGTTATTTTGGTGTTGCCGATGTAGATCAAGATGAAGTCAAGCCTTGAGTGCTCTTCAATGCTGCTTCTTCCCTTCTTCAATGAGTGGATTCAATGATAGAGTGGAGTTGGTGAAGCTTTGAATCCAACTTGAATGCTCTTTGAGGTAGGTAGAGGAATAACTTGAAAGCTCTTTGTTTTCTCAAAAAAATTCAGCAATAAATATCAATTAATTGTTTAATCCTTCAAAAATAATCTCTTTTATAGTTTTTCATGAGATATGGTCATTGTAGGGCCTTGGGATTCGTAAAATGGCCATTGGAGATGAAGTGGAATTCAAATTTCAATTTCAACAACTAGCCATTGAAGTGCAGACAACGGCTCCATGAGCCGGCTCGAGCTCCAGGAGTCATCTCGAAGTCTCAGACAGGCCAAAAACAAACTTCTGTGGGAGCCAACTCTTGGACTGGGAGTCGGCTCTTGCCTTCAAGCTTTCAGTCATGACAAACATACATACCTAGAGTCTGCTCTTGATCTGAGAGTCGGCTCTAGTTCTCAGAACTTCAAAAACGATATTTCTGGAAGAGTTGGCTCTTGAACTGGGAGTCACCTCTTGGTTCTGAAACTTTGAATCTTCCTCCGTGCCGTGCCATTTTGAGTCGACTCTTACAAATCTTTTTTAAATTATGCTTCAAGCTTCCCAAAAACTTTAACATTGAATCAACTAGAAGCTAATCTACATACTTTATCAAAATACTTACAATTTTTAAGCCCATTTTTCATGATTACAGCATTCATAAGTTACAGCCTTTACAAACTCAATTGAATTACCCTTAAGTAATTTGAAAATCACTTTAAACAAAGGTAACCAATTCCTGCAAAACTTCTTAAATAATCTGAGAAGAGTTAGTATCAAATACATGCTCCAATATTTTGTGATCATCAAAATCATTCCAGGGATCAACAATCTTCCCCTTTTGATGATGACAAAATACTGGGCATGATTAAAAAATTGAAAGCACTTTACAATTGTAGTAATTTCAAGTCTATGCGTATCATATAGGTTAAGTATCGGTGTATCGATACAATGTGCCAAAATATATCAAATGTATGGTATTGAATACTACATAACATGTGTATCAAGTGTATCAAAACATGATGTATCATATATATCATAACATGATGTATCGATACATGATGTATCAAGGATATTAACTATATAATGCGTATCAAAACTTATGAAAATTTTCAAACTTTTGAAGTAAACTTAAGTTTTATCAAATTTTCATGAATCAAACATCCATTTCATCAAAGTTTCATAACATTCAATTATCCATATTGCATTTGTAAACAATTTTGAGCAATTTTCATAAATCAACATAGATTTCCAAGAAATTTTCATGAATCAATATAACTTCCTTTCATGAATCAATATAGCATAGATTTATTAATATAGTTTTTTCTTTTTCATGCCAACCACAGTCTCTATTCTTCCCCTTTTTGTCATCAACAAAAGGTGTATGAGAAATGGACATTCATAACATATATTCATAGCATTAATTCATTCATAACACTAATTCATAACAAGTGAAGTATATATATATGAGAAATAAGCCAATACATAGCATATGTGATACTTTACAAACATGCCATGGCACAACAAAATAGTATCACAAAACAACAAAAAGTTTCAAAAGATAAAACCTAAAGATTAGAATGAAGTGCTAGGATCACTATCAGGTTCTTCCTCATCAGAGAAGGAACCAACCTCTAGAATACCTAGACTAGGTTTGAACTTGGGGAACCTAGGGTGAAGATCCCTAATCCTAGTCCTAATAGGTGTAGAAGTCCTAGTTACTTTAGATTTAGGTTTAGGTTTGGTTTTTGACTCTGATGAAATAAAAATAGGTGTAGGTCTGACAGTAGGTAGATCAAAAGATAGGGCTAAAGTACTGGTGGATGAAAGCATTTGAGTAGCAGGAGTCACTCCAACATCAGCAGATCCAGCAGTCTCCATACTATCCTGAGGCTCACCAACAACAGGTGTGGCATGATACGGTGCATCAGTACAATGTGTCTCCTGTCCCTGCTCAGCATGTGTGCCAGTACCAGTCTTAGTGCCCGTGCTAGTCACTGTGGAAGTAGAAGGTGCATGCTGGCTGGCTGCAGATAGCTGTCTCAATCCAGCAACTGCTATCGAGGTACCACATCCTTCTTTTATTGGTTGCAAGGCACACATACAATAAAAATCAGGTGGAGACTTTAGGTACCCAAGTCATCTTGGATCCTTTTAGGTTAGTGGTAATGGTTCCTTTTGGAGTCCAAACTTTATTAACATTGCTAATTTTTCTTTTATTGCATAAGTAAGATTTATGTCATACAATACCACAAGTATAGCAAGTAATAGATGATGATACATGCACAAAAAATTCTTGAAAAACTTTTGCTATTTTTGAGTTTTAAAACCTAAACCGGCTTTGTTGAAAATAGCCCTTTGATTATTTAAAAGCATGTTTAATTTTTCAGAACTATATATAAATTTTTCAACAAATGGTTTTAACTTTTCAAGTTTTTCTTTGCACTTTTTATTTTTTTACAAATCTCATTATTCTGTTTTGTAAACTTTTCAATTGAAATAAAAGAATTTTCTTCTTCAAATCTTCTTTTTCTTTTTCAAGATGACAAACATTATCATTCAACTTTTTGTTTTCTTGAAGCAAGCAATTATTTTCAATCAAATACTTGTCATTTATTTTTGCGCTAAAACCAGATTTTGCATCTTCAATTCTTTATGCTTTGATTTCAGTTTTTGAAATTCAATAACTAATTCGTCAAAAATCTCATGCAGTTCATCAAAAGTAAATTCATTTTCGGTTTCGGATAATACCTTATCATTATTGGCCATCAAACAGAAGTTTGTAACTTCTTGATATTCTTTCTCAGAATTGGAGTCCTCACTATTACTCCAGGTTGACATCATGGCCTTCTTTCTTAATCTTCTTCTGCTCTTTTTAAGTAGGGGTAGTATATTTGAAGTGGCTCGGTTTCTTGCACTCAAAGCATGTGGGCTGCTCTTTCTTTTTCTCCTTCTCCTTCTCTTTGCTAGGCTCTCTTTTTAAAGGTTTCTTCTTGAAGTTATACTTCTTTCTCATGAACCTCCTGAACTTTCTAGTCATGAGAGCGGTCTCATCTTCTTCATCTTCTTCTTCTGAATCTTCACTTGATTCATCTTTATTGGTAGACTTGAAAGCGATCACTTTCTTTTCTTGTCAACATCTACATTCTTTTCTTTAATGAGAGCTCATATGTCATTAATGAGCCCAACAATTGCTCGAGAGGAAGAGTGTTGACATCCTTAGCTTCTTCTATAGCAGTCACCTTTGCATCCCATGAAATCGAAAGAGACCTGAAAAGTTTATTTACAAGTTCACCGTTAGATATAATATTTCTTAGGCTTCTCATGCCATTCACAATATTTGTGAACATAGTATATATCTCACTTATAGATCCAGTAGGTTCCATTTTGAATATTTCATATGTGTGGATGAGCATGTTAACTTTAGTTATTTTCACTTGGTGTGTACCCTCATGGATAACCTCAAATGTGTCCCATATTTTCTTAGCAGAGAGACAGTTAGAGATTCTATTGAATTCACTCGGATCCAAGGAGCAAAACAATAGATTCATAGCCTTAGCATTAAGCTCTATTTACTTAATATCATTCTCATCTCAATCATCTTCCATTTTGGGAGTAGGAATGCCATTAATCAATATAGTAGGCTGATGAGGACCTTTAACAATAGTCCTCCAAAGATTATAATCAATGGCTTGTATGAAAATGCACATGCGAGTCTTCCAATATGTGTAATTTGTGCCATTAAATAGTGGAGAACGGTTTGAAGCTTGACCTTCAACAACATCCATTCCTATTGGGGCTGCCATGATCTTTTATTCAAGATCCTTGGACCTACAAGAGAGTACCGATGCACTGATACCACTTGTTGCCCAGAAATGGAGCCCAAGAGGGGGGGTGAATTGGGTCTTTCAAAAATTAAAATAATTATGTGTAGGTCATGTAGTGTTTGTGGGTAATGCACTTAAGTATATGCAGTGAAAAAATAATTAATAGAGTGCAGGAAATAAAGTGCAAGTAATTAAAGAGAGACAATCACACACAAACACCAAGTTTTATAGTGGTTCGGTGCTCTCCAAGTACCTACGTCCACTTTCCAAGCTTCCCTTGGAAATTTTCACTATAATCTCTTTAAAGATTACAGCCGACTTGTTTTACAAGGCTCACAAGTCAAAACCCAAGTTGGTTTTATCACCTAGGCTCACCAACAAACCTCACAACTTGTTTTGGCTTCAGGCTCACAAGTAAACCCTAGTTGGTTTTGTCCCTTTGGCTCACCAACAACCATAACAACTTACTTTAAAGAAACCCTTGAAAGTTAGGTCAAAGACAATAATAAATTCAGAATACAATAATTTAAATACAAACAAACTCTCTTCTTAGAGTAGAATGAGAAATCTTTAAAGCTCTTTGATGATTGCTTGATGTCACTTGACTTGGAATCTTCTCAAGAATACTTTTGGAAAGATGAAATGAAATGAATATAGGCTTTTTCAGTGGAATCTCTCCTTTTTAGCTTTTGTAAGTGGAGTTCTTGAAGAATGTCTTTAACTCTTGGATATTTTCTTGCTTTTCTCTCTTCTCTTGCTTCATGAATGAGTTTGGTGATGCTTAAATATATGAAAAACATCCAAAAGATCATTTTAGATTGTTAGGGATCAAAAACTAGCTGTTAGGAGCTAAAAACCATCAAATCAGACTGTTAGAAAATAAATTCATTGAGGCTGTCAGAATCTGAGTGTCGATACTTGGCTGGCAGGTATCGATACTTGGCTGTCAGGTGTTGATACTTTATTTCCAGATGTCGACCCTTGAACTTTCAAGTGTCGACACTTGATTTTCAGGTATCGACACTTGACACAAAAACTCTCCAAAGGCAAGTTCTGTATTTTCAAAAAGTCTCGGGCCTTGAGTCGACACTTGGAAACTTAAGTGTCGATACTTGAGTTTCAAGTGTCGATACTTGAATTATGAGTGTCGACACTTGGTGTGCCACTAGAAAATTCTACACGCCAAATGCTGAAGTGTCAACACTTGGGCTCCCAGGTGTCGACACTTGGTTCAGCAATTTTCAAAAGCAAGTGCCAAACATGCCAAAAACATAGATTTTCAATGAAAATTAAATGCAACATATATAAACAATAATTGAACTCATTTGTGTCCCTTTTTGATGGAGAAGACTTCTCAAAGCATGAAAAATGCTTTGTTTCCAAAGCATGTCATGATACTCTAGTTTTGAAAATTTGAGATGCTTGAAACATGAAAACTCATAACTATAAATGATCATTAGTATAAAATATGTACTCAACATTTTGTTATTCATCAAAATCATAGGGTAGAGCCAACATGACTTGATTGTTGTAGTACTTGGCCATCCTTTAGCGATATGTTGCCATCTTCAGACCGGCTTGGAGTCTGGTTTCCTCGAGCAAGTCGAGGTCAACTCTTCTTCACTCAGAGTTGTCCAACTTGGTGAAGTGATAAATCTGAAGGGATTGCAGGAAGATTTCCGCAGGTATGACCGCTTCGCTCTTGTAGGTCAGATTGAATAGAGTTTCTCTAGTTGCCATCCGGGAGGTGGTCCAATAAACCCAGAGCACCGAATGGAGTTCTTCTACCTAGAGTCCTTTGGCATCATTCAGTCAGGTCTTCAACCCATGCCAGATCATTCGATTGATAATTTTGGCTTCTCCATTAGATTGGGGGTGTCTGATTAAGGTTAGCCAATAAGAAATATGGTATTGCTGGCAGAACTCCTAAAATTTAGGATTATCAAACTGTCTTCTGTTGTCAGTGATGATGGCCTGTAGAAAGCTGAACCATAAGATAATGTAGTTCCGGACAAAGTTTCTACTTTGGTTTCTGTGATCTATGCCAGCAGCTCAGCTTCCACCCATTTGGTAAAGTAGTCGATGGCTACAATCAAGAACTTCGGCTATCTGGAGGCCGGCAGGAATGGCCCAAGGATGTCCATCCCCCACTGTGCGAATGGCCAAGGGGTGGTCAGCGGGATCAGCTAACTGGCCGGTCGTCTCTAGATGTTGGAATATCTTTAGCATGCATCGCACTTTCTAACGAAGTCCGATGCATCCTTTTGGAAGGTTGGCCAATAATAACCCTGCCGAATGATTTTGTAGGCCAAGGATCTTGCTCCCAGGTGGTCGCCATAGATGCCTTCATGCACCTCTCTAAGTGCGTAGTCGGCGTCCGACGATCCCAAGCACTTGAGAAGTGGTTGCGTGAAGGACCGTTTGTATAAAGTTTTATCGAGAATGATGTACTTCAAGGCAGTCTAGTGTACATGCTTGGCTTTAGTCTTATCCTCTAGCAAGGTTCCTTTAATGAGGATGCAAAGATGGGGTCCATCCAAGAGGCTTCCTGCTCCACTTGGTGGTTCCAACCATTTTTTCAGCAATGCTTGGGTGCTGCAGGTATTCCACAAAGATTCGGTCAGAAGAGTTGGCAACGGCAGTAGCCAGTCATGACAAGGCATCCGCCCGAGAGTTTTGCATCCGAGGTATATGGAAAATCTCAAAGAATTTAAGTCGGGTTATGAGACTTTGTACCTTGCCCAAGTTTTGCCTGGTTGTTTTATACCTGAAACAAGAAATACAAGACATACTCCAGGCTCTGTCTATTTGGGTCGGCTATGATCAAACCTGCTCTGCATCCAGCAAGGTTAGACGATTCATCCACATGAAGCATCCAGGTGGGCTCAACTTCTTTAGCAGTATCATCCCCAGGTACATCGATCGATTGTGGAGGCACTTCCTATCTCCAAGTACACTCCGTTATGAAGTCGATGATCACCTGAGCTTTCATGGCCGATCGAGATTGGAAAGAAATGTCAAATTCATCTAGCTTGTCAGCCTACTTGGCGAGCTGACCGGAGGTGTCAGGGCTTCTTAGGCTCACCCTGAGAGGTTGATCAGTCAGGATGACGATTGGATGCGCTTGGAAGTAAGGGCGCAACCACTTGGCTGCTATGATCAAGGAATAAACAAGCTTCTACATCTTGGGGTATCTCATTTCGGCGTCATGGAGAACTTTTCTAATGTAGTAGACAGGCTTTTGCTAGCCGTTCTCCCCATTCCGGATGAGGACGGAGCTTACTGCTTCGTCCAATGCCGACATATATAAGTATAAGGGCTCTCCCTCCACAGGCTTAGCAAGCAAGGGAGGGGTCTTCAGGTACTCCTTCAATGCTTCAAAGGCCGACCGACACTCGTCGGATCACTGGAAGCGATCCGACTACCATAGGGTTTTGAAGAAAGGAAGACACTTCTCAGCCGACCTGGAGATGAAGCGGCTAAGAGAAGCTATCTAGCCTGTAAGTTTCTGTACTTGCTTTTTGTTGGTCAGATGTCCCATGTCGATGATGGCCTTGATTTTATCAGGGCTGACCTCGATTCCTCTCTGCGTGACCAGAAAACCAAGAAACTTTCCGGAGGTCACCCCAAAAATACACTTGGCCGGGTTTAGCTTCATCCGATGATGCCTTAAGGCATCAAAGGATTATTGCAGATCCTAGATGTGGTCGGCTCTTGAGAGGCTCTTGACTATTATATCATCAACATATGCCTCCATGTTTCTCCCAAGCTACCCTTCGAAAACCCGGTTGATTAGTCTTTGAAAGGTGGCCCCGGCATTTTTCAGACCAAAGGGCATCATTTTGTACCAGTCCAACCCTTTATCAGTGATAAAGGCTATCTTCTCCTCGTCCTCCGAGTGCATTTTGACTTGGTTGTACCCGGAGAAGGCATCCACAAAGCTCAGGAGTTGGTGACCGGCAATGGTGTTGATGGGGGACAAGGCTAGGAGGATTATTAGAGAGCTGAGAAGTCTCCTATGATTAGGGTCAAAAAGGGGATAACTAGGGCCTTACACCCCGTGATGTTCTGAAGAACAAAGGAAAAGGGCCTCACATCCCATGATGTTTCGAAGAACAAAGGAAAAGGGCCTCACACCCCGTGATATTCCGAAGAACAAAGGAAAAGGGCCTCACACCTCGCGATGCTTGAAAGCAAAGGAATAGCGTCTCATACCCCGCGATGCTCAAAAGCGAAGGAATAGGATCTCCCACCCCTCGATGCCCAAAGGTGAAGGAAAACGGGCCTCACACCCTCCTCATGCGGGGCGAACGAAAAGAATACTCTTTTCTAAACACTCATCTTTATTCACCAAATTTTTACAAATGACTGAGGGTGGTATTTATAGACTTTTCAACCCTTTACAAGATGAAGATGAAACATATCCCAATCCTAACAAACTTCAAACTAATAGTCTAATCTAAAATAAATTTGAAATTAAAACAACTTTAAACTAATCAATATATCCATATTTAAAAAATTTAAATATAACCCAAATTCATCAAGATCCATCCATGCTGAGCTACTCTGAAATCTGTGCAGGCATGATAACTATGCATAAATCTTCTTTCTCTAAAAAGTGTGTAGCTTTAAGAAGCATGCTTCTCTGAGATCTGTGCAAATTCTTTTGCTATGAGATATGTGTAGATTTCTTCCTGTGACCGTGGAAAAGGAGGCGGTGGACAGAGAAAAGGGACTTGCAGGAGACTTCGCCGATGCCAGTGCTGAGGAAGGCGGTGACACAGCGATGGCACGGCCGGCGACTGGAACAAGCTTGCGGAGCTCGCCCACGGTGGTCGGATCCACCGTGAGCTTGGCCCACAAATCTGGCCCCTAGAAGATTTTCCCGAAGGGCGAGGCCCCCTACAGTGGGGCACGGCCACAGGCGTCAGCGAGAGGTGGACGAGCCGGCGGTAGGCAGAGTCGATAACAGAGGTGGAGTCATGGCAGCAGGGCGGTGGGATGGGCATCGACTAGCGGGAGGTGGATGGCGGCACGGGCGGAGATGACTGGCGGTGGCAGGTTGGGCGGCCGGCATAGGAAAGGGAGGCGATCCAGCGGTGCATCAATGGCATCGAAAGGAAAAAATGGGGCTTGGATCTAGGCAGAAAGGTCGGGAAGATGACAGGAATAGTAGAGGAATAAGTCAGAAATAAACATGAAATAAAATGGGAATAGTGGAAATAGGTGGAATAGCTAGAATAAAAAATAATAAAAAAATAAAAAATCTAGGAGAAAAAGAAAAATATCTTGATGGATTTTGATGTCCCCATCATTCCTCTAGGATGGGAAAAAAAAGCTCGACTCCGTCGAGTTAGGCTTGATGCTGCAACTCTCTCTTTCTTTCTTTTTTTGTTCCTCTAACCCGAATCCTATCCTGCTCTGATACCAAATTGATGGGGGACAAGGCTAGGAGGATTGTTGGAGAGCTGAGAAGTCTCGTGGGATTAAGGTCAAAAAGGGGATAACTAGGGCCTCACACCCCGCGATGTTACGAAGAACAAAGGGAAAGGGCCTCATATCCCACGACACTCGAAAGCGAAGGAATAGGGTCTCACACTCTGCGATGCCCAAAGGAGAAGGAAAATAGGCCTCACACCATCCCCATGCAGGGCGAACGAAAAGAATACTCTTTTCTAAACACTCATCTTTTTTCTCATGAATATAAATTAAAATTGAAAGTTATTATGTCTAAGTTTTTTCTCTGGATTGGAGTGGGTGTGATGCCTGTGTTCCCTGTTCTTGAGTGCAAGCCCTAATCCCCTGGTGACTTCTACACTCACCAGCAATCCCCCACTTCCCGTCTCGCATCAATCGTCCACCAGTTGATCAATCTTTGATAAGGGAAAGCTGTACTTCGAACAGGCTTTATTGAGGTTGGTGTAGTCAACGCATATCCTCTATTTTCTGTTGGCTTTCTGTACCATGATAATATTTGCTAGCCAGTTAGGGTAATGAGCCTCTCTAATGAAGCTAACATTGGAGAGTTTCTTGACCTCCTCATCAATCGCCCTCTGTCTTTTAGGGGCGAAGCTCTTCTTCTTTTGCCTAATGGGCTTGTAAGATGGGTCCACCTTGAGCTGGTGGGTTATAACCTCCAACGTGATGCCTGGCATGTCCGACGTCGACCAGGCAAAAACATCAACATTATTTTGTAGAAAACTGACCAGCTCTAGCTTGGTCTCTTCGTTGAGTGTACTTCCGATCTGCAAGACTTTAGTGGGATTGTCTTTCTGAAGGGGTATGAACAAGATCTTCTCGACCGGTTGTCCATAGCGATCAACTTCGGCCCTGGGGTCAAGTTGTTCCAAGGTAGAACGGTCTTCTGATTGCCTATCCTGGATGGTCAGCCACTACCTTGCCATCTTGCGGTCTCCCCTCATTCCTGACTCCATTCTGGGTCGGGAACTATGCCAGCATATGGTAAGTAGACACGATGGCCCGAAATTATTTCCGACTCCATTCCGGGTCGGGAACTATGCCAGCATATGGTAAGTGGACACGATGGCCCGAAATTTGTTAAGTGCTGGTCATCCCAAAATGGCATTGTAGGCCGAGGTCATGCGTACGACCACAAAATTAATAGGGAGAGTCTTTTGATAAGGCTTCGACCCAATTGTAATGGGAAGAGTTATTTCTCCTTCCATGCCGATGGAGTTCCCTCTGAATCCTGTCAATGGCATCCGGGATTCTTGCAATCTGGCTCTAGAAAGATTCATCCCGATAAAAGTATCATACAATAAAACCTCCGTAGAGCTTCTATTATCTATGAGGATCTTTCTTACATCATGGTTGACATTCACTACCGACATAACCATAGGGTCATTCCTAGGGATCTGGGCCTCTAAAAGGTCTTTGTCGGAGAAACTAATTACATTAGAGTTCCAGGGCCTCTTGATAATATCTTGGTCTTCCTCATTCCTCTAGTTAGATCGACGGTGGAGCATGCCCATATTTTCATCGATGGGATGCTGGTTGGGCAGCTCTATTTCTTCTGGGGTTCCCTGGCAGTAGAGGTTTTGGCTTGATTCCTCTAGGGTCGGATGTACTTGTGCAGATACCCCCGCCTAATCAGATCTTCAATTGCGTCCTTCAGCTGGAGGCAGTCTTCGGAGCTATGTCCATGGTCGTGGTGAAACAGTCAATACTTGTCTTTGTTCCTTGATGCAGAGGGGCTCCTCATCGGACGAGGCCTTTGCAAGAAGGTCTCATTCTCTATCTTCATAAGAATTTTCTTCCTTGTGAGGGAGAGAGGGGCATAAGTCTCGAATTTCTTAGAGAAGTCCTTCGGCTTAGGGCTACGGCATCGGGCCAAGTTGATGCCATTGCTGGGAGGTCGGACTTCGGGAGCCTCTCCGCTTCTTAGGGGCTGGCCTCCCTTCAGCCTGGCATCGGCTTGCCGCTTGTTCTTTTGCCAGGGCATATTTCTGTGCCCGGGCCAGCAGTTCGGAGTAGCTTGTCGGAAATTTTTTATCCAGGGAGAAGGTGAGCCTGGACGATCACAGCCCCTTCTTGAAGGCCGACAAAGCTACATCTTCATTGAGGTCCGGGACCTCCATGGCTGCTGAATTGAATCGGGCCATGTAGTCTCGGAGAGTTTCTCCTTCCTTTTGCTGAACGAGAAAGAGGCAGTCCGTGTTCCTCAGCACCCGGCTGCAAGTCTTGAAATGGGATAAAAAAAAATTTTTCAACTAGGGAAAGGAGTGAATCGTACCTGTTTGGATGGCGGAGAACCACATCCAAGCTGCCTTCTTAAGTGTCGCAGGGAAGGCAATGCAGTGGAGGGTGTCGGAGGTGCCCTGTACCATCATGTGGGCCTTGTAAGTGCCCAGATGATCCAGCGGGTCAGTGGTGGCATCATAGGCATCCACTTGAGGAATCTTGAAGTGGCGGGAGATAGGGATGGCAACAGGTTGGGTTTAGGTCGGGTCATCCAAAATGCATACCCTCCCCGCTAAAAAATTATCCGTCCCATACCCGCCCCATACCTATCTCGGGTCGGGTCGGGTCGAGTTGGGTATAAAAAAATCACGTGTGGATCGAGTCAGGTCAAGTATACCCGGTCTCATAAAACTTAGTTTTTTAAAAGCTAAACGGGTCAGGTCGAGTCAGGTCAGGTATATCCATCCCATATCCAATTTACTTAAATATTTTATAAACATAATTTTTTATATATATAAATGGGTTGGGTTCGGGTCGGGGCATACTATTACCTGTACCCGACCCGAACCCGAGTCGGATTTTTTTTATATAACCCATATCCGTTTATAAATTAGGCAGGTCGAGTTTTACCCGTCTCATCAGGGTCGAGTCGAATATCCATCAGATCGGTAAAAATTACCATCCTTAGCGGGGGATAGCTTCCCTTGGTGGAGAAAGGTGGGCGGGAGTCATACAACTGTGCCCCGTCGACTTTTTGCCGATCGACTAGCTCAGCGATATGCTCCTCCATACGCTGGAGCTTGCTGGTGTAGTCTCTCGGATCTTCGCTGCTACACTGGTCACTGCTAGGAGCTGAGTCTGCGAAGGAGAGCGAGGCAGACCTCGCTCTCTTCCCATCACCGTGAGCCCCCTGAGACCTTCGAGGCTCCGGTGCTAAGTGGGAGCAAAATTGGGGTGCTTCCTGCTGTCGGTTGCCCTCGGCAGCAGGCAGGTGATTGGTTTGCGATGCCACAAGGGGTTGCTGCCTATTGTTGGCTGCATCTTGGAGATTCTGAACAGCAGCAGCAACGGTGTCAATGCAGTTTAGGAGAGTTTGGAACTAATGTTGTCCCAGAGTGATGGTAGGTTGGGTGGCATCATTCTCTCAGGAAGGATCTTCTAATCTCGACGGTGAATGGCCTCTCCTGATAGAGGTATTCTGGGCTCTTCCTTTCATCATTGTTTCACTTAACGGCGGATTCCTCCTTTTAGAGAAGGGAAACGAGGATGAAGGTTCAAGCCGCCCTTCCTCTAGCGCCAATCTGTTGCTGCCAAATCTCCTGGACCGGGATCTCTCAGCTTGGCTGGAGTGCTCCTCTCCCAGTTCCTACAAAGAAGTTCCACGGGCCGGTGGTGTTCCGGCAGGGGACACTCCGATTGCTAAGTTAGCAAGGGGTCTTTAGAGCAACAGAATGGAGGAATCATGATGGAGATAGCTCGTGGAGAAGGAAAAGTACCCTTACCATTCGAAGTTCTCCATTTACCATATATAGGCGCGGAACACTGCCAAATTCTGTTAGGAGCTAGGTTGAGAATGTCCGATCTGCCCCTAGAAGAATCAGGGTGATGGCCAGGTAGCACCAGGACATGGTCACGTTAAGGGATCTATTATAACAGAATTCTGGTACCAACTAGAAGGGACTACTGGAGCCTGTTGATTGGTATGGACCTAGTTGAAGTAGATCAGTCGGACCTTTGCTGAAGCGGGTCATTTAGACCTCTGTTGAAGCGGGTCGGTCGGACTGTTGACGCAATGGGTCGGTCAGACCTCTACCGAAGCGGGCCAGTCGGACCTCTACTGGGATGGGCCGGTCGGACCTCTGTCGAAGCGAGCCGGTCAGACCTCTGCTGGGATGGACCGGTCGGACTTCTTATGAGGCGAGCCGGTCGGACCTTTAGTCTGATTTAGAGAAGAGCTAATTGGGTATAACATATATATGTATATGTATATATGTATATGTATATGTATATATGTATATGTATATGTATATATATATATATACATATATATATATATATATATATATATGTATATGTATATGTATATATATGTATATGTATATGTATATGTATATATATGTATATGTATATGTATATGTATATGTATATATATGTATATGTATATATATATGTGATGTATTTAGGTAGGATTTGAATTGAATTTTCCTTTCAAAAGCTAATCAAATATTGCCAAAAAAAAAAAAAAATCTTAAAATGCAATTGAATCGGTGATATGTCCAACCTCTCTCTCCCTTCAAATCAAAACATATTTCTTTTAAAGCAGATTCATGTACGGAATCAGAACGATGACATAACTATTTCGAGATTTTTTTACACCAAAACAATATATTTATAAGAATACTTCCTATAAAATGTTATAACATCCAATCTTGTGAGACCCACAGATTCATTTTCTTTTCCTTGGAAAAAATGCGTTCTCCATCGAAAACATGTCTATAACTTCCTATGTTTAACGCCCACTAAATAAGCCTCACCTGCTTTATTAGTTCCTCTGTGCCAACTTTTTTTTTAATAAATTATTTTTTATTTTTAAATAATTAATAATATTTTATAAAAATTAATAATTAGTAATATTAAGATTGACAAAAATTTTATTTTAATGTAATTGAAGTATTATATCCAATCGGCTCAACTTCGAACTGGACTGCCATATTTGCAGAGGCTCGACCGGGTCGCTTTTGTGGACATCCGGGTGACCCTCTTCTACTGAAGCTCCGATGGACGTTCTCCTCCGAGGATCCGAACGACCCATTGAAGTAGAAGTTCGAACGATCCACTTATGATGAGGTCCGGGCGACCCTCTCCTGCTGAAGCTCCGACAAACGTTCTTCTCCGAGTATCCGACCGATCCACTGAAGTAAAGGTCCGAACGACCCACTATTGATGAGGTCCGGCCGGCCCTCTCCTGCTAAAGTCCTGACGGACGTTCTCCTCCGAGAGTCTGACCGAACCATTGAAGCAAAGGTCCGAATGACCCACTTCTGATGAGGTCCGGCCGGTCCTCTCCTGCTGAAGCTCCGATGGATGCTCTCCTTTGGAGGTCCAAATGACCCACTAAAGTAGAGATCTGAGCGACCCACTTCTACTGAGGTACGACCGACCTACTGAAGTAGAGGTCCGAGCGATCCACTTCTGCTGAGGTCTGACCAACCCGCCCCAAAGATGGTTCGGTGATTCCAAAAGCCTCTTCCTGCTGGTATCGGAATTCTGTTACAACAGACTCCTGCCACATCAGCACCACTACTCCACTTCTCCCATGATGCCGCCCTATCTTGGCACGACATGGCCACTCTCCATATTCTCTTAGGGGCAGATTAGTCTTTCCAAGCTTCACCCCTAATGAATTTTGGCACTGTTCCATGCCTATATAAGGTAAACTGGGGGACATAGGGTGGTAAGCAAGCTAAGGCAAGCGCTAGCACTCTCTTCATGCTCCATATGCTATTTTTCACTTGATTCCTCCATTATGTTGCCCTCAAGCTCCCGCTAACTTAAGCATCGTAGTGTCCCCCATCGGAACATCACCGGCCCTTGGAGACTTTGTTGCAGGAACCGAGAGAAGAGTGCTCCAGCCCAGCCATCCAAACCCAGTCTGGGAGAAGTTGCAGCAACAGATTGGCATTAGAGGAAGGGGCCTCTCTTTTCTTTAAAAGGAGGAATCCACCTGCTAAGTCAAGCAATGACAAAGGAAATATCCTAGAACACCTATGCTAGAAGAGGTCACTCCCTGTCCAGGTCTGAAGGACCTCCCAGGGAGAATGATGCCGCCGCCGCCACCGAGCCTACTATCACTCTAGGACTCCAACAGTTCCAGAAGCTCCTGAATCGCATTGATACACTTACTACTGCGGTTCTGCACCTCCAGGAGGCGACCAACAACTGGCAGCAGCCGCTTGCTGCATCTTGCACCAACCACCATCCTGTTGCTGAGGGGAGCCAATGGCAAGAAGTCCCTCATCCTCTTTCCCACGTTGTTTCGAAGCCCTTATGGTCTTTGAGAGCTCGTGCTGACTGGAAGAGGGCGAGGTCTACCTCACCCCCTTCGTTGACTCCATCCCTAATGGTGTTCGGCACCCTGCCGAAGTTTCGAGAGACTACACGAGCAAAATCCTGTGCATGGAGGAGCACATTGCTGAACTAGCTGATCGGCAAAAAGCCGAAGGGGGGCAGGTGTATGACACCAGCCCTCCTTTTTCTACTGAGATTATGGGAGAGCCGATCCCCCATCACTTCAAGATCCCGCACGTGGACCCCTACGATGGTACCACCGACTCGCTGGACCATCTGGGCACCTACAAGGCCCACATGATGGTACAGGGCACCTCTGACGCCCTCCACTGTATTGCCTTCCCCGTAACTCTCAAGAAGGCTGCTCGGATGTGATTCTCCGCCATCCGACTAGGTACAATCCACTCATTCCCTCAACTTGAAAAACTTTTTCTTTTTCATTTCAGGACCTACAATCGGACCTCGAAGAATACCGACTGCCTCTTCCTCGTGTCGCAAAAGGAGGGAGAGACCCTCCGAGACTACATGGCCCATTTCAACTCAGCGGCCATGGACATTATAGATTTGAATGAAGACGTAGCTATGTTGGCCTTCAAAAAAGGACTGCACTCGTCCAGGCTCACCTTTTTCCTAGACAAGAAATTTTTGACAAGCTACTCCGAGTTGCTTGCCCGAGCTTAGAAGTATGCCCTTGCAGAAGAGTAAGCGGTGATCCGATGCCAGGCTGAAGGGAGGTCAACCCCTAAGAAGCAGGACGACAAGGCTCCCAAAGTTCGATCTCCCAGTGATGGCAACCGCTTGGCCCAATGCCGCAGCCCAAAGCCAAAGGACTTCCCCAGGAGGTTCAAATCCTATGCACCCCTCTCCCTTCCGAGGGAGAAGATCTTACTGGAAATTGAGAACAAGACCTTCCTACAAAGCCTCATCCAATGAGGGGCCCATCTGCATCCAGAAATAGAGACAAGTACTGTCGGTTCCACCGGGACCACGGGCACAACACCGAAGAGTGCATCCAGTTGAAGGATGCCATTGAAGACCTCATCAGGAGGGGGTACCTACACAAATATGTTCGACCCCAGAGGAACCGGACTGAAGCCTCGATCACTAGAGACCCCCAAAAGAAACAGAGCTTCCCAACCAATGTCTGACCGATGGGAACGTTGGCATGCTACACCGTCGGTCCGACTAGAGATATGATGAAGACTAGGACATTGTGAAGAGGTATAGGGGTTCAATCAGCTTCTCTGACAAAAACCACTTAGAATCCCATGTCTCTGGAAATGACCTTGTAGTTGTGCCGGCAATAATTGCCAACTATGATGTAAAAAAGATCCTTATAGATAACGAAAGCTCCACATAAGTATTATTGTATGATGCTTTTGTCAGAATGAACCTGTCCATATCAAGACTGCAAGAACCCCTCATGTCGCTGACTAGCTTCAGAGGAAACTCCATCAAAGTGGAAGGGGAGATAACTTTGCCGGTGACCATTAGGACCGAGCCTTGCCAGAAGACTCTCCCCATCAATTTTATGGTCGTACGTATGACCTCGACTTATAACGCTATTTTGGGCAGACCGGCCCTCAAAAAGTTTAGAGCCATCGTCTCAACCTACTATATGCTTAAAAGTTTTTGACTCGGAATGGGGTTGGAGTTGTAAGGGGCGATCGTTGGATGGCCAGGCAGTGCTTAACTATTCAAGACCAGCAGTCAGAAGGTCATCTACCCTTGAACAACTTGACCTTAGGGCCAAAGTCGATGGCTACAGCCAACCAGTTGAAAAAATTCTTTTTGTTCCCCTTCGAGAGGACGATCCCACCAAGGTCCTCCAAATTGGAAGCACTCTAAATGAGGAAGTCAAGTTGGGACTGATCGACTTCCTAAGGAATAACGCCGACGTCTTTGCTTGGTCGGCATCGGACATGCCAGGCATTCCATCGGATGTCATCACTCATTAGCTTAAGGTGGATCCGACCTACAGGCCTGTCCGATAGAAGAAGAGGAGCTTCACTCTTGAAAGACATAGGGCTATTGATGAGGAGGTCAAGAAGCTCTTTGATGCTGGTTTAATCAGAGAGGTCCATTACCCTGACTGGCTAACAAATGTTTTAATAATGAAGAAGGCCAATAGAAAATGGAGGATTTGTGTGGACTACACCGACCTCAACAAGGCTTGTCCGAAGGACAGCTTTTCCCTATCGAAGATTGATCAGTTGGTGGATGCCACGGTCAGTCATTAACTTTTGAGCTTCATGGATGCCTTCTCCAGCTACAACCAGATTAGGATGCATTCGGAAGATGAGGAGAAGATGGCCTTTATCACTGACAAAAGGCTGTAGTGTTACAAGATGATGACCTTCGGCTTGAAGAATGCTAGTGCCACTTTCCAAAAGCTGATCAACCGGGTCTTTGAAGGATAGCTTGGAAAGAATATGGAGGCGTATATTGATGATATGATAGTCAAGAGCCTCCACAGAGCTGACCACATCAAAGACTTGCAGGAGTCCTTTGACGTATTGAGACATCATCGGATGAAGCTGAACCCTGCCAAATATACTTTTGGGATGACTTCTAGAAAGTTCCTCGGCTTCTTGGTCATACAAAGAGGAATCGAAGTCAATCCTGACAAGATTAAAGCTGTTATTGACATGGGGCATCTGACCAATAAGAAACAAGTGCAAGAACTTACAGTCCGAATAGCCTCCCTCAGCCGCTTCATCTCTCGGTCAGCTGAGAAGTCTTTACCATTCTTCAAGACCTTGCACCGATCAGACCACTTCTACTGGACTGATGAGTGTCGGTCGATTTTTGAAGCTTTGAAAGATTACTTGAAGAATCCTCCATTATTGGCCAAGCCGGCGGAGGGGGAGACATTATAGTTGTACCGTCGGCATCAGATGAGGTGGTGAGCTTTGTTCTCATTCGAGTGGGGGAAGGCAGTCAGCAAAGATCTATCTATTACATCAGTAAAGTTCTCCATGATGTCGAAACGAGGTATCCTAAGATGCAGAGCTTGTATATTCCTTGGTCATAGCAGCCATGCGACTCCGACCCTACTTCCAGGCACACCCGATCGTCGTGCTATCCGACCAACCCCTTAAGGCAATTCTTTGGAGTCCGAACACTTCCGGTCGGCTTGCCAAATGGGCTGTCAAGCTTGGCAAGTTCAATATCTCTTTCAAGTCCCGGTCGGCTATGAAGGTTCAGGTAATCGCTAACTTCACTGCAGAGTGTACCTGGAGGCCAGAATTACCCTCGCAAGTGCTTGGACCCTTCATGTGGACGGAGCATCCAACCTTGCAAGCTATGGGACGGGTCTGATCCTAGCCGACCACGACAGACAAAGGTTGGAATATTCCTTACATTTTTCATTTTAGGTGTCAAACAACCAAGCAGAATATGAAGCCCTCCTTGCAAGACTGAGAATAGCCGATGAATTGGGCATCAACCGAATCAGAGCTTTCTCCAACTTTTAGCTGATGGTAAATCAAGTGAAGGGCGAATTCGAGGCAAGAGATCCAATCTTGGCCAAATACTTGAACAAGGTACGGAACCTCGTATCTCGGCTAATATTCTTCGAAATTGTCTATATACCTTGATTGCAGAACTCCCAGGTGGATGCTTTGTCAAGATTGGCTACGGCCGTCACCAACATCTTCGACCAAACCTTTGTGGAGTATCGACAGCGCCCAAGTATTGTTGAAGAGCCGACCGAGGTCCACCAAGTTGAACAAGAAGCCTTTTGGATGAACCCAATTCTTACATTCCTTGTCAAAGGGATTATGCCAGAAGATTCGATTGAAGCCAAGCATGTACGCTGGATGGCTTCAAAGTAGTCATCCTCGACGGCACCCTCTACAAGCGGTCATTCTCATAGCCGTTGTTGAAGTACTTGGGGCCGATTAATGCAGACTACGCACTTAGAGAAGTGCATGAAGGCATCTGCAGCAACAATCTTGGAGGAAGATCCCTGGCTTACAAGATCATCTGATAGGGATACTATTGGCCTATAATTCAGAAGGACGAATCAACTTCGTCAAAAGGTACGACGCGTGCCAAAGATACTCCAATATCTAAAGGAGGCCTGCCAGTCAGATGACTCCGCTCACCATGCCTTGGCCATTCGCTCAGTGGGGGATGGACATCCTAGAACCCTTCCCCCGGGCATCAGGCCAGTGAAAATTCCTGATCGTGGCCATAGATTACTTCATCAAGTGGGTGGAAGCCGACGCATATTACAGAAGCCAAAGCAGAGAGCTTAGTCCAAAACTACATTATCTTCTCGATTCGACATTCCACAGACAATTATTACTGGCAACGGAAGGCAGTTCGACAACTCTAAATTTTGGGACTTCTGCCAGCAATATCACATCTCCCATCAGCTTACATCAGTCGATCATCCACAGTCCAACAGAGAAGTCAAAGTCACCAATTGGATGATCCTACACGGACTGAAGGCCCGACTGAATGACGCCAAAGGACTTTGGGCAGAAGAATTTCACTCAATGCTCTGGGCCTATCGAACAACCACCCGAACGGCGACCGAGGAGACCCTGTTCAATCTGACCTACAGAAGTGAAGCAGTCATCCTCATGAAAGTTTCCTTGCAATCCCTGCAGATTAATCACTTCGCCGAACCAACTAACTCATAGCAACAGAGGGCTGACCTAGATCTACTTGAGGAGACCAGGCTCCAAACGGGCTTGAAGATGGTGACCTATCATCAGAAGATGGCCAAATACTATAATTCATGAATCAAGGCTTGAATTTTTTGGGTCAGAGATCTGGTTTTGTGAAGGACAGAAGTATCAAGACTGACCGAGCAAGGATAGCTCTCTCTTAACTGGGAAGGCCCTTATCGGGTTGTTGAAGTGATTTGAGCTGGGACTTACCGACTCGAACACTTGGACGGATGGCAGGTGGCGCGTCTGTGGAATGTATACAACCTTTGCAAGTATTATCAATAAAGGTCATCACTTCTTCTATGACCCACTTCCGAAAGTCCTACTCCGGTCGGCAGAGGCTCTAGGGCAGCCCACTTTTGAAAGTCTGACTCCGGTCGGCAAAGGCTCTAGGGTGGCCCACTTCCGAAAGTCTGACTCGGTCGGCAGAGGCTCTAGGGTGGCCCACTTCCGAAAGTCCGACTCCGGTCGGCAGAAGCTCTAGGGCAGCCCACTTTTGAAAGTCCGACGCCGGTTGGCAGAGGCTTTAGGGTAGCCCACTTTCAAAAGTCCGACTTCAGTCGGCAGAGGGTCTAAGGCAGCCTACTTCCAAAAGTTCGACTCTGGTCGGTAGAGGCTCCAAGGCAGCTCACCCTTGAAAAATCGACTCTGATCAACAATAGCTTCAAAAAAGATCCACATGGAGATCTGGCTTCAAGTTCAGACGAGCCGACGGACCAACACTTAGAAAAATCTCTAGGTGTCTAAGATCGGACTGAGCTACTATCTGGCAGCCACTTCGGAGGTCTTGGGTTCAGATGAGCCGACGGGCCAACACTTAGAAAAATCTTTAAGTGTCTAGGTTTGGACTGAGCTATTGTCTAGCAGCTACTTCGGAGGTCTCAGATTTGGACGAGCCGACAGACCAACACTTAGAAAAATTTTTGGGTGTCTGAGTTTGGACTGAGCTACTGCCCAGCTAGCACTTCAGAGGTCTCGGGTTTGGGCGAGCCGACGGATCAACACTTAGAAAAGTTTCTAGGTGTCTGAGTTCGGACTAAGTTACTACCTAGCCACCACTTCAGAGGTTTTAGGTTCGGACGAGCCGACGGGCCAACACTTAGAAAAATTTCTAAGTGTTCGGGTTCAGCTACTATCCAGCAGCTACTTCAGAGTGTTTACGATCCTATCAAGCCGACTGTCAACACTTAAATACTTTTGAAAGAAAGGGCTTTGGTCAATCTGACCGACCCTCACACACTACGACATATATGCAAGTGATTAGACAAAAAAAGAGTTCTTCTATTATATAATAAAAAAGAGTTCCTTACGAAAGAGAAGGTCAGACCTTTACAAATGTCTTAGGTCTGACCCCCTGGAGATACAGATACGACCTCAACTTCGGCCCCCTCAGCCTCCCCTGGAGCTCTGATCGGGACGTCCACTGCTCCCGCATCGGCTTCGGCCTGGGCATCGGCTCTAGCCTCCTCTGTACCGACTGTCAAGTCTTCCTCTTCTCCCGCGCCTTCCTCTTCTACTTGCTCCAGCAGCTATAGAAAGGCGAGGTCAAGCTCCGAGAAAGCATAACTGACCTTCAACAGGCACTCTTCGTACCCGTAGTTGAAGCTGACTGTGCCAGCCTTGTTCATTTCTTCCTTGAAGTCTTCGGAGGCTTTATATTCTTTCATGGCCGCTTCGGCCACCATCACCATCAGTTCTTGGGTCTTCTTCAGCAGGCCCTTATATCTCTCTGCCTCTGCCTGATGACCCCTCAAGCACCTTTCGGACTCGACCAGGTGCCACTCCTCTTCAGTCAATCGGCAGGTCAGGGATTTCAACCTTTGCTTCTTCCTTTTCAGACTAGCTCCCCAATCAGTCAGCCGACCCCGCAGGCCTTTCGCCTCCTTCTTAAGGGTCTCTGCCTTTGCCTGACAGGCAGACAACCCTTCTTCGGTGGTTTTCCGTGCCACCTCTGCCACGATTCTAGCCACTTTTGCCTCTTCGGCCATCTTGGTCGAGCGCTCCTTGAGGTATAGCAGCTCACCTAGGCCATCGTCAATTAGCATCATGTGTTGAAGGAGCTGCAAACAACAAGACAATATTATTGACTTACAGGCAATAAAGCAAAGGCCAAGGGCTTGGATACGGGTGACTTACCCCCATCATGTGATGAAAGGAACTCTTGGCGGCCTCATTCATTGATCGCCGATCAACATCCGTAATGGCCCTTTTGAGCAGGTCTTTGACCTGCTCGGCATCATGAATGGCGCGCCATTTCTGACGCTCCCTATCGCTGACTTCGTCGTCTTCCCCCATGCCGACTGCTCTTCCTTCAGCTACTTTTCCCCCTCTGACCGTAGGGGAAACCTCCTCGATCATCTCGACGAGCGATGAAGTCGGGGCTATCTCTTCATCATTCGACAGCGATCGGTCTTCTCCCATCAGGGTAGCCGATTGCCCGACCGAGGGTGAACGCTCCTGTGCCCTCGCCACCAGGTGCTCCGATAGCAGTACGTCGTCTTCAGACTCTACGAAGACGATGTCGATAGCCTGCTCCTTTGCTCGTTGCTTCTTTGACCTCTTGGATGTTAGCTCCTTCGTCCGTGGCCTCTTCGGCCTTTGGAACGTCGACTCAATATTCCATACGGCCCTCCTCTGCGCCTCCCATGTTGAAATGGTAGCTCGGTCTAGCTTCATTTTTCTGCCTGTCATAAAGCAAAATTGAAGTTAGTAACAATGATAAAGCCGATAGAAGAAGAGATAGAAGATCTTTAATGACGGCCTCTACCTTACCCAAACAGCGGTGTTGGCTGACTCTAGCCGAGTGGAGGTTATCCTCCCGAAGTAGTTCTTGTGCGAAGGCGGGGTCGTCCTCATCCATTTTGATAAAATCGACCTCATCGGCCCTTAGTGTCTTCCTTCCATCAACGGCCTTCGGCCTGGGTTCTCTCCATGCCGGCTCAAAACCCCAGGGCTCCAGACTGTCTACGAAGAAGAAACGGGCTTTCCACTCATGAATGGTTGACGGAAGATCCCACAGGATCCTCCAACCAGGACGGGGACTGAACATCCACCACTCCTAGCTCCTAAAATCTCTCTTAAGGAAGAAGAAATTCCCAAAGAGGGAGACCCTCGATTCGACTTCGGCCCTCCGATAGAGAACCATGAAATAGCTGATCACCCAAATACTATTCGAGATTAGTTTGTGGGAGTAATTCTGTAGGAGTTGAAAATTTGAATAAAGAAATTGGGAAGGGGGAACCGAAGGCCAGCCTTTAGGTGGTCTTCGTACACAGGAAGGGCTCCTAGGTTCAGAGGGCCATTCACCCTTCCCTCCTTATCGGGAATAGTCAGATGCAGCGTCGAAGGTATGTTATATATAACCCTAAGATTCTCTATCCTTTCTCGGGTCATGCTCGATAGGATGTCATGTGGACCTGGTTCCCTATTTCCATGGACGGAGCTCCAGGTACCGGAAGCCATTCTAGTGGAAGCGGAGAAGGAAAAAAGGGGAAGATGAACCTGGCGGTCGAAATTCCTAAGAGAGGCGAGAGTGGTGGAAGAAGAAAGCTGTCTCTTCCAAAATGCAAGTGTAGCGGAAGACTTCCTCCGGGCCTTCCCCCCTCCTTTATAGGTACTGAGGGGCCTCTTCTCAGCACCCTCGATTGCCGCGTTCCATCATCAGACGACGTGACTTCCCGATCCTACGGGGAAGCTGATGGGCCACGCCGGATCGTGCCCAATCATGATCCACGTAACCGTCCAACCAGCGATGGATGAGCTACCCCGAACACTGTGCCAAACGCTCAGATTTCGCCACGTCGCCCACGTCGCTTCAAGAACCCGACGGACGGGCGTTTCAGGCTGGCAGCCCATCATTACGCCCCACCAGCATTAACTGCTCCCCTGCCACCGCTTCCAATGTGGTGATGACACTTGTCCTAGGAGAAGGATTTTGGAGTAGAAGGCAATCGATCGCAGCACGTCGGATCGGATTTGCAATCATCTCAAAGATCGACGCATTAAATGTCAAATAAAGCTCTCATCCTTCGAAGCTGCAGAATCGCTCGAAGGCTAAGACAAGGGGGCAACTGTTATACCCAACTGGCTCAACTTCAAACCGGACCGCCATATTTGCGGAGGCTCGACCGGGTTGCTTTTGCGGACATCCAGGTGACCCTCTTATGCTGAAGCTCTGACGGATGTTCTTCTCCGAGGTTCCGACCAACCCATTGAAGTAAAGGTCCGAATGACCCACTTCTGATGAGGTCCGGGCGACCCTCTCCTGCTGAAGCTCTGACGGATGTTCTTCTCCGAGGATCCGACCGACCCACTGAAGTAGAGATCTGAACGACCCACTTCTGATGAGGTCCGGCCGGCCCTCTCTTGCTGAAGCTTCGACGGACGTTCTCCTCTGAGGGTCCAATCGATCCACTGAAGTAGAGGTCCGAACGACCTACTTTGGATGAGGTCCGGCCGGTCCTCTCCTGCTGAAGCTCCGAGGACGCTCTCCTTCGGAGGTCCGAACGACCCACTGAAGTAGAGGTCCGAGCAACCCACTTCTGTTGAGGTCCGACCGACTTACTGAAGTAGAGGTCCGAGCGACCCACTTCTGCTGAGGTCCGACCAACCCGCCCCAAAGATGGTCCGGTGATTCCAGAAGCCTCTTCCTGCTAGTACCGAAATTTTGTTACAACAGACTCCTGCCACATCAGCACCACTACTCCACTATTTCCACGATGCTGCCCTATCTTGGCACCACGTGGCCACTCTCCAGATTCTCTTAGGACCAGATCAGTCTTTCCAAACTTCACCCCTAACGAATTTTGGCACTATTCCGCACCTATATAAGGTAAATCGGGAGACACTGGATGGTAAGCAAGCTAAGGCAAGCACTAGCACTCTCTTCCTGCTCCGTATGCTATTTTCCACTTGATTTCTCTATTTTGTTACTCTCAAGCTCCCGCTAACTTAAACATCGAAGTGTCCCCGCCGGAACATCATTGATCTTTGGGGACTTTGTTACAGGAACCGAGAGAAGAGTGCTCCATCCCAGCCATCCGAGCCGTTTCGGAGAAGTTGCTACAACAAAAAGGATATTTTTTATAAAAAAATGATATAATTTTGATCATTTTTGAGATTTATATAAATAGATGAATAAAAAAAAATTAAATACTTTAGAAATTATATAAGATGCTATGTGATAATTGATATCACATTTAATGTAATAAATATAATGTAAACTGTGCAACGTAAAATCTGACAACCTAAAATATTTTATATTTATTTTTTTATAAATTGAAGCATTCAATCAAGTTTTGGAATCAATATATCTAAAAAAAAAATAAAAAGGACAATATTATGAAAAGATTCAGAATATCCTAGACAGATCTACAATACGTCACTTGGATGATTGACGATAAAAAAGATAATTTAATTAACCATAAAATTTATTTTTTGATACATGTCTAATAATAATTATTGGATTAAAAAAATAATAATAATAATGTAATATCATGGATTAGGGATACCCGGGCGCCGACTCTGTAACCTTTTGAATTATGAAAGGTTCGGTAATAATAATAATAATTATTATTATTTATTTTCTTTCATGTAATCATTGAATTTTGAGGTCACGAACCGTCTAAAATATATGATCTCTTTCTTACAAATAAGTGGCGTTATAATTTATCAAGCCGTTGGAGAGTAGGTGTTCGCATTCGGTGGTCCAAATCAAAGAAAAACCACGATACACGGTGACCTTGACCGTAGGCGATGACCGCACCACAGACAACTCAGCGTGTCACTCACTCCTGTCATTAAAATAATAATAATAATAATAATGGGGAAATGAAAGAACGGGGGAAGGGTCAAGCAAATCTGGTCCCGTCCTTTCGCCCTCATCCCCTCTCCCGCTTCGCCTTGCTCCCCTTTCTCACCCAACTCCAACCCCTTAAAAATATCCAAATTTTGATCCCAAATTGAGAAATTTTACACGCAACTAAGAGATCCAAGTCTCTCTCCTTCGATCTCCGCTGCCCTCCTCTACCCGTAAAACCCTAATCGCCAAGTTTTCGATTATTATCTTTTTTTCGAAACTTTTTTCATTGGGATGGACAAAATTGTGAGCGAGGTCTAGAGATTTGTCTCAAAAATGCTCTCGAAGTCGCCGTTTATTCTCTCATTTCTTCTTCTGTTATCGCTTCCCCTTCTCTTCGTTCTTGTTCCCCGGATTCTGCCCCCAAAGACGCTCCCGAGCATCCCGGATCCCGACGAGATCGACGATCTCGCCCTCTTCCGCCGCGCCACCCTCGCCTCCGCCGGGGCCGGAGGCGGCGGCACTGGAGCCGGACTCCGCCGCCGCCCGCCGTCGCCGCCCAAGATCGCGTTTCTCTTCCTTACCAACTCCGACCTCTCCTTCGCCCCCTTGTGGGAGAAGTTCTTCGAGGGGCACGGTCGGCTGATGAACGTCTACGTCCACGCCGACCCCGCCGCCCGCTTCCACCTCCCGCCGACGCCGTCGTTCCGCGGGCGGTTCATCCCGGCCAAGGCCACCCAGCGCGCGGCCCCGACCCTCATCTCCGCCGCCCGCCGTCTCCTCGCGGCGGCGCTTCTAGACGACCGGGCCAACGCCTTCTTCGCCCTCGTCTCCCAGCACTGCATCCCCCTCCACTCCTTCCGCTTCGTCTACCACGCCCTCCTCGCCGACGCCGGCGGGCCCCCTTCCTCCTTCTCCGGCGGCCATCTTCGCCGCCGCCACCGCAGCTTCATCGAGATCCTCTCCGGCGATCCCATGCTCCGGGACCGCTACAACGCCCGCGGCAAGAACGTGATGCTGCCGGAGGTGCCCTTCGATCGCTTTCGCGTTGGCTCCCAGTTCTTCATCCTGGCGAGGCGCCACGCCGTGCTTGTCGTCCGGGACCGCCGCCTCTGGAAGAAATTCCGGATGCCGTGCCTCAAATCCATGAAGGACTCTTGCTACCCGGAGGAGCATTACTTCCCCACCCTTCTTGATATGCAAGACCCCGATGGCTGCACTCACTACACCCTAACTCGTGTCAACTGGACCGGCAGCGTCAGCGGCCACCCGCACACTTATCGCCCGCCGGAGATCTCCGGCGATCTCATCGGCGAGCTGAGGAAGTCCATTCCACCTATTCTTACCTCTTCGCCCGCAAGTTCTCGCCCGACTGCCTCGATCCCCTGCTCGAGATCGCCGATACCATCATCTTCCGAGATTAGTATCCGTTACTCCTTTTGGTTGCCCAATTGTTCCGGGTGATCGATGCCCATTGTCACAAGAACCTTTCTTTGGGTTATGGAAAGGGAGAGATTTTTGTTGTGGATTCCTGAAGCCCGTGGTGCACTTGTTGGTGTGGTAAGGCACCGGCATTGGTGGGTTTTCATGAGAACTAGTCCATGTTTAGAGAAATGATTGTGTATAATATATGTTGCAGAAATACGATAATTATATTAAGTCTTTATTTCTTACTTCTTTTCTTTCGCATGCAGAAGTATATATGGTAAGCTTCGTTCCGTAAGGTGGGAAAATTTGTTGCTGCATTGTGAACTACCGAGAGAAAAATCACTCCAATATCTTTGTTTTAAGTTTCTAAATGGATGGATGGAATGCATCGTGTTAAAATTTTAGGTTTATAGGCTTGATGCTTTTAGGTCTAAATTTCCTTTCACTGGGTTATTGCTCTTGATCTATCTGTGAGGCCTAGTATTATTGGATCATTTTTGGGTTGAAGTTGGCAGCTCTTGCTGATTTTGATTCGAATTATCTGATTTTGATTCGAATTTTGAATGGCACTAGATTTCAGATCGACGGAGGCTATGGAAGCCGATCGAAGCGCAGGAAAGGATAAGGTTCTTTCTTAGGGTTTAAAGACTCCTCGCATGCCTCTGCTCTAGCCGGACTCTTCTTCCTTTGGTGGATGCCTGAAATCAAAGCCTAGCTCACAGGAAAAGCCCCTTTCGGTGCCTCTGCCCGTTTCGAAGGCCGTTCTCCTTTGATGGCTATCGGGACCTGAAGTTGATCTCGTCGGTAAGTAATTCGTCTCCTCTCAGGCGTGGGATTGTGCAGGGTTAATCAATGGGAGGAGGGAGTGTAATGTTTCGTTTTATTTTGTTTGGGAATTTTTTTTTTTTGGATAAGGCCGGACGGCCATCGGAGTTGCTGTCGATCCCTTTCAACTCCTTCCTGTTATCTTCTCGGTGGACGATCAGCGTGTTCGTCGCCAGTCTTTTCTTCCGGCACCCTTTGGAAGGGAATTGATCGACCTGTTAACAGAATGTGGTGGCTCTGTTAAGAAGAGCGGGGGACTTGTTTTTGGATTCTGGCAGGTGGCCCGGATGGCCACCACGATCATTCCGCACCCTTTGGAAGGGAAGTGATCGACCTGTTAACAGAATGTGGTGGCTCTGTTAAGAAGAGCGGGGGACTTGTTTTTGGATTCTGGCAGGTGGCCCGGATGGCCACCACGATCATCGCCGGTCCCCTCTTTCCTCCGGCCATCCTTGGGAGAGTGGTGGTTGGCTTGGTTATGGGAGAATCTAGTGGTATGAAAGAGAGGAAGAAGGTGGAGACTCGGGAGGAAGGGAAAGAGGAGAATCGAGTTGACTCGGTTAACAGGGCGAGTCAACTCGGTTGACTAGCCCGATTTATTCGATTGGTTGAACCGAGTTGACTCGGTTAGCAGGGGCGAATTGACTCGATCAACATAACTGGGTTGACTCGATCTATGAGATGAGTCGACTCAATGGGCAGATAAGTGACTCGGCTAACAGGGAATGTAGTGTTATTTTAGTTTTTATATAGATATATATTTTTATAAATTATTGATATGATTATATTGTTCAGGATCGCCGTTATCCTTGGAAGACCGGATTTAGTATTGGCTGTGCTTAGTTGGTGGAACAGTAAGTTGTCACTCATTAATATATTTGCCATGCATGGTGTGAGCTTATTATTTGACTAATTATTGAATTTTACTATTTATGTTTATACTGTATACACATATCTTGATGCGATATGAAATTAAACACAGACTGTTGACTCCACTAATTGATTTTGATGATAAGCAAAACGGTTAAGTATAATTTGAGAATTAATGATTTGTTTTAAGTGTGTTTTTATTTAAAGAATGCTAACAAAATTTGAAGAAGCACATTTATGTTGAAGAACCAAGGTTGAATGAAATGTTTGCTCAAAACAAGACTTGGACACTCAAATAAATGGCTGAATGGATGACTAAGGCAAATGAAAACATGTTTCAGCACAAGTTCAGCAATTTCTGTAATTTTTTTAATGAAGTGTCGACTCAAGGTGTCGACACCTGACATGATGTGTCGACACATTAAGAAGAAGTGTCGACTCAGGCCAGTACGTTACAAAGTTTCAAATGGCACAAATCAAGTATCGACACATGGACTTTATGTGTTGACTCAAAGTGTCAACACATGGATCAACACATCGCCTGAGACTTTCAAGCCACAGAACTTGTAGAAGTTGAAGGAATAGTTGATGTGTCGACATATGGAAACAAGGTGTCGACTCAATTGAGAATATGTCGACTCAACTGATTTTTCCAGAGAATTTGAATGGAGTAGTTTGAACTTGTGTCGACTCAAGAAGAATATGTGTCGACATTATGTATCGATACAAGAAGAGGAAGTGTCGACACATGGAGTTCTGGCAATAGTAATGGCTAGTAATTTCAAAATAGAACTCGTTCCAAATACCCCCAACGGTTAGTTTTTCAAGTGTAACGGCTATATTTCGGTTTTGAGGGTTTAGGAAGGTATATAAAGGCTCCAAATCAAAATAAGAAGGAATGCATTGAATATCCTTAAGAGTTTAGAGAGAAAATAAGAGAGAAGAGCCTTAACTCTTATTTATTAAATGTTTAACCACTCACAAGCTAAAGGATGCCTCCAAGCATTCAAAGCCATCAAGAGCATTAAAGATCATTCAATCTTGGACATTCAAAGGCTTCAACAAGAGCAAAGCAACACTACATCGAGCTACATCGACTTATTTGCTTTATTATTGAAAGCTTACATTGGTTCTTTATTTCTCTACCTTATATCTTGTAAAGGTTATTGGTTATCCTATTGGAAATCCAAGTGAGGTTATTGGTAAGCCTTGAAAACCAATTAGGTTGGTGTTAGCTCGCAAAACCACTAAGGCTCTTGGTTAGCCCGGAAATTATGGGAGGTTTTTTGGTTAGCCTTGTGAAAACCAATTAGGTTCTTGGTTAGTCCGAAAAACCAAGTGATGTTGTGACTTGTGAGCCTTGTAAAACAAGTCGGGTTTTGATTAGTGAGCCCGGAAACTAATCGGCTGTAATCGTTTGATTATAGTGAATTTCCAAGGAAATCTTAGGGAGTGGATGTATGTGCATTGTTGGCACCGAACCACTATAGCTTGTTGTGTTTGTGATTGCTTGTTCTCTCCTTCCTTGCTCTTTACATTCTTGCTTATTGCTTTTATTTTCGCTGCACTATTACTTTAGAGCATTGCACTTAAATCTTAGTACATTGTTGAATTGAATTGCATATCTTGTTTTGTGAAGTTCGCTACTTGTATTATCAAGCTTAGCTTTAAATTTTTAGAGACCCAATTCACCTCCCCTCTTGGGTTGCTCTCTAGGCAACAAGTGGTATTAGAGCCCTGTTCTCAGTGTATAGGCCTTACCGTCTTGAGTAAAGATCTATGGCAGCCCATTTGGTACTAGTGTAGTTAAGGGACAAGCCTTAATAGACCTCCATTTTTCAATGGAACAAATTATACTTATTGGAAAACTAGGATGAGAATTTATATGCATTCTATATTATAATTTATGGAAAGTAGTTGACAAGGGTCCTCGATGAAAATGATATTAAACAATCCGAGATCAATGCTAAGGCAATGAATCTCTTGTATCGTGCATTAGATCTTAATAAGTTTAATAGGATATCTACATGCATGTCTGCCAAAGAAATATGAGACCCATTTGAAGTTATTCATGAGGGTACCGATCAAGTGAAGAACACTAAAGTCAATATGTTAGTACACATATATGAGATGTTCCGGATGGAACCAAATAAATCTATCACTGATATGTATACACGTTTTACAAATATTGTAAATGCTTTGAGAAGTCTTGGTAAAGTCATATCTAATGCTAATCTTGTGAATAAAATTCTTAGGTCACTACCAACATCATGGGATCCAAAGGTGACCGCAATTCAAGAAGCAAAGGATGTGGACAAGCTACCTCTTGAGTAGCTAGTGGGATCACTCATGACTTATGAGCTCAATCTAAAACAAAAATCAATGGACATGGACAAAAAAGAAATGGATTGCTTTTAAGTCTAATATTCAAGAAGAATCCTTGATTGATGAGTCCGAAGATGAAGAAGAAGAAGCGAAGAAGCCTTCCTTGCTAATAAGTTTAGAAGATTCATGAAGAGTAGGAAGTTTCCCTACAAGAAGAAATTTCAATCCAAGGAAAAGGGAAAGGAAAAAGAAAAAGAAAAAAAAGGAAAAAGAAAAGGAAAGGAAGTACTGATATGCTTCGAGTGTAAGAAGCCTGGACATTTCAAATTTGATTGTCCTCTCCTCAAGAAATCAAGGAAAAAACTAAGGAAGAAAGCAATGATGGCCACGTGGAGTGATAGCGAAGACTCCAGTTCAGAAGAAGAGCAGACAGATATTGCAAATCTCTACTTCATGGCACATTAGGATAATGAAGAGGTATGTTCCGACTCTGAAATTGATTTTACTTTCGATGAACTTAGAAGTGCTTTCAAAGAGCTTATGCATGATTATAAATTAGTTTTATCTGAAAATAAGAAACTGAAAAAGCATGCAAACTATTTTTCTTTAGAAAATAACTCTTTACTAAATGATGTTAGTACTTTGAAATCTAAACTAGATATTTTGGAAAAGAAAAATAATACTTTGGCTATAAAAAATGAAGTTTTAAAAAGGCCTAAACAAATTGTTTCTAATAATGAGCTTTTAAAGAAAAACAAGGATTTAGAACTTGAAAATGCTAAACACAAAAATGAACTTGAAAAATTAAAACCTTTTGTTGATAAATTTACTTATAGTTCAGAAAAGTTGAATTAACTTTTAAACAATCAAAGAGCTGTTTTTAACAAGACAGGTTTAGGATATAAACCACAAAAGCAACAAAAGTATTTTAAAAACTTTTTTGTGCCTGCATCATCCAGTATTACTTATTTACTTGTAGAAAATTAGGTCATAAATCATATCAATGTAATTTTAGAAAAATCATGTCTTTTGATAATATGTGGTTTCAAAATGAACCATTTTGAATACTAACCTGAAAGGACCCAAGTTAGCTTGGGTACCTAAAGTCAAAGCTTGATCATATTGCAGGTGTGTCTTGCAATTAAGGAAAACAAACAAGTTTGGTATCTTAACGGTGATTGCTCAAGGCACATGACTGGAGATGTGAAGCAATTCACTTCTCTTGGTGCTTTGAATGGAGGGAGTTTGACCTTCGGTGATGATGGTAAAGGAAAAATCATTGGTATTGATAAGGTTCACATAACTCCTTCCAATAGTATTAGTAATGTACTGTTAGTAGATGGTTTAAAGCATAATCTTTTGAGTATTAGTCAGTTTTGCGATAAAGGTTTTCAAGTAGTTTTCAAATCATCATATTGCATGATTACTAGTCCAGATGTAAATGGAGTACAATTCATTGGAGAATGGCATGGAAATATTTATTTAGTAGATCTTGATGATCTATCTTTACCTAAGGGAGAATGTCTTGTTGCAATGAATTCTATCAAGAAAGAGACTAGTTGGTTATGGCATAGAAGGTTAGGGCATGCTAGTATGTATCTCATTTCAAAACTTAGTAAAAATAATTTAATTAGAGATTTACCTGAAATTTGTATTGAAAAAGATAGAATTTGCCAAGCATATCAATTTGGAAAACAAGTCAAAACTTCTTTCAAACCAAAAGGATTTGTAATTACTAGTAGGCCACTTGAACTACTTTATATGGATCTCTTTGGACCAACTAGAACATCAAGTCTAGGAGGCAAGAGATATGGATTAGTCATTGTGGATGATTTTTTGAAATTTACTTGGATTTTCTTTTTAGCACAAAAAGATGAATCATTTTCTGTATTCGTAAAGCTTTATAGAAAAGTTTCAAACGAAAAAGGTGTTTCAGTTATTTGTATTCGTAGTGATCATGGAACCGAATTTGAAAATCAAGATTTTGAAAATTTTTGCAATGAAAAAGGCATAGAACATAATTTTTCTGCACTAAGGACACCTCAGCAGAATGGGATAGTAGAAAAAAAAAATCATACTTTAGAAGAAATGGCATGCACTATGCTTTGTGAAAATGATTTGCCGAGGTATTTTTGGACTGAAGCTATAAATACAGCCTATTATGTTTTGAATCGAGTTTTGATACGCCCTATTTTAAAGAAAACTCCATATGAGCTTTGTAACCAAAGAAAACCAACTTTGAAATATTTTCAAGTTTTTGGTTGTAAATGTTTTGTTTTGAACAATGGAAAAGATCATCTAGGAAAGTTTGATGCCAAGTCTGATGAATGTATCTTCTTAGGATACTCTACATCAAGCAGGGCATACAGAGTATTTAACAAACGGACTTTAGTTGTAGAAGAGTCAGTACATATTGTATTTGAAGAATGTTCTAATAAGTCCTCGAGAAAAGAGGATACATCTGATGATTGTGCAGGTGCTGACAAACTTCAGAAGCTGACACTAAATGATCAAGCTCAACCAAATGAAGAAGAACAAGACAAGGATGAGAAAGAAGATGACACTCCAATGCATCAAGATCTACCTAAGGAGTGGAGGTATGCTCATGGACACCCTAAAAAATTAATCTTAGGCGATCCATCTAAAGGGGTAAGAACTCGAGCTTCTATTAGAAATGAATGTGATTATATTGCTTTTGTATCTCAAGTAAAACCTAAATGTTTTGAAGAAGCTGAAAAAGACTCTAATTGGATCAATGCTATGCAAGAAGAATTAATCCAATTTGATAGAAATAATATTTGGACACTTATAGAAAGACCATCTAATGTTTTAATTATTGGCACTAAATGGATATTTAGGAATAAATTAGATGGAAATGGTATTGCCATTAGAAATAAAGCTATGCTAGTTGCTAAAGGCTACAATCAGGAGGAAGGGATTGACTTTGATGAAATTTTTGCTCATGTTGCTAGACTTGAAGCAATTAGACTATTATTAGCATTTGCCTATTTTATGAATTTCAAATTATTTCAAATGGATGTTAAGAGTGCTTTCTTGAATGGTTTTATAAATGAAAAGGTCTTTGTTGAACAACCATCTGGTTTTGAAAATTATGTACATCCTGATCATGTTTTCATATTACACAAAGCACTTTATGGATTGAAACAAGCACCTAGACCATGGTATGAAAGGTTAAGCAAATTTCTTATTGAAAATGAATTTTCTAGAGGAAATGTTGACAAAATACTATTTTTGAAAAAAAAAATAATGATTTATTAGTATTACAAATATATGTTGATGACATCATTTTTGATGCTACTAATGAAATTCTTTGTCAAGAGTTTGCTAAGCTTATGCAGGGTGAGTTCAAGATGAGTATGATGGGTGAACTAAACTTCTTTCTCGGACTCCAGATCAAGCAAACTTCAGATGGTATCTTCATCAACCAAGCTAAGTATACAAGATAAATTATCAAAAAGTTTGGAATGGAGACTACTAAACCAATAGGTACGCCTATGAGCCCCTCATATAAACTTGATAAAGATGAGCATGGTAAATCTATAGATCAGAAATTATACAGAGGCACGATAGGCTTTTTACTGTATCTGACTACTAGTAGACCAAATATTATGTTCAGTGTTTGCATGTGTGCTAGATATCAGTCTGAACCTAAGGAATCACATCTCATGATTGTTAAGCGCATTATTAGATATCTGTCTGGTACTATTAGTATTGGTTTGTGGTATTCCAAAATTTCTTCTACTGAATTGATTGGATATTCTGATACAGACTTTGCTGGTTGTAGATTAGATAGAAAGAGTACTAGTGGAACTTGCCAATTTTTTGGGGTTAACTTAATTTCATGGTTTAGCAAGAAACAAACTTCGGTTGCACTATCTACAGCTGAGGCTGAGTATATTGTAGCAGGAAGTTGTTGTGCTCAAATCCTGTGGATTAAGCAACAACTTGAAGACTTTGAAATTAAGTTGGCTAGAACTTCTATTAAATATGATAATATTAGTGCTATTTGCTTGACTAAATATCCTGTTCAATACTCTAGGAGCAAGCACATTGAAATTAGGCATCATTTTATTAGAGATCATGTAGAAAAAAATGATGTTTTGCTTGAATTTATCTGTACAGAATTTCAATTAGCTAATATTTTGACTAAATCTTTTCCGGAAGATCGATTCTGTATGATTAGAAGAGAACTCAGGATCATCAATTCATTTGATTAAATCCTTCCCCCAATTTGACTCAAATTAGATCTATTCCACCCTATTTATGATAAATCATGATTAATCATTGTTAATTTGACTCCAAAAACATGTTATTTGAATTGATTTTGATCATTCAGAGAAATCCCCAACTTTTAGTTTTTAAGTTGATGTGTCAACACATCATGTGTCGATACCAAAATGTGTCGACACATGCATGAGCCGATACATGACCGACGGGAAACTGAGATTTAAGAGAATTTTGAATCATTTTCTTCCAAATTTCTTTCTCTTCCGAGTCGACACATCGATTCCAGGTATCCATCCAGTTCATCCTCTCATTTCCTTGCTTTTACCTATCATTTTCTTGGATTTGGAAGATCGGTGGCTGTGTTTGTTGGATTTTCTCCTAAGTTTTAGCTCCTAAACCCTAGAAACCCTCTTTCTTCCACCAAAAACCTTGCCAAATCTTTGATTCTTGATAATGGGTCCTCGCAAACAAGTCATTCGCCGACCTTGTCAGTCACATCATGAAGAAGAGCGGAGAACAAAGGCACGACATGAGCCTAGAGCTCCAGATCCGCCTGCACGACCATTGTTTGCACCTTCTAGCCGGATGAAATCCAAGACAGTGGTTGGAGGATGCCGATAGGACTTTTCTTTCTTAGACCAGCAGCATTTCAGGATTGGAGATTGGATTAGACATGCTGGATTGGTTACTTTTTGTTCGCTCAGCGAGAGATACTACCCAGGGCTGATGAGAGAGTTCTACGGTTCACTTGCCCGAGGGTCTGATGGCTGGATTGCTCAGGTCAAAGGACGGGATATTCCCATCATTTCAGAGATTTTGAGCCGAGTGTAGGATATACCCATGACTGGATCAGTTATTGATAGCCTGATGGACCGAGTTAGTGGTCTCCATTGTATTTTTGAGTCCGATATCTTACCAGAGGGAGCCACTGTTCCAGCATCGAGAATATCCTTAGAGATGAGACTACTACACCATATCGTCGCCCGGATTCTTCTACCGAAGACCGGATGCTTTGACTATATCACCGAGAGGGTGTTGCTGGTGATGGTCTCACTGATTTAGTGGACGCCGATTTGTCTTCCTGATGGTTCATCAGATTATTGAGGCATCGTCTAGTCAGTGGCTCTGCTTGCCTTATGGCATGGGATTGACAGTACTGTTTCGGGAGTATGGAGTCAGCTTCCAGGATGAGCCTTATCGTACTCTGATCCATATCGATGTATATGACATCAGGTCATTGCATCGCATGGGTTATCATTTGGTCCGAGGCTATGGACATGGAGGATATCAGGTCAAGTCGAGGATAGAGCTGATATTGATAAGGATATAGCAGAGGAGGAGCGGATTCTTTCAGGTGAGGCTGGACTGAGTGAGACACAACCCGAGACGGCAGCATAGCCAGCTCAGCCTAATCCTTCTACATCTGCCCAGCCACAGACAGCACAGACAAAGACTCCTGGTACTTCGGATACCTTAGAGGATAGAGTCAGACGCATAGAGATCGATGTATTTATCATGAGGCAGCGTCTAGACATTTTTATTGCTGAGACGAGAGAGAGCCACATTGATCTTAGAGATAGAATTTTGGCTATTCTCTCAGCACTGTCCAGAGCTTCGATGAGTGCTCCTGCTGCAAACACTGTTCCTGCTTCTGTTGAAGTACCTGCCCCAGCACCAGCTAATGACCTTGCTGATATCAACACTAGTGTTGAGACTACTGTTAGAGATGGAGATATTGTTATTGGAGATATTGATGGAGATGTGGAGACTAACTCATACCGTTTTGACATTGCTGATCCTACATCAGAGCCAGTTACGGAGGTGATGGATGATGTGCCTGCGAGCCCTGCTGTTGATCCATCCTTCTCACCTGTCCCGATTCCTAATCCATCCTCTCCTTCCAGGTCGGTTGATCACACTCCAGTCCAGTTCTTATTCCTATTCTTAGTCCTGTTATTGATATACCTGTTATTGATTTACCTACTGTTGATTATCCTGACATTCATACACCTATCATTGAGACACCCTCTTTTGATACATCCAGTGTAGATACCCCGATACCTTCCTGAAAGGAAAACTAGTAGCGAGCATGCTTTGTATTTTAAAACTTTTTCAAAATAACATGCAGCGGAAGCATGATAAAATGATTAACATTTAATCTAAGCATGCTTTAAAACTTTTCTATGCTACTTGTCCCAAGATCTTGCATGAATGATTAATATAAATAGTGAAATCATGAATTCATGCTATGAACATTTCAAAGTAACATATCTATATATGTAAAACCATACCTTGTATGAAATGGAGACGCTCTCCACTGCGAAAGATCCAGGAGCAGGAGGAAGAACTCTGCGTAGCCGCACACGTGTCCGGCCTCTACAGGTGGTTCACACCAGGGCTCTTTCAAAATCTACTTCCACTCCAAGTGCTAGCTTGTTGTGGAACGATTTGATCGGGACTCCTTTTCTTCTTTCGATGCCGGACTCTCCGAATGAATGAAGAAGCTCAAGAGGTGGAGAATGAGTGGTTGGAACCCTTCCCAAATACTCAATCTTAAGACCTAGATCTCTAGGTACAAAAATGCACACTTTTCTCCAAAAACCTCACACCTAAAAACTATAACTTTTTCCTAGTTTCTTCCCTTTCTTCCCTTTGATTTTTCCAGCATTTATTTGCTGAATTTTTCCTTATTTACGTCCTCCCATTTCAGCCCCTTAAGTAGATGGAGAGGGAGAGGGAGAGTGGGGAGTTATAGGTGTGGTAATGGATAGTTATGGGGAGTTATGGTCATGGAAAGTTACATAACTCCCCAAAAATGAATTTAAACTTATTTAAATTCAGATTAAATGTATTAATTGATTTTAATTCATAACTAAAATCAATTGGGTGGTGTGCATACATTGGGTTCAACCCGATTGGACCCAAACCTATTTTGAACCAAATCCTATTTGATTCATTCCAGATTTTTATAGCTCAATCAAATTGGGCTATCAAGTAATCACATTACTTAATTCACCTCCATGCATCACCAACTATTAGTGAAAATTTCATGTCACAACTTTTTGTGACATCAAGTGTCTACACTTGCGAAATCAACAAGTGTCGACACTTACACAAGTGTCGACACTTTCAAGAATATCAAGTGTTGACACTTAGATAAAGAAAAATCCTTTTTCTCTGTGAGTCCACGAATGATTACCAATCGTTCTCCGATCACTAGATCAAGTAGAAACCCTATGGTGTGTGACCCCATAGGTTCGAACACTAAGCCAGTAGTACTGGAACATTTTCAATACCAGTCAAAGTGGCCATCTAGCAATGACACCCGATGTCCGGATAGGTCGAAGTTGCAGAGCAACAATCAAGAACCAGGAGATATGGAAACCTTGTAATTAATCCCTTTGACCTCAATACTCAGGAAGACTTAGGGTTTAACTGCCCAACCCATAAAGTCCATCAACAATGTGTCTCAATCTCACAAGTCCTGTAACACTTTATAGTGACTACCCTGGCCAAGGTTTTGCTAAATTGAAACATAGTAAGATATCTGCTCCAAACACTTTGGAGGGGTCAATCCCATCTTGATCCGATCACCGCTACACGAGTACTTAACTGTACCCAGAAACCTTCCGTCCCTGGATTAGAAATCTAGATAGTCCAGTACCAAAGTATAATGAGTTGCTCGCAAGCTACCATGACAATCTCATGTCTGAGGGATAACTACGTCCATATCAAAACTCTAGGCAGAAAAAGTACAAACGGGTCACGTTCGATGAAATGTTAAACACAACATCTGCATGCCATACCAGTGTCTCTACACTCCTTGGTTAAGAGGACAACCAACGACTATGGCACACAACGACCTATACTTGATATACTATCATCCTGAAATAAGTGAATCATTTGGTCGCGAACAATTTTAGGACTATATAATATATCCTATCTATATCACATACAAATAGTCCTAAGGACTTCATCACTGAAGAACTCATTACAGAAAGATGAAATAGTGATGAACTACGAGAATAAATATTTTATTCAATAATATAATTCATACATAATTACATCAAATGTACAACTGTTTACAGTAGAAATTGGCTTTGGGACACATTTCCCAACAACTCCCACTTGGACTAAAGCCAATCAGAACAGTATCGTATACCCATCTTCCATTTACAATTATTGAGTTCTTGAATTCCAACGGCTTTAGTAAAGGGGTCAGCCAGGTTCTCCTTTCTATCAATCTTCAGAAGGTCGATATTACCTCGTTCCACGATTTCTCGCACAAGATGAAATCGGTGCAGAATATGCTTGGTACGCTGATGGGACTTTGGCTCTTTGGCTTGAGCAATAGCTCCAGTGCTGTCACAGTACACTGGAACAGGACCATCCAGGGAAGGTGCCACTCCCAGCTCGCCAAGAAATTTTTGCAACCAAATAGCTTTCTTTGCTGCATCAGTTGCTACAATATATTTCGCTTCGCATACAGAGTCTGCTATAGTGTGCTGCTTGGAACTCTTCCAGCAGATAGCTCCACCATTCAGGGTAAAAACAAAACCAGATACACTCTTGCTATCATCCCTATCTGACTGGAAACTGGAGTTAGTATACCCCACAAGTTTCAAGTCAGGTCCTCCAAAAAGAAGCCACTGGTCCTTGGTATTTCGCAAATACTTCAGGATGGTCTTTGCAACCTTCCAGTATGCTTCACCTGGGTCAGACTGGTATCGACTCACTATTCCTAATGAGTATGCCACGTCTGGTCTAGTACATATCATGGCGTACATGATGGACCCTACTACCGAAGCATAAGGAATCCTACTCATACGCTCTCTTTCCTCAGGAGTTGTCGGACAATCCTTCTTGGAAAGAGAAATTCCATGGCCTATCGGAAGATAGCCTTTCTTGGATTTCTCCATGCTAAACCTTTTCAGCACGGTATCAATGTACATAGACTGGGACAAACCCAGAAGCTTCCTTGATCTATCCCTATAGATCTTCATACCTAGTATGAAAGAAGCTTCACCCAGGTTTTTCATAGAAAACTGGGACGACAACCAGACCTTTATTTCCTGTAATGCAGGGATGTCATTCCCGATTAAGAGAATGTCATCCACATACAGTACAAGAAATACAACTACAGAACCATTTGCCCACTTATATATGCAGGGTTCTTCTTTGTTCCTAACAAAACCATACGTCTTGATACACTTATTAAAATGCATGTTCCAACTCCGAGACGCCTACTTTAGTCCATAGATGGACCTACTAAGCTTACATACCTTAGATTCATCTGTGGATGTGAACCCTTCAGGTTGCATCATATACACCTCCTCATCTAGCTCACCATTCAAGAAAGCTGTTCGGACATCCATTTGCCAGATTTCATATTCTAGATATGCAGCTAAGGCAAGCATAATCCGAATAGACCTGAGCATTGCCACAGGGGAAAACGTCTCGTCATAGTCAATACCATAACGTTGACGATAACCCTTGGCAACCAGACGGGCTTTATAGGTCTCTACCTGCCCATCTGCGTCCCGTTTCCTTTTGAAGACCCATTTGCACCCAATGGATTTTACCCCTTCAGGTGGATTAACCAAAGTCCATACTTTGTTGATTTCCATGGACTCCATTTCAGATTTCATGGCTCCCAGCCACAACTCAGAATCAGACCTCTGCATCACATCCATATAGGTGATTGGATCCTCGTTGTTCTCATCGAGCTCAACGGGATCACCGTCTCAGACCGGAAAATTATAGTATCTGTCCGGTTGACGCGGTACTCTACCAGATCTCCTTAATGACTGGTCAATAGGCTCAAGGTTTGATCTTATCATAACGGGTTCTGTAGCAGTCCTTGAGTGATTTGGTTCTTCTATCTATTGAACTTCAGTAAGCTCAACATTGGCAGCTTGAGCACCTTCAGTAAGGTACTCCCTTTCCAAAAAGGTAGCTCTAAGACTGACGAACAATTTTTGTTCCCCAGGCATATAGAAGAAATAACCCTTAGACTCTTTAGGATACCCAACAAAGAGGCACCTGTCAGACCTAGGTCCAAGTTTATCTGTTTTCAAATGCTTGATATAAGCTGGACATCCCCAAACCCGAAGGTGTGATAGACTCGACTTATGCCCATTCCATATTTCATATGGAGTTTTGTTAACAGACTTACTCGGAACTCTATTTAGAAGATAGCATGCTGACTCCAAAGCATACCCCCAAAAGGAAGTTGACAGAGTTGCAAATCCCATCATGGATCTGACCATGTCTAACAGAGTCCGATTCCTCCTTTCAGACACACCATTTAACTGAGGCATCCCAGGAGGTGTCCATTGAGAGAGAATCCCATTCTCTTCAAGATAAGTCAGAAACTCCCCAGAAAGATATTCTCCACCTCGATCTGATCGAAGGATTTTAATAAGCTTCCCGATTTATTTTTCAACTTCATTACGATACTGTTTGAACATCTCAAACGATTCAGATTTATGTCACATCAAAAAGACATAACCGTACCTTGAGAGGTCGTCCGTAAATATAATGAAATATTTATACCCACCCTTGGCATCGACATTCATTGGTCCACATACATCAGTATGTACTAGACACAAAATGTCATTGGCTCGTACACCTTTTCCAGTAAAAGGTGACTTGGTCATCTTACCAAGTAAACAAGATTCACAAGTTGGCAGTGATTCACAATCACTAACGTTTAGGAGACCTTCTCCCACTAACTTGTTGATTCTATTCTTGTTTATATGACCTAGCCTACAATGCCAGAGATAAGCATCATTGACATTATCTAATCTAGGGCGTTTGCAAGAAATGTACATTACACCAATAGGCTGTGATAAAATATAAATGCCATTCTTAATATGTCCAGTCATAACCACAATATCATTCATAATGACTTTGCAAAAATCACTCTTGATTAATAGTTCATAACCATTACTGGCCAACTGGCCTACAGAGATAATATTTACAAGGAATGATGGACAATAGTGACAATCACTAAGAACAACTTTACAAGACTCGAAAAATAGATTGACAATTTCCAATGCCAGGACTGGAGCTTGACTTCCGTTCCCCACATTCAGAAATCTCTCACCATTCTCGAATCTTCTACTAACTTTTAGTCCCTGCAATGTATTTCAAATATGATAAGGACTATCAGTATCTAATATCCAGTTAGTAGTATCACAAATAGAAAAATAACAAGGATTTATCATATAAATACCTTGTCCAGCAACCTTTTGCTGCTTCTTCTTCTTCGGCCTGTTCGGGTCAAGTGTAGCTAGGTAAGCGGAACAATTCCTCTTCCAATGACCCGGCTTCTTGCAATAGAAGCATTCTGCCTGACTCTGGTCAGCCTTCTTCTTAATCTGACTGGGCCCTGCACTTTACACCATTTTATTTTTATTCTTTTTCTTTTTCTCTTTCTTAAAGGGGCGACGCCTTGCCGCACTGCCTCCCACTAAATTCACCAAGCTCTTTTGGAGCTGGTGATCCTTTTCATAAGTCTGTAGTAACCCCATCAACCCATGGTAGTTGACTATAGGCCTTGTTAATCTATAGTGATCTAGAAAAGGTAAGTAGGAGGGAGGCAAAGAATTCAAAATCGCATCTTTCCCAAGCTGCTCGTGGAAAGGATATCCGAGTTTGGCCAAGCGCTCGATCATCTCGATCATGTACAATACATGATCAGTGACTGAGGACCCTTCAGTCATTCGAGCGTTGAAGATGGTAGAGGAAACCCTGTACCTTTCAACGTCGTTTGGAGCACCAAAAGATTCCTTCAACTTTTGAAGGATTTCCTCCGGTTGAGCCTCCTCGAATCTATGACTGAACTCGTCGTTCATAGCCGCCAACATAATGCACCGCACCGTAGTACGGTCAGAGACCCACTTTTGATAAGCATCTCTGACTGCAGTATGTGCGGTGGGGGCTGGCCCCTCAGGTGCCGGATCCGTTAATACATAAAGGATCCGTTCGTGCTCGAGAACAATTCTCAGTCTTCGATACCAGCTATCGAAGTTGGGTCCCATGAGCTTGTCATTATCTAATAATGACCGGAGTGACAGATTAGTAGACATAATCTGAAAAAGAAAACCAAGACTATTTAGTATATGAATTATTTAAAACTTAAAGACATGGACTTTTGTCTGAAAGCTCCTCCCACTATTTTGTTCAGACTGGTAGCCTCTACCTCCAATCCAAAGAATAAGACTTATCCCTTAATGGGTACCAGAATCCAATAGACAATACATGAGCCCGACTATGGTCGGCCAATCCATGTTCATCTAAAGGTAGGTTCATAACCAGTTGTTTCTCCAAACAACTCATAGTAATTTATTTTGCCCTAGGAACACTTCAATCGGCCTTTGGGCTACCTGTTAAAGAAGGTCCCAGTTAGGTCCAACCATTAACATGACTGATCTTAATGCTTCTAGCTAACAAATGATCAAGCCCGACTTTGGCCGGCTAACCTGACCACCTGTTTAAGAAAGTTGCATTATGTCATCATATAATGAATGACAATTCCAATAGTATGATGACCACCCGATCTATGGATCTACCGATGATCACCCCACTACTGAACTCATTACCAAACATCTTAATGGGAGGTTAAGACAAAAAATTATCATATAATTTCTGTCCTTTTAAGGGCCTAATAATTTAGAGGTTTTATACATGTTGTGACAGAAGAGAAAGGATAAGTTATGGATTATCCTTCACTAACTTCATATATTAATGAAAGGGTTACATGAACCACAAATTCCATGGGCACCTAAATCAGTCAAGCTGATTAACCTTATTGGCATGGGCTAACTCGAATCAATGAGCTAACTAATCAAAACTGGTTGACCATATTGGCCAGGTAAGTGAGATCAAGGTTATGGGTTAAGTCATTAACCATCTTTCCTTAGACACCAATATCATTGGCCAGGAAAGAGGTAGCCCCAAAAATCATAGATCAAAAGCCATACTTACCTTAGACACCAATTGGTTCACCAATTTCGATTAGACTAGCCTAAGGAATCGGGTCCTACCACGAAGCCAAGATTAAGTCCATTTAGATGTATGGACCAATCAATCTAACTATTAGATAGATACTAGAGAAGAACCTTAACTCAACATTTGATTAAGTTAATTCTCTATTAAGTCCTATTCATCTAAACTTAGGTCTAACCCAATTAGGACCTAATTCAAGCTAACCCATTTAAACCAAAGTTATGAATATGACTTAGATCTTAAAATCATATCCTTAGATCATTTAGTCACTTAGATTTACTTAATTCATAATTAAGTTAATCATACAACAGATTGAAACATTTTCAAAAAATTTATAAAATATTTTTACAAGAAAATCCAATTTTTAAATTTCTGTTCACTATGAAGTGTCGACACTACTCTGAGACAGGTCGACACACAGAGAACCGATTTCTGTATTTTTGTTCATGAGTCGACACCTAGAAGGCCAAGTGTCAACACATAGACACCCAAGTGTCAACACTAGGTAAACCAAGTGTCGACACTTGATCAAATCCGAGCATAGAAATGCTGAAATCCAAACTTTGTCTTTTCTAAACTTGAATTTTATGTTAAACTATTTAACATAGCAATCATAAACTAACTTTAGAATATTTCTAAAACATTTATGACTTCAAATTTAGAACATAATAAAAATCAAAACATTTAATCTTTACTTTTTTCTTTTCTTTTTCTTCTTCATGAGTCCTTCACAATGGCACCCCTACACGCCATAGGAGATCCCTTTAAATGGGAAGTGAGGGTCTTGCAGCCCTACTTCTCTCCTATGACTGGACAGCCTGGTGAGGCACTCAATCCGAGTACTTGCAAGAAATTAAACTGATTTTATAATGTTTATATTAAACATTCATGCTAGAGCAACCTTGTTGCTCTGATACCAATTGAAAGGAAAACTAGTAGCGAGCATGCTTTGTATTTTAAAACTTTTTCAAAATAACATGCAGCGGAAGCATGATAAAATGATTAACATTTAATCTAAGCATGCTTTAAAACTTTTCTATGCTACTTGTCCCAAGATCTTGCATGAATGATTAATATAAACAGTGAAATCATGAATTCATGCTATGAACATTTCAAAGTAACATATCTATATATGTAAAACCATACCTTGTATGAAATGGAGACGCTCTCCGCTGCGAAAGATCCAGGAGCAGGAGGAAGAACTCTGCTTAGTCGCACACGTGTCCGGCCTCTACAGGTGGTTCACACCAGGGCTCTTTCAAAATCTACTTCCACTTCAAGTGCTAGCTTGTTGTGGAACGATTTGATCGGGACTCCTTTTCTTCTTTCGATGCCGGACTCTCCGAATGAATGAAGAAGCTCAAGAGGTAGAGAATGAGTGGTTGGAACCCTTCCCAAACACTCAATCCTAAGACCTAGATCTCTAGGTACAAAAATGCACACTTTTCTCCAAAAACCTCACACCTAAAAACTAAAACTTTTTCCTAGTTTCTTCCCTTTCTTCCCTTTGATTTTTCCAGCATTTATTTGCTGAATTTTTCCTTATTTTCGTCCTCCCATTTCAGCCCCTTAAGTAGATGGAGAGGGAGAGGGAGAGTGGGGAGTTATAGGTGTGGTAATGGGTAGTTATGGGGAGTTATGGTCATGGAAAGTTACATAACTCCCCAAAAATGAATTTAAACTTATTTAAATTCAGATTAAATGTATTAATTGATTTTAATTCATAACTAAAATCAATTGGGTCAAGTGTGCATACATTGGGTTCAACCCGATTGGACCCAAACCCATTTTGAACCAAATCCTATTTGATTCGTTCCAGATTTTTATAGCTCAATCAAATTGGGCTATCAAGTAATCACATTACTTAATTCACCTCCATGCATCACCAACTATTAGTGAAAATTTCATGTCATAACTTTTTGCGAAATCAACAAGTGTCTACACTTGCGAAATCAACAAGTGTCGACACTTACACAAGTGTCGACACTTTCAAGAATATCAAGTGTTGACACTTGGATAAAGAAAAACCCTTTTTCTCTGTGAGTCCACGAACGATTCCCAATCATTCTCCGATCACTAGATCAAGTAGAAACCCCTATGGTATGTGATGCCATAGGTTTGAATACTAAGCCGGTAGCACTGGAACATTTCCAATACCAGTCAAAGTCGCCATCTAGCAATGATACCCGACGTCCGGATAGGTCGAAGTTGCAGAGCAACAATCAAGAACCAGGAGATATGGAAACCTTGTAATTAATCCCTTTGACCTCAATACTCAGGAAGACTTAGGGTTTAACTGCCCAACCCATAAAGTCCATCAACAATGTGTCTCAATCTCACAAGTCCTGTAACACTTTATAGTGACTACCCTGGCCAAGGTTTTGCTAAATTGAAACATAGTAAGATATCTGCTCCAAACACTTTGGAGGGGTCAATCCCATCTTGATCCGATCACCGCTACACGAGTACTTAACTGTACCCAGAAACCTTCCGTCCCTGGATTAGAAATCCAGATAGTCCAGTACCAAAGTACAATGAGTTGCTCGCAAGCTACCATGACAATCTCATGTCTGAGGGATAACTACGTCCATATCAAAACTCTAGGCAGAAAAAGTACAGACGGGTCACATTCGATGAAATGTCAAACACAACATCTGCATGCCATACCAGTGTCTCTACACTCCTTGGTTAAGAGGACAACCAACGACTATGGCACACAATGACCTATACTTGATATACTATCATCCTGAAATAAGTGTATCATTTGGTCGCGAACAATTTTAGGACTATATAATATATCCTCTCTATATCACATACAAATAGTCCTAAGGACTTCATCACTGAAGAACTCATTACAGAAAGATGAAATAGTGATGAACTGCCAGAATAAATATTTTATTCAATAATATAATTCATACATAATTATATCAAATGTACAACTATTTACAGTAGAAATTGGCTTTGGGACACATTTTCCAACACTTCCACAGCTGATACTGTTGTTCTTGATACACCTGTATCATCAGCTGTTACACATACTTTTGATACTCCTACCCTTCATACTTCATCAGTCACTCAAGAGCTTGGGTTCTACACACCCGGCTTTTAGTATCTTGATTCTGGTCCTACTTTTAATTGCACTCCTGCTCCAACTATTATTGAGTTGATTAATCTGATCAGTTCAGTTCCTGCGGAGGACGTAGCTCCTACTTCTACTGCTTCAGTTAGAGGTCGGACCTATATTCATCACAAAGGACGTGGACGCCATACCCCTCCTCAGCCGACCAGGACCAGACTTCGAGATCTTCAATCACGATAGCCACGAGCTCGATCTTCTTCTGATACCAGACCGATTGAGATCGATTCATCTTCTGATGACTCGATGGATGAGGATTAGGATATTGATGTACTTCTAGATAGTTTTATACTTCTAGATAGTTTTATACTTCTAGATAGTTTACATTTATGCTTATATATACTTTTACCTTTGTTGTGTACTTGATGTACAAGTTCCTGACATATATAAAAATTTTTTGATTCCTCTTATCTTTGTGCTTGATGAGATTGAAAATTATATCTTGAATTGCTCTTATAATTCTATATCTTCACTCTTTATTGAATGTATTTCCTAAAGAAAAAGAGTGAGCAGTTTCAAAAATGAATTTATAAACTCTATGATATATCTTATATGTTTTTTCCTACCTTTTTAATGATAACAAAAAAGGAAAGTAATTTAGTGAGATTTAAGTATAAATGTGTTAACTTCTCAAAACTAAAGGGGGAGTAACTTTTAACTTTAAGGATTTTGAAAAACCTGAAAATCATTTACAAAGTTCCTTAAGAAAGGGGGTGCCTTACTTTATATTCAATAAAAATCCTTTCAAAATGAATTTAATCATTAAAAAAAAAACCCCTCTTTCAATGTTAGAAAAGATTTTTTATAAATTTTGTTATGAATCATTGATTCAGGGGGAGCTTTGTTGATTGCTGAATTTTTTTGTAAAGTATAATGATACATGCACTTTATGAATTTAAATGTACATCAAAGTTCTGATACTTTCTAATCTTGCAACAAGCTCTAATTCTCTTAATTGTGGTCTAAATGATTATATCTTTATTGCATGTAATGATTGATATATTTGATGCTTTCAATATTGTGCACCTTAAACAATTCTCTTAAAGCCTTACCTTTAAAGCAATTTATACTTAAAAATTTTGTTATCATCAAAAAGGAAGAGATTGTTGACTCCACTAATTGATTTTGATGATAAGTAAAATAGTTAAGTATAATTTGAGGACTAATGATTTGCTTTAAGTGTGTTTTCATTAAAATGATGCTCACAAAATTTGAAGAAGCACATTTATATTGAAGAACCAAGGTTGAATGAAATGTTTGCTTAAAACAAGACTTGGACACTCAAAGAAATGACTGAGTGGATGACTAAGACAAATGAAAACATGTTCCAGCACAAGTTCAGCAATTTCTATAATTTTTTCAATGAAGTGTCGACACAAGGTGTCAACACATAACATGATGTGTCGACACTTTAAGAAGAAGTGTCGACTCAGGCCGGTACGCTACAAAGTTTCAAATGGCACAGATCAAGTGTCGACACATGGACTTTATATGTCGACTCAAAGTGTCAGTACAAGAATCAACACATCGCCTGAGATTTTCAAGCCACAGAACTTGCAGAAGTTGAAGGAACAGTTGATATGTCGACACATGGATACAAGGTGTCGACTCAAGGAATCGACTCAACTGAGAATGTGACGACTCAACTAATTTTTTCAGAGAATCTGAATGGAGCAGTTTGAACTTGTATCAACTCAAGAAGAACATGTGTCGACATTATGTGTCGACACATAAAGAGGAAGTGTCGATACATGGAGTTCTAGTAACAGTAACGGCTAGTTTTTTCAAAAATAGAACTCGTTCCAAATGCCCCCAACGGCTAGTTTTCAAGTGTAACGACTATATTTCGGTTTTGAGGGCTTGGGAAGGTATATAAAGGCTCCAAATCAAAACAAGAAGGTATGGATTGAATATCCTTAAAGAGTTTAGAGAGGAAAGAAGAGAGAAGAGCCTTAAGTCCTATTCATTCAAGGTTCAACCACTCACAAGCAAAAGGAAGCCTCTAAGCATTCAAAGCTATCAAGAGCATTGAAGATCATTCAATCTTGGATATTCAAAAGGCTTCAACAAGAGCAAAGCAACACTACATCGAGCTACATCGACTTATTTGCATTATTATTGAAAGCTTATATTGGTTCTTTATTTCTCTACCTTATATCTTGTAAAGGTTATTGGTTATCCTATTGGAAAACCAAGTGAGATTATTGGTAAGCCTTGAAAACCAATTAGGTTGGTGGTTAGCCCTCAAAACCACTAAGATTCTTGGTTAGCCCGAAAAACTAAGGGAGGTTTTGGTTAGCCTTGTGAAAACCAATTAGGTTCTTGGTTAGCTCGGAAAATCAAGTGAGGTTATGAATTGTGAGCCTTGTAAAATAAGTCAGGTTTTGATTAGTAAGCCCGGAAAACTAATCGGCTATAATTGTTTGATTATAGTGAATTTCCAAGGAGATCTTGGAGAGTGGATGTAGGTGCATTGTTTGCACCGAACCACTATAGCTTGTTGTGTTTGTGATTACTTATTCTCTCCCTCCTTGCTCTTTACATTCTTTCTTATTGCTTTTAATTTCTGCTGTTCTATTATTTTAGAGCATTGCACTTAAATCTTAGTACCTTATTGAATTGAATTGCATATCTTGTCTTGTAAAGTTTGATACTTGTATTATCAAGCTTAGCTTTAAATTTTTTAAAGACCCAATTCACCCCCCCTCTTGGGTTGCTCTCTGGGCAACAAAGACTAAAATGTAATGTATCATGGGCCGAGTTGGTTTTAGCTACTCTCTAGTCTGACTATGATCACACGAGGACCTAGTCTCTTTTTGGGCCTCCAGTGGGGCTATCGCTGGCACATGACCGTTGAGCAGTATGTGACACAGGAGTAAGTTGCCTTATTTTAGCACATGTTGGGATGCATGTTTCTCATGTGATACTTAGAGCTAGTTTTTCTTTTGGGCCTCCAGCGGGACTATCGCTGGCACATGACCGATGAGCGATATGTGACACAGGATCTAGTCTCTTTCGGGATGAGCCACGGGCTAATCGTGGCCATAGTTTGAGGGACTAGGTGAGTGAATATGGATAGCTATCCTAAAGTTTGCATGTGTTGTCAGGAAAATATCAAAGAAGGATAACAATGGAAGCATAACTAAATTGGTTCTATTTCATGGTTACTTGTATGCACTAATTTATTTAAGTTACCTTGCTCTTGATTCATGATAGATTCATATTCGTGACATATGATGACTTAATGAGTTTAGGGAACTCATTTATCTCCCTTGCATTTTTTTTCAGGACCAGAGGATCATGTGGGCCAGGGATTCAGTCAGTGAGGTTTTTAGGATCTAGTGGATATTGTTACTTCTATGATTGAAATGTAATAAATGTTAAATATGTGACTGTTAGCTATTATGAACATTTGAATATGCTTGCCTAGGAATAAATCTTATGGTTTAATTTCTTGTCTAATAAAATTTTAAGTGATAGCCTAGATATTTATTTTATTTGAGAATGGTATGGTACAAGCCTTGTCTGTCCAAGGAAAAAATGAACCCAAGGGCATACGGCCATATGTCGCACATCCAGCTCGGATTTTGGGGTCGAGGCATGATAGATTTTGTGGTATTATAGCTAGGCTTGTCTTAAAATTAAGATGATATAGATAGTGAGAGTGGGGTAGAGTTAATTAGGACAAGTTTAAAATATTTAAATTACAATCAAGGTTATATTATTAAACTAACTATCTTTTATGACATAGGTGAAAATGGCTCGGACCCGATCCATGAGGACATTAACTCGTAATGATCGTGCTTCTCGAGCTCATGGTGCTACGCAAGCAGTGGGTCCATCTCAGGCTGCCAGTGCCTTCAGAACTCGTAGCCCATCACCTGATCAAGGAGAGAGCCGAGCAGTTAGTCCTCCCCCTCAGCAGCATGATTTGAGGATAGCCAATTCTGATGGTTAGGTGGTAGGCCTTATTCAGGCTCTAACTGGACTTATTCAGGAAATGAGACAGCAGGGAAGTAGAGGTGGTCAATCTTTTAAGTCGGATCGAGGGATCACCAAATTTAAGAAGTTGGCACCTCCTACTTTTGAGGGCTCTACCGAACCTACTGAATCTTTGAAATGGTTGAAGGTTTTTGCCAGCATGGATTGTACAGATCGAGAAAAGGTCTGCTTTACTGCTTATCAATTGCAAGGCAAAGCTTATGAATGGTGGGATGATGTTAGGAGGCAATATGGTAATGAAGAGCCAATTACTTGGGACAATTTTTGTCAAGAGTTCCTGGATATGTATTTTCCAGAAAGTCTCAGATTCGAGAAAGAAAGTGAATTCACAAGACTGATACAAGGCAACATGATGGTGGCACAAAATGAAGCCAAGTTTATAGAATTGTCATGTTTTACTCCAAACTTGGTGGCCGCGGATAGTATCAAGGCTCGAACATTTGAGAAAGGATTTAAACCCAGGATCCGTGCTGGAGTGAGATCCATGCAGCTGGCTTCGTATCGGGACGTGGTTAGTAAAGCAAAAATTATGGAACAGGAGGTTGACAATATGCAACAGGAAAGGGAACGGCAGTTGAGGAAGAGACCCAGATCTGATGGGCAGCAGGGGAACCAATACACTAGCAGATAGTTTAGACAGAGGGGAAATCAAAGGAAGGATCTAGGTTCTCAGCAAGGAAATGGTCATTGTTGTAGGAGATGTCAGGGTTTTCATCTGGAGTAGGATTGTCGTTGGTTTTCTGAGGCCTGTTTTAACTGAGGTCAGCGGGGCCACAGAGCTATGGATTGCCCTCGTTCTCTGAATCCTGGGTATTAACGTACATTCCAGAATGCACAGCGACCGCCTGCACCTCCTCCTTCGAATGTACCAACTTTTATCCAAGGTCAACCTTCAACTTATGGATCTAAAGAGCGCCAGAAATAGAAGACCCAGGCTCGTGTATATGCTTTGACTCAGCAAGATGCTCAGGCATCGAATGCTGTGGTGACAGGTAATTTCAAAGATCATTTCTTTTAAAAGTTAGTTAAATTGAGTTCATATAATTATAAGTTAAAATTTGACTATCTGGTAGGTACCATCAAAGTAGTTTCTTCTTATGCCCATGTTTTATTTGATTCCAGGGCAACACACTCTTTTATTTCAACCGGATTTACTATGAAGGCTGGTATGAAACTAGTACCTCTAAATTTTGAGATCGGTGTTTCCACTCCATGGGAGCATCATCATGGTCAACATGATTTGTCCATCCTACACCCTAAGTATCGAAAATCATGATTTTTCATCCGATCTAATGGTTTTGGAGATGGAGTTTGATATTATCTTGGGAATAGATTGGTTGGCTTCTTATTATGCCACTATGGACTGTTTCAGGAAGAGAATAATTTTCCACCCTCCAGGACAAGAACCTTTCAGTTTCTTTAGTGGTAAAGGGAAGGCTTCTACTAGAATGGTTACTGCTATGCAAGCTAGCAGGATGCTGAGGCAAGGCTGTGCAGGATATTTGGTAAATGTTGTAGATTTCTAGCAGGAAAAGATGAAGTTGGAAGACATTCCGATTGTGAAAGAATTTCTGGATGTATTTCCAGATGAATTGTCAGGATTGCCTCATGATAGGGAGGTGGAGTTTTCTATTAATCTCATACCTAGCGCAGAACCTGTGTCTAAGGCTCCCTATAGGATGGCACCAGCTGAGTTGAATGAGCTTAAAGAACAACTCTAGGATCTACTTGATAAGGGTTTTATCAGGCCGAGTGTTTCACCTTGGGGTGCTCCGGTGCTCTTTGTCAGGAAGAAGGATGGAAGCTTGAGGTTGTGTATTGATTATCGGAACTGAATAAGTTAACAATCCGGAATAAGTACCCTATTCCCAAAATTGATGATCTTTTGACCAATTGCAAGGTGCTCAGGTGTTTTCAAAAATTGATCTACGGTTTGGGTATTATCAGTTAAAAATTAAGGATGAGGACATATCCAAGACAACCTTTCGGACTAGATATGGGCATTATAAATTTCTGGTGATGCCTTTCAGATTGACGAATGCTCCAGCAGCTTTCATGGACATGATGAACAGGATATTCAGGTCATATTTGGATCAGTGTATGGTAGTGTTCATTGATGATATTCTGATATATTCTAAGAACCAGGAAGAGCATGAAGAACATTTGAGGAGAATCTTATAGATACTAAGAAAACAAAGGCTATATGCAAAGCTGAAGAAATGTCAATTCTGGCTTGATAGTATTTCTTTTCTTGGCCACACAGTCTCTAAAGAAGGTATATCTATTGACCCAGCAAAGATTGAAGCAATTGTTGAATGGAGTAGACCAACTAATGTGACTAAAGTCCATAGTTTTCTGGGACTAGCTGGTTATTATCGAAGGTTCGTGGAGGGATTTTCCTGTATGGCTTTGCCACTGACCCAGCTAACTCATAAAGGAATTAAATTTGATTGGTTAGATGAATGTGAGAAGAGTTTTCAAGAGTTAAAGAAATGCTTGGTGTCAGCTCCTATCCTTACCCTACCATCTAGAAGTGAGGGTTTTATTATTAACAGTGATGCCTCTAGAAAAGGGTTAGGATGTGTACTTATGCAAAATGGAAAGGTGGTGGTCTATGCATCTAGGCAACTTAAAATACATGAACAGAACTATCCTACTCATGACTTGGAATTAGCTGCAATTGTTTTTGCTCTAAAGATTTGGAGACGTTATTTATATGGGGTATTTTATGAGATTTTTACTGATCATAAAAGTGTCAAATATATATTCACACAGAAGAAATTAAACTTGAGACAAAGAAGATGATTGGAGTTGATCAAAGATTATGATCTAAATGAAAGGGATATGCCCTACAAGCCAATCTATGTTGTATCTCCCAAACCATTGTAATTGATAATTTTCTAAATAAAGGCATTATTTTTCATCATACGCTGTGTTTATATTATATGATGAACCCCATAGATTAGGGCTATGATTTTTTGGGTTATGATGAGATCATACCAGTGAGACCTAAAATCTTAAAACCGTAATCTAAAGTATTCCTAGTCAAAGGAACCCTGAGTAGGGGATCAGGGTTTTTCCGATAAGACTAGCACATCCCGGGTATACTGGAAAGGGTGACTGCTCTAATACTGGATGTGGGTGCTCATTGGAGAATGAGTTCACTTATATGATCCAACTTGAGAACATCTAATGGAGTCTTAGCTACATGTCAATAGAAGGTTCTCATAGTGGGAGTGGTACAAGTAATCTTCTGACCTGAGACTGCCATAAGTACCTTATGTACATGAACCCATTCTTTGGTTCAATCCTAATCATGACACTGAGCCATGCACAGGATTGATACTGGGAATGGTGAATTGGATGTGAAGGTAATGAGTAGGTCAACAAGGAATCGATCACTCCTAGTAAGAGGAGATTGCATCTAGCTAGTCAACAATCGCATGATGATTCAGGGAATCTTTGATCGAAGTGAAGATATTAGAGATGGTTTCTAATATCAAGATAATCGAATCATCATTATAAGATTGAGCTAGAAATAAATATAATATTGGATTTGACATATATCCATATCCATAGTTATATTTTGGGTGCAGGCTGATCGAAAGATTTAATTGTATGGTAACTCTCTACTGAAGGGTAATTTTGGTATTTCACCAGAATTTCCATATCTTCCGGGTAGACATGACACGTTGCTAGACGTCAATCTTGTCTTGTGGGTTGATCAAGTTCAAAGATCACATGTTAGGAAGAGTCCTAATTGATCGAATCGGGTAAGCCCGGTTTGACCTAAATCGATTAGAAAGAGTTCTAATCAAATTAGGTCAACTTGAATTCGAACCCACTGCTGGCTAGATATGGAACCCAATGGGTCACACACTTAAGAGGATTGATCAAGAGTTTAATTTGGAATTAAATCATCTTTGCAGGATAACACTCTAGCAGGTGTTGCAAACCCTAGCTTCTATTCGGATCGGATTCGAATTAGGGTTCCGGATTGGTTCAAATTGGGTTCTAATTGGACCTAATTAGACCCTAATTGAGAAAACAGGAATATGGCTAACCCTATTGGCTAGCCATGTAGCTTGGCTAGCCTCCCCACCCGCCCCCTTTATTTTTTCATGCCAAATGCCAAGAGTCCATGGCGCGCCTTAAGGAAGAGTCCATGGCGCATGGACTCTTGGGCGCCCCAAAAATTTCTCCGATGATTTTATTTGGGGCGGCCTCCTTCTTAAGCAATTAGCGCACCATCTCTCCCCCCTTGGATGAGAATCAAATGGCTGATGGGATTTTGAGAAAGAAGGAATGCGCTAACTCCTCCGGGCGCGCGAAATAACATCTCTTCGGAGATGAAAAGTCGCGACCCCTTTCCTTTTTAAACATCGCAGTTTTTCCTTTAAGAAAAGCCGTGGGATTTAATCTGGAAGGCCGTGAGATAGGAGGATGGGGTGTGAAAAATTGAGAAGGGCGTGAGAAAGTCATTACGGAGAGGTGTGTAGGCGCCTATCTGAGAATTATTTAAAAGGTCGGGAAAATTCAGAAGAAGGTAATCTTTTCTTTCTTCCTCTCCTGAAGACTCTTTTATTTTTTCTTGCTCTTGCATTGTTTCCTTTACAGAGTAAACCTCTGTCGAAACTCTGCTACTGAACAAGAATAAAAGTAAAAGTCTCCGACGGTAAAGGAAAGAAAGAAGTTCTGATTTCTTCCTTCTTTCTTACATTAAGACATCATTGTCTTAATTCTCCTCCAACTTAAGACAAGCCTATGTCCTCTTAGGACAAGGTCTTTTTCTTCAAGACAAGGGTGTCTAAAGGGCCAAGGTCTTGGTGGAAGGAGGAGAAGGAGTCAAGGAAAGGAAAGCAAGCTTTTGTGTGGAGGAATTCAAGCCATAGTCCAAGCAATTGAGTTCTGGGAAGAAGAACTCAATAGAAGGAACCTTTGAAAAGAAGATAGAGTTGTCTTGATCATTGCTCTGTGTGGATCACCATCGGAGGGCGGACACTTGGACGCCTGGTGAATTCAATCAGCCCCTTCAACATCAACTTTGTTGGAATTAGCGATTACAGGTTGGTACTCCAATTCTAATAATGTATGTTTAAATGTTCTATATATATGTTTTAATCCTGAATAAGGAGATTTTGGCTAAGGGATTATGGTGCGAATTTTATCATTTTGAAATTATACTTCCGCTGCGGTGCACCGGAAACCCCAACAGTGGTATCAGAGCCATCCTTATTACAGTTAAAATATATGAAAATTATTTATATGCGTTTTGTTGTAGTATCGTAATTAGGGTTTTAAACCCTTGAATGCTGACACACTTAGCATAATTTAAGGAATGCATATATGATAATTAATGTTTTGATGTATGCCACTAATTAGGGTTTTTCACTCAAACCCTAATTATTATAGAGATATGAATTAGTTTTGAAGTCATCATACTGAAATAAGGTTGCCCTGGCATAATGGTGGATCCATTATGTGGTAAATGGTTGTCCTAGTATGATGACACACTTAGCACATATATGTTTATCAGAGTGATATCATTATGATATGTTTTTATAAATGTGCTGGCAATTTTATAAAGCCCTCTTCTTAAAATTATATTAAGTCATAGTATATTTAACTAATAAGCATCACTAGTCATGATGAACAATTGATCATTCGGTGTCTAGAAAGGTGGTTCTGGAAGGTAAAGAGAATCGTGGTTTTTAATTGGTTCCGTTGACTGACCTGGCCAATTTTTATTGGTGTCTAGGAAAGCAACGGGGGGACTTCCACATCTCTTCCACTTGCCTGGCCGATTTGATTATATTTAAATCTTGACTTATATGCTTAATGTTAAAAAATGCTATATGTTGGTCTTCCTTCATGCTGGATCATTACTGTGTTATGAACCACATTAGGTTTGTTGTGTTATCTGCAAGACCTAATAGGTGATTGACATAATATTGGTCTAGTGCAAAAATATGCTTACAGTATATTCAGTATAATACTTTGTTGTGTTATCTGCAAGGGCATTATATTTGAATACTGACTGTATAGAAATGAAAGGGTCTTGACTTAACTGGAATATTATGGTTTGTTGTGTTTTCTGCAAGACTTATAATGTTCTAGAGGCCAAGTTATTTTTGAGAATTATATGAGATATAATTGGAAGAGTTTCCTACCTTTGAACTTACAAAAGATTTGTTGTGTTATCTGCAAGATCTTTTATAAGTTATAAGGATCTCGATCTCACTAAGAAAACCGATCAGGGTTCTTCTCATTATCATAGTGAGGGCTATGATTTTTGATAAAATAGTGGGAGACATAGTTAAATTGAAGACCTAATTTAATTATGTAAGTCATTTCATGGTTGTTTGCTTATGTATTGTTCTTAATTAAATGTAGATAAATGGCATCTTCATTATCACTGAGAAGCATCTTAGATACCAACAAATTGATTGGTCCAAACTATGTGGACTGGTTGAGAAACTTAAAGATTGTACTGAGTTCAGAAAAACTTTCTTATATTCTTGATACCCCTAGTCTTAATCCACTAGGGGATGATGCCACACAGGAAGATATGGCCACATACAAAATGTGGCAGAATGACTCCCTCACTGTCAAGTGTATCATACTGGCCTCTATGACCAATGAGTTACAGAGGTAGCATGAAAGCATGGATACTCAATCCATAATGCTTAATTTAAAGGAGCTTTATGGAGAACAAAGCAGAACTGCTAGATACGAAATATCTAAGCAGTTATTCCATGCTAGGATGACAGAGGTACATCTGTTCAGGATCATGTCCTGAAGGTAATTGACTTAATCACCAGATTGGGTCAATTAGGGTTTATTATGGATGGGGAGCTGAATCAGGATTTAATCCTGCAATCACTCCCGGAGTCATTTTCTCAGTTTGTCTTGAATTATCACATGAACAAACTGAACACTTCCTTGCCTGAGCTGTTAAATATGTTAAAAATAGCAGAGAGCCATGTTAAGAAAAAGGCTCCACTTCTTCTTGTTGATAAGACCGATAAGAAGAAATCGGGCAAAAAGGGTTTTAGTAGGAGGCTAAACCCTAAGGGTGGCATCAATAAAAAGAAAGGAAAGAAGGCCTCAAAATAGTCAACCTGTTTCTTTTGCGGCAAAGCGGGACATTGGAAAAGGAATTGCAAGGCTTACCTTGCAACTGTGAAGCCTGGTGCAGCAGATGCACCAAAAGGTATGTATGAGATACATACTATATTGACATTAAATTCGTCTATATCAAATACTTGGGTATTGGATACCGCTTGTGGTTACCATATATGCAAATCTTTGCAGGACCTCCACAAGCTTAAGTATTGAAGGAAGGTGACTTCAATCTCTACGGTGCTGGTGGTGATATCATCCAAGCAGAAGCTGTAGGAACATATATTCTGAAGTTGCCTTCAGGGAAGATCTTGGAGTTAGAAAATTGTTACTATATGCCAAAGATTATTAGGAACATTATATCTATTCCTTTGTTATTAAAACAAGGATATGTAATGGATGTAACGAGCACTGGTTGCTCGATAATGTTATCTAATAAAATTATTTGTTCTGGCATTTTTAACAATGGGCTCTTAACTCTTTCTTCCAATGATAGTATTTTTGATGTCAATACTAAAAGAAAAAGAAAAGACTTTAATGATACTTTACTTTGGCATCATAGACTTGGTCATGTTAATGAGTCTAGGATTAGCAAGTTATACAAGAAAAAATTCCTTGATCCTTATGAGTATGAATCATTAGGAACTTGCGAATCATGTCTCATGGGTAAGATGACAAAAACTCCATTCACTGGACATGGGGAAAGATCAACTGAGTTATTAGGACTTATACATACTGATGTATGTGGTCCAATGACAACTCAGGCCAGAGGAGGATACTCATATTTTATCACTTTTACAGATGATTTATCTAGGTTCGGATATGTGTATCTTATGAAACACAAATCTGAAGCCTTTGATAAATTTAAGGAGTATCAAAGTATGGTCGAAAAACAAACCGGGAAAAGTATTAAAGTTCTTCATTCTGATCGAGGAGGAGAATACTTATCCACGGAGTTTTTAGACTATCTTAAAGTTAATGGAATCCTTTCTGAATGGACCCCTCCTTATACACCACAACTAAATGGTATAGCTGAAAGGAGGAATCGTACCTTATTAGATATGGTACGATCCATGATGTGCTTCACAAATTTATCCATTTCCTTCTGGGGTCATACCCTAGAAACTGCTGTTTACATTCTGAACAAGGTACCTTCTAAATCCGTTGTTAGTACTCCATATGAAATTTGGAGTGGAAAGAAACCATATCTTAAATATTTCAAGGTATGGGGATGTTCAGCTTATGTTAAAAGAAATCTTGGACATAAGTTGGAACCTAGAGCGGATAAATGTCTATTTATAGGATATCCTAAAGAAGGTAGAGGATATCTATTCTACCATCCTACTAACAAAAGATTTTTGTCAGCAGGCATGCCACTTTTCTAGAAAAAGAGTTCATCTTAGAAAAGGGCAATGGTAGAACTATTGAACTTGGAGAAGTACAAGAAATACAGATAGATAATTCTCAACCATTAGAACATATAGTTAGGACAGAACCAGAACACAAAACTCCTCCTTGTAGGTCTGACAGAGTGCCACGGGCACCTGAGAGGTATGTGTTTATTATTGAAAATAATGAAGCTCACGTCATTCAAAATGATGAACCTCTGACCTATACGGAAGCTATCTTGAGCACTGACTCAGATAAATGGCAAGAAGCCATGGAATCCGAAGTAGACTCTATGTATGTAAACCAAGTATGGTCTTTGGTTGATGCACCAGAGGGTGTTAATCCTATTGGGTGTAAATGGGTCTATAAGAAAAAGATTGGGGCTGATGGCCAAGTTGAAACCTATAAAGCCAGGTTAGTGGTTAAAGGTTTTAGACAAAAACAGGGAATTGATTATGATGAAACATTTTCACCTGTTGCCATGCTGAAATCAATTTGGATTTTACTTGCTATAGCAGCATACCACGATTATGAGATATGGCAGATGGATGTAAAGACTGCATTCCTCAATGGTTTCCTTGAGGAAGAAGTCTACATGTCACAGCCAGAAGGTTTTATTTCAAAGAATAAACCTAATCAAGTATGCAAGCTAAAGAAATCCATTTATGGATTAAAGCAAGCTTCCAGGAGTTGGAACATCCGCTTTGATGAAACTATTAAAGGTTTGGTTATATCAAAAATGTGGATGAACCCTGTGTTTATAAGAAGACTAGTGGGAGTGCCATAGTCTTCTTGGTTCTGTATGTAGATGACATACTCCTCATTGGGAATGATATCCCAATGTTGCAATCAGTCAAGGTTTGGCTATCAAACCATTTTCCATGAAAGATTTGGGAAAGCATCCTATATACTAGGTATTAAGATCTATAGAGATAGATCTAAGAGGATGCTAGGTTTATCCCAATCTAGGTACATTGACTTAGTGCTGAAAAGATTCAGCATGGAAGGAAGTAAAAGAGGTTATCTTCCTATGAGTCAAGGCATACATCTTTCTAAAAGGATGTCTCCTAAGACACCTGAAGAAAGAAATAGAATGAATTCTATACCTTATGCTTCAGCAATAGGGTCCATAATGTATGCCATGTTATGTACCAGCCTGATGTGGCATATGCTTTAGGCATTGTCAGTAGTTTCAGGCTGATCCAGGAGAGGATCATTGGAAAGCAGTTAAAAATATTCTTAAGTACCTAAGAAGGACTAAGGATATTTTTCTGGTTTATGGTGGTTCTGATCTTAAACTAGAAGCATATTCTGATTCTAGTTTTCAATCAGACCCTGATGATAGCAAATCCATTTTGGGATATGTTTTTACCCTAAATGGTGGAGCAGTGAGTTGGAAGAGTACCAAGCAGCAGACTGTAGCTGACTCAACCACAGAGGCAGAATACATAGCTGTTAGTGAAGCCGCCAAGGAAGCAGTCTGGATGAAGAAGTTCATCACAGAGTTGGGTGTTGTTCCTCAAATTGAAAACCCAGTGCCACTTTACTGTGACAACACTGGAGCTGTTGCTCAAGCTAAGGAACCAAGAGCTCATCATAGTCCAAGCACATTCTGAGATGCTTCCATCTCGTCCGAGAAATAGTAGAGAGACAAGATGTCTACATAGATAGAGTTGATACAAAGAACAATGTAGCAGACCTGTTCACTAAGGCTCTACCACAGCGTGATTTTGATCGCCACCTTGAATGTATGGGATTAAGATTTAAAGGCGATTGGCTTTAGTGCAAGTGGGAGATTGAAAGGGATATGCCATACAAGCCAATCTATGTTGTATCTCCCAAACCATTGTAATTGATAATTTTCTAAATAAAGGCATTATTTTTCATCATACGCTGTGTTTATATTATATGATGAACCCCATAGATTAGGGATATGATTTTTTGGGTTATGATGAGATCATACCAGTGAGACCTAAAATCTTAAAACCGTAATCTAAAGTATTCCTAGTCAAAGGAACCCTGAGTAGGGGATCAGGGTTTTTCCGATAAGACTAGCACATCCCGGTATACTGGAAAGAGTGACTGCTCTCACAGTCACTTGTGTATGACACTAATACTGGGATGTGGGTGCTCATTGGAGAATGAGTTCACTGATATGATCCAACTTGAGAACATCTAATGGAGTCTTAGCTACATGTCAATAGAAGGTTCTCATAGTGGGAGTGGTACAAGTAATCTTCTGACCTGAGACTGTCATAAGTACCTTATGTACATGAACCCATTCTTTGGTTCAATCCTAATCATGACACTGAGCCATGCACAGGATTGATACTGGGAATGGTGAATTGGATGTGAAGGTAATGAGTAGGTCAACAAGGAATCGATCACTCCTAGTAAGAGGAGATTGCATCTAGCTAGTCAACAATCGCATGATGATTCAGGGAATCTTTGATCGAAGTGAAGATATTAGAGATGGTTTCTAATATCAAGATAATCGAATCATCATTATAAGATTGAGCTAGAAATAAATATAATATTGGATTTGACATATATCCATATCCATAGTTATATTTTGGGTGCAGGCTGATCGAAAGATTTAATTGTATGGTAACTCTCTATTGAAGGGTAATTTTGGTATTTCACCAGAATTTCCATATCTTCCGGGTAGACATGACATGTTGCTAGACGTCAATCTTGTCTTGTGGGTTGATCAAGTTCAAAGATCACATGTTAGGAAGAGTCCTAATTGATCGAATCGGGTAAGCCCGGTTTGACCTAAATCGATTAGAAAGAGTTCTAATCAAATTAGGTCAACTTGTATTCGAACCCACTGCTGGCTAGATATGGAACCCAATGGGTCACACACTTAAGAGGATTGATCAAGAGTTTAATTTGGAATTAAATCATCTTTGCAGGATAACACTCTAGCAGGTGTTGCAAACCCTAGCTTCTATTCGGATCGGATTCGAATTAGGGTTCCGGATTGGTTCAAATTGGGTTCTAATTGGACCTAATTAGACCCTAATTGAGAAAACAGGAATATGGCTAACCCTATTGGCTAGCCATGTAGCTTGGCTAGCCTCCCCCCCGCCCCCTTTATTTTTTCATGCCAAATGCCAAGAGTCCATGCGCGCATGGACTCTTGGCGCGCCTTAAGGAAGAGTCCATGGCGCATGGACTCTTGGCGCGCCCCAAAAATTTCTCCGATGATTTTATTTGGGGCGGCCTCCTTCTTAAGCAATTAGCGCACCGTCTCTCCCCCTTGGATGAGAATCCAATGGTTGATGGGATTTGAGAAAGAAGGAATGCGCTAACTCCTCCCGAGCGCGCGAAATAACATCTCTTCGGAGATGAAAAGTCGCGACCCCTTTCCTTTTTAAACACCGCGGTTTTTCCTTTAGAAAAGCCGTGGGATTTAATCTGGAAGGCCGTGAGATAGGAGGATGGGGCGTGAGAAATTGAGAAGGGCATGAGAAAGTCATTACGGAGAGGTGTGTAGGCGCCTATCTGAGAATTATTTAAAGGGTCGGGAAAATTCAGAAGAAGGTAATCTTTTCTTTCTTCCTCTCCTGAAGACTCTTTTATTTTTTTTCTTGCTCTTGCATTGTTCCTTTACAGAGTAAACCTCTGTCGAAACTCTGCTACTGAACAAGAATAAAAGTAAAAGTCTCCGACGGTAAAGGAAAGAAAGAAGTTCTGATTTCTTCCTTCTTTCTTACATTAAGACATCATTGTCTTAATTTCTCCTCCAACTTAAGACAAGCCTATGTCTTCTTAGGACAAGGTCTTTTTCTTCAAGACAAGGGTGTCTAAAGGGCCAAGGTCTTGGTGGAAGGAGGAGAAGGAGTCAAGGAAAGGAAAGCAAGCTTTTGTGTGGAGGAATTCAAGCCATAGTCCAAGCAATTGAGTTCTGGGAAGAAGAACTCAATAGAAGGAACCTTTGAAAAGAAGATAGAGTTGTCTTGATCACTGCTCTGTGTGGATCACCATCGGAGGGCGGACACTTGGACGCCTGGTGAATTCAATCAGCCCCTTCAACATCAACTTTGTTGGAATTAGCGATACAGGTTGGTACTCCAATTCTAACAATGTATATTTAAATATTCTATATATATGTTTTAATCCTGAATAAGGAGATTTTGGCTAAGGGATTATGGTGCAAATTTCATCATTTTGAAATTATACTTCCACTACGGTGCACCGGAAACCCCAACACTAAAAGTAATTTACCATCCGGGAAAAGCAAATGTAGTGGCTGATGCATTGAACACGAAGACCGTGGGTGGTTTAGCAACCTTAATCACTTCTCAAGGAGAAATTCTTCAAGACCTTGGAAAGCTAAACTTGGAGATATAGCTGCATAATTCTGAATTCTCACTTGCTACTCTTAAGATACAATCTACCCTGATTGACAGAATTAAGGCATCCCAGAAGAGTGATTCAGAATTATAAAAGATCAGGGAAAAGGTACAGTCTGGGATAATTTCAAAATTCAGAATTTGTGAGGATGGATCCTTAAGGTTTGAGAACAGATTATGTGTTTCAGAGGATGGAGAATTGAAGAAGGAAATTATGTCTGAGGCTCACAACTCCACTTACACTATTCACCCTGGAAGTATAAAACTGTACAAAGATCTTAAAGAGAGTTTTTGGTGGAGTGGTATGAAAAGGGAGATAGCCATGTTTGTGGCCAAGTGCCTAACTTGTCAACAAGTAAAAGCTGAGCATCAGAGACTAGTAGGACCACTACAACCCTTGGCTATTCCAATATGGAAATGTGAACATGTTACAATGGATTTTGTTACAGGATTGCCAAGGACTCTCAAAGGATTTGATGCTATTTGTTGTTGTGAGATCGATTGATGAGGTCAGCTCATTTCCTACCTATCAAGGTCAATTTTTTATTAGAAAGGTGTTGCCCAGGTGGCTTTCCAAGAGGGGGTTGAATTAGGATTAAAAAACTTTTGCAAGTATGTGCACTTTGAAACTCTATTAGTGTAGAAGTGAAGTGTGCAATGCGGAAGTAAATAAGTTAAAGCACAAAAGTAATGAAACCACAATCACAAACACCAAGAAATAGAGTGGTTCGGAGCAACCGGCTCCTACATCCACTATCCAAGAACCACTTGAAATTTTCACTATATCCCCTAACTGGAATACAGTCGGATTGTTTTACCAGGCTCACAATCCAAACCTATACACTTTGGTTTTACCGAGATTACCAAAGAAACCCTAACTCCCTTTGGTTTTATACGGGATCACCAAAGAAAAACCCAAATACTTGGTTTAAAACCGGGAAAACCAAGAACCCAAACTTAGGTTTTACAAGGTTCACCTAAAAACCTTTAACTCTCTCTTAAAACACAGCCCCTTGCTATTCTTAGAGAATAAACAAAGATAAAGAATGTATAAACGAGCAACTACAACAAATCAAGTTTATTTTGGTGTTGCTGATTTAGATCTAAATGAAGTCAAGCCTTGAATTCTCTTCAATGCTCTTCAATACTGCTTCTTCCCTTCTTCAATAAGTGGATTCAATGATAGAGTAAAGTTGGTGAAGCTTTGAATTCAACTTGAATGCTCTTTGAGGTAGGTAGAGGAATAACTTGAAAGATCTTTGATTTCTCAAGAAAATTTAGCAATAAATCTCAATCAATTATTTAATCCTTCAAAAATAATCTCCTTTATAGTTCTCCATGAGATATGGCCATTGTAGAGCCTTGGGATTCGTAAAATGTCATTGGAGATGAATTGGAATTCAAATTTTAACTTCTGCAACTAGTCGTTGGAGTGCAGAAAATGGCTCTAAGAGTCGGCTAGAGTTTCAGGAGTCGGCTCGAAGTCTCAAACAGCCAAAAATAAACTTCTGTGGGAGCCGGCTCTTGGACTAGGAGTCGGCTCTTGCCTTCTAGCTTTCAGTCAAGTCAAAAACATATGTACCTAGAGTCGGCTCTTGGGCTAGGAGTCGGCTCGAGATCTCAGAACTTCAAAAAATATATCTCTGGAAGAGTCGACTCTTGGACTGGGAGTCGGCTCTTGGTTCTGAAACTTTGAAACATCCTATATGCCATGCCACCATGAGTCGGCTCTTATAAGTCTTTTAAATTTGCTTCAAACTTTCCAAAAATCTTCAACATTGAATCAACTAGAAGCTAATCTACATACTTTATCAAACTCTCATAATTTTGTAAAGCTCATTTTACATTATTACAACATTCATGAGCTAGGGCTTTTACAAACTTAATTGAATTACCCTTAAGTAGATTTGAAAATCATTTTAAACAAAGATAACCAATTCCTGCAAAACTTCTTAAACAATTTGTAAAGAGTTAGTATCAAATACATGCTCCAATATTTTGTGGTCATCAAAATCATTCCAGGGGTCAACAATCTTTCCCTTTTTAATGATGACAAAATACTGGGCATGATTAAAATTTAAAAGAACTTTATAATTGCAGTATTTTCAAGTCTATGTGTATCATATAGGTTAGGTATCAGTGTATCAATGCAATGTGCCATAATATATCAAATGTATATATAACTGAATACCAAATATCATGTGTATGAAGTGTATCAAAACTTGATGTATCATAAGTATCATACATGATGTATCGATACATGATGTATCAATGGTATCGACTATACAAAGAGTATCGAAACTTATGAAATTTTCAAACTTTTGAAGTAAACTTAAGTTTCATCAAATTTCTATGAATCAACCATTCATTTTATCAAAATTTCATGTCATTCAATTTTCCATATAGCTTTTGTAAACAATTTTTGAGAAATTTTCATGAATTAATATAGATTTCCAAGAAATTTTCATAAATCAACATAGCTATCATGAATCAACATAGCTATCATGAGTCAATAGCTTTTTCTTTTTCATGCCCACACACAGTCTCTACTCTCCCCTTTTTCTCATCAACAAAAGGTATATGAGAAATGGACATTCATTCATAACACATATTCATAACATATGAGACATGGACATTGATTCAATTATAACATTAATTCAGTAAACATGTATCATAATAAGTGAAGTATAAAAATATATATATGAAGTCAGTACATAGCATATGTGATACTGTACAAATGTGCCACGGCACGACAAAATAGTATCACATAATCATAATACAACAAAAACAACAACATAAGGTCCTAAAACAAGGATAAAAACATAAATATCAGAATGAAGGGCTAGGATCACTATCAGGTTCTTCCTCATTAGAGGAGGAACCAACCTCTAAGATACCTAGACTAGGCTTGAACTTGGAAAACCTAGGGCAGAGATCCCTAATCCTAGTCCTAGTAGGAGTAAAAGTCTTAGTCACTTTAGTTTTAGGTTTAGCTTTGGGTTTTGATTCTGATGAAATAACGATAGGTGTAGGTCTGGCAGTAGGTGGATCATCAGATAATGCTAAAGTGCTGGTGGTCGAAAGCATCTGAGTAACCGGAGTCACTCCAACATCAGCAGATCTAGTAGCCTCCATACCATCCTGAGGCTCAACAACAGCAAGTGTAGTGTGATAAGGTGCATCAGTACAATGTGTCCCCTATCCCTGCTCTGCATTAGTGTCAGTGCCAATCCCAGTGCCAGTAGAAGGTGCATGCTGGCTGGCCACAGACAGCTATCTCAGTAAAGTCATAATATCCTAAAAACCCTACTGCATCTCGGACTGAAGTGAACTAATCCTCCTGTCAGTATCAGTCCTGAGACAAGAAATCTCCTCCAAGACTCTCTGAAGTCTATCATCAGTATCAAGTCTAGCAGCAGTAAGAGTCCTGACTGGTGAGTGAGGTGTAGTAGGAGTTGGCTCGGATGGTCCAGCCTCATCAGTCTATGCCTCAGCCTCCTCACCATGTCCCTGAGCAGCCTGTGCATCATCATCTGAATCCTCTAAATGTGCTGCAGGAACACCAGATGTCTTCCTGATCCAATTTTCATCAACTTTAATAAATCCCATTTTGGTCAGGGATTTCACTATGTATCTATCAGTGTGTAACAATAGATGGCAGTCCTCTCTAGTAAAATCAACATCAGCATCCTGGAATAATAAAGTAAATACCATCCCGTAAGGCAAACAGGCTTATGCCCTATGTACTGCCTCTCTCATCTGAGAAATCATAATAAATGGAAGGTTGAGGGGCTCCCCCTCAATCAGTTGCCTCATGAATATAAGATCTCTCTTGCTAACCCAATCGAATCTCCCCATCTTAGGTAAGAAAATCCGGCTAATGATATTATGCAACAGCCTCATCTTCAATAAGAGCTGATTTGCACTTACATGAATAATCCCCTTCACATTAGATCTTCCCAAAATGAGTCTAAGTGTCTTCACTTTCTCCTTCATGACTAAATAGCTTTCTCCTTCTTTAGGTATATTCAATAAACTTGAAAGCTTTTGCTCATTTACCTCTATGTACTTTCCTTTCACTGTTCCTTCCAAATGAAAAGCTCCCAATGACATGCTCTCAAAAAATTGACGAACTAGATTTGGGTAAGTAAGAACATTCAATAAACAAAAGTCCTTCCAACCTTGTCTTTCAAGCTAATCACCAATATGAAGTTGTTCTTGCTCCAGAAAGTCAAGATCTATACATCTACCAGGGGTTACCTGTCGATTTCTCATAGGAATAACTTGCCGGGGTGCAGGAACTTCTTCCTCTTGCTTAATTGATTGCTCTTCTTCCGAAATCATAGTGTTCAATTGCCTTTTGGTCCTCTATTCTTCCATGACAGACCGAACTACTCTTCTTGCTTTCTTTGCCATAGCCTTACGAGGCACCATTTTGCAAAGATCAAGGGTTTGAAGAGGTTAGAGAGGGTTTTGGAGAGTTTCTTAGAGTGGAGTGAGGAGTTGGCTAAGATAAAATGGTCAAAATCTAGAAAATACAATAAATAGGGAAAGCAGAAACCCTACTTAAAAAGCTTCGGCCTGACCTTCAAGTCGGCTCTCTGAGAGCCCTGAGAATTCGAGTTGGCTCGAGCAAAATGCTATTCTAAAGATCAAAATGGGTCAAACTCAGTTTCTAAAGGTTTCTAGAGTCTATACTAGGTTGCCCTATGCTCTAAGAAGAAATTTGAAATTTCTAGATAAATTTTTCTTAATTTTTAAAAATTAGGTCAAATAGGTTTAAAAAGGGTCACATAACCCTAATTCGCCTCTAATCTTTTCAAATCTATCTAGATTTAATGGTTTAGTAAAAATGTCCGCTAGTTGGTCTTCAGTAGGTACAAATTCTAGTTCAACTACATTGTTTAAAACATGATCATGAATAAAAGTTGTCGAATTTTAATGTGCTTAGTTCGTGAGTGCTGAATTAGATTTTTTGATAAATTAATAGTACTAGTATTGTCACATTTAATAGGAATTTTGGATTGGACAACACCGTAATCTTCTAGTTGTTGCTTGAACCATAATACTTGAGCATAACAGCTCCCAGCAGCTACATATTCTGCCTCAGTAATAGATAAAGCTACAGAGTTCTGTTTGTGATAATGCCATGAAATCAAGTTAACACCTAGAAATTGCCAGGTGCCACTTGTACTCTTTTTATCTATTTTACATCCTCCATAATCAGCATCAGAATAACTATTAACTTTAGTGATGTATTCTTAGAATACCATAAGCTTAAATTGCATGTACCTTTCAAATATTTAATAATCCTCTTAACAGCTATGACGTGTGATTCTGTAGGATTAGATTGAAAGCGTGCACACATACAAACACTAAATAATATATCCGGTCTACTAGCTGTTAAATAAAGTAATGATCCGACATACCTCAGTACAGCTTTTGATGAATATTTGTGCCATCTTCATCTTGGTCAATCTACTCACAGGATTCATTAGTATTCCATTTACCTTGCTTGATTCCATGCCAAACTTCTTGATTATTTCTTTAATGTATTTGTCTTGGTTGATCAAAATACCTTCATTAGTTTGTTTAATTTGAAGTCCAAGAAAGTAACTCAATTCGCCCATCAAGCTCATTTCGAATTCTCCCTGCATTAGCTTAGCAAAGTCTTGACACAAAGATTCATCGGTAGATCCAAAAATGATATCATCAACATATTTGAATGATTAAAATATCATTTTTCTTTCTTTGAATAAATAGTGTGGTGTCAACACTACATCTTATAAAATCATTAGCAATTAAAAATTTACTCAATCTATCATACCAGGCTCTAGGTGCCTGTTTCAGACCATATAAAGCTTTATTCAGTTTAAAAACATGATTTGGAAAAATATGATCGATAAAACTAGGAGGTTGCTCAATAAAACTTCTTCAGATAAAAATCCATTCAAAAATACACTCTTTACATCCATTTAAAATAACTTGAAATTCATAAAACATACATAAGATAGTAACAATCTAATGGCTTCTAACCTAGCTACTGGTATATAAATTTCATCAAAATCTATTCCTTCTTCTTGATTATATCCTTATGCAACCAGTCTAGCCTTATTTCTAATTACATTTCCTTCTTCATCTAGTTTATTTCTATAAACCCACTTAGTGCCTATAACAGGATGATCATTGGATCTTTCTACTAAGGTCCAAACATTATTTTTCCTAAATTGGTTTAATTCATCATGCATTGCTAACATCCATTAGGATCAGTTTTGGCTTCTTCTATATTATGTGGTTCTACATGTGAAACAAAAGCAATTAAATCATGCGTATCTCTATGTGTAGATCTAGTTTTAACACCTTGAGATGGGCCTCCTATAATTAATTCTTTAGGGTGTGATTGTACATACCTCCATTCTTTAGGTATATCATCATGCTCTTTACTCACCTCTTCTTCATATGGTTCACTTGATTGTTTGTCTTTCAGAGTCAAGTCTTTCATTCCATGTTATAAAGTACCTGTATCATCATCAGCAAAATCTTCCTTTCTCGAAGATGTAATGTCAGACTCATTGAAAATAACATAAACAGACTCTTCAACAGTCAAAGTTCTTTTATTGAAAACCTGATAGGCTTTACTATTTAAAGAATATCCAAGATAAACAGCCTCATCAGATTTTGCATCAAATTTACCAAGATTATCTTTTTCATTGTTAAGAGCAAAATATTTGCATCCGAAAACATGAAAATATTTGATATTTGATTTTCTATTGTTCGAAAGCTCATAGGGGGTTTTTCTGATAATAGGTCTAATCAAACTCTGTTTAAAATATAGCATGCGGTATTAACAGCTTCTATCCAAAAGTATTTTGGAAGATTTCCTTCACAAAGCATTGTTCTGGACATCTCTTCCAAAGTACGATTCTTCCTTTCTACAACACCATTTTGCTGTGGTGTTCTAGGTACATAAAAGTTATGATCGATACCATGCTTTGTGAAAAAATGATCAAAATACTGATTTTCAAATTCGGTACCATGATCACTACAAATTGAAATGATAGAAAGATTTTTCAAATTTGTGACTCTTTTGTAAAACTTTTTGAATACATTGAAAGTATCATATTTATGTGCAATAAACAAAACCCATGTGTATCTTGAAAAATTATCTACAATCACAAGTCCATATTTCATACCACCTATACTAGTAGTCCTAGTAGGTCCAAATAGGTCCATGTGAAGTAGCTCTAAGGGTTTAGAAATTGAAACTATGTTTTTAGATTTAAAACTCCCCCTCACTTGTTTTCCTAACTGACATGCATCACAAACATAATCAAAATTAACTTTAAACTTTGGCAAACCTTTAACTAAATCTTTTGCAATAAGTTTAGCTATTGTGTCCATACTAGCATGACCAAGTCGCCTATGCCATAGTAAACTTGATTCCTTGCTCTTGTCATTCATTGCTACAAGACTTGTATTACTTGACATAGCGAGATCATTAAGATCTACCACATAAATATTACCAAGTTTGTGTCCAAGAATTTAGTACTAGAGTCAAGTGGATCAACTACTATACATATCGATGACTTGAAGAATACATTAAAATCAATGTCACATAGCTGACTAATACTCAGAAGATTAGGCTTTAATTTTTCTACAAGTAGCACATTTTCAATAAATATAGAAGGAGTAATTTTGATTTTACCAATACCGATTATCCTTCCTTTTCTATTGTCATCAAATGTTACCATTCCACCATCCTTTTGTCCTAGAGCAAAAAATTGATCAGCATCACCAGTCATGTGTCTTGAACAGCCGCTATCTAGTACCATCTTTTCTTTATACTTGTGGCTACAAGACATCCCTGTAAAACAATCATTTAATAAATTTAGGTACCCAAGCTTTCTTGGGTCCTTGCAAGTTAGTATAAATGGTCCCTTTTGGAACCCAAACTTTCTTAATTTTTCTTTTGTCATTGTGTTTCAAATGACATTCAAAAGATTTATGATCAATGTTATTACATGCATAGCATACAATCTTTGAATTTGAATAATAACTACGAGATGATACAAATTTAGGTCAACATATTTAGAACTAATGAATTTAGGAGCATAAGAACTTGAAGCTGAAAATGTGTTTGAAATAGAGCCTTATAACCAATTCCAAATCTATTGTTTCTTTTTGATCTTTTAAGATAACTCAAGTTTGTTAGAACTTAGGATTAGTTTTTCAACTAATGGTTTCAATTTTGAACTTCTTTCTTTAGGTCATCATTTTCATTTTTCAAATCCTTATTTTGTTCAAAAAACTCTTCTTTTTAACTTGAACAATCTAAGTCTTTCACAAACCAAATTTAGTTCTCTTTGCAATATTTTGTTTCTTTTATAAGATTCATTTTTGTCTTTTTCAAATACATCACATTATTTTTTAAATCTCCCATTTTAAACTAGCTTTTTATATTCTATCAATAGTTCATAAAAAGCATTATGCAATCATCATAAGTGAATTCTAAATTAGGTTCAGAAGTGCTTACCTCATCCTCCAAACCCATAAGACAGATTTGTGCAGTTTTTGTTGTCTCTTCATCCTCTTCAGTAGACGTAGTTTCATCATTATCACTCCAAGCAGCTAGCATTGCCTTCTTCTTCTTTCTAGGGAATATCTTTTTCTTTCCTTCAGGACAATCAGGACGGATGTGTCCTGGTTTTTTACATCCATAGCAGATAGGTACTTGATCTTTATCTTTATCTTTATCTTTTTCTTTATCTCTTTCCTTTTCTTTTCCAAAGTCACCTTTTCTGTAATGCTTTCTCCTGTTTATTTTTCTTCTATCCATAAACCTTTTGAATTTCCTCATGACTAGGGCAATTTTGTCACTTCCAAGATCATCATAATCTGATGAATCAGACTCTTCATTCTTGTCTTCCTTAGTAGCTTTAATGCAATGGCTTTCTTTCTTTTTGTATCTTCCTCAGTTCTTTGTTGCATAGCCAATTCATGAGTGATCAAGGATCCAAGAAGTTCATCTAGTGGCAGTGTATTTAGGTCTTTTGCTTCTTGAATTGCTGTCACTTTGGCTTCCCACTTATCTGGCAAAGATCTTAAGACTTTTTGGACAAGATCAGCATTAGAATAAGTTCTACCTAGACTCTTTAGGCCATTTACAGTATCAGTAAAATGAGTATACATGATAAATATCGTTTCATTAGGATCCATTTTAAACAACACATAATTATGTACAAGTAGATTGATTTTTGATGTCTTAACTTGAGAAGTGCCTTCATGTGTGATTTCTAATTTATCCAAAATTTCTTTAGCAGAATTGCATGTCGAAATTCTGTTAAACTCATTTGGATCCAAAGCACAATACAATAGGTTCATTGCTTTGGCATTCAATTCAGCTAATTTTATATCATTCTCGTCCCAATCCTCTTTAGGTTTGGGAACCTCTACATTATTAATTTTACTTGTGGGTGTGTGAGATCCTTTCATGATAATTTTTCATAAGTGAAAGTCTACGGCTTGAATGTATATCTTCATTCTTGCCTTCCAATAAGTGTAATTGATTCCGGTGAAAAGTGGTGGTCTATTTGTGGATTGACCTTCGGCCAATGAAGTGCTTATGGGATATGCCATATGTCTTTACTCTAACTAACTTTCAGAGACTCTGCTCTGATACCACTTGTTGCCCAAGTGACTTTCCAAGAGGGGGTTGAGTTGGGATTAAAAAACTTTTGCAAGTATGTGCACTTTGAAATTCTTTTAGTGTAGAAGTGAAGTGTGCAATGCAAAAGTAAATAAGTTGAAGTACAAAAGTAAAAAAACCATAATCACAAACACCAAGAAATAGAGTGATTCGGAGCAATCAGCTCCTACATCCACTACCCAAGAACCACTTGGGATTTCCACTATATCCCCCAACTGGAATACAGTTGGATTGTTTTACCAGGCTCACAATCCAAACCTATACACTTTGGTTTTACCAAGATTACCAAAGAAACCCTAACTCCCTTTGGTTTTACACGGGATCACCAAAAAAAAATCCAAACACTTGGTTTTAAATTGGAAGAACCAAGAATCCAAACTTAGGTTTTACAAGGTTCACCTAAAAGCCTTAAACTCTCTCTTAAGACACAGCCCCTTGCTGTTCTTAGAGAATAAACAAAGATAAAGAATGTATAAACGAGCAACTACAACAACCAAGTTTGTTTTGGTGTTGCCGATGTAGATCAAGATGAAGTCAAGCCTTGAATGCTCTTCAATGCTCTTCAATGCTGCTTTTTCCCTTCTTCAATAAGTGGATTCAATGATAGAGTAGAGTTGGTGAAGCTTTGAATCCAACTTGAATGCGCTTTGAGGTAGGTAGAGGAATGACTTGAAAGCTCTTTGATTTCTCAAGAAAATTTAGCAATAAATCTCAATCAATTGTTTAATCCTTCAAAAATAATCTCCTTTATAGTTCTTCATGAGATATGGCCATTGTAGGGCCTTGGAATTCGTGAAATGACCATTGGAGATGAATTGGAATCAAATTTTAACTTCTACAACTAGCCGTTGGAGTGCAGAAAATAGCTCCAAGAGTTGGCTCAAGTTTCAGTAGTCATCTCAAAGTCTCAGACAGGCCAAAAACAAACTTCTGTGGGAGCCGGCTCTTGGACTAGGAGTCAGCTCTTGCCTTCTAGCTTTCAGTCAAGTCAAAAACCTACATACCTAGAGTCAGCTCTTGGACTAGGAGTCGGCTCGAGATCTCAGAACTTCAACAAATATATCTCTAAAAGAGTCGGCTCTTGGACTGGGAGTCGGCTCTTGGTTCTGAAACTTTGAAACATCCTTCATGCCATGCCACCATAAGTCGGCTTTTATAAGTCTTTTAAATTTGCTTCAAGCTTCCCAAAAATCTTAATATTGATCAACTAGAAGCTAATCTACGTACTTTATCAAATTCTCATAATTTTTTAAAGCTCATTTTACATGATTACAACATTCATGAGCTAGGGCTTTTACAAACTCAATTAAATTACCCCTAATTTGATTTGAAAACATTTTAAACAAAGATGAACCAATTCCTGCAAAACATCTTAAATAATTTGTAAAGAGTTAGTATCAAATATATGCTCCAATGTTTTGTGATCATCAAATCATTACGGGGTAACAAAAGCTAGCTAAATATATATGATGAGATTATTAGATTGCACGGTATTCTTGTATCAATTGTATCTGATAGGGATACGAGATTTGTTCTCAATTTTGGAAAGGACTTCATTGGGCTATGAAAACCAAACTGGAATTTAGTACAGCCTTTCATCCTCAAACAGATGGTCAGTTAGAGAGGACAATCCAAACATTTGAAGTGATATGGCAACATCGCTGATATGGAGTATGCGTCAGATCCAGCTGGCCACCAGTCAGCACCACACGGTGTCATCTCCGGACTCTCCTGCCAGGTAGATCATCAAGTAGTAAAGCTGATCCCAAGGTCGAGCTGGCCTTTGCCACTTCGCTAGGTGTCGATCCAAACGGGATCCACCTTGACCGGAGTGGCCCTGCCTCTGCCACTCTGCCAGGTGTCGATCCAGGCGGGATACACCTTGGCCAGAGTGGCCCTGCCTCTGCTCCTTCACCAGGTGGTACCTCCAGATGGCCCATCTCATCAAAGTCGAGTCGGGCTCTCCCTGCTCCTCACCAGGTGGCACCCTCAGATGGGTCCACCTGGATTGAGGTTGAGCTGGCCTCTGCCACTCTGCTAGGTGTCGATCCAGGCGGGATCCACCTCGGCCGGAGTGGCCTTGCCTCTGTCACTCCATCAGGTGTCAATTCAGGCAGGATCCACCTCGACCAGGATGGCCCTACCTCTGCTTCTTCACTAGGTGGCACCCCCAGATGGGCCCACCTTGTCGAAGTCGAGTCGGGCTCTCCCTGCTCCCTTACCAGGCGGCACCCCCAGATGGGTCCACCTCGGTCGAGGTCGAACTAGCCTCTGTCACTCTGTCAGGTATCGATCCAGGCAGAATCCACCTCGACCGGAGTGGCCCTGTCTCTGCCACTCCATCAGGTGTCGATCCAGGCGGGAACCATCTCAACCGGGGTGGCCCCGTCTCTGCTCCTTCACCTGGTGGCACCCCCAGATGGGCCCACCTTGCCGAAGTCAAGTCGGGCTCTCCCTGCTCCCTCACCAGGTGGCACCCCTAGATGAGTCCACCTCAGCTAAGGTCGAGCTGGCCTTTGCCACTCTGCCAGGTATCAATCCAAGCGGGATCCACCTCAGCCAAGGTGGCCCCACCTCTGCTCCTTCACCAAGTGGCACCCCCAGATGGGCCCACCTTGTCGAAGTCGAGCTAGGCTCTCCCTGCTCCCTCGCCAAGTGGCACCCCCAGATGGGTCCACCTCGATCGAGGTCGAGCTAGCCTCTGCCACTCCACCAAGTGTCGATCCAGGTGGGATCCACCTCAGTCGGAGTGGCCCTGCCTCTGCCACTCCGCTAGGTGTCAACCTAGGCATGGTCCACCTCGACTAAAGTCGGCCCTTTCTGCAGAAGATGAAAGGACCGAGGTGCAAGCCCCGAGGAAGCTACTGAAGATGGCGCACACAGGCGGTGCATCCAATACGGTGTCCTTAAGCCAGTAACGGTGCGCAGAAACCTCGTTGGCACCAGTTTGGAAAGAGAACCTTGTCCAAGGCACCGAGCCCAGCATCCGGTAACCCGGTATTCCAAGAAGGGAGGGCCACGGTCAATGCCTCATGCCCGAGGGCACCTTCGCAAGGACCGGAATCCCACCAGTTTCTCCCTCTTATGACTGCATGGCCGACGAGACTGGTTCACCACTTAACTCCCGACTGTAAGGGGGATGACATGGGGGAATGGTTGCGGACCTTCAGAGCCCCTAGGGGAATCAAGGTATGGAGGGATCCAGCGGTCGATGACCTAAAGGAAGACCAGGGGCAAGAAGGAAGGCAAGCAATCGAGAGGGCAAGCACGCGCACAAGAAGAGGAGGCAATCCTAAGCCAGAAGCTCCGTAGGAACTCGTAGAACCAAGTTCAACGAGCCCGATCGCAGGAACCAGAATGCTGATTCCTCTCGTTCTCATTCTTTCTCTCATAAAAGATTCCTCTGAGTACAGAAGCCCAATGGGTTTCGCCTTAGGGGATTTGTTCCACTTTATCGCTCTCTAACTTGATCGTCAAAGTGCCCCCAAGGATCCCTGGCCTGGGTCTCTAACCTTGTTTTTGCAGGTCCGGGAGCATCGTGATTCCGTAGCATAGGGGACCCCAGTACGGTGCCAAATCGTAGCTGTTAGCCATAGCGGTAAGGTCGGCAATAGATTGGCGCACCAGGTAGGGGGGATGAGGCCCCTAGATGAGTAAGCCCCCCTCGAGCTCGAGAGTAGCTCGATTTCAAGTATGGTGGTAACTCGCGGACATGAAGCCTCGACCAGCCGGGCTGGGGAAGTTTCCTCTCCCTTGGGCCCCCATAGCCTGGAGAGGGAATTCCCCGCTCCTGTTCCACCTCCTCAGTTTCCCTCGATGGCGGTCAGTATGCTGCCATTATCCAACAATTACAGGCACTGATCATAGTCGTGAGGCAGCTGCAGCATCAGCAGCGCTCCCTAGTAAACTCAACCCCAGCCAGGACCCTCGCAGAAGCCTACACTCCATCTAGGGTAGGCCGTCCCACCCACAGGCATCACCAGTCCCTGCAGGAGTCACCAGACTCCCATGAAGAGAAATCATTCTAAGTCGATGGACCACGAGAGTCGATCTCCGATGGGCAATGATGATGTTGCCAAGCACAGCAAGCACCACCGCAGCAAGGGCCCTCGCAGCCATCAGCACGCTCTTTTCCAGCGGCCTCAGTGGAGGGTTCCACTGACAAGGCCATCAGACATCTAGCTGAAAGGCGCCTGGAAGAGCAAGAGCACAAACTGGTAGAGCTCTCCCACCAGTTCGCCAACATGCAGGGCTCCTCCAGTGAGCCAGTGGGCTATAACGCCCGACCCCCCTTTTCCTGGGAGATCCAAGAGTAGTCGATTCCGAGTCAATTCCGCATGCCTTAGGTGGATCTCTACGATGGGACCACCGACCCCCTGGACCATGTGGAGAGCTATAAGGCTCTCATGAGAGTCCAGGGGACGATAGATGCCCTTCTTTGCATCGCCTTCCCAGCCACCCTCCGGAAGGTCGCTCGAGTTTGGTTCACACTACCTCGAGCCTGAATCTATCGGCTCCTTCCAGCAATTGGAAGGAAAGTTTGTAGCACACTTCGACACTTGCTGAGAGGTGCCAAGGGAGGTGGACAGCCTCTTTTCCATCCACCAGCAAGACCAGAAGCTCCTGCGAGACTATGTAACCCATTTCAAAACTGCCACCCTGGAGATCTATAGCTTGGACGAGCCCGTCGCCATGCTGGCATTGAAGCGTGGGCTCAGGACCTCCCGTCTGATGTATTCGTTGGACAAAAAACTGCCCAAGATGTACTCCAAACTCCTCCTCTGTATCCACAAGTACATCCAAGCTGAGGAGGCCAACCGCACTAGGAGAGAGCTGGACGGGAAGCCTTTAAAGAAGCTAGTCTCGAAGGATGCTCAGGGGACTCGTAGGCCCAGGCCGCCCGTGGATTTTCGGTCGGGGTCGAAGCCCAAGAATGGTCCCGCCCTAGAGCGGACCTTTACTCCCCTCCTTGCTCCAAGAACCAAGATCCTCATGGAGATCGAGAGTGAGGGTTACCTCCCTGACCTCATCCTCAGAACCCGAAGGTTCGTTGTGATAGGACGAAGTACTGCCACTTCCATTGCGACCATAGCCATGACACGGAGGAGTGTCGTAACCTAAAAAGGGAGATCGAGGACCTCATCAAAAGGGGCTATCTCAAGAAGTTCATGGGAAGAGGAGCCCCAGCAAAGGACCAACCGCTTGCGGCCCTTTTCCCTCCCTGCAGTAGATAATTATCCCATGGAGAAGCCAATGGGCATGATTTCTGGGGGATAGGGCGCACGTCAAAGAGAGCCCGGAGGGAGGAGATCTAGAAGGTGTACTCTCCTTTGAAAAGGGGAAGGGAGGTAAAAATGAAAATGAAAATGTAAATAATAATGCGGTGGTGGTCAAAATGACCATCGCTAAGCATCCTGTACATCGGATTATGGTTGATAGTGGAAGCTCTATCGACGTACTTTTCTATGATGCTTTCTCCGGATGAATCTATCTCATGATCGATTAAGGCTGGTGCACACCCCTCTTGTAGGTTTTACTGGAGATTCTGTGGGAGTCGAAGGGGAGATCACTCACCTTGTTACCGACAGGGCTCTGCCCCGACAGAGTACGATCATGATGACCTTCACCGTTGTCCGACTCCTGTCACCATACAACATCATTTTGGGCCGTCTAGGGCTCAACCAGCTTGATGCAATCATCTCTACCAAAAGACTGTTGGTGCAATTTTCCACTATTTTTGGGGTGGGAGAGATGAGGGAGGTAGTTCAGCCTGTTCAGCATTTGATGGGGAACAAGTATCGAATGATGCATTTCTAGGAATTAGAGAGACTAAATGGTAATGAAACAAATATGCATGTAGCTATTATACATAAAAGAAATAGAATTATATGAAAGGAACATAAGAAAAAAAACTTGACTAGAAAAGAAACTTTCAAAGCAATTAAGAAGGGACCTTCGTGGTTAGGAAACCACACAGGTTAGGGCTAGCTTACCCTACTATTTCAGATCTGAAGGAAGGTTTTAAAGATGGTTACCCGGCATTAATATTCTGAAATGTGGGATGGCACACTCAAGAAGAAGTACTGAATGACGAAGAGATTACTCTAGGTTTCAAGGCACCCTATATCTGATTCTTTGGCACAGTAGACCTTCATCTTGGAAACCAGGAGACCCGGGGATCCTGCACAGATAGATAGAAAGATTAGGAGGTTTAGAAGAAAGGTTGGTGGAATGGAGAAGGAAAGTTAGGAATGGTAGAAAGAGGCTTAGGTTTGGCTTGAAGTGGATCTCCTTTGGCACCCATAGCATGGATCTTCTTCACTTGATGGCATGGAGAACTTCCTTGTAGATGACATCCTTTGGGAAGAGGGAGAGGATGTCTTGGAGTGGCTTGAAGAAGAGTCTTCAAGGATGGCCAAATGGAAATGGAAGAAGGATTAAAGGCTTGAAATTGGCTAAGTAACCTAGGTCTCACACCTACCTTCTCTCAAGAGACTTTGGCTAGCAAAGGAAAGAACTTTCAAGAAAATAATTCATTTCATTCATCATCATCCCATTACAAGAGAACTTAGGAGCTTTTATAGACTTCAAGCTCCTTTCAAATTCAAACTACACCTCCTTTCATGGAGAAAATCAAGGGGCATCCCATGAAGAGAGGAGTGGCCCTTTCAAATTTGAAATTTCTAATTATAAGAGAAAAAATCAAGGGCATCCCAAAGAAAGTGGGATGGCTCTTGCAAGGTGGCGTCCCATGAAGAGTGGAGCTTTGAATTTAGGAAGAAGAAGCAATTGTTTGCGGTGATGTGGCATGATCTATCCTCCAAGTGGCATGACTTGTCCTCCAAGGTGGCATGGTTCAATGATTATAAGGTGTTCTAAGTAGTTGGTGAAGCTGGTTACAATTAATCTGGCTTAATTGAAACCCAACTCAAGTAGCTCCTGAACCCGACTCAATACAAAGCCAATTTAACTCTAATTAGACCCAAATTGAAATAAAATAGGACTCAATTATTCAAATAAAAATAAGTACAGGACTCATAGACTTATTACAGGACTTAATTTCCTAGTCTTCTATCCATAAAGAACTTAGCATTGGTTGAAGCCTCTTCCTGAGCCTGGTGCCTGCACCAGTTCTCCCCGGTGGGAGGAACTCGACCCTGTCGAGTAAGGATCGTTTGAATGTGGTATTTTTCTAATAGATTTGGGTCAATTTATTGTAGATTCTCTCGGGTGATCTAGGAGTCTTCAGATTCTGGTCGGCCATGCCAATGAACTAGATAACGTTGGTAACCTTATTTCTAGTAGTAATCACTTGATCATCCACGATACGTTCAATCTTGTCTCTCCAGTCTAGTGGAATTGCTGGTGGACACTCAGGTAGGGTTTCGCTCTCAAAGATAGGGTGAAGTCCAAAAGGCTCACTAGGAATTAATGCCGGTTCTTTAAATTCTTTCAGATCAGAAATATTAAATGTGGAGCTAATGCCATAATCAGGTGGTAACTCTAACACATATGCATTAGATCCAATTTTCATAATTATTTTCAAAGATCCAGCTCCCCGGGCATGCAATTTCTTCATAGTTCCCGGTGGAAACCTTTCAGGTCTAAGTTTTATCATGACAGAGTCCCCTTCATTAAATTCTTTTATTCGTTTATGTGAATCAGCAATATACATATAAACTTCATTACTCATTGAATATTCTTACTAATTTCTTTATGTAATTCTTTAAGATGCTGTGCATATGACTCGGCAGACTCAGACATTCGTGCATGTGTGGGTAATGGAATGAGGTCGATAGGTCTCCTAGGTCTGTAACCATGGACAATCTCAAAGGGACTTTTACTAGTAGACCTATTGACAGAGCTGTTGTACGTGAATTCAGCACGAGGTAGAAATAAATCCCAATTTCCCAGACTCTCTCCAACAAGGCACCTCAATAAGTTCCCTATACTTCTATTTATAACTTCGGTTTGTCCATTAGTCTGAGGGTGGTAAGTAGTTGAGAATTTTAATTTTGTTCCTAGTAGGTACCAAAGGATTTTCCAAAAATAGCTCATGAAATGGACATCCCTATCAAAAATAGTAGTCTTAGGTAACCCATGTAACTTGACTACTTGATCGAGAAAAAGCTTGTCTACCCTGGAGGCATCAAAAGTTTGGGAGCAGGGTATAACATGGACCATTTTCGAAAATCTGTTGACCACTACAAAGATTGAATTGTATTTTCTAAGGATCTTGGGCAGTCCTAAAATGAAGTCCATGCTAAGATCCTGCCATGGACAATCCGGCACACGTAAAGGAGTGTATAACTCGGTGTTTTGTCTTTGATGTTTGGCAACCGCATATGTCCTACATCGGCAACAATATTGGCTACCTGTCTCTTAAGGCCTGGCCAGTAAAATTTCTCCTCAAGTATCAATATGGTCTTGTTTCTTCCAAAATGAAAAGTCAAATCTCCAGCATGGGTTTCCCAAATTAAAAAGTCTCTCAGAGAAGTCTTTGGAACACAAAGCCTGTTTTCCTTAAACAGATAACCATCTAAAAGGGTGTACTCACTGTGGTCACTAGATGGTCCTAATTTCAAAGCTTGGTAAACTTCACTAAAGTCTAGACAGGTATCATACTCATCCGTAAGTCTTTCAAATCCAACGACTTCAGTGCTAATCGAGTTCAGAAGCAGGGCTCTATGACTTAAAGCATCGGCTACCTTATTCTCAGTTTTAGCACGGTGTTTCAAGACAAATGTGTAGGCCTGGATGTATTATACCCACTTGGCATAACTAGGATTCAGCTTTTTCTGGGAACAAAGGAACCTAAGGGCCTCGTGATCAGAAAACAGGATAAATTCATGCGGTGGTAGATAGTGCCTCTAATACCTTAAAGCTTGCACTACCGCATAGAGCTCCTTATCATAGGTGGAATACTTAAGCTTAGCTTCATTAACTTTTCACTAAAGAAAGCTATGGGATGGCTCTCCTAGCTTAAAACTCCACCTATTCCAACTCCAGATGCATCACAAGCGACCTCAAAAACCTTGGAAAAATCAGGCAATCTTAAGATAGGTGCTTGTGTCATTTTCTTCATAACATCTAGGAAGGCCCTATCAGCAGCTTTTGTCCATTCAAATTGGCCTTTCCTAATGCAATCCGTGATTGGCACAACTATGGTACTAAACCCCCGAATGAATCTTCTATAAAAAGTAGCTAGGCCATGAAAACTTCGTACGTTATGAACACTTTTTGGCACAGGCCACTCTACAATTGATTTAATCTTTTCGGGGTTAGCAGAAACTCCACCAAGTGTGATAACAAAACTTAGGAAAATGACTCTATGGGTGAAAAATCATATTTCTTAAGATTTGCAAAGAGACTATTTTCCCTCAGAGCTAAACAGACTTAATTCAAGTGGTCCAAATGATCCTCTGAGGTCCTGCTATATATAAGAATGTCATTGAAGTAAACTACGACAAACTTTCTTATAAATAATCGTAGGACTTGATTCATAATCCGCATAAAGGTACTAGGAGCATTGGATAGTTTGAAAGGCATTACTACCCATTCAAAAAGACCCTCCTTGGTCTTGAATGCAGTCTTCTACTCATCTCCAGGTTTAATCCTAACCTGATGATAGCCACTCTTAAGGTCAATCTTTGAAAATATTGTTGCTCCGGCCATCATATCTAACATGTCATCCAAACGGGGTATGGGAAACCTATATTTTGTTGTGATCTTATTAATGGTACGACTGTTAATGCACATCCTCCAAGTGCCATCTTTCTTAGGGGTCAGTAATGCGGGTACTGCATAAGGACTTAAACTTTCTCTAATAAATCCTTTCCTAAGGAGATCCCCTACTTGTCTTTGTAACTTTAAGTGTTTGGTAGGGTTTATCCTATAATGTGGAAGGTTGTGTAGGGTGGCTCTCGGGACTAAATCAATGGCATGCTAGATGTCCCTAAGCGGCGAAAGTTGGTCAGGTAGGTCATCTGGAAACACATCCTTAAAGTCTTCTAACACTTTAGCCACTTCCTGAGGGCATTCTTTCTAAGAAGGCTCCTGAATTTCCTTAGTGACTAAAATCCAAACATGTGTACCCTCAGTGAGTTCTTTCTTAATCTCCTTATCAGTTATCAAATTGACTCTCGTTTTCTTTTCCTTTAGGTGGCTCGACCCTCTCTTGATAGTGTCCTTAGGTGGTGTTAGGTTGATCACAAACTTCTTTCCTAGGTTCATGAATGAGCAAGAATTTGATCGGCTATATAGGGTCGCATCATGATCAAATAACCAGGGTCGACCTAGAATGATACTACTCACTCCCATTTGTAGGACATCATACCACACTTTCTCCTAATAGGACTATAATTGGATTTGGACTAGGCACCTATGTTTGATAGGAATTGAAGTGGAGTCTATCCAAGAAACCTTATAGAGAGTTGGATGGGAAACTATGGACAAGCCTAAAGTTTTGACAGCACTAGTGGATATGGCATTTACACAACTCCCACTATCTATGATTATTTTACATACCTTATCCCCTAATTTGACAAATGTTTGTAGGATGTTAGTCCTACGCCAATCTTCCTGTGTCACGGTTTGGGTAAGGATGCATCTAATTACTCCCAACAGATCAGGTTCTATTTGTTCCTCGTCACCTTCATACTCTTCAGCCAAATTTTCCTCAGCCTGATATACCTTCTCAACATTATCACCTAGGGGCTCTATGGGTTCAGTCTCATTCTCTTCTAATTCTCCTATGTGTAAGGCCCTAGTTGGACAATTGCTAGCATAATGGCCTAACTTATGACATCTGAAACATGCAACATTAGGGTTTGGAGTCCTCTAATCTTCTGGTGCTTTACCCCTATCATCTCTACGGGTCAGAGGGGTGCTGGGGTTGGGTCGGCTGGTTCTCATCTGATTCAGTCCTGGTTGCTGACTAGGTGCACTAGTTCTAGGGTTCAGGTCTACGATAAAATAGTCCCTTATAAAATCTCTCGGCATCTCGTGCTACCTAATAAGCTAGCTCTAAGTCATGGACTTCCCTCAAGAATAACTCTTTCTAGATTTCTTCTCTCAATCCTGCCCTAAACCTAGACAAAGTAACTGACTCGGACTCATCTATATTGCATCTCATCACAAATTCGTCAAACTTTGCAATGTATTCAGCTATACTCTTGGTTCTCTTGGTCAATTTCTGCCACTGGTCTAGAAGTCACTGGTGGTAGATAGGAAGGTATTTCTCTCTAAGCCTAAGTTTCATTGCCCTCTATGTTACTATGGGAACATCACCCTTTGTCTGATGAACGTCTCGACATTTTCCCAGTAAAGCCTAGCCTAACGAATTAACCTAAGCTTCACAAATTTGTATTTTCTTTTCTTAGTCATGTCATACCAATCAAAGTATTGGTCCATCTCTCCCTCCCAATCTATGTAAACCTTAGGATCCAGATTTCCATCAAATGTTGGTGCTTCCAACCTAATACTCCTAAGGGTTCGCTCTCATGGTCTGTCTGATCCTGATTGTGTCTCCTAGGATTTGGCTCATAGACTGGATCATGGTGTGCTATCCTAGGGTTCGGGTCATGGACTCGATCAGGATTGGGCCTCTTAGGATTTGGCTCGAAGAAATGGTCTTGATGAAGAGCCCTTATAGGGTTGATGGGTGTCTCAAACTCAGGTTCAGGCTCTAACTCATTCTGGACTTCATGACTTCCTCCAGGGGTATGAACTTCTAATCGATCCAGCCTAGTAGTGATGAGGGTTATCTGATCAGTCATGTTTTGGTGGGTCTGGCCAATTGATCAGTCAAGTTCTGGTTCAGCTGGGTCATTTGGTCATTCAAAGATTTTATCAAACTCTCAAAGTTTTGTTCCATGGTTACACTAGTTGGGCTTGGGTTTGCTGGTAGGGTGCTCCTGATCTAGTTGCCATGCACACTCGGACTCAAACTCGGACTAGGAGTTTGCCATACCTAGAGCCCAAACCAAATGTTAGGTCAAATTGACAATCTGGGTTGTAGTAACTTAGCACCTGGCCAAGTAAGTGTAATGTTGGTGGAGGTTCCTCTTTGCTTGCCTTAGATACCAATTTGAAATTGGCCAGGTAAGCGAACCAACCCACCTTCCTTTGGGCTCTTGTCTCTAAACCACTTGCCTAGACACCAGATACAAGCACACACAAAGGGTTGTCGAAGTTGGCTTGACACTTGATTCGACCTAACCTTGTGGGTATCCCTAGCTCACTAGAGCAATTAAATATCTACTCCATTTTAATTAGGGTTGGGTTCATTATGCAAGTTGGTGATTTTTGGGCTAAGGACAGGTGATGAAATCCTGACCCTATGTCAACTTGATGCCCTTAACTTGTTTTACCAGGAAATGAATGCAAACAAGCATATGGATCCAAATTTCAGGTGCAGAATTAATGTGTTGCAGTTCTAAAGTAGTGTAAAAAGTGCAATGTAAAAATGTTTGAAAATTCAAAAAAAATTACAGAACATTCCTAACTTATGGGTGACATACTAGATGAAAGGAAATTAAAAATTAAAATCTGTGCTAGGCATGGAAGTTCCTAGAACATAGACATTGCATGCATGACAGAATAGCAAAATTTAAACAAACAAAGGCATTTTCATACCAAACTTCAACCTAAAGATTCATGTCCAGCCAGGGGCTCATTATTTCCATGGATCGTGATAGTGTACTGGTGTACACCCACTCAGGAGGCGTGAATCTTAGATCTAGACTGGATTTACAAAAGAAACTATGTAGCAAATATAAGTGCTATGCATGCAGAAAATTTCAGCAAGTTACCTAAATGCAGAAATTCAAAATTAACCCTAACTACCATGCTCTGATACCATGATGATGGGAAACAAGTATCGAATGATGCATTTCTAGGAATTAGAGAGACTAAATGGTAATGAAACAAATATACATGCAGCTATTCTATGTAAAAGAAACAGAATTATATGAAAGGAACATAAAGAAAAAAACTTGACTAGAAAAGAAACTTTCAAAGCAATTAAGAAGGGACCTTCGTGGTTAGGAAACCACACAGGTTAGGGCTAGCTTACCCTACTATTTTAGATCTGAAGAAAGGTTTTAAAGATGGTTACCTAGTATTAATATTATGAAATGTGGAAAGGGACACTCAAGAGGAAGTACTGAATGACAAAGAGATTACTCTAGGTTTCAAGGCACCCTGTATCTGATTCTTTGGCACAGTAGACCTTCATCTTGGAAACCAGGAGACCCGGTATCCTGCATAGATAGATAGAAATATTAAGAGGTTTAGAAGAAAGGTTGGTGGAATGGAGAACGAAAGTTAGGAATGGTAAAAAGAGGCTTAGGTTTGGCTTGAAGTGGATCTCCTTTGGCACCCATAGCATGGATCTTCTTCACTTGATGGCATGGAGAACTTCCTTGTAGATGACATCCTTTGGGAAGGGAGAGGACATCTTGGAGTGGCTTGAAGAAGAGTCTTCAAGGATGGCCGCATGGAAATGGAAGAAGGATTAAAGGCTTGAAATTGGCTAAGTAACCTAGGTCTCACACCTACCTTCTCTCAAGGGACTTTGGCTAGCAAAGGAAAGAACTTTCAAGAAAATAATTCATTTCATTCATCATCATCCCATTACAAGAGAACTTAGGAGCTTTTATAGACTTTAAGCTCCCTTTCAAATTCAAATTACACCTCCTTTCATGGAGAAAATCAAGGGGCATCCCATGAAGAGAGGAGTGGCCCTTTCAAATTTGAAATTCCTAATTACAAGAGAGAAAATCAAGGGCATCCCAAAGAAAGTGGGATGGCTCTTGCAAGGTGGCGTCCTATGAAGAGTGGAGCTTTATTTGAATTTATCTTGGGCAAAAATTCATGTTTGAATTGTCTTGGTGATGTGGCATGATCTATCCTCCAAGTGGCATGACTTGTCCTCCAAGGTGGCATGGTTCAATGATGATGTGGTGCTCCAAGTAGTTGGTGAAGCTGATTGCACTTAATCTAGCTTAATTGAAACCCAACTCAAGTAGCTCCTAATCCTGACTCAATACAAAGCCAATTTAACTCTAATTGGACCCAAATTGAAATAAAATAGGACTCAATTATTCAAATAAAAATAAGTACATGACTCATAGACTTATTACAGGACTTAATTTTCTAGTCTTGTATCCATAAAGAACTTGACATTGGTTGAAGCCTCTTCCTGAGCTTGGTGCCACACCAGCTTGCCTGCAGGCTATCCCGGGCACCCAAAGTGCTGAGCTCGAATCTGATGTTGACAATCTCGACCAGAGAGTGCAGGATCCTAGGGGCGGCTTGGTGGAGCGTTTGCTGACATACTCCCTTGGCTCAGACCTGCAAAAAATGGTGCAAGTAGGAGCCCAACTTCTAGAGGATGAGTGGGTTCGCTTGCTGGACTTCCTCTGGGTGAACGTGGATGTGTTCGCCTGGTCTGCAGTGGACATGCCAGGTATTCTCCCAGATGTCATCACCTACTAGTTGAAGATCGATTCAAAGTACCACCCAGTCAAGCAGAAGAAGAGGAGCTTTGCTGTAGAAAGACAGAAGGCGATTAATGAAGAGGTGGAAAAGCTCCTCGATGCCGACTTCGTGCGGGAGGTACACTATCTCAGTTGGCTAGTGAATGTGGTGATGGTGAAAATGAACAACAGTAAATGGAGGATCTGCGTGGACTACACTGACCTCAACCGAGCCTGCCCAAAAGATAGCCTCCCCCTCCCGAAGATCGATCAGCTTGTGGACACCATGTTGGGTCACCCGCCTTCTATCCTTCATGGATGCCTTCTCCGGGTATAATTAGATTAGATGCACTCGAAGGATGAGAAGAACACCGCCTTCATCATGGATCGCGGTGAAAGGGATATGCCCTACAAGCCAATCTATGTTGTATCTCCCAAACCATTGTAATTTACAATATTCTAATAAAGGCATTATTTTTCATCATACGCTGTGTTTATATTATATGATGAACCCCATAGATTGGGGCTATGATTTTAGGGTTATGATGAGATCATACCAGTAAGACCTAAAGTTTTAAAACCTTAATCTAAAATATTCCTAGTTAAAGGAACCCTGAGTAGGATCAGGGTTTTTCTCCGTAAGACTAGCACATCCCATGTATACTGGAGAGGGTGACTGCTCTCACAGTCGCTTGTGTATGACACTAATACAAGATGTGGGTGCTCATTAAAGAATGAGTTCACTGATATGATCCAACTTGAGAACATCTAATGGAGTCTTAGCTACATGTCAATAGAAGGTTCTCATAGTGGGAGTGGTACAAGTAATCCTTTGACCTGAGACTGCCATAAGTACCTTTATACATGAACCCATGCTTTGGTTCAATTCTAATCATGACACTGAGTCATGCACAGGATTGATACTGGGAATGGTGAATTGGATATGAAGGTAATGAGTAGGTCAACAAGGAATCGATCACTCTTAGTAAGAGGAGATTGCATCCAGCTAGTTATCAATCGGATGATGATTCAGAGAATCTTTGATCAAAGTAAAGATATTAGAGATGATTTCTAATATCAAGATAATTAAATCATCAATATAATATTGAGCTAGAAACGAATGTAATATTGGAATTGACATATATCCATATCCATAATATATTATGGGTGCAGGCTGATCGAAGGATTTAATTATACTGTAACTTTCTACTGAAAGGTAGTTTTGGTATTTCACCAGAATTTTCATATCTTCCGGGTAGACATGACACGTTGCTAGACGTCAATCTTGTCTTGTGGGTTGATTAAATTGAATGATCACTTGTTAGGAAGAGTCCTAATTGATCAAAATCGGATAAGCCCGATTTGACCTAAATCGATTAGAAAGAGTTCTAATCAAATTAGGTCAACTTGTGTTCGAACCCACTGCTGGCTAGATGTGGAACCCAATGGGTCACACATTTAAGATAATTGATCAAGGATTTAATATTGTAATTAAATCATTTTGCATGATGACACTCTAGCAGGTGTTGCAAATCTTAGCTTCTATTCGAATTAGATTCGAATTAGGGTTCCGGATTGATTCAATTTGGGTTCTAATTGGATCTAATTAGACCCTAATTGAGGTTATAGGGATTATGGCTAACCCTATTGGCTAACCATGCACCTAGGCTGGCCCCCCACCCGCCCCTTAGCATTTTCATGCCAAATACCAAGAGTCCATGCGCTAATGGACTCTTGGCGCGCCATTTGGAAGAGTCCATGGTGCATGGACTCTTGGCGCGCCCCACTTAATTCTCTGATGAATTAAGATTGGGCGGCCTCCTTTCTTAGAGTTAGCACCTCAGATATGCCCCCTTGGATGGGAATCCAATGGTTGATGGGTTTTAAGAAAGGAAAAAAGCGCCTGTTACTTCCCGGTTGCGCGAATAACATCTCTTCGGAGATTTAAATTCGTGACTCCTCTTTAAAAAACATCATGACTTTTCCTTTAAGAAAGGCCGTGGGATTTTTTCGGAAGGCCGTGAGAAGGAAGGATGGGGTGTGAGAAAATAGGGAAGGGCATGAGAAAAAAGGGAATGGTGTTTACGGAGAGTTGTGTTCTTTTGAGAAGACAACTTTTTGTAGTATATTTAAGGAACAGAGGCCTCGGTGTTTTGGCTAATGTACAATAGAGTTTTTTTTTATTTGTCTTTTCTTTCCAGGATACTGATTCCTCCATAGCTTGTTTAGGATACAAGAGTTTCCTTTTTACAGAGTTCTCTTCTCTGTTGAAACTCAAGTCTAAAACAAGAGATAGGAAGAATCTCTCGAATGGTAAAAGAAAAGGAGATATACTCTGTTTCCTATTTCTTTTACATTAAGACATTAGTGTCTTAAATCCTCCTCCTCCTTCAAGACAAGAGTGTATTCTTAGGACAAGGTCTTAAGAAAGGAGAGGAAGAAGAAAGAAAGGAAGTAAGAAGTCCCTGCCGTGGAGTTTTTCAGCCATAGTCATCTTGAGTTATGGAGAAGAATTCAAGTGAAGGAACCTTTTGAAGAAGTGAGCATTGATCAATTTTCTTGTAGATCACCATTGGAGGGTGGACATTTGGACGCCTGGTGAATTCAAAAGGGTCATTCAACATCAAGTTTTGATCCTACATCAAATTTGGTTTAGCGATAACAAGTTGATGCCCTAATTCTAATAGTGTAGGTTTGCATGTTTCTCATATATTTAATCCTGAATAAGGAGATCCTGGCTAAGGGTTTTGGTGTAAATTTTATCATTTTGAAATTATCTTTCCGCTGCATTGCACCGGAATCCTTTCAGTGGTATCAGAGCCACCCTTATTACAGTTAAAACATATGGAAATTATTATATGTCTTTTTGTTGTAGTGTCGCATGTTAGGGTTTTTAAACCCTTGAATGTTGATACACTTAGCACATTTATGGGATGAATGTATGTTTGAGAATCTATGTTTGATGTGTGTCACTAATTAGGGTTTTTCACTCAAACCCTAATTATTATAGAGATATGTTTAGTTTTGAAGTCATCATACTGAAATAAGGTTGCCTGGCATAATGGTGGATCCATTATGTGGTAAATGGTTGTCCTAGTATGATGACACACTTAGCACATATTTTCTTATTTATAAGAATGATATGTTGATTGTGATACATTCTATAAGGATGTGCTGGCAATTTATAAATCTCTCCTCTTAAAAAATTATATTAAGTCTTAGTATATTTAACTAATAAGCATCACTAGTCATGATGTACAATTGATCATTCGGTGTCTAGAAAGGTGGTTATGGGAGGTAAAGAGAATTGTGGTTTTTAATTGGTTCCGTTGACTGACCTGGCCAATTTTTATTGGTGTCTAGGAAAGCAACGGGGGGACTCCCACATCTCTTCCACTTGCCTGGCCGATTTGATTAAATTTAAATCCTGGCTAAAATGCTTAAGTATTAAAAATACTATGTATTGGCCTTCCTTCATGCTGGATCATTATTGTGTTATGAACCACATTAGGTTTGTTGTGTTATCTGTAAGACCTAATATGGTGATTGACATAATACTAGTCTAGTGCATAGATATGCTTACAGTATATTCAGTATAATGCTTTGTTGTGTTATCTGCAAGGGCATTATATTTGAGTATTGACTGTATAGAAATGAAAGGGTCTTGACTTAACTAGAACATTGGTTTGTTGTGTTTTCTGCAAGACTAATAATGTTCTAGAGGCCAAGTTACTTCTTGAGAATTATATGAGATATAATTGGAAGAGTTTCCTACCTTTGAGCTTATAAAAGATTTGTTGTGATTTCTGCAAGATCTTTTATAAGTTATTAGGATCTCAATCTCACTAAGAAAAACTGATCAGGGTTCTTCTCGAATATCATAGTGAGGGCTATGATTTTTGATAAAATAGTGGGAGACATAATTAAATTGAAGATCTAATTTAATTATATAAGTCATTTAATGGTTGTTTGCTTATGTATTGTTCTTTATTAAATGTAGATAAATGGCATCTTCATTATCACTGCGAAGTATCTTAAACACCAACAAACTGACTTGTCCGAACTATGTGGACTGGTTGAGAATTAAAGATTGTACTGAGTTCAGAAAACTTTCTTATATTCTTGATACCCCTAATCTTAATCCACTAGGGGATGATGCCACAGAGGAAGATATGGCCATATACAAAATGTGACAGAATGACTCCCTTACTGTCAAGTGTATCATACTAGCCTCTATGACCAATGAGTTACAGAGACAGCATGAAAGCATGGATACTCAATCCATAATGCTCAATTAAAAGAGCTTTATGGAGAACATAGCAGAACTGCTAGATTTGAAATATCTAAGCAGTTATTCCGTGCTAGGATGACAGAGGGAACATCCATTCAGGATCATGTTCTGAAGGTAATTGACTTAATCACCAGATTAGGTCAATTAGGTTATCATGGATGGGGAGTTGAATCAGGATTTAATCTTGCAATCACTCCGGAGTCATTTTCTTAGTTTGTCTTGAATTATCACATGAACAAACTGAACACTTCCTTGCCTGAGCTGTTAAATATGTTAAAAACAGCGAAGAGCCATGTTAAGAAAGATAAGGCTCCACTTCTTCTTATTGATAAGACCAATAAGAAGAAATCAGAAAAAAAGGGTTTTAATAGGAGGCTAAACCCTAAGGGTGGCATCAATAAGAATAAGAAAGGAAAGAAGGCCTCAAAATAGTCAGCCTGTTTCTTTTGCAGCAAAGCGGGACATTGGAAAAGGAATTGCAAGGCTTACCTTGCAACTGTGAAGCCTGGTGCGTCAGATGCACCAAAAGGTATGTATGAGATACATGCTATATTGACATTAATTCGTCTATATCAAATACTTGGGTATTGGATACCGCTTGTGGTTACCATATATGCAAATCTTTGCAGGACCTCCACAAGCTTAAAGTATTGAAGGAAGGTGACTTCAATCTTTACGGTGCTAGTGGTGATATCATCCAAGCAGAAGCTGTAGGACCTATATTTTGAAGTTGCCTTCAGGGAAGATCTTGAAGTTAGAAAATTGTTATTATATGCCTAAGATTATTAGGAACATTATATCTATTCCTTTGTTATTAAACAAGGATATGTAATGGATGTAACGAGCACTGGTTGCTCGATAATGTTGTCTAATAAAATTATTTGTTCTGGCATATTTAGCAATGGGCTCTTAACTCTTTCTTTCAATGATAGTATTTTTCATGTCAATAATAAAAGAAAAAGAAAAGACTTTAATGATACTTTACTTTGGCAGCATCGACTTGGTCATGTTAATGAGTCTAGGATAAGCAAGTTATACAAGAAAAATTCCTTGATCCTTATGAGTTTGAATCATTAGGAACTTGCGAATCATGTCTCATGGGTAAGATGACCAAGACTCCATTTACTGGACATGGAGAAAGGTCAACTGAGTTATTAGGACTTATACATACTGATGTATGTGGTCTAATGACAACTCAGGCCAGAGGTGGATACTCATATTTTATCACTTTTACAGATGATTTATCTAGGTTCGGATGTGTGTATCTTATGAAACATAAATATAAAGCCTTTGATAAATTTAAGGAGTATCAAAGTATGGTCGAAAAACAAATTGGGAAAAGTATTAAAGTTCTTAGTTCTGATCGAGGAGGAGAATACTTATCCACGGAGTTTTTAGACTATCTTAAAGTTAATGGAATTCTTTCTGAATGGACCCCTCCTTATACACCACAACTAAATGGTATAGCTGAAAAGAGGAATCGTACCTTATTAGATATGGTACGATCCATGATGTGCTTTATAAATTTACCCATTTCCTTCTGGGGTCATGCCCTAGAAACTGCTGTTTACATTATGAACAAGGTACCTTCTAAATCCATTGTTAGTACTCCATATGAAATTTGGAGTAGAAAGAAACCGTATCTTAAATATTTTAAGGTATGGGGATGTCAAGCTTATGTTAAAAGAAATTTTAGACATAAGTTGGAACCTAGAGCGGATAAATATTTATTTGTAGGATATCCTAGAGAGGGTAGAGGATATCTGTTTTACCATCCTACTGAACAAAAGATTTTTGTCAGCAGGCATGCCACTTTTCTAGAAAAAGAGTTCATTTTAGAAAAGGGTAATGGTAGAACTGTTGAACTTGGAGAAGTACAAGAAACACAGATAGACAGTTCTCAACCATTAGAACATATAGTTAGGACAGAACCAGAACACAAAACTCCTCCCTGTATGTCTGATAGAGTGTCACAGGCACCTGAGAGGTATGCGTTTATTATTGAAAATAATGAAGCCCAAGTCATTCAAAATGATGAACCTCTGACCTATACGGAAGCTATCTTGAGTACTGATTCAGATAGATGGCAAGAAGCCATGGAATCCGAGATAGACTCTATGTATGTAAACCAAGTATGGTCTTTGGTTGATGCACCAGAGGGTGTTAATCCTATTAGGTGCAAATGGGTCTATAAGAAAAAGATTGGGGCTGATGGCCAAGTTGAAACCTATAAAGCCAGATTAGTGGCAAAAGGTTTTAGACAAAAACAGGGAATTGATTATGATGAAACATTCTCACCTGTTGCCATGCTAAAATTAATCTAGATTTTACTTGCTATAGCAGCATACCATGATTATGAGATCTGGCAGATGGATGTGAAGACTGCATTCCTCAATGGTTTCCTTGAGGAAGAAGTCTACATGTCACAGCCAGAAGGTTTTATTTTAAAGAATAAACCTAATCAAGTATGCAAGCTAAAGAAATCCATTTATGGATTAAAGCAAGCTTCAAGGAGTTGGAACATCCGCTTTGATGAAACTATTATAAGGTTTGGTTTTATAAAAAAATGTGGAAGAACCCTGTGTTTATAAGAAGACTAGTGGGAGTGCCATAATCTTCTTGGTTCTGTATGTAGATGACATACTCCTCATTAGGAATGATATCCCAATGTTGCAATCAGTCAAGGTTTGGCTATCAAACCAATTTTCCATGAAAGATTTGGGAGAAGCATCCTATATACTAGGTATTAAGATCTATAGAGATAGATCTAAGAGGATGCTAGGTTTATCCCAATCTAAGTACATTGACTTAGTGCTGAAAAGATTTAGCATAGATGGAAGTAAAAGAGGTTATCTTCCTATGAGTCAAGGCATACATCTTTCTAAAAGGATGTCTCCTAAGACACCTGAAGAAAGAAATAGAATGAATTCTATACCTTATGCTTCGGTAATAGGGTCCATAATGTATGCCATGTTATGTACCAGGCCTGATGTGGCATATGCTTTAGGCATTATCAGTAGGTTTCAGGTTGATCCAAGAGAGGATCATTGGAAAGCAGTTAAAAATATTCTTAAGTACCTGAGAAGGACTAAGGATATTTTTCTGGTTTATGGTGGTTCTGATCTTAAACTAGAAGCTTATTCTAATTCTAGTTTTCAATCAGACCCTGATGATAGCAAATCCATTTCGGGATATGTTTTTCCTAAATGGTGGAACAGTGAGTTAGAAGAGTACCAAGCAGTAGACTATAGCTGACTCAACCATAGAGGCAGAATACATAGCTGTTAGTGAAGCCGCCAAGGAAGCAGTCTGGATGAAGAAGTTCATCATAGAGTTGGGTGTTGTTCCTGAGATTGAAAACCCAGTGCCACTTTACTGTGACAACACTGGGGCTATTGCTCAAGCTAAGGAACCAAGAGCTCATCATAAGTCCAAGCACATTCTGAGACGCTTCCATCTCATCCGAGAAATAGTAGAGAGACAAGATGTCTACATAAATAGAGTTGATACAAAGAACAATGTAGCAGACCCATTCACTAAGGCTCTACCACAGTGAGAGTTTGATCGCTGCCTCGAGTGTATGGGATTAAGATTTAAAGGCGATTGGCTTTAGTGCAAGTGGGAGATTGAAAGGGATATGCCCTACAAGCTAATCTATGTTGTATCTCCCAAACCATTGTAATTGACAATATTTTAATAAAGGCATTATTTTTCATCATACGCTGTGTTTATATTATATGATGAACCCCATAGATTAGGGCTATGATTTTAGGGTTATGATGAGATCATACCAGTGAGACCTAAAATTTTAAAATCTTAATCTAACGTATTCCTAGTCAAAGGAACCCTGAGTAGGGGATCAGGGTTTTTCCGGTAAGACTAGCACATCCCATGTATACTGGAAAGGGTGACTGCTCTCACAGTCACTTGTGTATGACACTAATACTGGGATGGTGGGTGCTCATTGGAGAATGAGTTCACTGATATGATCCAACTTGAGAACATCTAATGGAGTCTTAGCTACATGTCAATAGAAGGCTCTCATAGTGGGAGTGGTACAAGTAATCTTTTGACCTGAGACTGCCATAAGTACCTTATGTACATGAACCCATTCTTTGGTTCAATCCTAATCATGACACTGAGTCATGCACAGAATTGATACTGGGAATGGTGAATTGGATATGAAGGTAATGAGTAGGTCAACAAGGAATCGATCACTCTTAGTAAGAGGAGATTGCATCCAGCTAGTTATCAATTGGATGATGATTTAGTGAATCTTTGATCAAAGTAAAGATATTAGAGATGATTTCTAATATCAAGATAATTGAATCATCAATATAAGATTGAGCTAGAAATGAATGTATGGTGCGGGCACCAGACTCAGGAGAAGACTTCAGGGCTCCATCTGGATCTCTGATTGACCTTGTCCAAAGAATTAGGGTTTTCTGGTTCTGTAATAAGGGTTGACTTGGTCAACTCAATTTTAGTTTGAGTCTGTATTTCCCTGCAATTTAAATTTTGTTGAGTCATGTTGACTCAGTACAAGTCCTAGTAGTGGTCTAGGTCTTCTCCAGGGTGCCACATTTTCTTCCAGGCCCAAGCAAGTGGGCGCCACACTCCCAGCCACACACCAGAGTCCACGGGGTGCCACATCTCCATCCAGTGTGCTTTGGTCCCCACACCACAAGAAAGCAGGTCCCTTCTTTCATGCGCCACTTAAGGAGAAAATAATCTGGGATCCACAATCCAAGGGGGCACCCAAAACATTTCCATAAGAGCCAAGCTATGAAAAGAAAGGAGCAAAGCTTGGGGAGCAAGACTAGGAGGCGCCCAAATATTTCCAGATAAAACCAGGCATGGAAGGAAGAAAATTTTTCTTGAAGAGCAAGGCTAGGAAGCGCCACCTACTTACCATTTGAAGCCATCAATCAACACTTTTGGAAGCTCTTGGCCAGCCATATGAGAAGAAATTGATTCTACAAGCCTAATTTGAAGATCCATCCTATTAGTCCCACATGGGAAGATGTAAAACCCTGACCTCTTGTAAAGACCTATAAAATAAACCCCTCTTGTAAGTTTGAAAAAAATAACTGATGAATGAATTCAAATTTGTGTGAGCAACTTTATGTTTCTCTCTTCCGCACTTGCATCCAGGTGTTGAGCTCTATGAGGTAGTAAATTCGGGTTCCCCAGGAACCTTGAGGAGGTGTGAGATCTCCAACCCAAAATCCTAGGTTAGCCACTTCACTTCCAAACCCTAGCCGCCCATCATCCTCTTCATTCCACCAAACCCTAGCCTATCCCATCTCTCGCGGCCCCTCTCTCCAAGTAGTGGCCGACCACTAGCATCCAGGTCTAGTTCGGCTGCTTCGAATACGGAGCAAATTCCAGAGGAAACCAGATCAGCATCCAAGAGAATCAGGACTTCAGCAACATCAACTTTCAAGTTCTTCTATCTGGTAAATCCTTCCTTGAGTATCTGGTTCCATAAATTGTTCTTCTTCTTTCCTAGATCTTGAGTTCAGAAGAAGCCAACTCTGCCAAAGGACCAGTATTGGAGGATCCATTACGAAGATATCTGAATCCGAGGATCCAACAATCCGCTTAAGAGAGTCCTTCCACTTAACTCTATGAAGATCATTGCCTGGTCTGTAACCCTTCTCTTCTCTTTACTTCTGTCCTATTGAAAGTTCAGAGCGAAACCTTAGATCTTGGAGTTTCTCAACCCCCAGCGATCCTTTACTTCTGAACTACTCTGATAACCTAGTTTCTTTAAATTGTGCTTTCAATTATTACATAGTTTCCTTCAATTTAGTTTAACTTTCCATTGAGTCAAAGCCGACTTCTGAAAATATTAGAAAAACAACAAAAAAAGAATTAGTCTTAATTTACTTTCGCATCGCATCTTCTCTTTTGTTCTGCATGAATGTAATATTGGAATTGACATATATCCATATCCATAATTATATTCTGGGTGCAGGCTGATCGAAGAATTTAATTGTACGGTAACTTTCTACTGAAGGATAGTTTTGGTATTTCACCAGAATTTCCATATCTTCCGGGTAGACATGACACGTTGCTAGACATCAATCTTGTCTTGTGGGTTGATTAAATTGAATGATCACTTATTAGAAAGAGTCCTAATTGATCATAATCGGGTAAGCCCGATTTGACCTAAATCGATTAGAAAGAGTTCTAATCAAATTAGGTCAACTTGTGTTTGAACCCACTGCTGGCTAAATGTGGAACCCAATGGGTCACACACTTAAGAGAATTGATCAAGGGTTTAATTTTGTAATTAAATCATTTTGCATGATGACACTCTAGCAGGTGTTGCAAATCTTAGCTTCTAATCGAATTAGATTCGAATTAGGGTTCCGGATTGATTCAATTTGGGTTCTAATTGGATCTAATTAGACCCTAATTGAGGTTATAGGGATTATGGCTAACCCTATTGGCTAACCATGCACCTAGGCTGGCCCCCCACCTGCCCCTTACCATTTCATGCCAAAATGCCAAGAGTCCATGCGCTAATGGACTCTTGGTGTGCCATTTGGAAGAGTCCATGGCGCATGGACTCTTGGCGCGCCCCACTTAATTCTTCGATGAATTAGGATGGGGCGGCCTCCTTTCTTAGAGTTAGCACCTTAGATATGCCCCCTTGGATGGGAATCCAATGTTTGATGGGTTTTTAAGAAAGGAAGAAAGCGCCTGTTGCTTCCCGGTTGCACGAAATAACATCTCTTCGGAGATTTAAATTCGTGACTCCTTTTGTTTAAAAAACATCACGACTTTTCCTTTAAGAAAGGCCATGGAATTTATCCGGAAGGCCGTGAGAAGGAAGGATAGGGCGTGAGAAAATAGGGAAGGGGCGTGAGAAAAAGGGAATGGTGTTTACGGAGAGTTGTGTTCTTTTGAGAAGACAACTTTTTGTAGTCTATTTAAGGAACAGAGGCCTCGGGTGTTTTGGCTAATGTACAACGGAGTTTTTTTTTATTTGTCTTTTCTTTCCAGGAGACTGATTCCTTCTTTGCTTGTTTAGGACACAAGAGTTTCCTTTTTACAGAGTTCTCTTCTCTGTTGAAACTCAAGTCTAAAACAAGAGATAGGAAGAATCTCTCGAATGGTAAAAGAAAAGGAGATATACTCTGTTTCCTATTTCCTTTACATTAAGACATTAGTGTCTTAAATCCTCCTCCTCCTTCAAGACAAGAGTGTATTCTTAGGACAAGGTCTTAAGAAAGGGAGAGGAAGAAGAAAGAAAGGAAGTAAGAAGTCCCTGCCGTGGAGTTTTTCAGCCATAGTCATCTTGAGTTATGGGAGAAGAATTCAAGTGAAGGAACCTTTGAAGAAGCGAGCATCTTGATCAATTTTCTTGTGGATCACCATTGGAGGGTGGACATTTGGACGCCTGGTGAATTCAAAAGGGTCATTCAACATCAAGTTTTGATCCTACATCAAAATTGGGTTTAGCGATAACAGGTTGGTGCCCTAATTCTAATAGTGTAGGTTTGCATGTTTCTCATATATTTTAATCCTGAATAAGGAGATCCTGGCTAAGAGTTTTGGTGTAAATTTCATCATTTTGAAATTATCTTTCCGCTGCGTTGCACCGGAATCCTTTCACGCAGAACCTATTACTACAGGATGATGCCCTTTGGCCTGAAGAATGCTGGTGCCATGTATCAGCGGTTGGTCAACCAGGTCTTCAGGGACTAGATTGGCCGTAACATGTAGGTATACGTAGACGACATGATGGTGATGAGCAAGCCAACCTCAAACCATGTCGACGACTTGGGGGAGACCTTCCATAACCTCCGCCTCCACCAGATGAAGCTGAACCCGGTGAAGTGCGCCTTCGGTGTGGCGGCGGGGAAGTTCCTTGGCTTCATGGTGACCAAAAAAGGGATTGAAGCCAACCCGGAGAAGGTTCAAGCATCCTTGACATGGAGCCGCCCACCTCCAAGAAGCAAGTCCAGCGGCTCACCGATCGAGTGGCGGCTTTGAGTCGGTTTATCTTGTGATCCGCTGATCGTTGCCAGTCCTTCTTCAAGGTGCTAAGGTAGATGCATGATTTCTCCTGGATGAAGGAGTACCAAGAGGCATTTGAGGAGCTGAAGAAGACCCTGGCATCACCACCACTACTCTCCTGGCCAGAGGAGGGAGAAGATAACCTCCTGTATCTGGCAGTCACTCCAGAGGTTGTCAGCTTGGTCTTAGTCCGGACGGATGATGAAGGAATCTAGAGACCTGTGTACTATACAAGCAAGCTCCTTAGCGATGCGGAGCTCAGGTACTCTCAATTCGAGAAGTTGATTTTTGCATTAATAGTGTCTGCCTAGCACCTCAGGCCTTATTTCCAAGTGCACCCCATCGTGGTCCTGATGGATCAGCCATTGAAAGCCATGCTCTGCTGACTTGACACATCTAGACACCTGACAAAGTGGGTGCTGAAGCTTAGTGAGTTCGATATCGCCTATTGATCGCGGTCGGCCATGAAGGCATAGGTACTAGCTGACTTTCTAGTTGAGTGTGCAAGCCTGGGCGAGGAGCAGAAGAGAGCCCCCAGAGTCAACAACCAAGGCTTGTTAGGAATCCAGTGCACCACAGCGGAAGTGTATTTTCAAAATGATGAAATTGGCACCATAATCCCTTAGCCAAAATCTCCTTATTCAGGATTAAAACATATAATGAACATACAAACTTACATTGTTAGAATTAGGGTACCAACCTGTAATAGCTAATTCCAACAAAGTTTGATGTTGAAGGGGCTGATTGAATTCACCAGGCGTCCAAATGTCCACCCTCCTATGGTGATCCACAAGATGATTGATCAAGATGCAAGCTTCTTTGAAATTCCTTCACTTGAATTCTTATCCTATAACTCAAGAGGACTATGGCTTTAAAACTTCAAGGTAGGGGCTCCTTACTTCCTTTCTTTTTTCTTCCTCTCCCTTTCTTAAGACCTTGTCCTAAGAATAAAACTCTTGTCATGAAGGAGGAGAAGGATTTAAGACACTAATGTCTTAAAGTAAAGGAAATAGAAACAGAGTAGGAGTTCTTTTCTTTTACCGATCAAGAGATTCTTCCTATCTCTTGTTTTGAACTTGAGTTTCAACAGAGAAGAGAACTCTGTAAGAGAGAAACTCTTTGTGTCCTAAACAAGCTAAGGAAGAATCAGTTTCCTGGAAAGAAAAGATAATAAAAATAAACTCTGTCGTTCATTAGTCAAACACCCGAGACCTCTGTTGTTTAAATAGATTACAGAGAGATGTCTTCTCAAAAGAACACAACTCTCCATAAACACCATTCCACTTTGTCTCACACCCCTTCCCTATTTCTCACGCCCCATCCTCCCATCTCATGGCCTTCCAGATTAAATCCCACGGCTTTTCTTAAAGGAAAAACTGCGGTGTTTTAAAAGGAAAGGGGTCACGACTTTTCATCTCTGAAGAGATATTATTTCGCACGCCCAGGAAGAGTTAGCGCATTCCTTCTTTCTTAAAATCCCATCAGCCATTGGATTCCCATCCAAGGGGGGAGAGATGGTGCGCTAATCATTAAGAAAGGAGGCCGCCCCATCTTAATTCATCGGAGAATTAAGCGGGGCGCGCCAAGAGTCCATGCGCCATGGACTCTTCCAAATGGCGCGCCAAGAGTCCATAAGCGCATGGACTCTTGGCATTTGGCATGGAAAAGCAAAGGGGGCGGGTGGGGAGGCTAGCCTAGTTACATGGCTAGCCAATAGGGTTAGCCATAATCCTATTTTTCATAATTAGGGTCTAATTAGGTCCAATTAGAACCCAATTTGAACCAATCCGGAACCCTAATTCGAATCCGATTCGAATAGAAGCTAGGATTTGCTACACTTGCTAGAGTGTTATCCTGCAAAGATGATTTAATTCCAAATTAAACTCTTGATCAATCTTCTTAAGTGTGTGACCCATTGGGTTCCACATCTAGCCAGCAGTGGGTTTGAATACAAGTTGACCTAATTTGATTAGAACTCTTTCTAATCGATTTAGGTCAAACCGGGCTTACCCGATTTGATCAATTAGGACTCTTCCTAATAAATGATCTTTGAATTTGATCAACCCACAAGACAATATTGATGTCTAGCAACGTATCATGTCTACCCGAAAGATATGGAAATTCTGGTGAAATACCAAAATTACCCTTCAGTAGAGAGTTACCGTACAATTAAATCTTTCGATCAGCCTGTACCCAAAAATATAACTATGGATATGGATATATGTCAAATCCAATATTATATTTATTTCTAGCTCAATCTTATATCGATGATTCAATTATCTTGATATTAGAAACCATCTCTAATATCTTTACTTTGATCAAAGATTTCCTGAATCATCATCCGATTGTTAACTAGCTGGATGCAACCTCCTCTTACTAAGAGTGATCGATTCCTTGTTGACCTACTCATTACCTTCATATCCAATTCACCATTCCCAGTATCAATTCTGTGCATGACTCAGTGTCATGATTAGGATTGAACCAAAGAATGGGTTCATGTACATAAGGTA